>JAUMTR010000014.1:4772603-4783879 GCA_032270685.1 Microctenopoma stevenorrisi | reverse complement strand
TGAATCTGGGATTAGAGGGCTGGGAGAAATGATGACCTGTGTGTACTGGATGGTGAAAATGGCATGGGATCTGCTGCTGGCATCATGGTTGTGGGTTGCTGCAGTGATACGATGGCCAATGCCCTCCTCTAAAAGGTCCATGGCCTGTTTGCAGTCTGAGACCACATGTTGGGACAGGTCTGATTAGAGGGAAAAAGGAGAGAAACAAAACAATAAAACAATAGCATAACAAAACCTGTGACAGTAAAACACTGTTATTATGGACAAATGCTGATGGACAAGCTGTTGAAAACTGAAGTTGTAACTGCGCTCTGCGTGCATCATTAACGTGTTCTCCTCTGAACCGCAAGGAAATGACTTCACTTCCTCTGGTCAACTGGGATTTCTCCTGATTCAGACAATGAGTGGATGTGGGGTTTTAAACACACGGTGGTGGGAGAAAGAGAGAAAGTTAACGACAGAGAGGGAGACGAGGAGGAAAATAAAAAGGTAACACAACCTGTAAGCAATTAACAACCCGATAAAACTCCACCACTGGTAACATATCACAGTGACCAACTAAACACACAGTCGCACTACTCAGAAATCATGCAGTGTGAGTGTGTATGGCAGTGCAGAGAAAGATAAATTAACCTTTAGTATCCATGCTATCAAATCTAAACAGCTCAAATGGCAAAGTAATTATAACTTAGCTCTCACTTTACAAAGTACAGATGCAGGAGATGCTCCCCAGAGACTTACCTTGAACATAGGGCCCTTTTTCTGGATGTTCTCTGACTCTCAGTGAGGCTCTCTTCTTCTGCTCTCCTCCTGTCAGCAGGTCTCTAACACGCTCGTTGTAAATCTCCAAGAAGCTGCAGGAACATTAAAATATGGCAACATTTGACTATTAAGGCCAACACTTGATATTACAACAGCACAGGCTGATTCAGCTGACACCGTCGCGTTAAGATGCTGAAGCGGTTTTGTCAATTGCTTGTCTGCATTTTCTGACAACACAGAAAACAAAGGACACTGCAGAGTGACAATAGGCCCTGTTTATAACTAAAGCAGGCCACATTCATGGTTACAAACTGCTCGTCCAGTGAACAATCCAGAAACACAGTCTACACCATGCACGTTTCAGTGACTTAAATTCTTTAAACTTCTTATGTGGCAAAGCATGAGTCTTTAAAATACGTGTCCTATTTGAATTTCAGCATTAAGAAAAAGCTTAATAGCACTGATGAAGGGAAAAACTAAAAAAGTACCTAATCTCAACTCTGCTTGAATTTTGCCCATTCGGGGAGGTTTCTTCAGACCTAAAAAGACCCTGTAAGCAAAAGAGAAATGCAGTTTACTGCACACTACAACACCATATATTCAAGCAGCTGAATTATCAACCTGCTGGTTTCATGTAGAAATTAGGATCCACTATCTCACCTGACAGATGCGAGGAGTCAAGCCAATGGAGGTCTGATATCATACAAAACAAAAAACAGACAGTAAGGTTAAAAGGTGCATTAGAGAGTCGTCATGTTGAACTGGGTCACAACTAAGCACGGTTTGTATATTGCTTAACAGTGGCATTATCTAAAATGTGGCTTGTGTGAACAACTGATTCCCAGGAAATGTGTCAAATGCAGCAAATTCAAATGGCCACTTCAGCCAGTCTCCTCACCGGTGTCCCCATCATGGTGTATGTCTTTCCAGATCCTGTTTGGCCGTAAGCAAACAGACACACGTTGTAGCCGTCAGAAGCTGCAGACAGCACCGACACACCCAGGTCCTGGAACACCTGGGTTTAATTTAACACACAGATTAACACGCATACTGAATTAGAAATGCACCAAGAAAACCAACTAAAAGATGCCTAGAAATAACTGGGTCATCCCCATTTCTCACCCTAACTTTTTCAAAATAAAGGCATCATTTAAGTAAGGATGAAATCTGAACCATAGTCTTACTAAATGTAGTGCAAGTTGTGCAGCCGTGCTTTTTTTTGTGTGCGTGTGTTTAGAGGCTGAGCAAATAGAAAAATGAGTAGCACTTTTACCGTTTTCTTTTCTTTGTTCATTACTGATAAGCAAAATAAAACAGCACAACTCAGTCCAAAGGCAACACGTGCCTTCAGGGGCAGCAACCTGATCTAGACCAGACCTGAGACACAGCACATTCCCCCCTGGAACCATAACATACGATGTGATCAGTGAGGGGTCCCCTCCCCATGGCCCCTGAGCTTGGGCCTGGACTATTTATTGGTGTTTGAGCACACTGAGGAGAAGAGAGGAGTGTTCTCAAACTTCAACATAGCCTCCACGTATGAGTGGTGTTAATCCTGTGTATATACTCTAGATTTACACAATGTGTGTTTAGCTTGGATGGGGTTGAAAGCTCTTTTCAAAGACCTTGTAAAAGCAACCTGAGTGAAATGAGTGATCGTGAGTGTGTGTGTTAATATTCAAGAGAGTGGAGTGAAGCTCACAGAGAGTGACCAACATCTCATCTTATCACAACTGATAAAGCAGTTAGTAAACCAACAACCACCCACCATTAGAGACTTTCAAAATCAGATCGGGGTAGATGGCCGTAAAACCCAGAAACTGAAAGATATTTTATTAATAACAACTATGTTGCTCTGCTCTTTACTGAGGGGCATCGCAGCTAAATTTCTGTAATAATTTTAAATAATAATTTTCATTACATTTCTCATTTCTGAAGTCATTGCTGAAGTAAAACCCTAAAAAACATTCAGATTCCAGTTACTCAAATGGGAGCATATCTAGCACTGCTAATGTCATTATATAAAATAATACAAACCGATCAATAAAGGCAATTACTGGTAGCTGTAGCCAAAAAAACACCATTTTTCATTTTGAAGTGCACAGACAGCAGCCACGTGCAACTAGTAAAAGTACTGTCACAATGGCTGTCTCGCTCAATGACCTTATAAATCAAAGGGCACTGGTGTAGAAATATCCAACATGGAATGTTTTCTAAGCAACAAAGCAAAATTCAACTGAAATAATTGCCTCTAAATAATAATAATAATCTTTAAATGACAGCCTAATGCCTCATGCAGCTCGAAAATGTCACAGGTACAAAATCAGCATAATGCCCACAGGAGTCCAGCCCACCAAGCGTCTTGGCTGAATGGTGGCTTAATCGCGGAGACAAAAAGAAGCGCCGCCTGTGTCTTGTCCTTATCCTCCTTTTCACACATAGACACAAACACCTTCTCCTCCCTCAAAGAAAGAGAATCAATACAGCTCTTGTTAAAGTTGACCCTCTTAAATTCACCCCATGGGGGCTTAGTCAGGGCTGAGAATCCCTCCAGGCTTAACACAAACTCCACTTCAACTATCGTCTCCTTCTTTGAACCTGACTCTCGCCGTCTCTGAGCACTCCCCCTTCTGTTTTCTATGTTTCTGCTGTGTTTTGCCTGCTTGTCATTTGAGGTATTTGCGGCTCCTCGCAGTATTAGGAGGTAAGTTTACGCTAAGTGAGGAACAAGACAGGTTGCATTGTAGGAATGAAATAGCCTGAAGATGAAGTGACACAGCCTCATCAAGCTGGCTCAAAAAAACAGAGGACCGACTAACACAGCACCGGGAAGACTGTTGTCATCAGCAGGCAGCTGCACATGCATGTGTTTATACGTGGCGTTATTTGAGTAGAGGAAGCAACATCCACTATAAGGACAAAAGCTTCAGCTTACTTCCCTCGCAGAAAGAGAAATGGCCCAAACAATAACAATGAAGGAGGAAAGTCTGAATATAGCTGCGATTCTTATGCAGGAGATGCAGGTCAGATTACCTATGATCTTTCACTTCACCCCACTGGTAAAGGAAAGTGCCAGTATAAAGAAATTAAGTAAATGAAGTAGAAGGAAAAGAAAAGAGAGAAAGGGTATCACATTTAATGCAGGTCACGTGCTATCATTTCAAGACGCTGTACATCTTTATTGCACATTTTATCATCCAATTAAGCAGCAATAGAGATTTATAAATAATTAATATATATATTTTGTTACGCAAGCATTTAATCTGCAAATACCACAACCACAGCACATCATTATCCCCGAATAAAGTGCATGGAAAGACTCAGATTTCAAGCAAAGCGTTGTCATGACATGAAAAGAGAAGCACATGATCAATTGATATTGTCCATTTCAAACTAAGTGGATGACAAAGATATGTTATCTTGCAAAAGACTTTGTCAACAGATTTCAAAAGCAAGATTAAAACTGTCACATTTGTCTACCTTTGCTGAGCCAGGCTGGTAAGAGAAAATTCGATATCTGGGTTTGATGCAAGTAATTTGATCATTGATAATTTGGTCTGGTTTTATGGGGCCTGCTCTACACTAAACTCTGTAGAAGTATTTATGTGTTGAGTTACTTTACTTTACTTTGCTTGGCAGACGCTTTTATCCAAAGCGACTTACAAGGAGCTAGTGCTGGGTGTCTGGCTCAGGGACACACCTGGTAGGGGATAGATTAGGAGTCAGACAGGATTTGAACCTGCAACCTTCTGCATTCCAGTCTGACGCTTAACCCATTGAGCTACCAGGCCGCTTCTTCTTCCACAAACACTCTGCATGCACTGCTGTACATAATGCAGAGACACAACACTGCAGAATGAGATGCACACTCTCCCAGACAGGCGCTCAAAAAACAGAACTCCCATCAACAACTGTAAAATATTTCGCTCAGTCTTTTCCCCGAGTGAAGACTGCGCAGAACCAAACAGCTGCAAAAGAGGAGGGGGGGTCACTCGGTTCCCGTCCCACGCTTTCCAACTGGGTTACACAAACACAACAGCTGGTACCCCGCGCAAAACTAAATTCTTTTGTTTAGACACAGGAAAAATGTAACAGGAGTTCCTTGTCCTGACTTCCTGTGAAGAGGTGAAAAAAGGAGAATAACGTAGCAACGACCACAGTGAGGACTCCCAGTACACTCGCCATTATAAACACAGGAGAGGAAGATGTTTGCTTCGTTTGTCACACTTGGACAGAGTTTGTAGGTCAAATTAGCATGGGAGGACAGAGGCTGCAGGAGGGGGAGGGGGGACAGGCATATGTGAAGGCCAAATACATGGTCTGCTCTTCATTACTCAGGCCTCCCTAGACATGCGAGGGAATGTATAGATGAATAGAACAGGGACGTGAAATAACATAAGGCAGAGGGCACTAGCAGCGCTTGCAACTACTCAGCATACATCGTTGTCGCAAATTACACTAGGGCAAAGGTTGGACTTCAAACAGAGACATACAACCATATCTGAAGAGAGAATTACCATGAATAAAACTAATGTTGTAGTGGCCACTTAGTGCAACTCTACTTTTTAAAGGATTTGTTTATTTGGTCTCACGTTGTCGTTAATTCAAACCAAGCTGTGTTGGACCTTTGCCTCTTGCTTCGGCCATGTGTGCAGGGGGAGTAAACGCTCAGGCGTGATGAGGATTCTTCCCCATACACAGAGGAAATATTTTTCCCCTAGTCTGCAGCATCACTGACACACAGACCTAGAAACACTGCAAGCGTGACACAGGCACAGACAGGCAGAAGACGGGGAGGCGGAGGAGAGGGAAGCAAACTGACTCCATTTGGCCTTAAAAACTGCATTGTACTCAGCAGCTAATTCAGAGGAGACGTCTCTACACAGAAATTTTACAGCGAATATTACTTAGTGAGCCAGCTGTAAGTTTGGCAATCAGAGCCAGACTTCCCCTCCTGTCATTCCCTCCACCATCCAAGGAATTCACATTCCCATTTTCACTTCCATTCCCAGTCTTTCTTTTCAGACTCAAATCATGTGCTTTTCACTTTCCACTTATAATAACCAATAAACATGCAGCAGTAAAGGATGTTTATTAGCTCAATATCTAGTCAGCACAAACAGTCCCAGTTCTCTCTTCCATTACAGATTATGGTTGTTTTCCAAAATCCTGGCACTCCTCACCTGGAGGAGTCCAGCTCCTTCCTCTCTAATCAACCCCCTTCTTGAAATTCTGCACACACAAAGGTAGAACTTAAAAACTGAGCCTCTCAACCTGTAACACAAGAAGAGCGCAACCACATCTGCAGCCCAATATATAGTTTGGGTTCTGTCTTCTCTCCCTGCAGCACACAAGACAAAAACCTCCACAACAATTATCAGTGATGCATGGACATGTACAGTAGACAAGAACGTATGGTGGCTGTGAGGTCAATCTCCAAGGGGCGCTCGGTGTGGTTGGTTGAGTTAAAATCCCGTTCCTACGCGTCTCGGACTCATGGGAACGTGCTCTGGAGTTAGATGAATAAGCTAAAATTTATTTTTAAAAATAGGAACCGTGGGAAAGTTTTGTCAAGGACAAAAGCAGTATCAACTCAATAATCTGGAAATATTGTGGTGCGATATTTGACACAGGACAACAACAGTGTTTGAATCTGTGTTTTCAGATCCACCGGAGAAATGCTTAATTCAAATGGTTTCGACTGTGACGAGATCAGTTAGCGGCTGACGTAGTAACTTGGACTCTTTAATAAAGAGGCGATTCTTTGGATTCTCATGCCGAAAAATAGGTCAGATTTAAATCAAGAGGCTCCGTCCTTCACTGGTGTCCTTCCTCCCACCCTGGGACAACAGAGGAATGTCTTGTGGCAACTAGACCCCTGTGACTGGACACAATTTTGCTGAGGACAGAGGCAGCCAATGCCAGAGCCAGGAGGGGGGGGGGGGTGGGGTAGAGAGGATGAAGTATTGTGTTGTCTGTATTTCAATGCAGCGTGTAGGCCGTCATCACAGACCCATCTTTCTTAAAAACATACAAAGACGGCACTGAGACGGGGAGAGACAGGCAGTGAAGAAGCTGCAAAAACAGGGAAGCCCCCAGACCAAGGAGAGAAAGAGGGACCAAAGGCATTTGTTGGACTGAACAGCCTTCACTCAGTGGAAATACAAAACAAGACAAGTTATCTCAATTAGAACTGTTTCAGAGAAGTTTCCTGTAATGGAATCAGGCACTAGTTCCTCTTGATGTAGAGGACTACTCATTTTCCAGCACCACCCTCAAATCAAAGAAATGCAAAGATCTCTAATCGCCCAATCACAGCCAGGACAGGAAAAGCAAGCTAACTCTAGCAATGCCGTGTCTCGGGCATAGAGACTTCTGTGTAACAGATGGAGCTGATATCACATCCCCAGAGTGGCCATCTGTGTATAAAAACATACAACACAACACAGAACACACCCGAGTTGTTGTGGTTTTTCTACAAGGACAGTGTTTCCTCTGAGCTCCTTTCTTGGTACAGAAGGTAGGTGTGCCCAGTGCAAAGTGTGTCCAAAGGCTGTATCGGCACGCACAAGGTATTCACCCACAACAAAGCTTCTAACATGGCACAAGAAGGGGAACTAAATATGTAAATAATGCTAATGCGAACAGATCCTAGGAAAATGTTGCCAAATTTCACTTGACTGCAATACTACAACATTCATTCAAGACCCGAACTAAGAAATGGCCATTTAAATAGATCGATTTGCTGGTTAGTGGATGTAAACTCTGACGTGAGGCCTCTTCAGACATTATTTAGACAATGTCCTATTTCATTTTATTAGCATATAATGGAAATATAATAGTTCAATGTGCAACTGGGACATATATAAAATAAGTACAAGAATCTTATTTAGATTGGGGCTAACCCAAGTGTATCGTAATTACCTCCTCCTGCGACGCATAGTGAGGGTCTACAGGGTCCACTGACCAGTAGCTGTAGTCAAAACAAAACTCCAGAAGCTTCTCCCGGGAGTCCACTGCACCATCTGCCCGTCCATCCAGCTTTGAGGACAAAGGAAAGGTGTGAGGCACATCATTTTTATTTGCATTTCCATTTATGTGGTGTGAACATCTGATGCCTCTAGTACGTATGATTGATTGATAAATAAACAAACAGGACTGTGCTGGTGCTTTAACAGCTCGTACAGTACTACACTACAAACACTGCACGGTACTTGCACACATTTCATAATGGGACGTGAACTAAACAGAGTATGCACTAAATGAAATATCCCGGTGATGAAAGCCAGTTAGCTTCTGCATATGGAAATGCTGCCGTGTACTACTGCAAGCAAGCTCTTTCCATTCATTAACAGCACATTCACCGCTCCTCCTGTCCTTTGTTCAGCTCAGCGGATTAACACAAAACACCTTTCTGCTTACTGACAGTGACTTCTAAGCAGTGGAAAGACAGCACAGCAGCATTTTGACTGGTTCAGGCACATCAGTAGTTGGAAAACATCTAAGCATTTCTTCGGTATGACTGCACTTAAGAACAATCTTTCGCTTTATCAATCAGGATTCATTCATAAGGAAAGTATCTGTCAATATCTGCAGACCTGACCCCCATTAACGGCGCTTGAGGATCTAGTTTCTCAGCGCCAGCGCTTCTTGAACATTGTTAAAATAATTTTTTAATGCAGACTGACAAAACCAAAAGCTGGCAATTTGAACAACGACTGCAGGGGATAATTTTGAGATGACGTCAGGATATCATGTTCACATCCAGCGAATTCGGGAGCAGTTATGAAAAGAGCAACACTGGAGCTGGGAGGAGTTAACTGTCTTGCCAAGGAATACTTATCACACCATGAAAAATCTCAGCATAGCTCTTACTACTGATAAACTATCTAAACCCTTTAATTCTTGTCTTGTTTTACACTTTTAAATTAGTTTATTAAATCTATACAGTGTGTTCCACTTGCTGTTTGTAAGCCGTGCATTTACTGTACTTCAAAATGCATACTCCCTTTTTCTTTCTGTCTCAGATGCTCCAAAACTGTCCCACTTCCTATAAATAATGATTCCCATGAGACCCACACGAGCCTTGGAGTCTTGATCCTTTTCCACAGCAGAGGGGGACCATATGTGGTTTGTCACTGTCACAACATTTGTAATGGATTTTCTCCTCCCCCACTGAACGTCTCTCTATATGTTTGCATTTAGAAGTCAAACTGTGTACAAAAGGTTGGAGCAGATTATTGATAGAGGTGAAATGGTTTCGACCTGAATTTATCCTTCTGTATGGTTATCATCTGTAAACACTGCATTATTATTATATTAGCTGACGCAAACAAAAAACCGAGTGCAACATGTGTCACACTGAAGTTGTACAAACTGTCTGCAGTCAGCACGGCTCAACCAATCAGACAGGTCTGCTCAGCTACGGGTCGGAAAGTTGGTGAAAGTATCAGCCTACTCAGACATACTTGTAGATTCTCTTTGACATCTACACAAACTTTATAAACAAATTCACTTTTTCAGCCAACCTACAGCACTGAAAACCTCTCATCTGGCAAACAGATCTGTAATTACTGTAACACGGCCTGGAACCAGATTGCCTGTTAAAGCACTTCATTTAACACCAAAGCTACAGCACTTTCTAATTTTTGCACAGAAGTTTATGAAGGGGCAGGGATTTAGATATATTTACAGTTCAGTCCAAAAGCTATTTAATGTAGTTCAGGCTCTTACAGTATGTGAAGTATGTTTTAGTTGCGTTGCTGTATGTCTTAGTGTTCGTCACAGGAAGGGTCTCTAAATCCCTGTGCGTGTGTGTGTGATCTCATATTAGTGCAGGAAAAGGTTGATGCAAAGCCACAAACATCCTGTTGCTGTGATAGACATGCTCTACACACTAACACCATTCCAACTGGTCAAACACACAAAGAGACACACAAACATATGCTCAACAACAGGCTCAAACTCTGGAGGAGTTTTCACTAAAAAAAACTCACCTTTACATTTCGGATCCTCACACACTTATCCTCCATGTGTACCGCCAGCCTTCCTCCGTCTGCATTTTCCCTGTGGACAAGAAGAAATTTATTTGATTCAGTTACTTTGAGATGCACTTAATCCTGATGAGAAAAGGGAGAGATCAGCTAAAACAAGCAGCACTAAAGAGAAAGAACCAGTGCATTGAAATGCATTGAAATGCTGTATTATCATCCTAAAGACTGTTTAAATTATCAACTGCTGTTTTTACTGAGATTGTCCATGTGAATTTAGGCCAGTTCCACTTGACTGCATGCCATCACATGACAGTTACAATGAATCTTTGTGTGTCCATGTGATCCATGAAATCCATACACAAAACGTTGGAGGTACCAATGTCCAGTCTGAGATTCAAATGAAAACAGGCCCTAACACTCTCCAGAGACTTCCTCTGATGAGGAAGCTTGGGTCGTTTCCACAAGTGAGTGCGTGTGTGTGTATCTGGGACCTATTTGTGTAAAACGAGGTCAGTTCAATTGTGTGTGCTCAACAGCTGGACCAAACACATCTGATGCAACAGATCTGAAACTGGAGGCAATACCAACACATTGCAGGGAGAATTTCGAACTCCAGGAGAGGTGCTGATGGTGTACGATGCCCGCAGTGCAAACACTGGGTGAGGGGCGGGCTGTTAATCGTCAGCCCTCACTGCGTTTCACCACGTGGAACTCATTTTGCAAACCCCAGCAGTGATGAACCCAACCCAAAACCACGAAGTTTTAACCAGCATAGTGAGGAGGAGGAGGAGGAGGAGGAGGAGGAGGAGGAGGATGGGGGTGGAAAAAAACAAACCTCATCAAAAATATGGTTGAATACAAATCTAAGATGATCCATTTGAATTTGGGCCGACGTGTTTCTTGCACATGTGAAAGACTGCTTTGGATTCTTACTGGACATCACTCGGTCCACTAAAACAAAACACAGCTGAACGAGGAATGTGGCCAACCAGGTTTGGGTTAAGTGCCATCTCTGTTATGCAGCACGTCCCTGTACAACAATAAAAGTCAGAAAATACATAATTTACTTAAAAAAAAGGGAAGAGCCGAATGATTGTCAGGACCAGAAATCAGGATGGATAGATTTGCATATCAGTGAGCATTATGTATAAGAAATTCTTTTGTTATGCAAAACAGCAGGAAGACTGGTTGAAAGAATCATTGTCCAGCCTTTCATAGCCTAAATACTACGTTGTTATAATGCCCTTCATACTTCATCATCATCACACGGAGTTCAGAGTAATTCAGCATAGTTCCATGAAACTTTCACTGTGTACATTAGACCTATGTTTGGAAATGTGCCTGTTAATGTAAGCAAAGCAACTTTACCACTTAACCATTGTTATGCAGTTGCTTCAACAGCAGATTTTACAGCACTGTAAAAAAAAACAACTCGCAAACACGTCTCCCAGTAAATAATGAGAAGAATGAGGTGAGCATTACATAATTTTGCCAGCTCCATCTTTTTTTTTCTTGTTTAGC
>JAUMTR010000014.1:4668539-4772503 GCA_032270685.1 Microctenopoma stevenorrisi | reverse complement strand
CTCCCAGTAAATAATGAGAAGAATGAGGTGAGCATTACATAATTTTGCCAGCTCCATCTTTTTTTTTCTTGTTTAGCATTAAGGTTTCTTAATGAGTTTTTTTTAAATGCAGAGATATAAGTTGAGGTTGTGGCGATTTTCCCTTAAACATACGCAGAATTCTTCCTTTATCAGATGTTGATCATAGACTAGAAACGTAGCAAGACGTTTTGGCCAATGAATCGTTTTTTTTAAGCCAGTTCTCCTGCTGGTTATTGTGTGAACTTGTACATTAAGTCACACAACACTGACAGCTACAGTTGTCACTACTCAGCATGTGTGTGCGCCACTTGCTCCAGTTACATTTAGGCTTAAAGCTAGCTGAAATGTTAGCTCAGCGTTTAACAGTCGGGTTTGACATGTGTAGTCATACGGAAAAAAGGAACAATAAGGCTTTAGAAACATTGCGAGCGTTACACAGAGTAGACATCCCCATAAGACGAAAAGACGAAGACAGCTGCCATAAAGTGCAGTTAATAAGCCGTTTAGGTGGCGTTATATGCGGTGGCGAAGACAACAAACGCTCGCTAACATTTGAACATCTCACCTTGCGCTGAGTGGACGGACTCTTAACGCAACTTTAACGTTGGCCATGGCGCCCTACGAAGGTTTCACGCACAACTCAGCAGCTGCCCGACTCCGCGCTGGCTGCGACCTAACGTTTCCCATGCGCGGATGTGAAGTCTCCCAGCGTGTCCCTCAGGGAAAACCCGAACCGGCAGGAAACGGTCCCGCACTCCGCCGTTCAGGTCATCTCCACTATCGCGGGCTGGTGGTGGCTCGAACCGCCGAGTCTGTCTGAAAGTCTGACAAACTGGAACTTCCTGCCGGGCAGAGAGGGAGGAGAGGTCCCGCTGGTTCCTCCTCCCACCGGCTCATATTCAAATCTTCTTTTTGGGGAAACGTCTGTTATCATTTAAATCACTTTTGTTCAACGTAGGAAATTGGGAATTACATTTAAATAGACAATCACAGCCCGCTAAAGTAAAACAAAAGCAAAGGTTTGCCAAGATTAAAACATTTGTTAATGGGATGCCAAATTGTGAAAATTGTTAAAATTATAAGAAAAAAGTTAAATATCTGACTCAAGAAAAAATATTAGAAATGTAATTAACTAGTGGTCAAATTTATTAAAATCATTAAACACATTTTGACTTAATATATCAAAAAATATTTATACTTTATATAAGTAAGCTATCAAATGCCAAACTAAACCTCTGACAAACTATATAAAAAGTCATACAATAATTAATGTGAACACAATGACCATTTTAAGCAGAATACATCTTTATTATTATTATTTTAATTTTAAGGGAACATTAAAAACATTGCAGTTTAAAAGCAACAGGGAATTTCAAAGCTCATTCAAGATGAGCAACAAGAATCACAAATGCAATCTTGCATTCATGAAATAAACATGCGATTCACTAGGCGATCAAAGGCAGTGTGTGAAAGTGCTGTGATGAAATAAAGACATCGTCTCTGGTGAGTCTAAAAGTGTAGAAAATGTGAGTAACAAAGTTACTCAGTTTGCATCCTCTTCTCCAAAACATTACACAAGTCCATCCCATTCTCTAGTCTGTAATGTAACGTCTGATCTTCTGATATTCCCTTTGGACGCATCTCACATCCAGGTTTCCTTGCAAGCTGAGACAGCAGCTACTACCTACAAGTGTGTGGCAGGGCCTTTTGGCTCCCATGGGCACCTCAGCAAAAGAGCAGAGTGATCCATAAAAGGTTGCTATCACTTCACAGGGGAAGAATAAAAATCTGAAGGTTGCAGTATGTACAGAGGCAGGCTCTAGAAAATCTTTGATAGGTTGTGCAGAAATCCCCAACAAAAAATTGTCAACAAGAAGTCGACCAGTTGGCACCCCTGGAACAAACTGACAGTGACACGCAGGGGATTTTGTAAGATACTGGGTATATTATTGTTGTCATATGGCGCCCCCAACTGTCTGGTGTGAAATCTGCAGCATGTCCATATGACTTGATAACTCAGCCAGAGGCAAGGAGGGCCTAATGCTCTGTGACTGCAGCTGAAATTTCTCCATCAGCTCCTGAAAAGAGAAAATGAAAAGAGCAAGCATGAGAGGACATGAGTCCAAAAGGTCAAATCACTAGCAGAAACAAAAATTTGTAGGGAATTTATAACGATGATAAAAGCAGTGAACAATCACCACAGGTAAGGCCAAGTTTGTTAACTTCTTCCATTGAGATATGACCTCTTCTTCACCCATGACTCCTCTGTCAACTAGCCTTCTGACCAGGAACAGGTAGTTGTTCCACTTAAAATGAAACGAAGGAATTTATTACAAAACCTTAATGACCACACAGTCAGTCTGAGAAATAATTAAATTCAAAACTAGTAATACCTCGGTGTCACTAGCCTTCAGCACAGCAGTGACAGTGAGGTGGGTGAAGAGCAGGTGAAGGGGGGCAGAGATACACCAGTCTCTCTCCCACAGCTCAGCGAGCTGCTTCAGCACCACCCTGACAGGAGGATCTGACCCTGAACCAGGACCCACAACATCCTCAACACCTCCACTGCACCGTGCTGGAGATAGCACCGGCAGCTCTGCAGACACTGAGCAGAAACAATGTGCACTTAGGTCTGTTACACAGTACAGTACAGTACATCAGTTAGACCAAGTTGCTTTCATTTCAGCAAAACAGAGCAACTTTAATAACAAACCGTGAATGAATTAATACGTTTATGAAGTTAAGAGCCTGGACTCTTACCCAGTTTACAGGCCAGTAGAACAGTAGCTTTTAGTAGCATCTGCTCCGACACCACAGTTGAAAACTAAACGAGGACATAATAACAGAGGGGAATCAATAGTGACAAAAATAAAATCAGTAAATCCAGCACAAGGGTTGTTTTTTGTCGTGTACTTTTTTGCAGGCCAGTGTGTCTCCCACTCTCTGTAGCAGTGTTTTGAGCTGAGAGACAGTTGGCAACTCCTCATCTGTCCTGGGCCCTACTGCAATACTCAGCAACTCCTACATAACAAAACAGATAAATACAAGTAGACGGAGTAGTTGGTGGCAGTCGAGATAACTGAAACACAAATCTCCCAAAGCTACACCTGGCCATCTGTGCTGATAAATAAAAATACTGCAAATACCGAGTATATTAGTGAAATGCTAAAACATCCTAATGCAGGTATACCTTCAATTCAACCAGAATATCCGAGGGCAGTGAAGCAGTGTGGCTGCACTGTGGAGGGCAGGATGTTGCCGTCTCACTTCCTTGTTTTCTCTTGGGAGTGGCTGACTGCTCCTGGGTGACCAGTTCAACCACAGCCCGCTCCGCATCTCCAGAGTCCAGAGACGCTGAGCTGCCCACACCCTTCATGACACGATCATACCTGCTTTTCCACTCTCGCCTGATGAGGGCTTGACAATAAAGAAAACAAAAAGAAAATCTTATGCAAAAAATAATAATTTAGTGGACATAAATAATTCGTAGCCTGGTAGCTCAATAAGTTAAGCGTCAGACTGGGATGCAGAAGGTCGCAGGTTCAAAACCCTGTCTGACTCCTAGTCCATCCTCTACCAGGTGTATCCCAGAGCCGGACACACAGCGCTAGCTCCTTGTAAGTCACTTTGGATAAAAGCGTCTGCCAAACAAAGTAAAGTAAAGTAATTCTGTTGCCATTTTTAAGTTAACCCTGATTTTTCATTTTAGTTTAGACGCATGGCTGTTTAGAAGCACAAAGTAAGAAGAGTGTGTCACACACTGTGGGGTGCTTTACCTTACCTGTAATGTTTGCAGAGAGCCAGCTGCAGGCCTTTTCTGTTGCAAGACGCTTGGTGATGTTTTCAGATGTGGTCAGCACCTGCAATGTTATGAGAATAACACACACAAAAGTTTTCTCTCCTGCCAATCTGAATACTATGTCTTACATGTTTTTGGCAATTATTTTTTATATCACTGTAGCATAGTGACTTTAACAGGCCTTACAGCAGGGGAGGTCTCATCAGGGAGCAGAATTCGTATTGCTTCAGGACTCTTCTCACAACAAAATCTACAAAACCACAACAGAAAAATACCAAAACTGTGACACACACACACACATTACTGAAAATACAATGGTCATTCAAATCCATAAATCTTTGACTTTGACAGTTTTTGCTTGTAAAATAAAGGGCTGTTGTACCTTGTGGCTCTTGTCAGGGCCTCTAACCCAGCATCACACAGCTGAGAACAGATCGTTTCATTCAGTTTTGAATGACTGCAGTTTGGCAGCTGGAGTCCGTCTCTCAGCATCTTCTCTCCTCTTTCCACCAACTCACTCACTAACGTAGTCCTGTTGAACATTCCCCAAATTTAATGAAAATGCACTTGAATGTGTCATCACACGTACACACAAACTATAGTTCAGTTAGGTGTTTTTTTAGTGTTCATACAGTTACACAGGATTGCAAATTCACACCAGAAGCTGGTAAAGTTGGACTGTTGGAACAGTCACTTGCATCTTAGCTAAGCTACAGGCTAGTCATCTGCTTCATGGTCATTTTGAACTTAAAAGAACTATAAAGTTAGTCAAATAAAAATAAATAACTGCGAAAGATACAGTTGATTTAGAACATGTATTGCTGGGAAAATTAGAAAGTCATGAATGCTTCAAATCCAGCTCTGTGAAACTAACTTCATATGCTTGACAGAGTTCGATCCAACCCGCTCAGCTACAAACTCCACAGTGCGACGCAACGACGGAGGCTGGTTGTGGAAGAAGGCATGCTCGAGATCCACCTTAACAGAAGGAAAGTTGCCGTATGTAGGTGTTGGTGGAGGCAGCAGTAACACTCACACACACAAGCAATTTCATAATGTCTTTTCAAATTTCCATTTACTACATCTCCTGTTGACTCACCTGTAGTTTCTGCTGCAGCCTGTTGGCAGCTGGTGTATCCCTGAGTTCAGCAGAAGTGGGAGTGATCTTGCGGATAATTCCTCCACTCTTGGCTGTGCTCCCAGACACAAATGCAGCAAGGAGCTTACGAAACTCACCTGAAACCCACCCATCAATGCAATGTTAAAATACAGGTAAGTATTTGTGAGAGACGTAAAGAACAAATGTGAGATTAATTCTTGGATTTCTATTAGTCATTTTATTAATCCTGCATAACAACAGTAACAACGGTATAAAATGTAGACATACACACATGTGGCCTGAATCCCTGCAGGGATATAAAAGACTATTAAATACCCACTCACCTAAAAATGGACAACACGTATAGAGCAGCTGCTGATCCACCAGAGGAATGCAGTCCTGAAAACAACCAAAAAACAAAATCAAACCACAGTGGAAGAAGGAAAGAAACCACCATTAGTAGCACAATGAATATTTGACTTACTAGTCCTACACTACTCGTGTCACTGTCGTCCAGCTTAGCCACCTCAGTGAACTCACTGGTGAAGAAAACATCCTCAGGAAGCACTGGGATCTATTCACATAAGTTGAACACAACCAGGTGATTTTCACATAATTGTGACAGTGTCATGATTCTGAAACAAATGCTAAATGAATCAGTTGTTCTGTTACTACACTACCTGCTACTACATATGAAAACTAATCTAACAAAGTGTGTCTCACCTGGAAAAGCCACCCCAGCACAGAGACCATTAGTAACTTGTTTAAGTAACACATTTCTCCACATGTGCTCAGCAGCAATTTCCTACAGGTGTAAAAACAAGTCCATTTTACCAAAGAGCAGTTAGAAGAAGCCAAACATTAACAAAACAAAAGAATGGTAGATATGTAACCATAAGATGTCCAGTAAATATGGAGCACGCTGTTTGTGAATAAGTCCTGACCTGTACAGGAGAAGGAGTGTTCCCAGCGCAGTCCTGTAGCAGAGCAGCAGGGGACCAATAAAGTCCAGCATGGAGAGGAACTCCACAAGCCAAGGTACTGTCAGGATGGTGCGCTTCCGTTTCATACTTTTACTCAGAACAGCACACACATCAAGTACAGGAATACTCTGTCAGACCAACACAGGAAGAGATTTTTTATGAAAATTTAATGTCCAGAAGAAAATATTAATGTTTTTAAACAGATATAAATTTTAAAGTTTCTTTAATGATTTGAAATCCAACCATCTAAGGGAAATGACAAAACCCTAATTTTCTCACCTTGCTGCGCAGTATTAAGGCGGTCTCCTGTATCTCTCTGGATGGTCTCTCAGATGTTTGGTAAGGCAGAAAGGAAATGAACCCCAGAAACTTGGCCAGAAGACGAGCGAGGAGCAGCACTGAGGCAAACCGCTGCTTCTCATCCTGACAAAGGGTTATTCAATCATTTATAATAAAAAAGTATAGTTCGTTTGTGCGGAATGTTGGGTCAAAAGTCTTGTTTGTAAAAGCAGCCAGATCAAAACTCTCATAGTTTCTCATCTAATCTCTCTCATAGTGTACCTGTTGGTCCATATCTCCGTCCCCTTCCTCTTCTCCCTCCCCAACAGAAGCAGGGGGGCTCAGGATGAAGACCTCATCCAGCTGGAGGAGCTGCTGACACAAGCTGTCCTGCAGGTGCTGGTTCAGCTGGCAGCTGAAACACAATATGCAAGACATGGTAGATCACACAACAGATACTGTATAAGCTTGTTGGACCTATGTGATGCTCACTTCTTTAACACACGGGAGCTTATATCAGATAGATTTACTGAGGTATGCATCATCTCACCAACTAGCTGTCTGCAGGAAGTCTTTGAAGAACTCTTGGTGGCCAGGGAAAGATGGAGGAGGGCAGGGACCAAGGACCCCATGAGGCTGAATGAGACGTTCTTCAAGGCGCTTTAGGCGACCCAGGCTTTCAGCTCCCAGCATGCCCAGCAGATCAGCATCAGGAGTGTCTCCAGGAGAGGTGTTCACACGAGGGTCTTTACACATCTGAAGAAAATGTCAGATTTTAAACATTATTGTATCAACTGTGAAATACGGACAGTTCAGAAACTTCACTTAATTCCCGTAAGCAATTAGTCAATAACATTTTTTATGCTAATGTTTACAATGTAAGTGTTCACACAGTCTACCTGAACAAGCTGCTTCAGGAACAATCGGGCAAAATGGGAGTGGTTTCCTGCAGAGGTTAGCTGACTCATCATTACTCTAAAACAAAAAGATGAAAATGAAAACAAACAAAACAAGCAACACGTATAACATTTCCTTTATTTGGCTGCCATTAAGCTGCCAGACCGCCTAATAATAATAACAATAATAATATTAAAAATAGTTGGACTTGCCTTATCCTACTCCCAAGAGCAGTATCAAAACTCCACCCCGGTTCCTTGTGAAAGTCCTCCCACTCTCGAAGCAGCTCATAAAAAACATCTCTAAGAAAAAAAACATCAATCAGAAAGTTGTAACTGCTGAAATTGAGCTGTTTTTAGTTCCCACTAGGATGTCGGGGAGCTTTACCCTAAGTTATTTTCACTAAACACTGTGTAAGAGAGCAGCTTTACAAAAGAAGCATTTTCATATACCTTTGTTTTTTAAAAGTGTGGAAGGCCTTGTCACTACCAAAGTTGGACCTGTTGTCTGTGGCAGGCTGGAATGGGACTGAGTGGATGAAAGCGGATACGGAAGGAGAGAGCTGGAACAGTAGGAACACAAATACATCAAACAAACTGTGCAGTACAGTTTAAGTAATTAGGATATCTGAATAAAAACACCTATGGCTGTACAATTAAGCACGTGCGTTTTACTTTAGCTGTGCTTCTGTCCTGAGCTTGAATCAGACGATCCCTGAGATCCGGAGAGAAAGAGGCCACCCGTTCATTCTCTGCCAGTAGCCGCAACGTACATTTGTCCAAATGTGACACCAACCTTGCATATGACAAAAGTTGATGTCAGTTAACCAACTCAGACATTGACTGGAAGAGCACGTGTCCTTAACTGGGGACAATGATTAAACCAAGAAAAACTGTCACACAGGAAACAAAAAACTTACTGAAACTGATTCTCCAGCACCTTTACTGCAAAATACACACAGTTGTGTACTGGTCTTAGGTAACATGTCTCCAAAGCATCTGAAAACATAAAAAGGGGGCTAAATTTTAATTCAATTAAAAAAATCAAAGTGCACTACTAAAGTGAAATAAGAACTGCTCAGACACCTGACTTCGCTGTACACAGACTTTCTTGTCCATCATCACCGTGTGTGTGAGGGGAGCGAGATGTTAGCAACTGCATAACAAAGAAAAGCTCCAAGAAGATGTTTGGCACTAGGTTTTCTGTAAGACATAAAACACAACACACGTTTTAATTCTGACTTCCTAATCTTTTTTAATTATTATTCTAGATTTTCTTTCTGTAAATGTCTGTAATTGTCTTAGATATAATGCGTTTTTCCCACCTTAACACATTTTTTATCACATTATTTTTTCTAACACAATAGGGACCTCTGGTGGTTATTTACCAGAAAGGCAGGTACAGTAAAGTTGCGCCAGGAGATCCAATTCCAGGGAAAAGGTGACTTTTGACAGTTCAGGACAAGGTATTTGCAGATCTGGTGTAAGTTTAGATCCCGTTCTAAGCTCCGACTTTGTTGGGGTGCAAGGGTCCACAGGGGGTGGCAGAGGACAGCTGAGCTGCTGGGCACGTTTTGTCCTAAAAACAATAACATTTCTGGTCATGGAACAACAGCAGTGATACACTAAGATAAAGAGTAAGTGATAGTGAAGCAGCCCCTCCAGGAAGTTGCAATGTGAACTTGCATGTTCCTCTTGTGACACATGTAGCAACATGTAGAAAAATACACAGTTACATAGAATAATAATTACTAGGTCCACTTCACAGTTCAGCCAATATAAGTATAATATGTGTGAAATAAATGAAAGTATAAACAAAACATTTACTACTTTCTTCTACTTATAGCCAAAGGCTAACCTTTGAGTGAGAATAAGTAGAATCATTCTGCAACTGAACTTACTTCTCCCTCTTAAGAAGTTCCCTCTCTTCCTGCAGACTCAGAGGACTCCCCACTGAAGTTGAACCCTCAAGCACCTCTAGCCCTGGTGGGGGAGTAGATGGTTTACTGAATGGGGTGGACGTGAAGCAGGTCTTTGGTTTGGAGTGTGGCCGCTCTGCACTCACTGGTGTTGGATTTATTCGTCTAGATGGTTTGGATGCCCTGAAGGACGAAGTTAATTTTGAGTTTTAAAATTAAATGAAATCAAATTTCTATTTACTGTTTAGGAAAAAGTTGTGTAAACTCACATGGGTGAAACTGGTGATGACCCAACAGGAGGGAAATCCTCCAAGTTGTTAAGATTAAGCATCCCCGCAGATGGAGGTGAAACCTGCTCAATGATCCTATTGTACCCGCCGCCTCCTCCTCCTCCTCCTCCTCTACTTGATCTCTTACCCCCACTGTCCCACCGTTGATTTTCATCATCGTGATGCCCTCCACGTCTCCCATGTCCCCCCACTGTCGTGCCACCACCACTCCTCTTGCGACCCTTCTGTGATTGGAAGTTGGGGCTGTGCTGGAGGTCTGAAGGTGAAACTATATAGTCCCCTAGACTGATCCTCTGTCCAGCCCTGCGCTCAGAGCCTGGGGGCCTGGTAGGGGGACTCCATGCTGAATTAAAAGAGGGGCTGCTGAAGGCACTGACCCCACTCAAACAGTGGGATCCAGACTGACCAGAAGTATCCCACTCAGTTCCAGGTGACACAGATGTAGCTGGAGAGAACAGCTGCACCCGACTGGCACTCCTAGAACCAGATCCTCCACCAACAGCAGACCTGCAACCCCTACTTTCAGAAAAGCCTTGAGTCTGTGCAGCAGGCCTAGGACGGGTGGGGGTCTTGGCTGGTGTGGCAGGGCCATGGGTTAGTGCTTGGCTGCTTTGCTCTCTCAGGAAGTTCAAAAGAAATGGAACAAATTCTTGTTTGTGAACGGTCACCTGTGGTTTACTAAAAGACAGTTTGTCACCTTCCTGTTAAAGAAAAGACAGAGCTGTTGGATTATCTATTGTGTGAAATACAGCATGTATGAAGTTAGCGTAGGTGTGGCGATTATTGGTAATGTATGTATAATGAAGCAAAGTAGAGACTAATAGTCTTTAATTAGACAGCTTCGTGGCATTTCTGCAGAACATAGTCAGTTAACCTAGCTAACATGCGCTGGCTAACATCTGCGAAATTACACTGTTTATATCAGATATTAATGACAATAGAAAGGAGCTATAGTAAATTACAATATATTTTAATGCTGAATCTCCTCTCGACTGGTCGGAAAGTTGACAACAACGTAGCGGCTTGTCTGGAGTTCATCCCATCTAGGCTACATTAGCACGCTAGCTAAAAGTTTTGTTTACAATTATTTGCGAGCTATGTCACCTCATAAAACACTTGACACAAGGCTAAGCCAGTAGGTAATGTTGCTTTCGTAAGACCCTTAACTATTTCGGACGCACCTTAACATTCGTAAGCCAATCCAAAACCGCATTAACGTCCGCTTTCTTCAACAGAAGAGATTCCAAAAGAGCCGCCATTCTGCCCAGGAGCTGCGCGGCTGAAGGACTATGGGGAGAGGGGCGGGGCCAGCACTACGCATCACGTATTGCGAATGACGTCTACCTACCACGTGTGCAGCTAGCAGCCTGATCGTCACCGTCAACTTGACGTTCCATGAACAGAAATCGTACTTTACTGTTTTATACAATCTGCCGTTTAGGATAGAGATGGGGTGATACTGCTAAGATATTACAAAAAGTCTGCTGCATTTTATTTTGTATTGTCTATTCATTTGCTTAGAATTATGTTCTGACATTTGGTTCAACCTGTAATGTCCACTAGTGACATATCGTTGGGTTTATAATGTAAAACAAACATGAACATCCAAATAAAAAAAATAATTTGAATTTACGTCTCTTCTTAAAGATAAAAAACAGAAACCTGACTGAAAGATTCTGTCTGCATGCGGAATGAGTATTTTATTTATAACCAGTTTATAAAAATAAAATACAAAATAATTTTAAAACAAAAAGAAAAAAAAAAACACTGTACAAGGCATTGATATGATACAAATGATAGAATAAACATAAATAATTACAGTTATATACAATGCAAAACTCCCACTTGTTACATTCTTTCCTTGAAACTGTACAATTACATTTCAAAGCCATGACATTACAACACAAAAAAATATCAACCATTAAAAAACCCTAGCAATTGAAGTCAAAAGGACAGATGGGCAAATTAGCAAATGTCACAATAAACCATTTATGTCAAGTATTTTTAAGTTATTAACAAATAATTCAAATGACATGAGACGTACCAGTGCACACAAAAGCTTTCATTAGTTTCCATCTCACCTTTCAAAGTAAAACAGTTGGGTTTGTCCTCATTAGCCTATGGGTATCTGTAAACGCAAATACCAGCAAGCAACTTTATAAATATGACACCTTTCGAACAGCAGGCCACTTTAAAAAGTGACAAAAAGAAAATCTCAGTCTGGAGGGTAATGCTAGCACTACAACTACACACCACTTATGTGCAATAATAATAAAAAACATGAGAAAAAAAAGAACATGAAGAGAACCAGCAGCACTGTTTAGAGTCAGTCCCTCCTTTTCACCAAAGCTTGTTAGCATATAATTTATGCTTTTACAATAATGATTTTATTTAAATAATAACTTTATTTTACAGGTATATATTAAAAGGCTGCACAACCGCATTATAAACTTTGAAAGCTTGAAATATCTTGAAATCTGTGAGGCTGAAATAGATTTGAAAGAGGGAGAATTCAAGGAATGACTGCTGGCAACATGCAGAAATTCCACACCCCTCTTTGAGAGGGCACAGTTGACAAACGAATAAACACACCTTAAATACTGCACCAGAAATGCTTACATTTCCACCAGTCAATCAATAAATGGTCCACGCACTCTGATGAAAAATCTAGCAGCTCTCCAGGAGATACACCGTAAGCACAAAAGTCTGACAGAACTGATTTCAGTCGTGATATACCAACCACTCTGACAGGCATGGTAGTACATGCCACCTACAGACAAAGAAATAAGTGACAAGAAGGCTAGGCTTGGCCCTAATAGTGGAATGATCTCCAACACAGACAAGGCTCAGTCATCCCTCGCTAAGCACAGAGGGGCAGAGAAGAGACATTAAGGCGACTGACTGACTGAACACTGTCTGCCTTCAGGATGAGTCATCGTAGCTGCTCCGTGAGGCTAGCTTAGGTACCTGTAAGGTCTGCATGAGTCAAATGAAACAGCACATTTTATATTTACATAGGGATGTACCCGTTTAACCTCAAATCCCGCCAAAAACATTTGGAAATATGAAATAGCTTCTTTTAATATGTGCATCGAAAAGAAGCTACGCCTGCCGTTCATTTATTTCAACTCATGTCAACTTCAAAGCACAGTCGATTCTCCTTTTTATTTGTTTGTAAGTTATTGTGTGCATCCAATGACTGTGTAAAATACGTTCTACAGTCATTGCATGCGTCAAATCAGCAGGTTGCACTGAAAGAAATACAGTCTATAATTATCCAACGAGACAATAATCCAGAGTAAGTCTAGGAAGCACAGAAAACTAATGTCATACATCAGGCGGGAGGTGGAAAATGAATATTGAAGATATAGAGAGTCGCAAAAATGATGTTTGCTCACCAGCAGATTATGAAGTCCTTGCTAGATTAAACACTCACAATACAGGGTAAATGCAGTGCAATGGGGAGTGGCATAACTTTCTTTTCAGTAGGTGATTGATTTTCTTTCTCTGTTGAGCATGCAAAGAGTAGCACTGGAAAGAAGCTGGAGATATTTTACAGTATCTTACAAGCGGAGGAGTGGGAAGAAGTTATGAAGGAGAGTTTCAGTGAGGATTACTAACTAAAGTACTTACGGACAATATCTACCGAACACCTTCTTTGACCTGTGCCCAGACATACATACCGTATGTCGTTATATGAAAGACATTCTCTGGCGCAGAAGGAACAAACACAACATTCTTGCATGGAGGCGTTGAACATAATTTTGGTGTGAGAAATATATTTACAGTAGACATGGCCTCCATTGTCATTAACATTTAACAAAATGTTATTTGAGGTCTGAAGTTCACATTTGTTGAAACATGGTTCTCAAACACTGACCTCATAGATTCAGGACAGCTACAACCGGCTCCACATGAAATATTGTCTTTAGTCGTTAGAAATAAGAGCTACTCTGTCCACAACTAAACTGTTGCTCAAATTAATTTAGATTTACAAATATTTTGTTGCTACCTTTTCTACATAAAAGAATACTGGTGAAAAGGGTTTTCTTACAACCACTGGCACAAGTCTGTTTTTGGCTTCTTTTGTTTTTTTTTTCGAAGTTACAAGAGAATCAGAGAGAATCCTCGAGCTGCCCAAAGTGCCAAGGCACGCGCTGAGACAAACATCTGCGTCTGAACATTACTCATCAGTAATGTACCTTGTGTTGCTTAAGCTTAAGCTACTACGACTACTACAGGAAACACGTGTTCCATTAATGCCCTCAGATCTAGTCCCACTGCTCGTTTAGATCCCCTCTCAGCAACACAGTAGGCACAAAAAGGTGTGTGTCCTCACGCACTTTACAGGATTGATTGTATAAAGGATCACGTAAGAGTAATCCGTTCCATTAAACATTTAAAACTAATGTGAGTAACACAAAAGCACACATCAACAATCACACAGGAGGAGTTATATGCATCGCTAAGCATCATAAAATAAATATCTCAATAAATACAACTGTACACAACTTCTGGCTTTATGCATTCACATAAATAAATATTATACCCTGCTTACAAGCTCCAAATGCAGAGGAAATAACTCAGTCAGACTAATATCTAATTCACACGTGATACTGATATCACATCAGTATGATCCAAACGCATTAACACTGTATATTGTAATGCAGGACAGTTAGAAGTTAAATAAGCAGGAAACGGATTAGTTTATGTTCTCGTTGGCTCAGTTAACTATTGGTTATGTGTTGTAGTACGTCCTGCATTGAGAAAGCACTGCTCATTTTGCAGCTACACTATTTTGCTTTACAACATGTTAATAAATATGAAGCAAGGATCCAGGCGTGTCCGTTTTATTTGTTCAATAGCACATCTTAAAGGGGCACTCCAACAACTTTACGCTCATCATGAGCTGTCATTAGCTTGGGAAAGCATTCTTTGCAAATTGGACTTGTGGGATTTGAAAGTAGCTGGGCAGGACTTATGGTTAAAGATATCTGAGCCTCTGCTGCACAGTGTTTGACTATTCTATTTCAAGTCCCACAACTTTACTAATAAGAACATGACTTATTGACAAACCCTGTGTTTAAATAGAAAGATTGAGGAGAACAATGGGAAGCAGCGAGACGAGCGTAGGGTTCAGACTGACAGCAAAATGAGGTGTTTGTTTCTACCACAAACGAAGACTCGGGCTTATATCCTGATCAGTGTCTATCACATCATAACTGTAGTCTTCTTGTCCTAGGTGGTGCCAGCAAAGGCTGGTGGGCAACTACCTGCTCAGTTTGCTGGAACACTTGCTCTCTCGGCTGCAGCCTTTTCCCCTGGACAGGTGGAAGGGACCTGTGCGCGCCTGCCGGCTGCAGCAACTGTCCTGGTGGTGGGGATAGAAGCGGCGGGGAGGCGGTGAGCCAGAAAAGCTAGGAGGCGAGCGGCTGCGACCGAGGCAGCCAGTCCCACCCCCACCCCCACCCCGGTGCTCGTGACGGGAGGGCGAGGGGCTGACAGAGCGCTGCAGTGAGGAGGAGCTGCGCGGGGAGGCGCTAGAGCTGCGGTGGTGGTGTGGAGAGCTTGTCAGACTGCAGACGCCCATCCTGGAGCCCCCATGCTGGGCTGAGTAGCGGTGGTGAATGGGAGAACCCCGGGAACCATGCATCAGCTGAGCAAGGCATGTCAGGAGGTCTGAGTCACTGGTGCTGCCGGCTCGGATGCGGTAACGCCTGAGCCTAAGTAGAGTATGAATAACAACCAAGTCATATATTTCAAAGCAAACCATGAAATTAGGTGATCAATCATGTGTTTGTATTGTTAGGAAGAATTAAAGAATTAGAGAACATTTGGCTGGTGAAAAGTGGATTTACAAAAATGTCCAGCAATTCCTCTAATCACAAGAATACTGTAAATACGTAATGATTAGATATGGTTAACAAAAGCATAAAAGCCAGGGTGCAGATCAACAAATTACCTGCCCTCCACTGTGGGGCGGCAAGGAGGCTTTCCAGGTGGTGGGTGCGGCAGGAACTGGGCAGCCAGCTGCTCAGCGGAGGAGGCTGAATGAACAGGACGAGGGATCCTGCTCTTGCGGGAAAGAGGGCTGGAAGAGGAGGAGAGTGACGGAGCATCGTCTGCCTGGCGGTCGGAACGAGAGCCCATGAGAGAGTCCTCGTCCTGGGAGCGATCAGAAGTGGAGGACAGCGGGTCCCTGGCAAGGGAAGCCACCATGGGGCCTCGCCTATCGGAGAGGGATGGTGAGGCAGTGGGTGAGGGGACCGGGCCATGATGACTAGCTTTCTTCTGCAGGAGTTTCTCCTTGGCGGATCCAGGAGGTGGGAGTTCCAACAGACTGGATGGTTCCAGCACAGGGATACGACTTTGCCTGTGGCTGAAATCCTTGCGGGGGGTAGCCAGAGAAGAAGAGGCTCGACTGCTAGCCTTATCAGGAGCCTGATTCACGTCTCGGCTCTCCTCCCCTTTGAGCTGAGGCTCTGTGGCGCAAGGAATGATGACAGAATCATTTGCGGGGCCTTTTGGTTTGTCGCAATTTTCAATGCTTAAATCCCTTTTGCTGTTAACAGGAGGGGAGAAGTGGCCATTAGCAAAAACCGGGCTGCGTGGGGAGCGAGGAGAGCGAGGGGATCGTGGAGAGGAAGGCGAGCGGGGTGAACGGGGAGAGCGCGGGGAGGACACACCACTTGGCATAGGGCTTTGAGCTTTGTTGTGATTGTCTCCATTGACCAATATCTCAGCCAGGGGGTCTGTGGGTGTCCCTGTATGGTTGGACACATGGTCTTGAGGGGAGCTGATGTCCACTGTGTACTCCCGAACCTGCTGGGTTTCAGCATCAGCTTCACCGCGCCTCTCCAGCAGGAGGCACTGTGGAACACTGTCTGATCCTGACTGGGAGGACAGCCCAGAGGGACGCTGAGCAGTCAACTGGAGAGGAGGGGGAGGTGAAGACATGGGAGGGAAAAGAAAAACACAAGTATTATTTAAAAAATTACCCTACAACAGAAATGGGAGTAATATTCTAATTGTCAAAGGCCTGTTGCTGATAGACTACAACATGTCGAGTTGTGCTGTAGTTCTGTAGCAAGAGCCTGATGGAGATGTGTGAAAAAGAAGAATTGTATAAATGGTGATTAGTTTGGCAACAGCATGCAATACCATAGCTACCATTATCAGACCGAAACACACAAGTGCTATGGCAGTGTCAGTCAAGCTGTGAGTACTAAACCAGCAAGTAGGACAGGAAACGTTCACGCAACTTCGCAGGGGGCTTCAGCGAAGAGAGGGTGAGGAACAAATACAGGGACAGAGAGAGAAAGAGAAAGATACAGAGGACAAAGACGATCTGAAACAAAAGAGATCATGCAACCTGTAGTCATGACTCGACATTCCAAACACACATGCCACAGTCAGACAAACACACACCCCTATTCAGATCACATGAACACATGTCCAGACACGAGGACACATCTGACCCATGCTCTGACTGGCCTGCAAAATGCCCTTCATGATTTCTAGAGAGAGCTGCCTGACACCAACACAAAAAGCAAGCCACAACAAACAAAACAGGTCCAACTAGCAACTTAGACAAAAATAAAGAAAAGAAAGAATGTTGAAATGAAAGCAGGCGGATTGCTGGAGGAATGTGAATGGAGGCCTGTTTTATGGGAGCGTGACGGGCTCATCACCTGCTGAAGCTGGGCACGGGTGATGCGTATAACAGAGGGAAACTTGGTGTTAGCAGCACCCGCTGGGATGGCCGGCAGTTTCCTGCGACTGGGCGAGCGGGTGCCAGGAGCAGGGTTTGGTGGTAGTGGGAGGGAGGCGTGGCAGGAGGAGGGGCGTTCCCGCTGCTGCTGGTCAGCAGACTGGCTGCGCCTGATGCCTGGCGGCTGACGCTGGTGCAGTGGGTCCGACAATGTGGTCAGAAGGGTGTGAGGGCTGGGAGAGCGTAGAGGGATGGGGCTGGATGTCCGGATCACAACTTCCTCAGGCAGGGATGGAGGTGAGGTGGGGAGCTAAGAGAGTGGGAGGTGGAGAGAGGAGGGTTTGTGAGATTGGTGAGGAGGGAAGAAGATGGCGGCAGGACGGTGGGAGTACCGTGAAGCAGGACTGGCAGGTTGCACCAGTGGGGAGTGTGTAAAGTGAAGGGGGGATCATAAGACAATCATGGGCATGATCTTAGGATCTAGGGATGCAAGGAAGGCAAAGCGATGTAGATTCTAAGTAAAAGTAGTTTAAATTGGACTTGTTGATTGAGCAGAATTGGCTTTTGATACACTGGGGAGGGTGGGGGTGAAAGCCTGTAATATGACAACGCAAAGCAGCAAAACGCAATTTAAACTAAGCAAACCAAAGCATATTTGGAATACAAATAAATCATTTGTAAACAAGTAAACAAAAACCAACCACTGCAAATGTCTAAAAATCAGAAAAACTCAGGCGTGATGCGGCATCTAATGCAAATCAAAAGACATTTCAAAGCCATAAGCTCTCTTTTTCCCCATGCTGTGATGTGCTCAAAGCTCTGCAGCTGAGTCACAAGTATCTTCAACTAACACGTATACAGTAAACAAGTGAAGAAGCGAGCAAACATAATGTAGTAACATTTAGCTGTGAACTACAGCACGATGCAGCTGGTGAACTCTGTTGTATGGTTTTAGCATTGAAGTTCTATGGCTAGAACTCTGACTCTGTGCAGCTTTTTAACGTTGTAAAATGCTGACTACGGTCAGGACAATGTATGCCATGTTGTGAGATGACCTTTCAATGAAAGGACTTACCTGAGTGAGGACTCCCTCAGCCAGAGCTTCAGCCGGGCTGGTTGGCGTGACAGGAGCCAGAGCCCCTACAGGGCCCACACTAAGCTCCAGTTTGTCAACTTTTGCATTTCCCCTTGAGGAAGCCATGCCTTCGTGTTTGGCTTTTCCAGAGCTAGGGCTTGGGCTGCCCTTGTCCCATCCAGGTGACTGTTCCCCTGGCTGGAGCACCTCTGGCTCCTCATCCTCCTCTGAAGGGCTGGTAGTAACTTTGGCCCCCGGCGAGCCAGTGGGCCGCTCCACCATTACCCACTCCCTTGAGTCAATGTCCTGCCTTCCAGAGCTCAGATTTAGGGCCACAAAGCCCCCGCTGCTGGCTGCCCCCTCGCCCCGCTCCAGAGATCCAGGGGATATGTGATTAGGAGAACCACCACCTGATAGAAACTCCTCATCGTAGTGCCAGACTCTATCAGGACGCTCTCCAGCTGGTATAGCTTGACCCTGAGTTACTGAGAGGATTGCTGCTCCGTTAGCCTCCTTCTCCTGCTGCGGGCCAGACTGCTGCTTCATTGTGCTAACAGACACAAGACAGATGCAAGCAATCATGTCTCTACTCTGTTCAAAGGACAAGTTGGACCAAAAACCAATGGCAACACAGATTAACCAGTTATTTATTAGACTTACCTGGTGTCAAGGAAACGTTCTGGACTCGGTTTGGACTCCAGCCCAAGCCTCCTCTCCAGCTCAAAACTGTGGATGTTGCGAAGCTTCCTCAGCAGGGGACCATCACGATCTGAAGCCAGCACCTCGGAAGGCAATTTGACTGGGGAACCCAAACTTGGCCCAGCATATGGGCTCTGGTGTCCTTGGTTGCCCTGGTTATTGCTGTTTTCCTCCTCTGTCGCTGCCTATGAGAACCAGACAGGTCCTGATACTTGCTTGGCAAACATAAAGGTGACTTTTAACTGAGCTATAGATATAGTGCTTTAGAAACTATAGTTTGGGGCTTTGCATGTAATCTACCTTCCAGACCGCTGTCCTGATGCGGTTACGGTTACGGTCCAGCTCCTCCCAGACGTCGGCCTCCTGGTTGCGGTGCGGATGGTGGGGTGAGCCCAGCAGGCGCTCGGGTGCGGGGTTGTTCTCCACATCACTGAGCTGTTCGTCCTGCAGAACCTCATCTGTGTTTTCCCTCAGCAGGTCACCAGGGATGAGGGAGGCATTTGCCATGCTGAGAGCATAAAAAGAACACACATATACACATAAAGAGAGTATGGGTTTTTGTTCTGAGGCAAGATTATGTCTGTATGTATGAAAGTGTTTTCAAATCCTATATTGACTTTGCTTTAAGCCTATTGATTTCAACCCAACATACCCCATATGTGCTGGGGTGAGGCGGGTGTGGTGCTGAGGTGTCGTGACGCTGGCACTAATTGTCAAAGTGCCATCTGTGCCGGTCCGCTCCCAGTCATAGGGGTCATTCTCCACTACATTGTAAGTTTTCATGCTGTTGTCAAACACTGACATCAGCAGCTGCAGCAACCAGAAGATACGCAGTCGTTACAAGAAATACACATATTTGTCAATTACAAGCACAAAATGGTATGAAAACAAGTGGCTATGTGCACATTTGTGGCTCGAGTGTAGTCTCAAAAAACACTATATGATATTTTTGTAAAAATGTATGCAGGTAAATTTCTCCGATTATAGGAGAAAAATGTGTTTTTGTGTAAATTGTGTAAAAAGATAACACAGTCATAGGGTGCACATGGTGAAAGCAGTACTTCTAAAAAAGCCTACACTATTCATTCAAAACCCCAATACCTGGTAGTCAGGCTTAGTGAAGTAGTCAAGGTTGGAGATATGTTCCAAAAAAACACCAAACTCTGCCGGCAGATGTTTGAGCATCAGACGATGGTCATATGTTTCCTTCAGCTTCCCCACATGCTCCTGGAAACAACAATACACACACACACACTCATCATTCATCACTTACAGCTGCCTGGACATGGAGTGTTCTGTTTCCAGGGAGGACGACAGTTATTGATTGTCCTTACTTTGTCCTTGATCTTCCTCCATGGCAACTGACCGACCAGAAACTCCACCAGCATGTAGAAGAGAGACCATAGGTCGTCATGACGACCCATCTCCTGTAGAGTGATACCAAGTTTGAGTTAACAGATATCAATGACATCAGCGATGGAGTGTTGGACACAGTGATTTATGGGCATCATCACAGAGCTCTAGCACAGAGAAGACAGATACTGACCTTATTCTTGTGGGCATTAACAGACGCGTAGCGGACTGTTCCCCTGAACCCTGCCACCGGACGGGGCTGACAAACAAAAACAAATGCAGACATTTTTGTGATAAAAGTGTCACAGGTAAAGATGAGAAAAAAAAGAAAGATATAGGCAGAGTCTGCTTTTTTAGTTTCCTAATATGCTTAAGTATTAATTAATTAATATTAAAATTTAAAATATCATTAGGTCCACAGGCAAGTTGCTTCTATGTCTATGAGTATTTATAGAATTCATGCTCACCTGAAAGCTCTCTAGAGCAAATTGGAAATGCAGAGTCAGGTGGCGATTACCTGTGGTTTTATCACTACGAGTGGTAAAGTAAATAGTTTGGTCCATTATTTAGAAAAACGATTAAGAGCCGCAGGCAGCACTTACAGGTCGGACTTCTTGGCAAGAGTTGGTGAACTGGCGAGCTAAACCAAAGTCCAGCATGTAGCAGGTACGACAGGTACTGGGGAAACGGCCCATGGCAAAATTGGACTGAAGGAGAGAGATGGAGGGAAGGAGACAAGTGTTAAGAGGAAAAAAATGAAAGGAATTAGGTGTAAAAATGTAATTAAACTGTCCACCAATGTACACATATACAGCCCCAGAGAAATTAGTGTGTTCCTGTGGTGGAAATATGCTAATTTCATAGAGTAGATCAGAAGGAAGATTTAATCAGCCAAGTGCAACAGTCTAAAGAATCTAACCGGCTTGATGTCACGATGCAGGAAGCCGACCGAGTGGATGCTCTCTATGGCTTCCAGGATCTGGCGACCGAGACGCAGGGTGGTGCTGATGCTGAATGTCCCCCGGGTCATACTCCTCCTTAGGTCTGCCAGGTTACGGCCCTGGGAGATCACGTGCAAGGTGAATTAGTCTTTCAAAACGGATCTGTCATTCAAATTCAAATTCTTATATTATTATAATATAAAACAGCTCTGACCAACTTGAATATACAGTGTCCATACAACCACTGACATGCATGCATATTAGTAACTAAATTATTCACATGTAAGAGTATCTTTAGTGTTACATGATTTATTCACTGTTATGCTCCTTCGTGGCTTGGTTCATTATAACCTACTAAAGTTATTACTTTGCAGCAATACATCATCCTAATTTAATCTGTTAATGGACCTGGTGATCACTCATTTTGTCTTTAAATCTGATGTTTAGGCCAAAACCCAAATATGTTACATTTAAAATGATGTTAAACAGATAAAAACGGAAAATAGTCACATTTATTAATCAACTGCAATAGTCAGGTTTATCCTATTGGGCCCTAAAAGAAAGCTTAACATCTGTTTGTGTGTTGATTTCAGTCATTCAAACCAACCTGAAGCTCCATTACCACGTAATTAAAGCGGTCATTGCGGCCGCATCCGACAAAGCGACACACATGGTCTTTACCTAGGAAATGAAAGAGGGAAACAGAGTTTCAGCAGAAAAGCCTGGGACACGTCGCAGTCACTTCAGCTGAGCTGCATCATTTCACTGTAAAGTGCAGCATGCAGTGTAATACACAATGATGTGTGCGCATGCATATCTCTCCACCCTCTCATCGCCAGCTTCTTCGTTTGATAACCCAGCTGTTTACAGGCTGCAGCGCATAGTACCAAGTCAGCACATGAAGGCAAATGTCTTTTTTGTGTTTGTGCATGTGTAAGTGCAAGTGGGGTGTACGTGCATGGTCTGGTCTCTAGGGACACTAGCGGGCTGACTGGGGCCACACCCCAAAGCCCTCCAGAATGCACTGAATGCAAACAGTTGTTGCTAAGAAGAAATATGAGTTAAAAATACAGATGTTTAGTGGCTTTCTTCCACCAAATTTAAATAAATTAAAATGATCCAAATCAATAATTTGATAACCTGTTAGTGTTCTTATGACACTGTGTGTCGATGTTTACTCTTTACAGCTGTGCGGGTCAGAAATGTTTGGGGGCTGGGCTCATCTCATATTCCACTGTGGCTCCCTTAGGAAGCAACAGAACCATGATGTCCCTGGCTGCTGCAACCATTAGACAGCAAACATGATCCCAATGTGATCAACGCCTCCACCCACCACCACCACCACCACCCCTCTAAAAAGAAAGGGGGTATAGTTAATGGATGGATGGATGGATGATCCCAGCCCACTGCATTTCCTCTCACGAGTGTCCAGGCTGACAATCAGCAACTCGTTAATTATTTTACTGTCATTTGAAACTTTTACATTTAAACTATTAAAATTAAAATACAACACAAAATGTGAATTAAATGACACTTTATGTGCTGAATGGCAATCAAAACCATGCTGAACCGCAGGGTTAAACCATGTTTCCAGAAGAATAAAATCATGCACAGTATGTCTGGTCTCAGGGGGAGAGATTATTCTACCCTGTTATTGATGCAAACAGGCAATCCCTGCATTTTCTACAAACACAACTTTTCCTGCACTAGTCTGCTTCTTTGCATATTTCTGTTCTTATAAATCCAAGGGAAACTATTGACACAAACGTCCTACCTCTCAGCAATTTGTGTTCCTGCCAAGAATGCTAATTGTCAGTATCCTCTTATGGGCCAACTCAATAGGTCAGCGTGCAGGGGAGGACCAATCAATTCCAGAAATGTAACCAAATCCACTGAATCCATTTCAACTCACCCTGTAGCTTCTTCAGCACAGCAACCTCCATCTTCAGCACTTGTTTGGGCTGCTGGGCTGATTCCACCTTCAGCGCCACACTGACTCGCGTCAGCAGGTCTAACGCCTCGTAGATCTCCCCGAACCCACCACCCCCAATCTTTTTCGCCTAAACGAAAAGAAGATGAGGCAGAACGATCAGATTACAGTACATATTTGTGCAGCACAAATAAAGCTGTCTTGTCCATTCCCCCCTCTCCTAATAAGAAGGTTAAAAATCCACCTGCAAATAGTCAAGCTCAAGTCAAGGTGAAAGGTCAAAGAAAATGTAAACCATACCGTGGTGTTTTTTGTACTTTTTTGCATTTTGTACCACATCACGTAGGATTTCATCAACGTTTTTAATCCAAAATGAACTAAAACACTGATAAACCTAAAGATCCTGGATCAGTCAAAATGAGAATAAATAATTGGCCTTAATGGGAAATCAAGTAGTAGAAGTGTCTCATTTAACAACCTGTAAAATGATATCCAGTCTGCAGCTACTGGCCCTACTAACCTGCTTCTTGTTGTTGTCTTTGATTTGTCTTTGATTTGCCTATTGTTCTTTTCTATCTCCTCATGCCACTCATTGCCACTCAGCTTTCTTCACTGTGAGCTTGTTTTGTGCTAAATGCTAACACGCTCAATGCTAACACAAAAAACAAGGCATGCAGATCTTCACATTCAGGATGCGGGAACTCAGTTTGACTTAATTAAATAAATATCAACCCAACAAATTATCAGAATTATTTCTAATTAATTTCATGTCCTCTGACAAAAAATGTATCACCTGAATATTTTACTTTTACGTCACTGGAATAGATGTGACAGTAAACATTACTAAGCAATAGCACTTCCTTAAATGTTTGCACCCTGTTCTGAATTACAAAAATGCTCAGCACTACTAGAGATTTTGTTTTCCCCCTACGCTCCCATATGTCCTTCACTGTCCTCCATGCACACGCTGAGTCTTGTGTCGCACTAGGAGATAAAGTTGTGGGATTAGCTGCGGCGCCGTTATGTAACTCGGCTCTTTAGAAAACAGAAAGTGGCACCAGGCTGGCAGTTAGGAATAACAGCCTAACATGGCACTTCGGCTGGCACTGCGTGGAGAGACACGGGCCCTCGGGGATCACTGCTGCTGCTGCTGCTGCTGCCTATAGCACACTGCACTGCCATAAATAGCTATACGAGCTATTTTAGGAACTCCCCCACTGCAGCAGCACTACCTGGACCCCAAACTGTCCGCGCTACAGGTGATACAGTTAAAAAGAGCAAAGAAAGGCAGGGAAATGTTTTGCTTGATTAACAAAGAGTTGCTGTTTTGGGTCTCCGGAGCTAGCTTGGGACAGGCAGGGACAGCGCTGGACAAACACACTGCCTATTGTCACTGAAATAACACGCCACTTACTACTTTCCATCGTTCCTTGACCAGGGAGAGCACGCTCAGGATGTCAGCTTGCTCCACTCCCCCACTCATCCCGGCTGCGGACCAAGGTTGCTGTCCTCACTGCTTCCCCTCAACCAGTAGCCTCAGACTGAGCTGAACATTTGGACCTTGATCGAGAACGCTATAGAAGACAAAGAGAGGTGGAACAATGTTAGAAACTGATCAACAAACTTAAATTCGGATCCTTGCTGGCACACAATGATAACTCTTTGAGCTTATTGGGAGTTGAACCATTAGATTTCACACTGCTGAGTGTTAACCTCCTAACCCAAAGTCTTTAATGGCATGCATTTTTCATTTCTCTTTGCTATTTGGGCTAATTGTGACCTGATGGATGTCAGAATTGTCTTTTTACCTGATGTAGTTTCTGAGAAAAATTATGTCCACATATGATGACATTTGTTTTAAATTTAAAAAAAAAACTAAACATTTGTCCTAAGACCAAAAACAAGACGAGAAACAAAAATTGTTCCCTTGTGCAATGAATCACTGAACAGTAAAAGTATAACGTCCTCAAACGTGGATATCAGGCCCTTGTAGAGCAAAATTTTGTATTTTGGTCTAGACAACCCAAAATATGCCAGTTCCTCGGAGGTTAAAGTTTCAACGTCTTCCGTCTTTAAGAGACAAATGTAAATCCATGGCATAGTGGCTGCAGCTTTCTGATACTCGACTTGACAAAGCTGCCACACCTGCTGCCAGCAGCTGTCCTTCCAGACAAACCCACCCCACCAAAAGCTCCTGCATCTTAACTTACAGAAAGGTTTCATCTTAGGATCATATTTCATACCTGTTTATCTTCTGTGTGTGACAGTCATGGAGCAGAGCTTGTACACTGAACAAAAATATAAACGCAACACTTTTGTTTTTGCTGCAATTTTTTTTGAGCTGAACTCAAACATCTGACCATTTTACTACAGACACAGAAAAGACCCATGACTCTTAGATATTGTTCTCAAATCTGTCTACATGTGTGTTAGTGCGCACATGGTCTGCAGTTGTGAGGCCGGTTGGATGTACTGCCAGATTCTCTGAAACGCTTTTGGAGACGGCTTATGGTAGAGAAATGAACATTCATTTCACGGGCAACAGCTCCGGTAGACACTCATGCCAATTACACGCTCCCTCAAAGGTTGCGACGTCTGTGGCATTGTGCTGTTTGATCAAACTGCACATTTCAGGATGGCCTTTTATTGTGGGCAGTCTAAGGCACACCTGTGCAATATTCATGCTTGATGCTTCATGTCTAATCAGCACCTTGACATGTCACACCTGTGAGGTGGGATGGATTATCTGGGCAAAGGAGAAGTGCTCACCAACACACGTGTAGACAGATTTGAGAACAATATTTGAGAGTCATGGGTCTTTGTGTATGTAGCAAAGATGTTGAAATGAAAAATGTGAGCAAAAAAAACTTTGTTCAGTGTAAATTAAGTTGTATAAGCTTTATTGAATAAAACGTGACTGTTTAATGTGTCTAGTTTTGGATTTTGATTATGCACTATGAGGTTGTAAATTACAGCAGACAAGATTTGTATCATTGTGATAATAAAGTATTACATAGAAATAAAGGTATTTATAAATAAATAAATTGATTTGAATAGGATTACACATTTATCTTAATCTTAAGGAATATAATAAAAACTACATATAATCAAATCTGAACTACCGTTTCTCGGCTTACAAACTTGTGGTTTTATCATTCATTAGTGAAAAGACATACATGTGAAACAACTCTTTGTTTTAGTCACAAAAAGAAGAAAATGGCAAAACTTCTTCAAACGTTAAAGCTGTAGAATTTTACTTGTTCAGCCTTTGCTATTTTTGCTCCCGATTACTTTTAGGTTAATCTACTAATCCATGTGTCAACAAACCATTTCACCACATAATAATAAAGACAGACGCTTATTAGACAGGGTTAAATGTATTGCACTTTAGCAAAACTGTACACAGTCATTGGAGTTTCCACTGGAAGAGCCGTTTCCGTTCTCCTGTTTTTTACAGGCCACAGAGAAGCATTCCTCAGGAGATGCTGGTAACTTCCTTTAGTGTGGCGTCAAACACTCAAGCAAACCCAATCTTGATTCATAATTGTCTGCAAGGCAGGCAGGCATCTATGGTTACGTAACAAGCCTTCAAAACGCCATTTAGTTAGAGGGCATGGTGCCAACATCAAGGTGGCAATCAAATCCACCATTCAGCGTGATGAGGTTGAAGGATGAAAGAGGGCAAAGCGTGGTTAACACTAGATGACAGTGAAATGAAGTATGTGACAGAGGCGAACACACACACAGGAGCGAGGCGGCCTTGGTGCAGCTGCGCTGCTCTAACACACAACTGGATGTGTCAGCACAACAGAACTCTGCTTGGAGCCCATATTAAAACTTGTAACATGATTTGTGGGAAATATTCTGGAAGCTAATCTCAGTCTAATGAGCTATTTAAATAACAGAGATAAAGAGGCTAAAAACCTCCTCTGGCATCATGGACACGTCACATTATGAGCAGTTCAACTTTGAAAACTCCACTGTACTCTTTTCTATTTGGACATAGTAACCATTTATTTCTATTGCATGTGTAAATGTCTTTAATTTTTGCAGAATAGTGGACATGAATACCATATTCCATATGTCATGTTACTTACTGAACGTTTTTATGGATACACCATAATGACTTTATTCCTTAATTTTAGTCCCCTCCTTCTATTTCTACTACCGTAACAGTTTGCAATTGCACTTATAAAGGTGTTAGCACTACTTTAAGTCAGTATATCCTGTGAGTTACAGTTATATGATCCAAATTAAAATGCCAAATTATATTTGGTTTGTATATTTTGATAATAACCATCACAATCTTTTGTTTTCTTTATCACGTAACATAAAGAAGTCTATTTGCCAAAAATCAGCATCATTCGAATCAGGAACGAAAGCCTTTTCCTCAGACATAGAGAAAGCAAGCGAGAGCTGTCTCGTGAAAACATCAGCAGAAGAAACACGCGGTGCCAAGCATTTTTAACCTCTTGAGGGACGTGCACCTCGCTGTAAACACTGTGATTAAATAACTTCTGCTCTCTGTCAGCTTCAAGGTCACACTGTGTTCTGGCGTGCTCCTTCGAGACAAACACTTCTTCTCACACGTCCGAGCTCTTACGCACAAGACCTCCTGAGCACAGCAGGAAGACGAAGTCCTTTGTTCAAAATTAATCATCTGCAGCTTAAGAGTGTGAATGGGAGGAAAACATAAGCTTTGGAATAACGCTGGAGGATGCAGAAGAAAAGCTGACGTGAAGGCTGGGAAGTGACTGAGCTGCGTTTCATCCCATCCAAAAAACTACTATCTGTCAGTCAGCCCACAGACTGTGAGCAGAGCCAATTCACAACACACACACACACACACATGCTGCTCAAGCACACACCTCTATGCACGAGCGAGGCTGCCTCGCGTTGTGACTAATCCTTGCTCTTCCTCCTCCTCAACATACAAATCACCATCGATGAAGGGAAGGAGGAAAACAGCCGAGGAGGAGCTGACTCTGGACTCAAAACATAAAGCCAATGTATGACAACCAGGTCCTGTCTCATTGTGAATCACACTTCCTGACCCTGTGATCTCCATGGCGACGATGGTGCAGTGCCTTTTTTTTGCTTGCTGACTGCCGCCTGTCCTCGCCTCTGCCCTTGTTGGTCTCCTGCAAACTTGCAGCTATAGACAGCATCATGACATGTCACAGAGAAATCCCACCAACGAGGACTTGCTCCTGCTTACTTATACATGTGAAACTCCATTTTGGAGATGATCCGACATCGAATATTAAAAATTGAGTAAGTAGATTAAATAATATCTTGCTGTAGAAGTAATCTGTTGGTGCGTGTGCACTCGCATGCTGCTAAAGTGAGAAAAACTGGACTGGATATAAACATCTGATTAATTTTCTGTATAATCCAAATGTGGCCTGGTTCAATGGCAGGAGAGGGAGACTTTGTTTGGCTGCTGCTGGATGAAAACAGTGTCTGGTCTGACAACTGGAGGACAGCCAGCGAGGGGAGGCTCACCACACTCTGGTTTCCTTCCACTGACAGCTTGGATGCATACAGATTCAAACAGAATAAGACCGGGAAGTGTGTGTTTATATGGAAGAACCACGTTTCTGTCATTACTTTCAACCAGCAACGCTTAAATCAATCATTACAAGTTTGAACTACTGGCGCAACAAACAGTGATACCTCTGCTGGGCCTGGTTGCTTCCCCGGGATGTGACAAAAACCAAACTGCAGCAAAGATGAAACGTGTCGCCGCGTTTCCATCTCTCCTCCCTGCAGCGGGCTTTGCTGTGGAGAGCTGTTGCATAGCGAGTTTGGTTGCCACAGCAGATTTACTCAGGCGCGTCCACGCACACTGGCGGTCCACAGGCCACGCAAGCTCATCCCGCCTGGAGTGGTGGATGTCACGGTGTAATCTCTGACAACATGCGGGACAACGGGCTCTGCGGATGCAGCTTGCGGGCGACAGTGTGGTTTTGGGTGGTGGAAAAATGACACGGCCTAAAGACACCGGATCCTTACCTCGACTCTCTACAGCCAACCCTTGATCCTAAGAACAGTCGGGTGTGGTTACAGAAAATCCTCTACGTTTGGAGGCGGCGGAGACGACATCGAGCGGAATCCCATAGCGAGCGGCGCGTCCATAGGAAGGAGGCGGAGGCGGAGGCGGAGGCGGTTGCTGTCGGTGATTTAAAAACAAAACAAACGGCGGCGAAATGCGTCTGCGTCTCCTTTTCTCCTTCTGCCTGTCACCTCAGCATCTCTGTCGGCCGCTGCGGATCCGTGACGTGACGACTCGTTGACGATCACCAGCCTTCCTGCGCGCGCGGCGCCGATCAAATCGCCCCTCGCAACAGCTCGGGCGCGCGCGACGGGCTCTTTAAAGCTCGCTCACTGTTTCTCCGCGTTGCCAGATTAGCTACTTATGAACTGCAAGGCATTCCAAGTATCCACACACCATATACCATAATTTATTGGTTGATTATATTTCATGCTGAAAATACCTAAACCTGTCAAATAAACATTAGTAAAAGTAGTAGTAATAGTACATTTCCTCTAAATGTAACATGAAATGGAAAAAGCCTGTAAAATTATTAATACTGCAGAACTTTAGGCTATTTAAGTAGCTTTTTTAGCTACTGATATGCTGTAATGTTTACATTTATCTTATCTTTTCACTTTAGATAAAGTTGTCGCGAAATGGACTTGATAATGTAACGAATACAGCCTAGGAATGGACTGTTTGTTGTCAAATCTGGCAACATCGTTAACCGGTCGATGTAGTGCGGAGTCCATCAGCAAAATAATGTTTAAAGACGTAACGTTTTGACGTAAAGTGTAGTATTTACACAAGATATGCAGTGGTAAGATTCAAATATGTTTAGATGGGAAATGAGGCTTGAATAGTAGTTACTTTTATAGTGTCTGGGGATAAAATGTGTTTTGTTTGGAACGGGGCCATAATAAAGACATTTTTAACAAAAGTCGCTGGGCGGCGACATTAGGCCAACAATGGTCGATGCGGCGCTGTATCGGTCACCAAATTAACGTGTTGACATATATTTTAGTATTCAGACACGACAGTGGTGTGTGTGTGTTGTCTGCTATTTACAAATACTTCATATAATCCAGTAGTATAGCATACAGTATTGTTTCTGTATGCGGAGCAAATAACACACTGGCTGTAACCACGTTATTGCTGTTTTCTTTAATAATTATTGATGGTTCAGTGCGTTAAAATTATTTATGAACACAATATTGTTTTCCAGAAAGATCACATGTATAACATAATATTATTCTTTTTTTTACATGAACATTCTCGAAAACTCTCGTGAGACCTCGCGCCGTAGGATTGCGGCTGATTGCAGAGTTCGGAAATAGTGTCAGAGTGGGAGCTCTGTATCCACGCAGCTCTCGGTGACGTTCGCTCTTCCAATACGACAGTGACAGCGTGTAGCTGCTCGCTTGCTGCTAGCTGCTAGCTACTAGCTGATCGCCCGCCGAGATACCTCCTCCGTCTCTAGCGGCAGCCGAGCGCTCTCCGTGAATGAACCCCACACCTCAGCACCACCCGTGGCCGCTATGGCAGCGACAGAAACGGTCTGAGTCTTAGCTCATAGCCATGTAGTTGAACGATAATCTCTATGTGTAGTTAATGTTAGTGTGATTGGTGCTCTTAGCTGTTTCCACCAGTAGCTAGCTTTTTTCTGTCCGGGACAGACGGCGGCAGCTAGCCCCCCTTTCTCTCGCCACCGTAGGAGGATGCTGAAGCTGTTCGGCGCGCTGGTTATCCTCGGACTGGCCCTGGCGTGTATCACCTCCTGGGTGCTGGACAGCTATGACACGACGTGGCACCCTAAACGGAGCCTTCCGCACCGGACAGGCGGTGAGGTAGTTGTATCTGAGGGGAGTTCTCCGCCGTTTCCCGGCGGCGAGTTGAACAACATATTCTGGTTCATACAGGTAGGATATGGTGCGTTGCTAGCTAGTCTAATGTGGACTTGCAGATCTTTTACTACAGGTGTGGGGAATGCTGTCCGTATTTCTCTCTAGTGTTACATTTAACATGGATTTGCAGTGTTTTAGGGAGCTATCTGTGGTGGTTCACCCATCCCACAATGAATGATTGACTGAAAGGGGTCACTGACCACACAAGTGTGTTATTGTCAGGTAAAACCGTGGTTCAGCAACGTAGTAAGCTGTAGTCAGACTTGGCACAGTTTGTCTTTTACAACCCCCATACTACTGTGTTCTTAAGATTACTCAATACTGTTTTTTTATTTTCCTACTTGTGTTTTCTATGTCTGATTCAAGGTGTCTGACATTCACATAAGCCGATTTCACGACCCAAGACGCATTCCTGATTTTGAAAAATTCTGCACGGACACTATTGAAGTGATCAAGCCAGCTCTAGTGCTTGCAACAGGTACGTTTATTTCTCTTTGGGCAGTTAAAATGATTGGAAAGTGCTTTTTGTAGGGAGGCTTGGGTGGGGCTGTCTTGTCAGTGCAGTACAATAAAAGGTGACAGTCGCCGCATAAGTGCTTCCTAGAGGCCACATTATTTCTCGCTTTTTCTTTGGCCCACTTCACAGGGGATCTGACGGATGCGAAAACAGAGAGCAAAGTGGGCTCTCTCCAGCATGAGGTGGAGTGGCAGGCTTACCACAACATCTTGAAGAGGTCGCGTGTGATGGAGCGCACACAGTGGATCGACATCCGTGGAAATCATGGTGATTATTCACAGAACTTAGCTGCCTCAACGTTGTCCCATAACTCAAACATCATAGAGCAGGGACGGTGCTACTCTGATTTTCAGTCAAATCCATTAACTGTGGTGCGTTTAAGCATCACACAGGAAGTTGACCGACCCTCCCTCCTCACTGCTTTCTTTTGTGTCATTGGATCTCAAGCTATTAGATGTGAAACAAGATATCCCCGGGTTCTGAATGTAAGAAAAAGCTAGTTAATGGATGTGCAGTTTCTCTCCCAGCTACTTCGTTGTTATTGATTCCTGTCCGTTTATCGTTCAGTGGATTCCAAGATAACAGATTTTGTTCTACGTGGAATTTCTTCTTTAGAAAATGTGCTCCTTCACAGTAAAACTGTACATTTTGTAAATATGCTGCATGATCTCATTGCTTTGACAGACGCCTTCAACATCATGTCGTTGGACAGCGTTAACAATTATTACAGGTCAGTATGAAACCATCGATACCACAGTAAGTGCCTGATTTACATTCGGTCAGAGCTTATTCCATCACTTCCTACTGCTGCAGGCAAAGTGTGAAGTACATCAGCATATGCTCAGTGCCTCCGAAACATGAGAAGCTGCAGGCTATTTGACAATAGTCCTCGATGTCTGAATTTCAGACATCATGGACAAAAATAGAAGCAGAGTTCTACACAAGCAGCTTCTCTTATCAAATGATGTTTTATGGGACATTGCTGCTTCTGCAAGTGATTGATCTTTTATCTGCCTGATATTCTTAATGTGGTGGTTAGCCTCTGTGAGACAGAGTCTGTCTCCCACACATGCCTAATTTATTAATTTAAAGTGCATTAAATTATCTCATGGCTCTGTTTAGACTAGCTGCTGGCTCCATCCCAGGCTACTATACAGCATCTTGTTGCTCATGGTGGCTTTTCTCTGTTGTCTTTAGGAAATACTCGGCCAATCAGAAAATAGGCTCTTTCCACTACATCCACAAAACCCCCTTTGGCAACTACTCCTTCGTCTGTGCAGATGCCACCCTGACTCCAGGACCCAAGAGGCCATATAACTTCTTTGGTATTCTCAGCCAGGTATCACCTTTACTTTACCGCCACATTTTCTTTATGACATCTCAATGTTTGCATATAGTAGTGTTTTCATTATTATTGTTATTAATTTAATAACACATTTCCAAATAAGGAATTGTAGCACCTGAATAAACGCCTGTTAAACAGAAAATAAAAGGTTGCAATAAGAGAATAGGGACAGGAACAGAACACAGCTGTATTAAATGATAAATGCTTTTTTTTCCCAGACCGAGATAAATTTGCTTCAATCCGGTTTTCTGTCTTTAAAAGAGTCAACAGACCACTTTCACACGATCTTATTCTGCAGCTAATATTATGTTCTTTTCTCATTATGTTACAGACTCAGATGGACCTGCTGGACACGTTCAGAACCGAGAGTCTGAAAAGCAACCAGTCGATCTGGTTTGGCCACTACACCACCTCCACTGTTGTTTCTCCTTTTCCAGGCGTTCGGGAGCTAATGAGGTGAGAGAGGCCTAGATGTGAAATGGGTGGGGAAACACACATTTATCACCCGGTCATTGTACAGAGCTCCATCAGCCTGCTGCCTTTACGTGCCAGTAAGGGCGGCTGTGGATCAGATGGTTGAGTGTGTTTGAATGAGTAAATGTGAAAACTTAAGGAAACTTATATAAAAAAAAATCATATTTTAGTAGCTGTTGTTAAGACAATGTAAGCTTCCTGGGCTGTCTGTGTTCAGATCCGCAGTCGCATATCTGTGTGGCCACCTGCACACATTAGGCGGCCTGATGCCCGTCCTTCACAGCCGTCATCCCCAAGGCACCCTGGAACTGGAGCTGGGCGACTGGATGGACAATCGCAGGTGTGCAGAACAACATGGTCACAAAACATTTCTGTTATTTTTCCCATTCTTCCTTTTATAATGAATTGTTTTGATCTTTACAGCCCCACATATAAATGTAGAAAGCGGTTTAGAACGGTCTTCTCTCCTTGTTCTGCAGGTACAGGGTTCTGGCCTTTGATCATGACCTGCTGAGTTTCTCTGACCTGAAGTTTGAACAGTGGCCTGCGGTGCTCATCACCAACCCCAAGGACGCACAGTACCAGCATCCAGGAGTGGAGCCACTGGGTCGCATTTGGAGATCTACACACATCAGGTGTTTGTTAACCGAGCATCTTGCTGTTTGTGTATCTCATGATTGCCTTAAGAAACTACAGTTGAGCAGTGAAGCTATGTGCATTCTCTGTAAATGCTTAACACTGGGCACAACAGCTGTGCCACAATCAGATTTCCAATATTAAAATATTTATTTCTCCCATTCTCATTAGGATCTTGGCTTTCTCAGAGGCTCCAATCACAGCGGTGCATGTGAGTATCGATGGGGAGCCTCTGGGAAAAGGCCACTCTGCTGGAGGTCCTCTATACGTTTTGTTATGGGATCCATCTCTCTACCTCACTGGATTGCACACGGTCAGAGTCAAAGTGGAGGTCAGTACAGAGTTTTTAAAATATTTCATACCTAAGTTTTGCGTTGATGAACATTCTTGGTCATTCTTGGTGAAGGAGATGAGTCCAGTACCTGAACTGAGTTATGATTCAGTGGTGGCTTTGAAACTCGACAGTCTTAATAATTTCTCATTTGTAAATGTTCCACTCCTAATTTCTTTTCTTCTATGTTTATCCCTGATCCAGGACTCTGCAGGTCGGTCGATGGTCCGGGAGCAGCACTTTACTCTGGAGGTGGATCTGACTCCCAGCTTTGGTTTTGTGCAGTCCTTTATCCTCCTCACAGACCACTACATCCTGGGTCGTGTGGCCTTTATATTTACTATCTTGCTCAATATTGGTGTGCTTCTGACCTTCCGATTCCTGCATGTTCATTCCGGCAGAGGTGAGCTGTGACTGTAAAAGTATCTTCATAATGTCAGATCACTGTGAAGATCTTTTACACAGTCTGGGTTTAGTCAGAAGGTTCATAATCATTTTCTTTTTGTATCGTCTACAGGATTGTCCTCTCAAGTGTGCATGTCCCTTCATCTTGTCAGTAAAGTAGACACCTTCTTCTACTCTCTGCTGCTGTTCAACCTGTGCACAGCCTTAGGTGAGTCAGCTGCTTTGAGTTATACTTTGAGTAACTTGTTTAGTCAAAATGCAGGTTTGCTTTACAAGATATCCCTGTAATGTAGACATGTTCTTGTTTAACCTAACTCATCCACAGTCATGATAATCTGTACTGTTTTCCCATCTCTGCCCGCAGGCCCGTGGTTTGTAGGAGAACTGATAGATGGCCACAGCGGAGCCTGCTTCGCCTTTGGAGTGTTAATTGACGGACATTTCCTGGAGGGCAGTCTCACTTACGTTGTTGGAGTTATTCAAGTAAGAAAAGGACTTTGATTCAACACAAGTACATTAGAGCTGACCAGTTTGACTGTTTTAAGAGCTGACAGTGTTTTTGTCATGGATGCCAAAGCAGTCCTCTGGATCCCACCTCTCACCTATGAGCAGTTACGTAGACAAAACAAGAAATTCAACGACATCATTTGATTGACTGAATGAACACAGTTGGCAGATGATTAATGAAAATACAATGTTGTGTGAAGTATATTCAGCTAAAACCTTATTATTTATTATTATTTTAATTAGTTTGGCTTTATAAGCCACTAATGCCCTTTTATTTCTTCACTGCTGTGGTCACTACCCTGGGAGTCAGGACTCCCCATGGAGTCCTAAATTAAATCTGAGAGGATGTTTATCTTTTACCCTTCACGTCACATCAGTGGCAATTTTTCAAAATAAACTGACAAAGAAAAATCTGTTTGCTTGAGCCGACATCCACTCAGACATCAGGTCATTGATCACTGCCTTATGTTTACCATCTATAAACATTTACAAACTCCCTTCTTACTTTGCTGTATTAATATTTCTCGTAAATGACCAGAACCGAGCTGCACTAATCGCATCTAACTGAACTAATTTGCAGATGGTGTTTTTCAACATGCCCCTCACCTCTTACCTCTGCTGGAGCCTCCACCACCGTTGCCGCGGCAACACCTTCCGATCCCACTTCCTGCGGCCGGGTTACCGCTGGCGAACTCTGGCGCTTCACGTCTTCATGCTGCTCCTGCTCACATGGCAGGTCCACTCGTGCTACTTTCTCCTGCAGACCTACGGCCTTGTTGCCTTTTTCCTGTCTCCTGTCCGCACATGGGCATTAGGGCTCGGTCTGCTATTGGTGCACCGCGCCTGGACAGGCCCTGCACCTCTTCTTCGTGACAACAGCAAGAGCGTGTCACCCTCTTGACAGTAATTGCACTGTACTGCCACAGTATCCCCTGAGCCTGACTCACAGATATGTTTTGCTGTCTTTATCCACGCTGAAAGCCTCAATTTCCTTCCATCACACCAGCCCCTTCCTTTGTTTTCTTCTCCTTCCAAAGCCACTTCTCTCACTATCCTGTTTATAGGTTGTTTACTATATGCATGTTATTGTAAAGCACCAGTGGGAACATTTCTGGCCATAATCATACTGTGTACAGTGTAAAGATACATCTTCAATGCACTATGGGTTACGTAGCCTGTTTAAGCTATGTGAGGACTAGTCTGACACTCTGTACGTCGCAGTTATTAAGATACTGTGTACCACCTGTATTACGCCGTGCTTTAAGCCGACTCTTTTATTAAGCTTAATCACTTTTTGGAAGTGATGCCATGGCCAGATGCCAGTTGACCACTGCCAACGGAAGAATAAACAGGATATCACCTTTTATTCTTCCCCTTTGAAAACCATTTTCATTCACCAATGAAGGCTGGACGTGCCAAACCAATCCCTATGTACACCTAGATTTGTATACTGTAACCTTTTCGTAGTGGCACGTGACAGAGGTAATGCAGCCTAGACCATCACATGTTTGTCACAGTTTATTTTGAACATAATTACAGGAAATCAAAGGAAGGAACTGATGAGTCAAACAGCTTTGTACCAAGTGTTAATGATAGAAAGTGTTTTTTTTTTTAAATGTTTTTGTTTTCCATTGTACACAACTGCCACAGAAAGCTCTGGAATATTCATATCAGATGGTTCCATAACCAGGAGAACATGGTCGGATTCTTCATGCTCCTTCAGAAAGCAGTTGTTTGTTTCTCAGGAATGTGACACTTGAACAATCGGCTCGTCCCAGTAGTAGTTCAGGACAATGTTTTTATACTCCATAGTAGCTCAGTGAACTAAAAATCCAGTAGAACAATCTAGAGGTGTGGTGGCTAAAAACAAATGAATGTTTTAGATGAGATGAAATGGGAAAATTCTGTATTACTATTTATTTATTCTGATTGTATTGTGTGATTTCTTTAGTTAACCCTCGTGTTATTATAGTTAAATATATAGAGAGATATATAATTCTGCACTGGAAACGGGCATTGTCACCTGCTTCATGGTGAGTGTGGTTAGAAAGATATGAATGTGTTCTGCACTGCAAGTGAATTTAACAGTTTGTGCATGAAAGTTGTTCGACTGTATTGTTCAGAATGTTAAATTCCGATTTTGTGAAGGTGTGAGAGCAGTTTCACGCCGATGTAAAACATTTGAGTCGGTAGTAGCAGGTGTCTGGATTCCACTAGAATAACCTGATCTGAATATACAAGAGGGAAGGCCACGCTTTTACATTGTTTTTATGGAAACAACATTTTGTAGAATTGGAGCCTGGTTTTTCTTTTTCAGTCTGAGCAGAGCAGAGTAATTGCACACAGCTGTGATAAGACATGCAGTCTAATATTAGCTAAACACGGAGATGATGCAATCATGTGCACTTTTGCTTGCGCATTTGCACATTTTCATTTGTACAGGAGCACTACCAAGTGTATTCTTCCAGCAGAGAAACTGATATTTCCCATTTATGGACTCACTAGTAGAAGGATTATCTCAAACAATGCTTAGTACTTCATAATCTATGTTAAGTGTCCACAAGGAGGCACTATTGAATGCATTTACTGGTTAACGATAGCAGACTGTGCTGCACTTCCACCTCCCTTCATCGACAAACTATTTAGCTTTTTTTGTTTTGTTTTTGCAGAAAAGCACCATAACCATGTCTGAGCTACTGCACTGACACTCACCAGTTATTTTTCACCAAGTCTTGTTGTGATTGTTCCGTACTGTGCACTGATTTACCTGTTCACAAGAAAACCCGATGTCACCCCCCTCACCACTTTGTCACCATGAGACATGTAAGTTAAGTGCAGGTTTTCTGCATCCTGTTCTATATTCACTGAAATATATGACGGACGACGAGTGTTTTTACACCCGATACATATTTTCTTGTGACAACTAAACTTAGAATCAACCACAATTTTATTTTGTTAATGGTTTATAGTGCTGTGGAATAAAAGTGTTCATTACAGTAAACCACATACTTTGTGTTTCTTCACATCATTGTCCCCAACAACAGCCTATCAGGGCTTTACATATATACAATATATAATCAACAGGCTTAATCTAATTAATACCTCAGAGTTTAGTGTTAATGGTTAATTCCTCAAGTTGTCTGGAGAGAAGGTGATTTTCTTCACTCCGATATTTGTATTATTTGTTTGCCAGTGTTTCCACCTGTCATCATGGAGCAAAAGGCCTCTAGAAGAAAAAAAAAAAAAAAGATTTTGGCTCTTGCCAAGTCGAACGGTAAAATGAATCACTCTGGAATCAGAAGTCACATACCTCCCATATTTTCAATGCCATTCACCACAGTTTCCAGAACCTGTAGAATGGAAGGAAAATTTCAAACAGACAGATGGGGAGGAGGCATGCATTCTGCAAACAAACAAGGACGCCCACACAGTCAACCACACAGGATCACCGTTTCCTCTTTACCTTGATTTGGCCTAATTTAACAAACTGGCTGAGCTCACAGAGGGCAGCATCTGCTTTGCTCATGTAGTTGAGCACTGTAAATCGCTCTCGGGTGATGTTCTTCACCAGCAGGCTTTCCTGTGTCTCCTTGCTTAAAGGTGGAGGATACGGCAGATCCTTGTTGTACTGAGAGATCTGCCCACATAGGATCACATGGCCACCACTGTTCATCTGAAGGTAAAAAAAAGACAGCTGTGAGTGACTCACATCAAGATAATAGGACACCAAACACTGAATGCTGAAGATCAGAAGGAAACCATTGTGAATCCAACGAAGAATTCGTGTTTTCCAGTCAAATAAACAACAAACGGAACAAAAACAGAGATAACCCAAGCAGTACCTGTGCTATTATGGCATCACTGATGTCTCCGCCGACGTTGTCAAAGTAAACATCTATGCCGTCAGGGCAACACTCACGGAGCCTTGTGGAGACGTCCTCTTGGCGATAGTTGATAGCAGCAGAGAAACCAAGATCTTCCACTAAAACGTTGCACTTCTCATCAGAACCGCAGATCCCAACAACACTCACACAACCATCTAGCCTGCCAATCTGCAAAAGGAAGCAGTGCACGCTACAATCACAGCCACTTTGCCTGAAATCAGATCTTCTGTACAGTATGTTTACCTGCGGTTAGCTAGATTAGATCTGAGAACCCAGAGTATGGTTTCTGAAAATACAAAGCAACAGCTCCACCGACCATCCTGCCTATTCTGTGTTGTGTAATTATTTCAACCTATTATTATTATTTGTATTTTAGTAAGAAAAACCACCTAAAACAGTATTTGAGACTGTAAATGTGTAGAAACCAATTTCAATGAATGTTGGTTGCCTTACACAATCAGAATTTGCCGTACTGACCTGTCCAGCTATGCTGCCACAAGCCCCAGCTGCACCGCTCACCACCATGGTCTGATTGCCCCCTTTGACCACATGGCCTTTCTCCCTCACTCCCAGCAATGCAGTGAGACCTGTTACGCCAATTGCACCCAAAAAGTAGGACAGACGCCCGTCAGCCAACTGTGGATCAACCTGCAATAGGCAAAAGATCACGGTCACGTTTACTATAACTCAGCTTTCCTGTCACATGCACTGTGCTTTCATTCAGTGCATTTCATATGAGGAAGGATCCGGTAGAAGTTAAACTCTTCCCGAACACATCAATGTGTCACAAAACCACGGCCTGAAAAGCTCATTTCATACTTCTAGCAAGAAGCCAGACCTTCTGCAGGACGCTTCCGTTCATAACAGCATAGGTCTGCCAGGGCCAGTTGAATGAAGACAACACATCTCCCTCAGTGCACGTGCTGCAGCGGCTGGACTCGACCACACCCACGCCTCCTCCATCCACACACTCCGCCAGCTGCCAGGGGGTCAGATACTCAGCGCCGGTGTCTTCATTCATTCTGCAGCGCTGTGGGACAGAGACAGAAAGAGTTAACGAGAAGAGTTCATTCTTTCAAACAGAAATACGTGTATGAAGTCTATACATTATTACCATGTAAGGGTCGACTGAGAGGTAGAGTGTCCGAACGAGCACCTGCCCATCTTGGAGGTCAGCTGCTAAAGTAGTCTCCTCCAGCCGGAAGTTCTCAGGAACTGGCGCACCGTCTTTGCATTTTAGTAAATACAGTAAAAGCCGTTTGAGGAAACGCTGGCCAAGGTAATGAAAACAGGTCATGTTCAGGTATCTACTTCTCCTACCTGGCCGCGAGTTGAGAACGACTCTCTGCGCCTGCATTGGCGAAACGTATCCCTTAACTCAACAGAATTGCTCGTTGTGAAAGCCAAACCTGGCTATAAAGTGGTTTAGCGTTAAAAGTATAAAGTGGATCTGCTACACGATAAACCAACCAATTACTTCCAGTGTGCTTTAGCGAGCCAGAGCCGTGTCCGTGTGCAGGAAACAAGAGCGTTCCCTGTTAGCTACTTCCGCGTTCGCTCAAATCCCTGTCGCTGTGCAGTTTAATGCATATGTTTAGTTGACGTTTTGTCCTTTGCGTCTCCTGTGTGCTTCCTTGGCTTATTTTAACTAAATTAGAATTAATACTCAGCTCTTCAGAGACATTGTCCATATGTGAACGGTTATGTCGTATGCGACATCACCCCCTCCGCAGTGTTCCGGTGTAGCCTGTGTTTACTATCTTGTCAAACAGACGGTCTTTTCCTACGTGCAGCTGAACCGTTAAAGGAAACTACGGTGAAAACGAAACGGTACGCGCCCTCGTTGACCTATTTTATCATTTCCATTTATTAACACCTAATCTGCTCAACAGATTCAACTGTAAACTTTTCTACAGTACCCCTAACAATCGACGTCACCGATGCAGTCGGCGTGATTTACACCAACGGCTACGAACGTAGACTCGGGCTGCAGCACCGATTCTTGCTAGCTAAGCTAAAAGTGTCTTAAAGTGGAACCGGGAAGTGACGCGCTGTTGGGAAATCTCAAAAAAAAAAAAAGTTTAAGGAGTTTCATTACTGCATCGCTGCCGTCACAGTAGCTCGCCACCAACTTTAGCTGCAACCGGGGACGACAACAAAAAGCAGGGAAACGATGGTTTGCGTGTCATGGAGGGACAGAGTTTACTGTGAGTACTACGAGCATGCCCGCTAATGCTAGGCTCTGATAACGGGCTCGTCGGTGGCTTATTGCGCTGTAACCCAGCCTCACAGAGGCGTTGTTCCAAACCAGCAGCCATGGTACGTGTAGTTAGCTAGCTTCACCTGACGCGATCCTGTCAAAACCCCCGAAAGTCCCAGGGGAAGACACCCAGTATGCCACTCGTAGTATATTTACACGTGTACATAAGAAACCGTATACTGCTTAACTGCTATTCAACATGTATATCTGCTAAAAGAATAACCACGCAAGAGAAACTTCTTCTACAAGTAGTGTAGGAAAGATTCCGATTTGTATTTTAAGTAAAACTAGTAATAGCACTGCGTTGTAATTTTATCATTTTTCCTTCTGTCCGTGGTTTTAATGCACAACAGTGCCCAGCATTGTGTGTTGGAGGCTCACTGGTTTTTAACATCCTCGTCTGCAAAGTAAAAAAAAAAGCAGCTGTCAGACAAACGAGCAGTGATGTAAACAGCACGTCTTCTTCTGAAATGTAAAGCGGAGTAGAACCTGTAATGATGACAGTTGTTGGTGTTTTACAGCCAGGATCTCTAATGGTCAAGTGTTGTGTTTCTGCATTTCTGTGTTTCTGGGCTATGATTTTTATTCATCTGCTAATCTCAAGTTATTTCTCAAAATAAACTAAAGATAACGCCAAAATAAAGAAAAGTGCCCCTCAGCATTTCCCAGAACCCCTGAAGACATCATTCAGTTTTTGGTTTACTGGAGCCAACTAAAAATCAGTAAACCTTCTTATTTGAAATGTACTTACTGAATAATTACTTGTTTAATTAGTTTTCTGTGCAAATCACAAAATTATGCACTGACTTAAATCCAGCAAAAAGGCTGTGTAACACACACACTCACCACTTCCCAGTGCAGCGACACCGTCATTGCAGACAGGCGTGTCAGTCTGACTCGGCCTCTTGTTCCTTCTGTGAATGTTTTCAGGCTTTACACATTATTTTAAGGGACAGTGACGAAGAGAGAACGGTGCAGCGCTCAGCACGCTGACTGGTACATGCTCGCTCATCTCAAACTCAGCTACTGTGTAGTATACAGCGTGTCTCCAACATAACGCAGGTGGTTGTTTGCCTCTTTGCAGTGAAGGTCACTGTTTTACTAAGCTGTTGTTGTATTTGTTTGACATTACATCATGGCCACAAGTCGCCTTGTTGCACTGGGGCTTGGTAAGCATTTATGATTTCATTCTGTAACTGATAGGAACCCAGGTGCAGATATTTCATAATTTTATTTTTTAGCAATGTGCCACATCATTGTGCGATAGAAACCCACATCAAAATGCTGCTGAAACATTATTCATAAATAATGAATAACTAATAATGAATAACTAATTTCAGCTAATGGATCTGGCATAACTGTTTCCTTACATACTACATGACAATGAGTGTTTATCATTTTATTATGTATCTCTCTTACGGTTTAAAGGCGGTTTAAAGGCGGCATCTTGGGCTGTGGAAAAGAATTCCAGAATTGAAAGTAATTCAGAGATGAGTTGAGTAAATTATAAGCAGATCAATCAGTAATGAAGATGATTAGGTTTCGCTTCAATTCATTCATTTCTATATGAGGTAAAACTTCCTCCACACAAATGTAGTGTCTTCTTTTATAACGTAGGTTTTAGGAATTTTGCATTAAATAATTATATCATTAGGATCTGGTCATGTAAAGGTGCCTATCATTGTTCTAAAGAATTATTTGAAGAAAACCCCCCGAATTAATGCAGCAAATATCTGCATATTACAATATATACAATAAAATATGTCGTCAGCAGCTACTATAAACAGACATATTTAATAATGGGGCCCTACTTGCTGTGTCATGTGCACACACCACTCACTCACACACACTTGGAGAATAACTTCCTAACCAAAAAGGAAAATGTGTGTGGATGAGGGGAGAAAGTGAGCGTGTGGCCGGGTGCGCCCTTCCTCTTCATCCCCGCGGTCCTCCCATGTGTGTTGGAATTTCCCGCATGGACTGAGAGGGATCTTGCTCCGTAAATTACAGCGCCTTCCATGTCAGAGGAAATCCTTTTATGGCCATGGAAGTAGGTGTGGCCAGGGAACTGATGGCGACGGAGGGTGGTGGCGGTTGGGGGGGGGGGGGTGTAATCACAAGACAAGCAGAGACACGGGAGAGAGTCGATGCACAGCAGAAAATGAGCTGCGTTTCCACTGTGAGTTTTTTGTGCAATCCTAATGCAACAACGTGCAACAGACGGCGGCGGCGTTGCGACCGCGTTTCTGCAGATTAGCGCCGCGTTTCCGACCGAGGAAGGACTCTGTTTACGCACCGAGCCCCTTTTTCCTCTTGACTTTGTGGCGGGGAGTGGGGGGGGAAGTACCCGTGTGTGAGGTCAGCGGTGTAGCGTGAGTCAACCTTGAGGATGCGTGCAGTCATCCTCGGAGCCCCGTGTTGTGCGGGCCTGCTGTCGCCGCTGGCTGCGCGGAGCTGCGTGTGCTGAGCCGCCGCTCGTTGCAGCGTTCCGGACAAACGCGGTGAGTATCCGAGCCCGATGACTGTGGCGGCGTTGTTGTTGTTGTTGTTGTGATGGACAGTTCGTGGCTTTGCGGCCACAGCTTACTGACAAAGTTTTGTTTACCTCGCGGAGACCGCGGGGCGGGCACTGCCGCCGCTCGAACCTCCGGTCAGCAGGACGCCCTCGGTGTCTCAATCAGAGCACAGTCACTGCGCGGGGAGTGTGCAGAAAAGAAAGACGTGACGTATGAGGCTTGTTGATAAGTTGAATCGGGCCATTGTGCGTGTTTGTCGGCCGTGCAGCCGCACCGCATTGTTGGCTCGATTCGCTGCAGCGGGACGCGGCATTACTGACCGGATGATCCTTTTTATGCAACGAGGGCTTTCTCGTAAACAGCGCTGAGCTGGCTGACCACAGACAGTGGCGTGGAAGGAGGGGGTCCAGGAGGAGTCCTGTCCGCCTCAGGAGTCAGCGTGTTCTTCTGCTCTGCACAGCGCAGGCCGCGAACGTGCGCGGCTGCGCGAGCGTCGCCTCGCGGGCTCCCTTAAATTAGGAAACTGCGATGGATTAGTGCGGCTAATGTTGCCTGACATTCATTTTAAGCCAATTGAACGTGTTAGTTTGTTTATTGGGCTAAACCCCGAGCTTGTGTAAGGTTGCACTTGTGATGCGTCACGATGATCCCTCGCCGCACGCAGCGCGCGCTTTAATGCACACAGATTGCTCACACAGTGCGCTCGCCCTGTTATCAGCGCGTCGCCCCCCCCTCCTCCACAGCAGGGCCAGTCTGCAAGGAAACTGGTGTATTTCTGTGCACCTTTTCAGCGGATTTTTCATGGGACTTGACAGCATGGCAAAGGGCACGCGTAACGTCACATGACACTGTTGATGCGCGCACGCACGCACACACAGTTGGTTACCCATAAAGCGTGGTCATTGAGGTTCTTCAGCCAGTGGTGCCCCCGAGCCAGTGCAGGATATGAACAGCTGCGGCTGTCTATATTAAGAAGAGTGCGTTTTGCTAGGCCACCAGAGTAAAGGGTGATGTTTGTCAGTGCATGCTGTAGAGATTGTTGTACTAATCAATGCACTCATCGCAGCTCATCGTTTTTTGTGACACCAGCCACGCAGCAGGCAGGTAGTTTGATTATTGTGACTCTCACAGCAATGTTTGCAGCAAGAGCGACACGACTTATTTTACACAGATGGAGTCGGGACGGAAAGTTTTAGCAGAGACAGTCAGGATCTGTGTGCATCCTGTAATTTGGCAGACAGCACTGTGTCAAAATCTGCTCCTGGCCATCAGATAATATCTTAGTCAATCCTAACGCGTTGCCATAGCGTTTGGCAAGATCCCCTACAAGCTATCTAAGCCTGCAAGGCCATTTTGACTTGTTCCCTGCTCTCTTGTTCCCTCCCATAGATCAGTTCACCATGACTCATGCTTGCTCACTTTCAGTTGCCCTTTCCTTTTAGAGTGTGCAGCTACGGTTCAAAGGGCACTAGTCGCCTTTTTTTTCACCTGCGATGTGTCACACCGTTGTAAAAACAGTGCTTTCTGTTGCTCTCCGTCTGTTCTGAGTGCACTGGCGGGAAGGAGAGCGCCGTGTCTGGTACAGTGACTGTGCATTTGAAAGATGAAGAGAAGTTGAGTGAGCCTCGAGCATAACAAAAGAAAATTCAGTGTGTTTTTGTGCTTCACTAGTGATGTTGTTGCCCACAATTAAGTGCAGTAATATCCTCTAAAGACATTTATGGGAACTATTGATTTAGCCAACTCTATTAACAGTCTTCCTAAATAACAGTAGGTGCAGGTCAGTCAGTAGACGTGGACCTTGTCATGGTGTCATGTGAGCTCAGTGAATAATGACACAGTTCAGACCTGTCCCTCCCTTCCTCTGTTCTCACCCCTAATACCTTTCAGTGGAGATCTATTGTTGAAAAAGCAAACAGCGGGTTTTTGCATGGCTGAGGCGGGGATGTTAATGGGACCCCCCTGTGGGGACCCCTTCAGTCTAATGGCTCAATGCTTGACCTCTCTGTCGTTTTCTCTATACAGGGTATTGCCCATGAATGAGGACAAACAGGCAGACTTCTTCAGATCTGCTCCCCCCGGCTGGAGACCTCTGAGAAGGTCGCACACACCTCAGAGGGGAAGAGAAGATTCCTGTGCTTGTTGTGGCTCCTGCTCATGTTGATGTTAATGTAGTTCCACAGCTTTTATTGTGTGTACCTTTTGATTTTTGGATTGATATATTCAGGGACCCCTGCTGGAGCATTAATAGCGTTTGTTCGGCTCCAAATATTTACCTGGCGCAGCTCATTCATGCACGTCATGAGCTTACCAGCCCAGCAGAAACCCAGCGCCAAAAGAACAGGCAAACGCATCACTTTTTTCAGCGATTCAAACATAGCGATGAAGGAGAGTTCTCAGCAAGCCGAAGGGTCCTACTACGTCCCAGGTGGCCCCGCCTCAGACCCCGGACAGAGCGAAGCTGCAAGTACTGTGACCTCAAATCCAGAGGGTCCTCACATGTATCTCAACTCTGTCATCTTCAGCCCAGACAAGGGTGACCAAAACAGGGGTCACTATCAGCAGACTGTTCCCATGAAGTGGGCCCACCAGGAGCCCAGTCAGCAGCAGCCATCACTGTCCCAGCAGCAGAGAGCTGCCTCCTGGACCGCTATGACTAACTGGGGACAAACCTTTCCCAATTACATCGGAGGAGTTAACATAACAGACTTAAGAGCCCAGAATGCATTTACCAAGTCGGTGCATGAGACACCTGGCCTACAGCCACATCAGCACACCACTAACAGAGTCGCAGACAAACAACCTCTGGCAGCCAACCCTGAAGCTGATGTGTACAGGGATACTGTTAAGGCTCAGGGTCTGGAGTGGGAGCAGCAGCAGTCCCAGGCCTATCAGGAGACTCTAAAACCTGGAGCACTGAATGCCCAGCAGCACAGTGCATCCCACCCAGGGGGCAGCTCGGTGTTGCAGCCCTTCCAGCTGGCCTTTGGTCAGCCCAAGCAGCATCTGCCAGCCTACTACCAGACTTTCCAAGGCAACAGGATGGCTCTACCTAACCCACCTAACTACACAACACAGGCAAAACCCCCACACCCGTTACAGCAGCTGCAGAAGCAGGAACAAATTCAGCAACACCATCACATAATCCAGCAGCAAATTCATCAGCAGCACCAACAACAAATCATTCAGCATCAACAGCATGTGCAGCTGCACCAGCAGCAGCAGCAGCAGCAACAAAAGATAAAGCAGCAGCAGCAGCAGCAGCTCCAAATTCAGCAGCAAATGCAACATCAGCAGTTACAACAACAAAACCCTCATGTGCTTGACTATTACCCAGTTGCACAAAATGCACATCCACATCCACAGCCTGTGGTGGTACACTCCCACGATTCCTCGGCTCCAGCTCCCCCAAAAATCCAGGAACCAATAATCCAGGATATCACCCCGGAATCCCAGCAGCCATCAGACCCGCTGCAGCCCCCTCTCCAACCAGAGCCACTCTCCCAGACTCAACCCCAGGCACATCTCCAATCGCAAACGCAGCTTCGCAGATCACGCCGGCTCTCCAAGGAAGGTGGGGCGCCATCCGACAACCCCTTTATATCTGTGTCTTCGAATCAGGCAGCACCGGGGCCACAGGGCTCCCAGAACGGGGCACGCGACGTCCAGGCAGCACCGACGGGTGTCATCCAGAGCACTCGCAGGAAACGCAGGGCATCCCAAGAAGTCAACCTGGAGACCCTTGCTCAGAAGGCCTCTGAGATGGAGTCTCTGCCATCACATATTGTCAAGGTAAAAGCTAACAGCTATCTTTCATTTGGAACTTGTTTCTATTTACTTTTTTATTTCCTTCTTTGTCTCTGGGTTTTTTTAGCCCTTTAACCTCAGTCATCTGTTTCTCAGCTGTTTCTCCTCAAACAAAACGGCCACAGTAAAAAGAAAAGGACAAAATGTTCTTGTATCTGATTGTTGCATTGCCGCTTTGATAGAAACTTATTTCTAGAAGCTAAATGTAATTTTTAGTATCTCAGCATGAGCTAAGAATCTATTTTTCTATCGCTATCCGGGGTATAATTGCAGGGAGACTTCCTGAGCGAGAGCAGCAACAAACGGAGCCAAAGCTGGTGTTGTTTGTGATTAACGTGTTGCTGGAAAATAGGCTGAGTGCAACGAACGCCCAGCAGAGCGTACACCACAGAACTTATGTGCTCAGTAAGAGAAAATCTGCCACTTCGCATCTTTCGTATTGACAGAAGACCAACGTATATGTTATGAACGGCATCTTGCGTGACCTTTCAGCTCTCACAAAGTGTTACTTACTCAAACTGTACCATGTGACCTCATACACTTATCCCCCTTTATCTGTCCTGATTGTGCAACAAGTCCTGTTGCTGAGCAGCACTGATTCAGAATGTCTATACCTCATGTGGCTGTGCTCGGGATTTGCCTCACGGGTAGTTGATCATACAGACTGTGTTTGGTTACATGCCTGCACACCTCCCCCATCCCATCAAAGGAGAGAAACTCCAGACTGGCCTCGCCTGCCCTCCCCCCTGTATAGAGAGAGGGGTGCAGGGTTTCCCTGCTTGCAGTGCTCAGCAGAATATCTCTCCAACGCTCTGGCGTAGGGGCTGGAGTTTTCCACCAGCAATAATGTCATAGAAAGAGCAGAGCCGCAGAGCCGAAAGCCTCTCTGCCCGTGAAGATGCAGTGCTCAGCAGCAGCATGCATCCATCTTCCACCAGCCTGTGATGTGGTGGTTTAAATGCCTTTGAAGTTGCTGCAGAGTTGATCGCTGCTCTAAAGCACAGAGGCTGCCCATGCCCACTCATTATGGTTTCTGAAAGAAACAATTAGAAGAATGCCTTCGTCTGTCACTAAACACTACACCTAACAGTGTAGAATCAGCCTCCAAGACATGGTGATACCTAAAGGTTTCCTGGCAAGTAAGTTCCTGTGTTTGGGTTAATGCTGGGCAGTAAAATCAATATTCTACATCATGGTATTTTTCTAAATTAAGCAGTAGTAACTGTATTTTTCCCCGTGATAAGTGGGTGTTAATGATAGTTTCCACTGATTGAGAGAAGAGCGCCAGATCAAACCAGTCACTTCAGGTCAACCTTCCTAAAGAACACGATCCATTTATTAAACCAACTAAACCGCTTTAATGTTGTTGATTTATTTATTTATTATCTTCTCTGCTCTCTGTCCCCGCACTGATGTGCGTACATGATCGCACAGGTGAGCATTCCCAGGGTGGTACAAAACCGGAAGCTAAGGAAAGCGCTAGCAAACATGTGCATGAGTGACGTCTGACTGGAAAAGGTGGAGGCGGATCGTAGTTTCATATATTCCTGCTACTCCACAGTATGTTTGCAGCTAAGGTTGTGCAGCAAATCGCTAATGTTGCCACCTCCGGTGACTTGTCAGCAGTAGTACCCTATAATGATTTAATTCTGATTATTTTTCATATCTTCTGTGGCTCATGTCTCTTCATTTAACACATAAAAAATCCCAACACTTTTCCACCATCTTCGCTAGGAACCCCACCGACCGTGGAGTCCCCCTGAATCCGAGAATCTGAATGCCAAGCGCCCGCGAGACGACAGCCTTCTCCCACTTGTCATCCCCGTGTCTGTTCCAGTGCGGAGGCAGGACGCCTCCTCCCCTGAGCGGGACGAAGCAGCCGTGGCATGCAGCTGGCCACCTAGGCATTCAAACAGCCAGGACCTCGGTCGCACAGACCACAAGCCTTCGGTCATCGTCACACGCAGACGCTCACTGAGGAACTCGGTGTCTGAGAGCTCAGATCAGGTTGACACACTTTCATTCCTTGCTACTTCTCATAGCAACTGGTGTTCACTGTTTTGATCAGTTCGCTTTTACCAGCTTTTAAATCCTCCTGGCAGCACACTCCCCTCCCCCACCATGCTCCATGCCCCTGCCCCCATTCCATCCACACTTCTCCTTGTTTTATTTGGGGGGTGAACTGGCTGTCATGTCCCAGATCTGGCAGATTATCAGGGTTTAGCTTTGCCATACTGTACATCATGTACCACAGAGCTGAGTGTTGGGATGCATTGTTCTTTCCCTCTACGGTTTCTCTCCATGATCGTACTGAATGAAAATGTTTGAGCGTGTGTCTTTGTTGTGGGGTTTAAATGATTCACCACAGAGCACAAATAGATACTCGCACGCATATTTAAAAACGTTTAATTTCTTCACCAGAATGGCAGCACCGAAGTGGAGAAAGATGACGATGGCAAGAAGTCCAAACGGCGTCCCCGGCCGGAGCCTCTCTTCATCCCTCCACCTAAACCCGGTTTATTCATCGTCCCACCTGCCTACTCCAGTATCACGCCCTACCAGAGCCACCTGCGCTCACCTGTACGCCTCCCAGACAACCCCCTCACCATACCCCCCTACACACCTCCGCCAATCCTCAGCCCTGTTCGCGAAGGCTCTGGCCTCTACTTCTCCACCTTCCTGTCTTCTGCTGCAGCCAGCAGTCAGGGTCTGCCTCCTCCTGCTACGCCTAAATCGGCCACACGCAGCCTGTTGCGTTCCAGTAAGTTAGGAAATGGAGAAGTCTTTTATTTCCTACAGTGAAAGTGTAATTAAAACATAACCTTCTGCAACAAGAATCTTTTCTACAAACAATTACCACAGCGATGTTTGCTAATGAGTGGAATTTGTCTTGCTGGCCCCTTAGACAGCTCCGACATCACACCCCCAGTTCTGTCGGCTATGAGTGAGGCCACTCCAGTCAACATCGAGCCGTAAGTATTACCCCCTCTCACACGTTTCAAAACGATCTTTTTCCTTCCAGGAAAGTATGGGTTTGAAATCAGATGGTTAATCCATAGCTTGCATCATAGCTGGAGAAGCAGTTCTGCAATCGGCTGTCAAACCATAACACAGGATTTAACCACAGCATGTCTTCAGAGAGAGAGAGAGAGAGACAGACTTGAAATTCCACACCCAGCCTTTAAAGCCGCCCTCCTCTCCGCCGCTGTTACCACTGGAATCTTTTGCCCTGTCATCCACAGCTAGCATTAGCGTCCCCCTCGGATCCACCATACAGTTTAGTGCAACTCTCAGTAAAAGTGCAGGCTGGACACATTAACTGTCAAACAGAACGATAGACGATACATCCGTGGCAATAAACCTGCGGCGGCACCTATCTGGAGTTTACCATTCTACTAAATGTGGCTTTTATTCATATCAGAGGATTAATCTCCTGGTTAATCTGAGGACACGTGGTTACTGTGGCAACAGTGAAGTTTAATACTCCAGCAAACACTGGTTGAGCAAGCTATTTGATCAGAAAAACAACAGAGGAGAAACTGGCCTATCAGTTTACGGCGCAACTAAAATGACTCATAGTTTTAATAAAGAAGTCTGCGAGGGTGATCTGACACAGTTTACCTTACCGAGGATGTAGTTCTGGTGTCTGCAGCTCTTCGTTCACGGTGGCTGCTGTGCTTTCAAAAAGAAATGGAAAAATGACAGTTGCCTTGTTTTATGAACAATCCTCAAAGCATGTGATGAATACAGTGCGTTTCCTGTAGCGGCTTCTCATGCGAAACAGCTGTAGTGGGAAATATTCTCTTTGCATAGCGGGCTTAATATAGAGCTGAAGATGTGTACAGGAAATAAACAGTAACGCTGCATTCACACATTCAGAAAAAAGAATCTGTGGGCCGGCTACAGCTGCCGCGCGCTGTCAGGGCGGTAGCAGGGGTGATGGGGGAAAGCTGAACTTTCTGTGACAGCCAGGTGAGAGCCACTCAGGATCGTCCTGATTCCGACCGACGCCTGGGTTGGAGTCGTTTTAAGTGCAGATACAGCATTGAAATGCCAATCAGGCTTTATCAGGCATTTTTTTTCAAATGCACAGCCAGCAAACACTGCGATTGTAAACGAGCCGCGCAAAGCGAGGTGGACTTAAAAGAACAGCACATAATACTGCATCAGAAGATGTGTCCTGTCGCAGCATGTCTGTATTCAGATGCAGCGCATGAAAACAACCTAAATGAACAAAGACCGTTAGTGGGGGGGGGGGGTACTCCATACATGCAAACACTGGCGTTGATAGTTAGGATGTTTATTAAAATCAGAGCAGCAGAGAGGGGGAGATTTGAGGTCGCTGTTTGACCCCTGAAGTATCAGTTAACAGGTCGTTTCTGCTCTTTCCTTTTTACAGTTGTTTTGACAGTGACCTGCCGTTAGTGGGGGGTGTATTGTGCAAACTGTTGCCTGACTGATGTCAGCTGCTCAGCAGTTAGCCAGGGGCGAGCCAGTGAGGCTTCTCATAAATCATTCTTTCAGCTGGATCTGTTGTAAACACACAGGAGCCATCCCAGTTCAACTTTTAGCAACCCACCCTTCCCAGGGGGGGGCGCCAGGAAACATACATACACTCAGCTGCAAGTGCAGGGGAGGGAGGGAGGGAGGGGGCATGCTCAGACAGGATTGTGTGTTAACGTCTGACATTTGTATGCAACCCTTCGAAGATTTGCATGTATTGGTTTTTGGTTATGACTCTTTGTTCCTGTTTGACCACGGTCTTTGTTCCACTCCAGAATGAAGAGCCATTTGCATTTTATCCATTATGCTGAGAACAAAAGAGAGCTGTGTGTGACATGCTTAAGTTCAGAACAGCACAAGAGTGAGCCTCAACAGAAAGATTAAGACAGAAAGTATAATCTGAGAAATAAAACATGAGAAACCTGAATTCTAATTGAAACGTCTGATGTCCTGTTTCCAGACGAATAAATATCGGGTCGCGGTACCAGGCTGAAGTGCCAGAGCTAAGGCAGCGGTCTGCCGTTGAACTGGACCACCATTGTGCGGAGCTGGTCTGGGCTCCACTGAACGAGCTGGAGGAAAAGCCCGACTTCCAGGAGAAGGGTGAGAAAAGCACCTAATAACCGTCGATTCACATTTTGGCATTGAGGCTTTTGGTGCATTAATAGTTTATGGCTGATGTTCTGTTCCTGTTTTATGGTGGTAGCAGGAGCTTTTTGTTCAGGCTGTCGTTTCCATGTCGTCATAATACAGAAGTGACTTTATTTTGTCACAATTTCACATCAAGCTGTTGCAGTTTGAGGATGTTCATTGAATTTTGCTGATTCAATGAGCAACAGTGATACAGTATGGGATGTTGCTTTGGACTGGAACTGCTGCTGATATTTTAACCAGGCAGACTTCTGTCATAAACACGGTCACTGTCTCTTTCAGTGGAAGACCTCATGCACCTGGCTTGCTCCAGCGTTTTGTTTGGAGGAGGCACCAACCAGGAGTTCGCTCACCATTGTCTGTACCAATGCAAAGGGGACATAATGGTGAGTGTGACCGAACAATCCTTATTGACTGCCCGAGCAGGGATTCCCATGATTTACTGAAACATGACTGGGAGCTGTGTCGTGCACTAAGCAGACGGTGTGTTTGGATTCTTTCTAACCCACACATACACGCCAACCAGTTTCTCTAGTCAGGATTTACTGAACTCAGAAGAGCTGCATTCCGACCAAAATATCTAGTGACAAGGAAAATGTTAGAATGGTTCAACACGCAGCACCACAGGAAATGACTGCTGTAGAACCAGGTTACTGTTGGTGCTACAAAAGCCTAAAGCACAATGTGCCTGGAGAGACTGGGTTCCAGAAGAAATCTGACCAGCTGCATATGAATGCAGCATTTTTGAGTAATCAGGTGGATGCAGTGCATGCACACGTGTCCCCCGGCTTCCTGCCTGAACCTGCTTTCTCTCAATAACCTGCTTTCTTGTTTGCATAGAAATGTAGTGATTGAACGCTTTCATCTGATCACTTCATTTCTGAGCGGAAGTGAGTGATCTGTAAAAGTTCTATTTGCTCTGTACTGAAACTCTATTGTGGCCTGAAATGACTGAGATCGTGAAACCGATTTAGTTTTTCAGCCAGCGACAGAGAAGCCGCCGTATAGAGCATAGGTGCTGCACATGCATCAAAGGTAGATGTCTTCCACCTTTTTTCTGTCCTGAGAATAAACAAAATTTTAAATTAGAGAGGATACTACCCTTGTTTTCATGCATGGTCAGGTTTACATACTTCTCCTAAATTAAAGCAACTTGTCAGACAGTATATACAGGTTACAGTATAAATGTACTGTGAGGAAAGTTAAAACACTTGTAAATGTTCATAAGCGTGTACTCACTTGTAGTGAGAAATTAGGTCATTCCTCTGTGCTCTCCACCTCAGCTGCAAGGATGATACATCCTGTCAGAGCACTAATTACATCAGGGTAGTTCAGATTGCAGATATCCAGTGATTTAATCCTCCAGACAGAACGGGAATAAATCTTTGACCACTGCGTAAACTATTTAAGTACAATAAAACATTATGTTGGGATAGTAAATCCTGCCATGCATATTCTTACACCGAAATAGTTTTGAACTGTGGCGCACTGTTAAATTCCAAGAGGCAGCATGTAAAGCATATCTTTGCAGGCCACATCGCCCCGATCGAAATGCCAACAGTAGTAAATAAAGTCATCAAAACGGAGAATTAAACAGAAAGCAGATGAAAACTGGGATAAAAAGCCTGTTTTCAATTTGAGTAATGCATGAATAATAAAAAGGACAATTATAAGCTCATTTATGCAAGTTATGTTTAAAGAGTCGAGTTAGTTTTCTAAAGCAGACAAGATGTCTTTACATGTCTTATTCTGTCTGTACAAGTTTAACCCAAACCCAGCTTAGTCCAGAGAATCTGGGAATTTGCTGCTGTTTTCATCTAGATGTGTGCAGCATCTTAATTTTGTTAAATATGTAGTTTAAACCGTCCAATCGGTTTTAAGACAAAACACATGTTCGATTTCTAATCTATCTTACTATACATGTACCCTCTGGAGTTGATTCGATGCTTGTGGCAGAGCTGTCAGAGTGCTTCGTGGTACTAGTGGAGATATCAGCCCCTAGCGACCAATACTAGTCCAACGTTGTCAAGGAAACTACGAGTGGGTGGGGGTGTAGGACTGTCGGAGCGCCCACTCTCTGCAGCGGACTGGCTCATACTGCCGTCTTTGAGCATTCGTGCACAGTCAGAGTTTCTTCTCAAAGAGCACAAAGTTATTTCTTATTTTGACATCACGAAGAGTGTGTATTCAAGATGGAATGCACTCAGGTGTTTGATACTTAGAGGAAACGAGATGGAGAACGACGATTAGCTCTTATTGTCCATTGTTACCTGTAAGCACCTGATTCATTGTTTGTGTTTTTACAAGTTTAGAAAGTGCAACTGGGGCTAGAATCGGCTCGTGGGGCCGGAGTGACCTGCTGTACCAGGGCAGAAGTAAAGATTATGTGTCGTGGTGGTTCAGTGTCAAAATTTGTTTTCGCAGAGTGCGTTGTCTATGCTGATGCTAAGGAATCCAATTTTCCCCAAGTCCAGTCCTCTGTCCAACTACCACTACTCAGGTAAGTCACGTGATCATTTCTCCCGAACGTTCGCATGTTCCCGCTCCTACTAGTGAGGGTTTGCTGCTACTCCCAAACTGTTCGGACAACAAATACCATTAGCATGTTTTTGGTAACAAATAATGTAGTCAACAGTTGAATTAGTAATAAACAGATGCAGGGGATGATGCATTGCACCAACATGGTTCTGTCAGAATGTTGAGTCACAGAAAGGTGACTCTGTTGATTTCCTGGCGTCCTTCCTATATAATAAACCCCACTCAAGCTAGTTAAGAACAAATGTTGCTAACTAGTTAGAAATCCAGATTTAGTCTGTATTTCTTTATTTTTGTGCCTCCGATGTGTGGAATACCCCCCCCCCCTGTTTCTGTTTGATTCACCCATAAACAGTAATTGACTTTCTAAGCCCTTCCCCTGCCTGTCAGCGATGGCAGCTGTTATAGCGAGAGTGTGGTGGGGGTGGGGGTGGTGAGGGGGGTGGCGTAGTGGGCGACTGTGGAGGATTGTCAGGGTCAGGGTGATGAGGGAAGGAGGGGAATAGGGAGGGGGCTTACAGCATGTGGTTAATCCCGAGCAGAAGACAGGAGAGCCATTGTTTATCAAGTGATTCGAGTGAATGTGTGTGTGGTTTTACGGGTGGGGGGTGGTGTCTTGTCAGGGTCTTCACACACCCTAGTACAGTCTGCAAGCAGATACTTGTGTCTTTTTAACTCGCACTGATTTATATTTCCTCATACCCTCTCCTTTTACTTGACTCCCTCAGGATCAGACAGTTGGACAGCAGCTGAGAGACGCCAGTTTAACAAAGGCATCACTGCTTACAAGAAGGATTTCTTCATGGTGCAGAAACAGGTAGCGTCTGTGTGTGTGTCTGTGTGTGTGTGTGGATTTGAAAGGGCAGCAAAAATAAATCTCTTCCAGTCTCTTTTGGTCGTGGTAAGATTACCGGCACATAGCTGTGCATTCAGCAGAGCTTCAGAGTACACATGATGCTGCCTCCCTCCCATTGGACGGGAGGAGAAGAAAAACACAGTCATCTGGAACAATGTTTTTCTTCTCGTTTAATGATTTGTAGTGGTACAGTTACAGAAAGTGCTGCTACTTTCCCACGAGAGCGGGAAACTGTTAAACCTTCTTGTCTGAGCCACTGCAGTGATCAAGGGTGAAGCCAAAATAAATCCACTTTAAAATTCCAACGCTGAATTAAAGGACTTTAATTCTACTTTAAACTTCAGGCTGTTGATACGGTTGACAATGAATTTGCTGTAGAAAAACCGCTATTAGACCATTTCTCAACAATAAATTGACAGAAAAAATCCCAACAGCTGTTTTCATTAATTCATCCTTTGATCCGTTTCCTAAAGTAAAGTGCTAAACATTTTGTTTCACGTTTTGAAATGGAACATTGTTGACAGGTCTGATCATGTAAAGGGATTATTTATTGATAGATATTGTTCATTTATTGATAGGAAATCATTAGAATCAGGCCAAGTATGTTTGCACACATAAGGAATTTGAGTCCAGTAAGTGGTGACTCTCAATATGTACCTACACACTGTAGCAAGAACAGCAACTAGGAAGATTCACATTGGCATGCACGAGCATGAACAGAACCTGACAAATAATGTGTCATCCAATCAGATTCAGTTAAGTTACAAAGGTCTGAGGTGACTTAAAGACAAAATAACACAACATACTACAACGTTATTAAAAGACAGTACAAAGTGTTGCATGTTCTTTAAGGTCGTATGTGTCCTTACATTAGTCTGTGTCTGGTTTTACAGGTGAGCACTAAGACCATGGCGCAGTGTGTGGAATTTTACTACAGCTATAAGAAACACGTTAAGGTCGGCCGCAACGGGGTGTTGACCTATGGCGAGGCAGAGCCTTTGGAGAGCAGGACCACGGAGGAGGAGCTAGAACACAAGGTCAGTTAAATGTTAATATGTTTACTGCAGACATGGATGTAATGTACAGACTGCAGACTCTGAAGCAGAGCGAAGCTATTAGGGTTCGCCGGCGTCTGAAAAAGCGGCCCATGAGCCGAGAGTCTGCCGAGAAGCACAGACTAATGGTAAAAAAAATCCACCAAACGAATGCGACTCTCGGACCGCGGGGAGATATGATTAGATTTGAACCAGCAAGTGCGAAACTGCAGAGTGGCAGTTTACAAAAAAAAAGTGTTGTGAAAGTTCTGTGGTTAACAAACCGTAGATATTTCAGGTATACAAAGTACACACATAGCAGCAAGAATGAAACGTATGAAAAGTGTGCTCCTTCCTCTTTAGCAGCACTCAATAACAGAACGATGTTGTGTGAAATGATGTATGCAGCGTGAAACGCTGTGAGCTTCTCGTCCAGAGCCCCGTGTCTTATAAACTCTACTTCCTCACGACAGCAGGGCTCTCACAGACTGGAGCCCCAGCGGGAGGAGGACAGCAGGAAGTGGGAAGGCTCAGCTGACAGGAAGCAGGATGTCGGCCCTACCAGAGCGACGCACGTGGCGCAGTTTGACAGTGTGAGTATGAAAATGGACTCGCTGCTTTGCATGTGAAATGAACCGGCGAGAGAACGGAAACGAATAAAATGAGCAGAGAACAGAGAGTATGTGTGACGTCTCGCACGACAAAACACGTCCCGTGTCTGTTGTAATTTAATTCTTACGTACGACATACGTTCGTCAGGGACCAGTGTGTTTTTAACCTTGCATACTGTGACAGGTATGTACAGCTAGTGTCTTTACAGTAAATGTTGTTTAGCATTTTTTTCTTCCTGTAATGGGTATGTGCACAAAGCCATGTCCCTTCCTCCACGTTTACGGAAATACTGCGTTGACCCAAATACGAGTCGACCCCCCAATGCTTTGAAATAGTGAACAAGCATCAAATGACAGGATGTTGGGACCTTTGTTCCTGTTTGCCAGTTTGAAGTAACTTAACATGAAATGACCAGTGACGGTGTTTCCTTGTTTGGTAACGGGATTTTACTTCATTTGATACAGTGATCTGCACCTCACTTTCTCCTTGTTTACCTTTGTGCAGCTGCAGCCTTTACATTAAGAACTGTCAACACTTGACTCCTCCCACTTTTTGCTTTGACTTGAGATGCTAAAAGCAAACACTAACAGCAACAAACACAAATAAACAATCAATTGGACCATTTCTCCAAATGTCCAGTCCAGTTACAATCCTCACTTGGCCTCATCCGTCTTGGTACCTTTGTCCACCTGATCCTGGTGGACGGTTGCTGCGTTTGCTGCCCCCTGCTGAATGTTGAGGACATAACTGGATTTCGTCTCCCCAGCCTCTAACGTTAACCATCATTCTCATTCTGTGCATTTCACGGTTGTGCTGAAATGGTGCAAGGTGTCATATGTTGGTGTGTTTTTTATATTAGTCCATATGTTTAGTTACTGGCAAACAGGAGCATGTCTTTATAACACTATCCTACATAAAATATGCTCATTTAGTAGCTTCAGGCTCATTGTTTTTCAGCCTTCATGTTAACTACAACTGTCTTTTAACGTGTGTGCAGTCCGGGACTGTCCTGATCATGAAAGGCCAGGAGGACGTGGGAAGGGACCAGCCGCTATCCCGGGTCATTCATCCGCCCCATCCTCTCCCTCCAAGCTCCAAACCGCGCTACGAGACCAACGCACGCCGGGCAAGCCCCTCCACAGGCGGCAAAGGCTCGGCCAATCAGGAGGGAGAGTTTCCCTGCAAGAAATGCGGCAGGTCAGTCATCAGAGTTGTCTCATCAGTCACCGCTGTTGTGATGGAGACGTTGGCGTGGCTCTGCTGACTTGTGCAAAGCTGACAGCATCACTTGCTCGAGTTACATAAGTGGCCTCGGACGGAACCAGCTAAGTGTAAAATACAAAATCCCTGCAGGAAATATTGCTACGGCCATTGCCAACTTGGAATATCTATTGGTAAATAGAGGCAAGTGTCTCGTGGCGTCTGTTTGAAAGAATCACATCGTCTGTCAGGCTTTGATTAAATAACAGCTCGTCCTCTGGCAACACCAGGCCTGTTATTGCCAACTGTGTCCTAGCAACTAAAACACAGAGTAGATACGGCACATTGCGCCTCTCAGCAATGCAACTCTACCCAGTGACGTCCTCGCTCTTTAAATACTGATCCAGCTCCAAACGTGCCCGTTATAGGATAGCCACCGCGACACGGGCTGATAGATAATGGTAGAGAAATACGCTTTGAGAAATGCTTTGAATATGTCAGAGTCATTAAAGAACATCTTGCTGCAAAAGATCTTCCTGACTCTTCTGTCTGTTCTGTCTCTTGTAGGATTTTCTACAAGGTGAAGAGCCGCAGCGCCCACATGAAGAGCCACGCGGAGCAGGAGAAGAAGGCTGCGGCGCTGCGCCAGAAAGAGGCAGAGGAGCGGGCGGCGGCGAAGGCAGCGGCCGAGGCCGCAGCCCTTCTGGCCGCTCAGCAGCAGAACGGGACGAGACAGTCCGGTGGGGACAGCACCAATGAGGACTCGTCAGACAGGGAGGATGAGGACGATGAGGACTGGCAGTAGGAGGAAGGCCGCTCACGCTGGCTATTAGAGTGATGTGTTCTCTGGAGGAAATGTAAAGAAAAAAAGAAGAAAGAATTAAATCCCTCCTGTGAACGTCCTGTACATTTTGTGGAACAAGAAGACTTCCGTTGATTGGCACATCAGGGACAGATTTCCTCCTGTGTGTGTGTGTGTGTGTGTGTGTGTGTGTGTGTGTGTGTGTGTGGGCCGAGTGAGAGTGCGTAACGATCTGTGCGTATGTGCTTTTCTAGAACTCACCAACACCCCTTTACTCTGCCTGAAGAGCTTTCTTTGAGTTACCTCTCTTGGTCACAGGGCTCGGTCAAATCAAAGCCATGCCTCTCCTCCTCTCAGCGCTGCCCTGCTCTCCGTGCCGAGCCGCGGCCTTCCTCAGCACTTTGAGTCTCGACCTGCGGAGACTGTCTGCTCCCTCTCTCCCTCTCCCTGAGTTGCAGCTCGCGCTGTCCCGCGCTGGAACTGACAGCTGTGGGGGAACAGCAAGGCAAACGTGTAGAGTGTCGTACTGTTTCGTTTTCCTGCTTCTGGACGGGTGAACGCCACGCGTGTGAACGGACGCCTCGGTTTCGCCACACGTCTTCTGCACCCATGGCTGCCTAACGCTTTCTCAGACGCATGACGTGCGCCGAATGGTTCCTCCTCCCTATGAGCGTTGTTCATTTGGGCTTTAGTTCTGTGAATCCCCCCTCGGTCACTTTTTCTAGTTCCCAGTTTGTTCCTCTCTGTTGAGGACTTGGATGTTTTGATGCTTTTTATCTTAAAATGACAATCAATTTTACATTGTTGTTGTTTTTTAATATAAATATATCTATACAGGTGAGGTGTTACCTTCTCTGCCTGTGTAGCTATATGTGGTTATTGTTGTTGTTTTTGTGAATAGCCTTGTTGATGATGATTATTAATATTATTATTATTATTATATCCTTATTTCGGCTGCGATTTCATTGAGCGCTTTTCTTTCCTGTACTTGTTCAGAGCTGGGTTTTTTATTACTATTTAAACAAACACAAAAATAATGCTACTCGCTGCCTGTTTATAACTGTGAGATTTTATTTGGAAGCCAGAAATGAAGAAAAAGGAAGAAATGTATGTGCAATAGAACAAGTTGACCCCCCCCCCCCCCTTTTTTTTTCCTTTGTTTTTTACCAGAGTCCAAGCTCCCCCCCTCCCCCCGTTTGTGTCACGCTGTCAACCCTGTAACTGATAGAAGGGGCTGATTCATGCTGTTGGAAGCGCAGGTCTCTATAGATACACATAACAAAGTGGGGAAAGACAACACAGCACAAACTACTCCAGGGCACATTGAAATTGATACCGGTGTTTATGGCATTCCAACGACCCCGACATGACTTTTGTCTTGATAATAGTCATGAAGTTTCAGCATGAAGGAGGTTTTTAACTCTCATCTCTCATCCTGCCCTGTTCCTTTGTCTTCTGGGACCTAGATAATAGCAGTTTAACTAGTTTACGCTTCGTCTACAGTAAAAACGTTGTCATCAACAAGCAGACATTCAGTGAGGAAGAAGAGGTCTGTGTACAGATCCATATTGAATTCAAATTTCTTGTTTTTTTTACTGGAAATGTGAAGTTTTTACGAGAGATTTTGAATTTATTATGTTTATTTCAGTTGTAGAGTCTCCTCCCAGGCTGCTATTTGTTTTGTAGTGCCATATATCGAATACTAAGTTTAGGTAGAAGAGTTTGCAATGTGTTTGGGCTGTGACATTGACACGTTCTTTGCTTGTTGAACCAGAAAACATTGATGTACTCTTTTTTCCAGCCAGAGTTCATGTTTTACACTTTCTGCAGACGGCAAGATAACAAGACCCATTTTGTAGCACGTAGACAACACTTAAACCAGATTGTGCAGGAGCTGTTTGAATACAGACACGAAGCAGGTAGAAGTGTTCTTCGTTCTGTAAACCTTCCTCGGCTGGAGCATTCAGGTCGTTGTCAATGCTGCCCTGAAAGAAAAATTCAATTAGCATAACACAGAAAAAGTGTGAAACTTCATTGAGATTATTGTGACACTAACGCGCTATATTCGAACAGAATGTTGGAGTCAGACGTTACAGGAAGTTAGAAGTGTGGCTTAGTGTATGCACATACGATGTCAATGGAAAAAAAGTGCACACTAGTGTGAAAAAAATACACAGAGCTGCTTAGAAGATTTCAAAGCATCTGAAATGAGCTGCTTTATGAGGCCATTATTGATTCAGTATCTCCATCAGTCTCGCTCCACGATGTGTATCTATGGTTTCCTGTTGTCTGTTTACCTTGTTGCTGATAGCAGACGCTGACTTGGTCTCTGGAAGCAGCATGTTTTGATCCATCTATCTCTACATATCTCTATGTTTAGCCCTTTGGCCCAGAGCCCGCTTCTGTTGCTGTAGCAACAAATGGGTTAAAGGGTTATTTTCCTTTAAAGGAAAAACTGCAGTGGGGAGAAACGGCTCCAATTACTTCACATGTTAAACTCGGGTCTATGCACAGACTGTGTGTGTGTGAGTGTTGATGAGCGAGTGTGGTGTGTGTGTGTGCGTGCTTTGAGGTCAAATTTTTATGTGTACACCAGTCAATGAGAGGGGGGGGGGTTCTGCAGACTGTTCATGTGTTTGCTATGTTAAGTTATATTTCCTTTTCATTCGGGCTCGTCTTGAGTTTCTAATGGGGGAAGTTGTTGTCATTAAAAAAATGGTTTGAAAGCTGAACTCTGGATGAGGTGGAGGCCGTGACGCAAACACACAACAGTAAACTCTCTGGTTTCATTCAGCTGGTTAAGGGAATTTTAAGGGACAAAAGGTTTATTGAGCTAAAGATTAGAAAATATATATGAATGAAATTCTTTCTATGCTATTTTCATATGGGGTTCACACTAATGATGACAAACGGAAGGAATCTCAAGTGCTTTTTACTACAGTGTAACTTATTCGTTTCGATTTGATTTTTACCACCTGTGTTTTTAGTAATGACTTATGAAGCACTGTACATTAAAGTTTTAAAATATTCAGCGTGTCCCTCATTCCTCCCGACGCCACAGCACACGGCCTCGAAGCAGAGCGCCTGGCGCGCCGCACCAGGGGGCAGCATTGTTGCAGCATTGTTGCAGCGGTTCGCGCGCGTGAATCCCGGTAAAGAGCAGAGGAGGGCGTTGTGACACCAGCTGAGGGCCAGGCTGTGCTGTGTTGCATAAGTGTCCCAACACTGTGCACGAGTCTCCTTTTATTCAAATTCAGGACGTTGGTGTATGTTCTCTTTCAGAGATTTGATTCGAAACCGTACTAAATATGTCTCATTCACACGGGAGTAAAAACTTTACCTTAATGTCATTTTACCAGGATTATTTTAAATAAATTCACTCTGCATTAATGCTTGTACCTGCCAGGAAGAACACCTGTTTGAGTTCTTCTCCAGAACTGGGCAGTAGTTCAATGCTACGCGTTAATGACTCTAAGTGGAGATGTATGATGAAGATAAAATAACCATATGTTACCATTCAAACTCAATATACGGTGCAAATAGTTATGTGTAAGTGGGTTTTACATGCTTTGTCAAGCATGGTGGCACCTTTTCCTTCTCACGGGGAAGCAATGATGGCACATCTGGGTTGATCTCAAACAAGAAAAGGTGCTTAAGAAGTGTAGACACATTCTGCTCCGACATGATGTGGATGAACACTTGAGGTAAGAGAAATGTAAAAGATTGAGGCCCTCGCAGCAGTCTGTATGTATGTCTGTGTGTAGGATGGTTAAAGGATACTGAAGATAAAACGATGAGGGGAACAGACAACTCCCACCAGCACCGGGGCGAGCAGCAGGGCAATCTGGGAAAGGCAAACAAGAACAGCATGCAGCTCAGATGTGTCCTCGTACGCTCTTTTTGCCTGTTCCAACACGTGGGAGGAGGAAGACGAACGGGAGAGAACGACAGTCAAGCGAGGGTAGAAAATGGATGGTGAGTGCTTTATCTGACTCCCGTACAGCTGGAGAAAATTAGAATCGCCAAATCTTCCCATCTTCCAGCGTTGCTTTCGTCTTTTACATTAAAAAAACTCACATCTGCAGACCTCTCCCAACTTCGTGGTGACTTAGATTTGTGCTTGTGATCAGAGGGATCACAGGGTATTCATCACGGCCCTCGTGCTGTCAAACCGTCTCTCTGTGGAGAGAAAACCCAGTGAATGCGGCCAGGTGCTCTCCCTGCACACACGTTTGTGTAGAGGTTGAAATGAATATGAGGGTTTTTTTTTTTACTGTTCATTCTCACACACTCATCTCTGTCATTGTGCTCAAACTCAATATGATACTGTACGTCCCTAAAGGAAGGTGTAATATGAGAAGGCTTAGCATCAAGTCCAGACCCTGGCGAAAGCCTGTGATAAATAAGTGTAAGAGTGTGTTTTCTCTGAAATATGGCATCTGAAATGTGTCAAGCTGCAACCACTCTTCACTAAATGAATTAAAGATGCCACATGTAAGTAATATGCTCTGAGCCTTGGGAAAGAAGAAGGCTGGGTGGAGGAGAGCGTATCGTTTTGATTCTCTGGCTAGTTTTACTTGAGCAAATGTACCCCATCTATGGTGCAAGTATTTCAACTTAAAAAGATGCAGATGCATAGCTTGTTTAGCCATGTTCGAAACATAGCTATTAAATTCAATATTCTAGCTGTGCTCCAGAGTTCGTAACACAGAGAAAGAGAGGAAGCTAAATGTTGGTGTTCTTGGTTTAATTTCACTTTAATGTTATTGAAGCAGCTGGAAGCCTAATTGGAAGAGAAGCATGTTCACCAGACTCTTGGCCTTTGGCTCGAACAGGGGGAAAAAACATGACTGATGCACCAAAAGGATCCAGGCCTGGCTGCCTCATTATCTACCCCGCCACAGAGGCTTCCTCTGGAGCCGCTGATGAATCCCCTCTCTGTTTGTGTACAGGGGGAGCTGGCTGCCGCGCAAACGTTCGTGGCAGGAGCTCCTCTTTTCTTCACACAAACTGGATCCTTATTAGCCAGTACGCCGCCAGAGGGTCTATTTATACACATGTGCTGAGACGAGGCGCTGCAGCGTAAACGCGTGCATTCAGCAGGACTAATCAACCGCAGGACAATCCTGGAAAAAGGGAGAATAGAAGGAGTAGGGAGTAATGATGAAGGGTGGGAAAAGAAGAAGAGAGAGACAGGCGTGTAAAGGGAGGGGTTGTGAACAGAGGGAGCATCTAACATACCCATGCATATTCAACTACAAACATGAGGTCAAGATTCTGCTCAGTAGCTGCAAGAGCTTCTTCCCCTCCAACGCCGGGCGGTGGTGTTCAGCCCGACCCCAACATGACACTGGGGGATGTTCCACGGGGCGGAAGATGTTACAAATATCACAGCAACACACATCTGGCCCAAACAAGGCCTCATGGGAGGATGGTTCAAAGACATAGTTCTGTTTGGTCTTGTTTTCTGTGGAAACATGTCTTCTCACGGAGAATACTGACACCGCTCTAGATAAACGGAGAACCACAGGCAGCAGCAGCTTAAAACCAACTGGAAATAGGGCGAGTTAAATCGAGAGAAAACGAGTCACTCTCGCCACGGATGAATTGCCAAAAAGAGAAGGTTTATTGTCACGTTCACTTTTACGAAGGAACATTTAGGATGCAGTCAGCTGTGTCAAATGCACATGTGAATCTGTGTGTTTGTTTTCTTTCTCGTTATACGGCATTTGTTTGTAAGATGAGGCACCTTGACTTGTCCGTCTCTGGTCTGACGGGTTCGAGTCTAAAAGTAGACTGACTCACAATCATACAGATCACAACCACACGAGTCTTTGTGCACCTTTGTCATTTGTTTTTGGATACATTTACATTTCCTGCACTGAGACGGAAGCAGTGTCTAACGTCTTATATGACTCTTAACGAGAAAGCAAATCAACCATTTTACCAAATGTCAAATAGCTAGTTTGAAGCTTCAGCTTCCTAATTTTATTTGTCTTTTCTAATCACGGATTTGAAAAGTGTTCAGTCGAAGTAAATATCCCTCTTCAAAATGTTTCCTTTATGAAGTCTTAGGATCAGAGTATATATATATATACGTACATATATAATATTGTTATGATCATTGAGGGTTTTTTTGACGTAGTAAGACGTACGGGGCAGATTTCCTGTTAGCATATCTTCTCATGCTCTGAACAAACTCACAGACAGATCATCCTAAAAATTCTTCTTTATCATCTTTATTATTCTTAAATATTTCTTTCTGTAGGAAAAACAGATGTTCGGAGTGATCATAGCATGTTGGCAAAGTCTTGAGTCTGCTCATTCGTCAGTATAGAAACATGTAGGCTGTAGGAGTTTTATGACTTCCATGGTTTCACACATCTGATACTGTTTATAGTCTTCATCACTGTGCTCAGGGATAAAAAATACTTTTCCCATTTCCTAGCTGTACTGAGCTTATTGTCTTTTTTATAGACGGGAATAATAATAAATGTACCGTCATAAACCTGGGAGGACCAGGCGTGCTTTGATAATCTCCCCGAGTGAGGCTGAGAGCAAACAGGGCATCTTCACGTCGTGTTTCTGCAGCCTCACTGAATCACTTGTATTTAATCAGAGTATTCAGTTTTACTGGTTCCAATGGAAATGTGTGCACTGACTTGTTAACTTCCTCATTTCCACTTTTGGATAAAACTTAAATGAACACAAGTCAGGAAATTCACTGAAAGGAATTATTTTTTAGACCAGCAGAAATAAAAAGAACTGCAAGGCCACAAGGAGTCACCAAAGTCACTAAATCAAATCCTACATTTAAGAAGAAGAAGTCACCGGTTGGTAGACTAGTACATATCTGTTTCAGACAATTAATATGTTTATTGTTCCTCATATTAACCTCACTGGAGCCTTCAGAGCGGAGACAGTTCTGCATTTATATGTGTCAGTCCTCTGGACCTCTCATTTCTGCTGACACAGCAGGTCTGCAGGAGCAAAACTACTTCCAGCAACTCCTCACAGTGTACGTCCAAGTTAAGTGCTTCATAAATGTGCCTACTCCCTGCATCATGCTTTAATTATAATCACATCCGGTAATTATCCTCAGTGTCAGGCATTAGGCGTCAGCATCACGAGTCAGGTACGTGAGACAGATGTGTCTCGTTTCAGATTTGAGCTGCTCGTTCTAATACTTTTACGCTGGACTTACTATGAGTGGTCACATTTCAAGCGGGGAAACCACCTCTATCAGGTTCACCATCGAACTGTGGCTAACGCTGCAGGCTTCACCCAAACATCTGGATGCATCACCACGATGACCAAGATGCAGTGTTTCCTGTGCAAAAAGCTGAGTGATGTAGAGATATTTCCAAACCAAAGAGGGAGTCATTGTTATCAGCGGAGGAACCAGAACATGTCCAAACAGTGAATGGTCTGCTAATAAAAACACATTAACATCACAAGTTAGACTAGACTGAGTTTATTTTGGAGTCTCCTGCCCTGCTGTGGGATTTATGATGCTGTGCGTATCCTAATGTACTGTAGTGTGTAATGATATCTTTTCATATAAGTGATTAATAACTTATAACTAATGTTAGAACAAAGGCTGATAAGGTGCGGGCTGCAGCACCTCCATCTCTCACAACACCACATTTATGAATACGCTGGTTTGCGTTTCCACACAATCACAAATATGCCTCATTGTCCAACATCCTCGGGTTTTTATCCACTGCGTCAGAGTCTGCGACCTCGGTTGCGATTGTCCTGTGACAGTGCGTCCTTGTTGCAGAGAGAGGGGTGACAGCCAGAACGACGGACATGCTCGCCGTCTGTTGGGGCTTGTTTGTGTCTGTTGCCATAACAACTGCCAGGCTGCAGAGGCAGAGGCATGGTGCCAGCAGTGGCTGCTATGTGATTCATGGGCGGTCAGGGCGGCGCTGCGGAGCAAAATCTTTGGCTACAAAGGGAGGAAGCATCTGGTGGCTCTGCAAATACTCAAAAGGTTGGGCCTCAGCTGCTCCTTCAGCCACCCACTATGCACCTTCTATAAACCAAAAGGAACCTAAGGAATACTAAACTAAAGGAATACCAACCACTGACACTGTTAGACAATGTAAACCACATCATCCACCAATAAATATCTGTAACCAGACACCCAGCGCCTTTGGATAAAAGCGTCCGCCAAGTAAAGTGTGTTATATTCCAGTGTCTGCTTCATATCTCCACAGAAAGACAAATTATGTGAAGATGATTTTCATGCAGACACAACTTCACATTGTGGTTTTAAAAAAGAAAGTATTTTATTGCACAAGGAGACAAAAAATTACTTGTGGAACTAAAGGAAACACAAACTCTGCAGAGACAGTAAAGACAAGATAAAGGACATGAATTGTAAAAAGGATTTAATCAGAAAGTCCATCTTAGGAACAGGAAGAACAACCACTTCATTACCAAATAATAGGAATGCACAATCACCTTCAGAAAACACACACACACACACAAAAATAAAAACACAGGCACACAAAGTGTGTCCTCTCAATAAGGACACAGTTTATTTGCTGGTTTTCATTGGAACTTGTGAGTTTGCTGGCTTCTTTTTTTTTAACTTAACCTGCACCAGAAGCAGAGAAAACGCACGTCAGAGAATGCAAAGTGGAAGAATGTATTTGCTTAGAGTCGCAGTTCTGTGTTTGACTTAACAAATGTAATGAACAAGTATGATATGAACAAATGTAAGCAAATGAGCTGACGGCACGGCACCTGTCTATTTGTACGAGTGGCTCTCGGTTCCGCCTCGTCCAAATCCTGAGAGGAAAAGAGGCACATCTTATGTATATATAAAGTTTAAGGAGCTGGTGCTGCGATTACAGCAGGAATGCTGATGAGATTGTGTGGAGAGAAGGCGCCTACCTTTAGGCCCAAACATGGCACCGTAGCAGGGGCTGTTGCAGTACGGCTTCCCTTCGTGCTGCAAGTGGCAGAGTTGTATTAACATTAGGTTCTTAAATGTCTTGTTTTAGTACATCTTAACATAAGAAAAACCTGGTTTCTGGTTTCAACAGATAATTATTTAAGTTGGTGAAAATTGACTCAGAGTCAATATAAATCTCTTAAATAACCAAAAACGTACAGTTTGTATTGTCTGGGTTTATCTTAAGGCTTATTTGTAAACTCGTTACTAATAAATAAATCGTTTTCTAATGAATTATTTTTCAGTTATAAGACATAACAAAAACATTTTGGTTGCCAGGTTGGAAAAAAATCCTCCTCCAGCCTGATACTAATTGATTAGGGAGCCCCGTCCCACCCTTTATTGAAAACTTACTAACATACAACTGAGTGCTAGCACTAGCGACAGACTGGAGGATTATAGGTGTGGCAGTGACATCATTTAATCTTCAAGATCGAGAATATATTTCCAAAGGATTTTTAAAATGTAATTTTAAAGTCGCCATAAACAAACCTGCTCTAAAAAAATAATCATCAGTGGACCCTATGGTGTCAGCAACTCGCATATTTATTACTTTAACCTGACTGAAAGCTGAACACACATTATCTAAAGTCACAGCAGATGTTCACGTGGTGTCCTTGATGTCTCACCTCTGCATGTGAGCCTGCTGACAGCGTCTTGTTGCATTTCTCACACTTCAGACAGGGCCTGTGCCAGTCCTTGCCCAGTGATGTAACACGCTCAGCTGCCAAACACATGAAAAGACTAAATTAATGACCACAACCTCGACCTTCGAACACAGAGAGAGCTACTGTTGTCTGCAGAAGAAGCCCAGCACCAGCTTTAGACCCATAAACCCTTTGCAGATAAGTCTGAAAACATTTTGTGGGTGTGGTGCTCGATGGGAAAAAAAACCAGACTGAGAGTCCTTCGGGAATCTGTCCTTCTCCTCCTCATAGATTCTGATAAAGACTGTCTTTATCTGCAGGGCTGATCTGCACAAACGCCCACGAGGGACACTGTAAAAGTGGGGAGAGGCCCATTTTTTGCTGGAGGAGAAGGACAAGTATGCAAGTGGCTTCTGAGGGACTTTCACACGATTCAAAGAGCGTTTAAGGATCTGCTTTCTCTAAGGTCAGAGTGAGGGTAGAGACTAACCACAGGAAATACTGAAAAAGCAGAAGTGTGATCAGAAGTTAAGGCCATTTCAAAACGACAGCTGCAGTAAGTTCAGGTGGTGCCAATAGGCTCCACACCTTCTCACGTCGTTAGGACGGGGCGTGTTTCCTCTGTTGGAAATATTCTGATGTGGCATGAGATTATGCAACGGGCAACGGAAGCCGGGAAAGTGTTTCAGGTTCCAAGGAATTTAAGAGTGGCCCAGAGTAATTACTGTACTTAACTTCCAATAACAAACCAGTGGACTGAGCAAACAGCGAGTGACCAGAGACCGGGGGGAGAGTCTGCTTCACGCCAACGAAAGGAAGCTTGTGTTACGTAAAAATACCTTAAATACGCAACATTAACGGATACATGTTTCAATCAACCCCTGTGTGTTGCACAGAAAGTGTGTCTAAACGTCCAAACGCCAGCCTGTTCTGAGAAGGTGGAAGAGCCTAATGACATTTACCGTGACTTCTAACTCTAATTCGAGCCTCTTGCACAAATCTAGCATCTTTTTCTGCCCGCGCGGTTTCCAGTAAGTGTGGTGTTGTCTTTATTTGGAGCTGCACCACATTCCCCCTCCATCCGTCGGCCAGGCAGCGGTAGCCGGATTATTTCAGAGCGGAGGGGGGCGGAGCAATGATGTGTGATGGAGAGGGTCACAGGCTGCAGAGAAATGGAGCCGAGTTAATTTCAGGACAAAGCTGAGCCACATGAAAAACAACAAACTCCAGAGCTTCCTCTCAGGGTGCGTCTTGCACAGCTGTACTTTATACAAGAACAGCTTCTCTTTCTACACATAAAACAAAGAAAGAATGGAAGGAGGATGGCTCTGTTGCTTTGGCCTGTGTGCTTCTCTCTGGAGAGGATTTCCTCCGTAGCGCTGAATCAGAGACAACGTGGTAAACGCATTAAGACAAATCAAATGGAGTTGTCTCTTTCCGCCCTGGATGCCATAAGTGTTCACTGTCTTTGATGGTGTCCTCCTGAGGCGGACCTACTGCATCGCAGAGGAGAAACTATTCATAGGACTCATCCGTCATGAAGAAGGACAGTTCAGTCCCTGCAGGGAGCCCAGACCCGAGTTGTCCAAGTAACTTGAAAACAACACAGTTTGCAGAGACCTGTTGACACTAGCAGGCATTAATATAGATTTACCACGCAAGTATAAACAGGTCAGGGACAGCTGCAGAAAGTGGGCAGGAAGCTACGGCGCCTTTAACAGTTATAGTTATGTGAATGTGAACAATAACAGGCCGCTCGTACCCAGAGGCTGCAGAAAGCAGCTCTACCTCCTACTTTACACGTCTCTCCCATTACAGGACAGGTATTGTAGTTTTGACTCGGTGGTGGAAGGTAACTGTAAGTAAACTCTGTACAATTTCAATACTTCAGCATCTTTCATCTGCTGCTTCAACTGCTTCTCACTAATAGAACATATTGATACTAATAGAAACACAGAGGGAGCTTCCTGAGCAATGAGCACTTTTACTTTTGATGCTTACAGCACATTTTGGAATACCCTGTATTTGTGTTTTTTATAAGTGAAACGCGTGTCTCCTCGCAGGCACCTCGGTTCTGATGTCGGTGTCATGTGCGCGTCAGTCTCTTAAGTTTAGTTTCCTGTTTCCTCGTTTGAACTGAAGCCGCTGGATTTCCTCAACCAAAAAAAACAAACACACGAGCAACTTTGCGGGAAGATTAAAGTAACTACGTCCAACTCACCGAAGTACACTTCTTTCTGGCACTTTGGGCACTTGGGCATTTTGCTGCAGCCGTGTGTGGGAGCGCAGCAGCAGAAGAGAGGAGAGAGGAGGTATCCTGTGCGTCCACCTGTTCGCTCCGACGACCACGCCTCGCTGTGAAGAAGTGCAGATGTGCGCTCCTTCCTGTATTTATAGCGCAGAGGAAAGGGGGAGAGGCTTGTGCTGCGTAGACTGTTATGCACTGAAACTCTCCCTGTCATCACACCAGTTATCAGCCACTAATTATTCTCTATTAACAATGTCATAAATACATTTTCTTGTATATTTATTTTACTATTTTTATTTACTTTTTGATCTACTGTCATTGATTGATTTTATTCTATATTCTAAAGCTGCTGCATCTGCATCTTGTTCAGCCAAGAGGAGTCAAATGCTCTGTGCATCATAAAATGTCTTGTTTTTTTCATTATTGCTTTATTGTTTTCTTGCACCTCCCCCCTAAGACCCAGTTTTATGACAAATGTCATAAAATGTCATAAAACTGTGTTGCTTACATGGCACATAAGTCCAGCACATAAGTCGAGCACTCAAACAGTACCAGCGCCTCCTTGTTGACCACACATTCCTTTTACCAACTTTATTTTACACCTTTCCTGAGTTCAGGAGACAGAGATGTTGCACAGCGATCTTATCCAGATCACCTGGTGTCGATTACGTTGGACGTGTAAACGCATGAAATGAAAAGATTACAACAACCAAACTCACGTATATTCCACAGTAAAAGCATCAAAGTCAAACCTATGAGCTGCCAAGTTCTGATGCGTAATATGTCTGTGAGTGAAGGGGCTCCTCCAATCTGATAACCACGGGATGAGCAGGCCAGGTCGAGGTGAAACAACTGAGCCGTCACACACACACACACACACACACACGCACACACACACGCACACACACACACACACACACACACACACACACACACACACCTACCTTTGTTTTGCTTTGTGGAGTGAGCAGTGCAAACAGTTTGGTGGTGTTTGCTGTATAACACTTAACCTATACTGTTGGGTTGGACGCTTGTCATGCACATAAACAGTCTACGCTGCAGAAATAGCTGTGTGTGTGTGGGCAGAAACTACTGGTTCATTGAATACTGCTGACTGACCAAACAGCTGTATGATGGCTGCATTCATTTATGGTTGACTATGCAAGGTTTTTACCTGGTGGCACATCACAGGAAGGGAAGACCTGTTAAAAACTCTCTCTTATTTGAGAGCCCAGAAGATGTCCTGTGAAGACTTGGCTCAACATCTGGCATCTTCATCTGGATGTCAAGTCGATCCGTCCTTAGTCAGGAATGGTTTCACGGGAGGAGAGAAGCCAAAAAAACAGTTTCTGTGTTTCTAGTTGTTCCAAAGTCAAAAAATCGAATCTGACGGCGGAGGAGATGGCTGCATTTTCGCCTTCAGCAACAATAGCAATGATCAACATTGATATTTGGTTTGATACATCCAACCTGTTGATGGACTTTTTTGTTTACATTTACTTCCCAAGAAGCTTTGATTGGTCAAACCAGTTACGTTTAAATCTGGAACATGGACGCTTGGCATTGAACTGAGCTGAGGTTCTTTTGGTTTGTTTCTGATTGCGCCTCGATGATGAAGAGGGCGGCCGAGATGATGTCAGACACGTGTTTGCTTTGCACACACTGAATCTAGGGTGTTAACGTTACAACAAAAGCAGATCACACCCTCAGAGCAACTTTTGACCTGAACACTAGGTTGTTGTCCTCTTACGTTATACTATAATCTGTGTGTGTGTGTGTGTGTGTGTGAAAGAGAGAGAGAGAGAGAGAATAAGTCTGTGTGGGGATTTGTTATGTTATTTTTTAAATGGTGTGCATGCAAGCTGCATGACACACCTGAATGAGGTCTAAAAGATAACAAACCCTCTAAGGAACATTTAAATAAAATCTCCATGGCGAGCAAACAAAAAAAAAAAAATATATATATTTTTTTTTTTTTTTTGAGGTTGACAGGTGAAGCTATTCAGTGTAAGATATGCACAACTTCAACTTTCCAGTTTTCTTGTCCCTCGAGGCTTAGTTGTAATCCTTAATTGAGCCTGGATTAAGATTAAACCGCAATAAACGCACAATATAAGCATAAACATCAGCAGCAGCAATGGCTGACGTTTGGCAGCGGTGACAACAGCAAACATGCCCCAAAAAAGAAAGAGGAAACACGTCTGACCTGTTTTTGAAACATCTCTGACACTGAGCTGACACCTGTATTTTACTTTTGTGTTTTTACATCACGTTCACAGAGACAAATTTACCTGCAGGTTTTGCTCACTGAGAAATCTCCAAAGTCATTGGGGCATGGGGTTTGCCTAGTAATGTTCTGCATGGGAAGATTTCTTATTAGAAGCTCTGCCATCTGCACATTAATCAGAGAGCCAGTCTCCCCCGTGTAGCTGAGGACCACGCCTCTACTGGACATTTATACATTTATATTTATGTCTCAGTTACACATTCTCACCATGAGGTTTTTCAGGTTATTTTAGATCTTTGGTTTTCGCTCTAACTCTTTTTCAGATGCAGTAGTTGAGGAAGTTTATATCAAAGGCCTGTGGTCACTATTTTGTATTTGCTTTACATGTCATTTCAACACCAATGTCACCGTGAAGAACAGCGGTTCACTTTGAAACCTTACAAATTCATTTTACAAGCCATTAGTTTTATTAGACCTCCAATATTTGGACTGAAAGGTTCTGACACGTTTTCCCATCCCATCATTCAGACACACTCAGACTCTGTGAACAGGGTCATATGATCCACATTCGCCTGACCAAAAAGCCAACGCTTGCCGTGACCTTTCGACTCAGATTCACCCAACACAGTGGAGCTACTGTGCTCTGCTGACAAATAAAATGTGTTTTACTCTGGGGGCCCCGGAATCTTGTAGCATGAAGCTGCAGACTATTAAATGCATGTTTGCTGCAGTGAAATCTGCTCTGTAGAAGTACTTAATCATCCAGTAATGGAGGAAAGACGTTTAATTTAATGTTAAAATTGTATGAGCATTAATCAGAAAATGGAAAGGAAATTAAAGAGGCCTCTCAATTTTCTGAGAGATTAATTGCGGAAAGTTCCAAATTACTTGCAGAGCTGCAGAACGAGACCAACAATTTCCTTGTCATGGTCTGAAAAAAAACATTTCTGTACTGGATGATGAATCAGGAGCCTGGCGAGAACAACACAAGCAAACATGGTCTCATTTCAGAAAATCAGGGAGTGAAGTGAAACAAGCCGTAGCAGGGTGTCGGTCGTCACTCCCACAGACCTGTCAGATGGAGACTCAAGGGAGGGAGACGAGGCTCGGAAGAACATGAGAACAGGAAGCAGCACAGCCTGTTGAATGAAGATGTCGTCTTCGCACACTGCTTAGTCATGGAAGGAAGTACAGCTTCACACACTCTGAAACTGCAGCTTCACATTTCCGTACTGATCACAACCACCACACCGCCAAGCAGCAGTGTACCTCTTCAGATTCTCACGATGTATTTTTTTTCTTATCAGTAACAGACACAAATAAGTCACAGACATACTCCAGGATTTTTCCAGGGTCATTGTCTGGGCTCTTTATCTCAGCTCCTCTTTGATGCTCCCATTGCCTCACACCACGCCACTGTAGGTGAACGGAGAAAGACTGACTCATCTGCACTCTGTTGCGTTTGCTGAACCAGTCTACGGTTGCCAGATTGAAGCTTGATTAATTCTGTGCTGCAGGCAACTGTACGGTAAATTCATCTAATCTGTAATGTAATATAATCAGAGGGGGAAAAACCAAAACACTGTGATGTGTGCACACAGTTTGTAAATTATATAACTGGCCTAACCGAGCGCTTTGTTACAGACCCAGACGCCTTCATAAAGATTTTCCTGCTGAGTTTTTTCTGAGTTACACTTGTTTGAACTTGCTAACTGTGACAGCTGATGGGATGTGCGAACACATGCTCCTCCTGCTTCCTGCCGGATCACGATTAAAGAAGATAAGTGAATGTGTTGTTAGAGTGAGTGAATTCTTATGTCAACAGCATGCGACAGGGGACATTTCACATTTTCAGCTTGTTGATAATGTTGGAATCCTATGTGCAGTTTCCTAGTGATGAACTCTGCTGGGGAACTAAGCTGTGCTGTCAACTCTTAGAACTAGATTTTGTAAACTGTGTTAAAACCCACAGAGTAAAGGCTATAGATTTCGACCCAGTTAAAGCACTGGACAGGTTTATTATTATTATTATTAATAATAATCACAACAATGATGATGAGAAATACTTTATTGATCCCTTGGGAAAAAAACAGATTCACATAATCAAACTAAATCTTTTCTCTTTTTCCAAGGCAGAAATGGACAGAAAATCTAGGAAAAGCTGAAACGGAAAGCCAGAGGAGGACTACTCACAAAAATCTGACTTGGTGCAGTGTCAAAATCTAGAAGTGTAGATCGCCATGCATCCTACCCACAAATAAGAAACATGCTCCGGCAGGTTTCGTTGTGCTGGTGGGACGAGGGAGAACAAGTAGCCTTGTGGGGGTATAAAACGAGGGAGAAGATCAATGCTGCAAACATAGGGCTGATGTGGAGGTGGGGAGGTGAACGTACTTTGACCTACCTCCTTTAGATACAGATTCCATTTTTAATTGAGTGACCAAGGTCTGGTCAATAAAACTAGCATCATAGTCAAGGAAACCCTCTACCATAAGGGGAATCAACAGTTAGCATCATCGGCGTGAAGGTTCTCAGTCATCCAGGTCGTCTCAGGTTATCTCAGAAAGGTTTTGGACTTGTTTGGTTTCTTCACAACGTTTCACCCTTCCATTCCAGAAGGCTTTCTCGAGTCAACAGTTGGCATCATCGATGTGAGGGAGCGGGAGGAAGATGCTTGGACTAGGGAACGGCTCAGGACACGAACTCACCCTGTGACGGGAATGGCCACAGTACAGACTGAGATTCTCCCAGAATCCCTACTCGTCCAGAGAGAGACAAGCGCAGCTACATGAGCTATATGAACATGGGTAGGGGGTAGACTGAGAGCGGGGCATTGGGGAGGAAACAGGCTGGGAAAAAACCCTGGTGAACCAGTGGGATCGATTCCTGTTGTACTGCCGTTCTTTTAAGCAGACGTCAAACTCTGTGACTAAATTCATAAGGGCATCTTTCATCTTTTCAGATTACCCGTGATAAAAAGCATCTATTAAAACCTTCTCGTTCCAGAAATCAATACCAGAGTCAGCCCAAAGCTGTCTTGTTTAATGTTGAAGCTGAGAGGAGTCTGCTTTGCGGGCCCACTTGACGAAATTGTCACTGTGCCTTAGAGTTGTAATCCCCAACATTCAGTCCTGCTTGATTTGGCAGCACCTGTGTTTACTGTGGTAACACAGCATGTGTGGCTTGATATTAAAGCAAACAATCCTTGAGCAATTACTGTGGGTAACCAGCAGCAGCTTTTGTTCAATAATAATGCAATAATTAAAGTCTGATTGAATACATCATCTGTTGTTACAAAGTCAGAGGGATGTTGTCTCCCGCGGTTCATTTCGTTGCTGCTTCCTCTGTACGAACGTTTCAGCTGTGGAACAAAAATGCAGATTGTTATCTCATTCTAACTGTGGAGCAAACCTCAGCCAGAGTTCAGCTTCCTGTGACTCTTTCACACCATAAGTTTAACGTGAAGCAGCAAAAAGAAATTGTATGCAATAACAATAAGTTAATGCAGGTATACAGTAAAGAAATGTGAGAAAAATGTTTATCAATGAATGATTAAACAAATGCTAATATTCTGCTGAAACAATGTCGACCCTCCTTGTCTTGGACACTTTTAAAGAGAGGGAGGGATCTGTCCTGCACTTTGCTCCAGTCACTACTCCTCTCCTCCCATGGTTCCAAAGTGTCACCAAGCATTCGGAGCCTCAGAGAAAGCAGACAAGCTGAAGTCATGTTTGTCTTGGGTGTCGTTCAGTTGTTGTTTCGGCTCACGTACATTCACACACACACACAGATATTAAACAGATGCATGTACAAACACTGTTAGTGGGGTGAGGAGAGTTCAGCCATTTTAATCTTCCTGGGAACTCTCAAGGGAGGAAGCCTAAATTGAGCATCATCAAGAGAAAAACATTGCTGCAGACATTTTTGCCTAACAAACTGACTGAGTGAGCGTAAACCCTCTGTGCTCTGATAAACCATTGTCATTAAGTCTCTTCTGATGCTGGAACCTGGCACACACTCAAGTATTTGGTGGAAAAATAAAGGGCAAACAAATAAACACTGTGGTGAGCTTCAATTTCCTTGGCAACGGCTGCCTGTTTGTTATGGGAGGTTGTGTCCGCTGCTATGGCAACAGCGAGTTCCTCAATAACAGGAAATGAAGACGGTGTCTATTTCTGAGGATGCTCATGATCTGATGTTATCATTTCCTTTAGATTATGTGAAAAAAAACACATTTTGACAAAAATGTAGGCAGAACAAACTTTGCATTTTTTCTATCTGCAGTCACGTCTCCTGTTATACTATACACGGCAACACTTTACATTCAGACCCTAGTAGGCAAACTTTATATTCTGAAGTCCGTTCAATCGGTTATCACATCCCCACATGACATGAATGTGAAATCACCATAATGATTCACGCTGCATTTAATTTTTATATTTACTTAAAAATAGTTTAAATTAGCTTCATGTTGACAGATGCACCTTTTCAAAGTTTAAGCCTCGGCCTCTGAGAAGCTCCTGTCAACAATCAGCAGCATGATTAAGACCTTTTCTTGGATTCTCCTTTTAAAGTAGTCAGGCTGAAACAATAAAATGTCTTTATTTGTTTCCCACCACTTTATGGTGCTTAATTAGCTCAAACTGATTCATTCTGCCAACAGCGGAAAACTAAACTGAAGGTTAGTGGCCGACACGAGGAGCGTGGTTTTGCATAGTTTTGTATAAAAACAAAAAACATCCTAAGAAAGGAAGTATGAATCTCTAACAACTTTGAATAGAAAATGTTAGATGTGTACAGAGAATATTAAACAACAAAGTCAGATCATGATGGCAACGAGCAAAGTAGTAAGACTTAGGGAACGTGATCTACCATAAATCTTTAAATTACAAATAGCACATGTGCTCAAATAAAACAAGTCGCCTGCTGCTAGGAAGCTTTAGAAAATTTATTTTTCCCAGTGGTGCCTATCTATCATCAACATCTGGTTTTGCTGCTGTAGAATTTAGCATCATTTTGTTCCTTCAGATTTGTCCTGCATACTTGTTTTGCACTGGTTACCTGGTCGTCTGACTGAAAAAGAAATATCACAATTCACTTCTAACTATGCAGATATGCTGTCTGGATGACAGCCGCCGCAGTGTCATGCGCAGGCATCTCTCAGAAATGTTGTTTATTAATTAGCTGTGCCTGAGAATCTCACCAAAACTCCACATGGCTTTTTACAATATCACCTCAAATTCACCGTCGAAACTCACACTGCTGGAAGTCATTAGCTGAATGTTAACCAGTGGAACATTGTGCTGGATCAAATTAGAGGGTGTTTTAGTTTAAAAAGCATGACTCCAATTCCCCATAATAAGACGATTGCCTCGATGGCGGGATATTATTTTCAGTTAAATCATAGCAGAGGTCAGTTGAGGTCGACTAAAACCTGCGGTTGTAATAGGTTTTAATTGTGTTGTTTGTAGAGTAATGTGTGTCCTGCTCAGGTTCTTGTTTAATTTATCTTTTGTTTAATTTTCTTTTCTTTCTCCATAAAGCTTTTAAATTAATGCCAATAATAATGTTGTTTAATTAAATAATAATGATAATAATTACAGTTGAGATGGCAGCGTAAATACCTCACAAATAAATGTGTATATATTTAAAAGGAAAACTGAACATTAGAAAACACATAGACAGGAATCCTTTCGTGAAAAACATTCTCATGCATGTAATTTGACTGGTAGTGAAAATATAGCAGTAATATAAATAATATAAAATTTGTTGTGCTGCCAAATAATAAATGCATCAACTGTTTTTATTGTCACTGCCTAAACACCTGTTGCTTAAACAACATTGAGTGTTTTCCTCTCTCAGCTCTTCTGATCACAGTTGTGTGCTGGGGTTTAGATTCCTGCACTGAGTCACATGACATGAAGCATGAAAATAAAAACAATAACACAGAAGACACCTGCACCTTTCCACACAACCTTTCACTAAATTCATCAACCAGTCCTGAATCTGAGAATCCTGAGAATGCAGCTGACATGTAAATGGTGATTTGCTGCTAAAACAAAGGCCTTACGGGCTACATACTGGTTGTTTGAGCCACGCCTTAACATTTCTACTATGGTTTTCCACCTACAACAACGAATAAGCAAATGAGCAGCAGAAACATGTCCTGACACGTCTGTTTAGACATTTACGCTTTGTTTCGGTTTCCTCCTCCGTCTCAATACGAGATCAAAAGACACAATCCTCTCTTTGTTACTGGCCCCCGCAACCTCTGCTGCCTGGAATCAATAAATCAAGTCTCCCTCCACTGCAGTCCTTAAAGCTTTCTCCCATTTTCTGCGATTAGCAGCACAGCTATGTTGTAGTTGCTGTAGCTGCTGAAAGGTGTCGACCACTGTGCTGTAATTCAGCACCTGTTTACAGACCCTCTAGTGCCTACTAAAATCTGAATGTGCAAAGATGTGCGCTCATTAGAATTCCCCTCACTCTGTACCTGGCATGCAGTCAGAACAATCGGACATGTAGAAGAAGCTACACGCCTGCTTCCTTTTCTTTTTCTTGGCCTGTTTAAAGCTTACAGTAGGTGGACACACGGCGGACTGTATCACCAGGCCCTAACTTGGACAAAGAATGGATTAGACTGTTGTGTCTGATCTGCAATCTGGGTTAGGCGTCATACTGGGATGCAGAAGGTTGCAGGGTCAAATCCCCGTCTGACTCCTAGTCCATCCTCTACCAGCTGTGTCCCTGCAAACAGCTTTATGCCATGCACATTTGTTTTGGCACAATAACTTTGCCATTCCTTTGGGACTTTGGGGAGTCATCTACCACCCCAACTCCAGCCGTTACTAACCATTTATAAGTCGTTGTTAAGATAAGATAATCCTTTATTAGTCCCACACGTGGGTGTTGTGTATATCTTCTGGTTTTTGCTTCTTACTCACTGTCAAAGACTAAAAATTATGTAGGATGACAAAAAAAGTTGCACGTTGGTTGGAAAAATATTAACTTCATGTGTTTTACAGGCTTTTAACACACAGATTTATTCAAGGGCTGATGGCTGCTCAATCATTGTAGAGTGAAAATTGCCACAATGAGGGTTTAATTCACTCTAAGAAACAAGTAACACACACTTTCATACAGTTAGCAGGTTTTCAGGGCAGATCTGGGCAGAAACCCACCAATCTGAGTGGCTTGCCTCATCCGCCGCTCCTAACAGGCAATTTTCATCACACAGCAGTTTTCCTTTGATTCTTTAAAAAGCTTCATGGTTGATTTCAGTCTCGTACAGAACTGCATTTAACTCTTGAACGCTGTAAGTAATCATGAGCTGAACTACTTTGAATGGTTACGTTTATATCCTGTAAATGCCACAGAAAATGTCACCTCAGATAAATCACCAATGATTTACAAAGGGCAGGAAATCACATACTTGTACTCGCCTCCTTCTTAAAAGGAAGTGACCAAACTTCATGGGCAACCAAATTAGTTATGTTTTATTATCTTTGTTGCAGAAACATAGTTCACACCAGAGGATTAGAAGAACATCCAGTAGGATGGCTGCGTTTATAAAAAAATCTGTAATATTAGTAACTCAGTCAGTTTTCTCAAACAGGGTTTTATACAAAGCAGCAGGTTGATAAACCCTGTGGAATTCCACCTCTGGAATGAAAAGATGAAACGTCACAGTTTGATTGGTCGATGTGAAGAAATCGCAGCCTAATGAACCAGCTGTACATGCAAAGATTACCCAGTATTACAGTAATTAAAGGTGCAATCCCCCTAATTCACCCTGAAGGAGTACTTAACATTCACTCCAATATTTTCTTTTTTGATTAATCTAACAGGCTTATTATCCGCTCACGCCAACATATTAGTGTTGTTTTTCAGAAAAATTAAACCTCTGTACAATATGGAGAGTCCATTGAGGTAAAGCAAAAATGATATTTATGTCTCAATGCTGCTGGAAAACTAATCAGCCTTTCCTTCGGACAGAATCTGCGAAGGCCAGTGACCACTAAGTCGCAGTCAGAAAGCCATTAATCATCCACTGTATGTGTCTGTATTTCCATCAGCCCTCATACAGTTGGTCCAACAACGGATGAATATCACACTGAGTGCAGGAGCTGCAGGAATGCAGCTGCACAAATGGAAGGTAGCAGTTGTGTTACATAAACAAAGATGACCTTATGGTTTGTTTCATGCTCCCCCTGTGCAGCCAGCTCAGTCTGATCTCCATGTAGCTACAATCTTACTGAAACACACACAGAATATATGCAATCATTACGTGATTAATACATCAGAACCAGAGGAATGAGGATTATAGTTTTACAGTTCTACAACTGTCTGTGAGTGGCTGAGGGTGCTCACTTCGTTGCCAGTAGACTCAAATCTACGACTGTAAGTCTGACAGTATGCAGACTCGCCTCCTGCAGCCGTCTTTGATTCAGCTCTCTCTGCATATCAGCTCTGTAAATTTTCAATTTGCTGTGTGTGGTGTGGTGCAGCTCTGGCAGCTCATCGAGGGCCCTGTGCGAGCCGGATCTCAGCAAGAGACATGGAGAGGTCTGGATGTTACATTGAACAGAGCACAAGGGACTGTATGTGTATTTTGAAGTGGGTCTAGATGAAAACATTTGCTGACAGAGCGTAACATGCAAATCGATCCACTGTGGACCTCAAATGGTCCAGGAAAATTTGACTCTGCATGTGTACTCCTCTTTTATCAGTGACAGAATCGTACACATTTACATCTGGAAGTTCTCTTTTCTAACCACTGGTTTGTATTTTAGCTGCTTCACTGAAGAAATCGGCACGAAACAACTAGCTTCAGGGCACAATGGTGACTTCTGTTGTTACTTTCCTGTCCAGAGAGTCTCTTCGCTATTTGACTGACTGGCCACATGACAGGATTTGTTTCTTTTGATAACACAGGAGAAGAAACATAAACTATGAAACACAGAAATATTCAAATTGACAGGTCACCCTTTGCTCTTTGCTCTTGCTACACAAAAACTTTTGTTTCCACGCAGAACATATGTCTATGGTTTAGGAAGAAAACGTGGCATATATCGCATTCAGAGTTCTTAGTAATTTCTTGAAAATTAGATTTAAAAAAAACCAGGCTTCTCGTTTCGTTGTTGAAATGATGACTATCACTAACAGGTTTTATCAGCTATAGCTAACTAGCATCTCATGCACTTGGTTGTAAATGCTAACTCTTTTATTGCAACAAAAACCCAGTTTGCTTCCTGGTTATGGTTAGAGTTAGGGCTACATTAAAAAGTAATTTGTCCAGACAAATTTAGGGTGACAGTGCTACTAACTGGATGTGGTAGTTGTGAAAAGTTACCCTCAAGCTCAAGTTAGCCAAACAACGTAAACTGAAGTTTGCAGGCAAACAGACTGTCTTAGCTCTGTTCTCCTCTCTCTCATTTTGTCTATTTGGCTTTGGAAGACTCAACCTTCTATTTTATTATGTAAGTGATGGGATTCATGGGCCTACTGTAGGTTGTTTTTCAGGCAGACCACTTTATTTCCTGTTGGACGTGATCATAACAATCTTGTAGTTTTCCTTGATGAATTTCTTGGACGGAATCACATAGAAAGATTCATGTGGTAGGTGGAGTTACATTTTGGGTAATGCTAGCAAGTCCATCCAAACACAGAGCAGTGAATAATCAGACCCTAATCACAAGTCCTGCGAGAGGCATGAATCTTTAGATATGTTTGAGTCTGGAGCAGGAAACAACCTACTGTATTTGTGTCTGATCTCATGTATTTCACAAGTGTCAGCCAACACTGAGGACGAAGCGTCGTTTTAGTGTTTTTTTTATTCTAGTTTCCACTTGAAGGCATGTTTTTTCAGCAAAGACGTTTTCCAAATCATACAGAAAGTGAGAGATGTTGGAAATAACCTGGAATGCAGTTTGTCTGAAAAGCCCGGATCTCCCTGGCAACTGCCTCCCCATAACACAAACAGGCCTCCAGTCCCTCACCAGACAAGAGAGAGGCAGACCGTTTTCCCCCAGTGATATGGCTATGGAGGCTCCCTGTGGTGGGCTTTCACTTTGTGGGAACACAGTGGTGTGTGTGATAGTATCAGAGCAACAGCTGGGGTCTTTGTGGGCTGGTATGGGCCTGCTTCTTGGAGATTTGCTGCAGTTTGCGTTGCATCTGGTGTTTCGTGTCTCGGCAGTTAGACTGGAATAGGGTGCGAATGTAGCACAGCTGACATCTAAATACACATACAGGCAAACACAGAACCAAACCAAACACAAAGCACACTTCTCCAACCTACACAACATTTATCTCATAGTGTTGGTTACATGAGGTGATTAAACATTTGCAACAACCCATCGTTTGTGTTTCTCTAGAAAGTGGAGGCTACCGTTAAGAATGATTCTGAATTATTGGCAGCACTCACCCTCACACACACACACACACACACACACACACACACTGTGATGTGTTTTCTGACGTCATAGAAAAAAAGGTGCAGTTGTAGCTGTCCAGATAATGGTTGTATTGTAGGCACTGTTGGTTTAGTAGAGTACGTGGGAAGCTGTGTCTGGATACTGTGTGAACTGTCAGACGTCAAACACGGAGAACTGAGCCACAGGACATTTAATAACAAAGAAAAATCAGAGTTGTACAAGTTAATCTAAAATCAGAAACAGAACCAGCGGAGACTTCACAGAGCAGAAAGGACGAGTGAGGAGTGAGAGACAGCGTGACCAGGTGAGGGAAAGCGCAGGAAAGAGAGAAACATATAATAAGATCAAACTCCAACTGGATCTAATGACACCAGACAGAAACGAAAAAGGTTGAGGCTTTGTCAGTCAAAACTAACGCCACAGATGTTGCACACAGTGTCTATTGTTAAATATAAAAAATATATATATTTGATTTCAGTTTTGACTTTAAGAACATTGTTATTGATCCTGTGTAGCTCTACCTCACGGTAACATACAGCACAACATTTCTCGTCTCCTCCGTCATTGTTGTCTCTCACCTATCATCACCTCTCATTGACATTCCAGTCGTCTCTCGTCCTCCTCCACAAACCGACTACGCGCTGTTCACGGCGCTTTAGTTCAGCGCCCCGCCTCGCGTGTTTTCCATCTCAGTCTGGCCGAGTGTACACTGGGGCCATTGTTAATGGAGAGGCTTTGCCCATTTTGCTGGACACTCGACGATGCAGGAAGCTGTGGTGACATCAGTGGGTGCAGTGTCACTGAGGGAATGACGTAAACTAGACATAGGGAGTGTATTAAAGGCCTGAGAACTACCTGAGGAATCAGAAGACGTGTTTCCCTTCTCGTGTACAGTGGCTCCAGCCCTGCTATTAGATCATTGTTTTTATATCTGAGCTCGATTAAAGATAACATTTACCGGTAGGTGGAGTTACACGTGACTTTCAGTTCGGACCTCTTTTGCTGAAGACATTTGGGGAAGATTAAAAAACACAAACCTTCTTGTGGGCCCACTTGTACGTTCTCTCAGACTAAACCATTGTTTCTCGTGATGGGACAAACAGCTTGACGATTGGTCGTGTTAACACGCTGGACAGTTGACCATGGACAGCAGCAACACAGCAGAAATGGACGTCTGATCCTGCAGATAGTCATAAAGACCAAAGCACCAAAAACATTTGGCTTCTCTCAGACACACAGCTCCGTTTCTCAACCCCTTTCTTTTCACTGAGTGCTGCAGCCCACCTACCACTCTGGAACTGAATCCCACCAGAACTTTCTGTCCTGCCTCTGTTCTGCTTCTGCACCCTCTGAGCTGGTTTAGGAAAAATCCAGAAGAATACAAAAAGCCTGATGGGAACTTCCCATTCAAAAAACATGGCAACAGAGGCTGCACACGTTTCCATAATAGTTCTGAGACCTCTTTTATCCTCTCCATCATTCACCTTTGGCATGTAGATCCTGTATGCATCCATTCATACTGAATTAAATATAATCTGTAGAAACCTGCGGGATAGAGCGGAAAAACAGGAAAGGGTGACAAAAGAGGGAAAAGATTCAGGATAGACATAATGATGAGAAACCCACCCTGATTGGTTTAACAGCTGCTTCCCGCCTGACTGAAGGCTGTGGCTGAACGTTATGTAACGCACGTGACATCAGTGAACACACAAAAGCACATTTCCAGTATGAGAATGGGTGATTCACATGACACGGCTTTCTTTTTTCGGCTTCGGACGCTGCCAAAAGGGCAGCCAGGGAGGTTGATCACTTCAACAGCTTCCTTCGAAGCCCTTCTTTTTTTCCTGACCAGCACTTTCACAGCATCAGATATGTGACGGCACGAAGCCCTGCTGTTGTTACCAAAGGGACCATCTTTGTTTTAACCTTGCTAACTAATCTGTGCCGTGTTTTGACTGCCTCAGCCAGGGGTGAGCGAAAACACAGCTTATCCTCACTTGTCCTGGGGCCGACGCCCCCTCCCCCCCCTGCCCTGCTGCATGACACGTACTGTAGGTGTGAGATAACCTCTGAAGCCAGCTGGTCTCTTTGTGTTGCCGGTATCCGTGCAAAGTAGAGCTCTCTTTACTGAAAGCATGATAAAAATCCCTTCATCGCGGGCTGGACAGGCCCCTGGGGAGCAGTGGGAGAGAGGAACAGAGAACGTTTGAGCCGGGGAGGAGGGAGGGAGGGAAGGTCTTGGCTTCAGGCCCCGACAGTGGCAGCGTGCCATGGTTTCATGCCTCTGCGCTGCTGCTGCTCCTATCCATGTGAAACAGCACACGGCCCACCTGTGCTGAGAGATTCATGTGGGGTTGTTACAGAAAGGGTTCGGGACTGTTGGGGTAACAAGGAGGTTCTGGGGTTCAGCTTTCCTGCATTTGTTTTAGGGCAGAAATCTCTGCAGCATTATCCTTGCCACTTCTTAAACGGCTGTGTCCATCTGGCTGCGTTGTCGCGGCAACGTGGAGGATGTTATGAGCAGAAGGAGGGAGAGGCTGACTCGCTGTTCTGTGAGTAAACTCTCACATCTGCTCCTCTGTGATAACATCACCAACTCTAGAAAGAAGAAAGTAAAAAGTAGCATGCTGGTGTTTTTAGAACGCAGCAAATCCAAATAAAACACATACAAGAAGTAGGGAGCAGAAGGAGGCCGACACAAAACTGACAAAACTGACAAAACTCAGGACTAACTGCATGCAGAGTCGACAAAGGTAGGAGGCGTGAGACACAACAGGATAAAAGCAGGAACGAGCAACACAGAGCAGGACATGCAGGACAAGGAGACTGGAACAGAGCCGAGCACGTAGATCTAGCAAAGCAGATAACCCGGCCACAATGACCATTACACCTTATGATGATCTGATGATGTGATGGGCTGCAGATCAATGCAGCTAAAGTCTGACTAGCCAAAAGGCCAAACAATTCATTTCGCCTGTTTAGCTGACCGGGGGACTAAACCTATAACGGGCGACTGACGCTAATTCAACCCGGGTGAGATCCAGCTCGATACAGCTGTTCTGCAGTATCACGCTGACACCTGACTTCCTGAGAAGCGCTTGTTATGATCATGTTTTCATGTGCCACACCTGATGCCTTCCAGTGAACACTGATGCAATGCAATGCACACAACCACACTGGATTAAGTAAAGCAACCAAGATGTCATCAAAGTGTAGACATTCAGATTTAATTAACTGTTCAGTAATTCCAGCTGTTTAATTCACACTACAAATGTTTACCTTCTACAGTATTTTACACTAAAGTAAGATCAGTTTAGATTATTTGCATTGAAATATTTGTATCTTTTGCTGTTTGTTTGTAGTGTTTATGTTGCCTGGTTACGTTTGGCAGCCAAGTATGCAACCAAAATACTTTTACTAAAACTGGATAAAACTAGACGAACGAAGCAACGTGTGATCCAAAAAGACTTTTCCTTTGCAGATTTACAAGAAGGAAAGAAACGACAGCGTGTTGTGATACAATTCCTGTGCAAAATGTGTGCACCTGTCTGTCCTCGTCAGGTTTATCATTCTGTGCAACCACTTTCACAGTTTCAGCGTGCTCTCCTGTTATGATGTCAAGGTGCTCAGCATTTTATATCAACATATTCCAAATTAAACTAGTTTTGGTCATGTGAGCACCAGGGGCGCGCCCTCGTTCCATTAAAATCTACTCTAATACAGCTGTTTTAGCCACTTGACTGAAACATATGGACATCTGTTGTTGAGTCCATGGAACGTTCACAGGTCAGTATGTAAAATCTATTTGGGGAATAACTGTAGTTGGTGGAAATATTATTTTATGATGTGAGACAAAGACTCACACTCCTCAATGAGAGGCAACGGTCCAGAGCAATGAAGAACTGATATTCCCTCATTGGTAAGACATTACATACAGTATATAAGGAGCAGACATTCCCTACCTAACCCTCCCATGCAGAATCATCTTCTCATTTTCAGGATCTGAGGGGCAGTCTCAGAGGTTTCGGACACTGGCCTTCCTGAAAAGCTATTCCGGTGTTTTCGGGTTAATTTATTTAAAGTGGTTGTTTTTGAAGTTCTGCATGGAAACACTGAAAGTCTACTACCATGCAAGCAGCATGCTTGATATTAATAACAATCAACTCTATTAATCACACTGAGGAAACAGTTTTTTGACCGGTGCACATAGTGGATGGCCTTGTGATGTCCATGGACACCTCAACATGTGGAGGAATGGGAACGAGCTTATAGTTGGACCACTGTCCCGGGGTGTGCCACTGTTGTTTTAAGTAACGGCTGCATGGAGCGGCATGTACAGGCCCAGCTGAGGGACAGGACAGAACCCAACTATGTGGACCAGACTAAAGCATTTGACTCTTTATCCTGAGGTCAATACCTCCTACATATAGGTGCTGACAAACTGTGCTCGCCATTGAGTCCTGTGTGGCTAATTTTGTCGGCAACAGATGGTTTCGTTTGGCAGCCGTTTGGCCACAGCAGGTTCAAGGTGCGTGTGTGTGGGCCTGTTGTCACTCATTTGAAAACAATGAAGAGTTCACATGTAGGCGGCTCTTTGGCTTTGCACAAGCACATATTGACATGTGTTTTGTATCCAGAGTAACATACAGCACAGTTTCCCGGGAGTGGTAAAGCCCAATGGTACAAAGACGTCTCAGTGCTGGAACAGACCAAATGTCACATTCATATTTAGATTTAATTATAAGAAATGAAGACGTTGGGTGAAACTGTGCAGTCTGCATGAGTGTGTGTGTGTGGGGGGGGTGGGGGGCATGCAGCAGCAATGCTACTGCACCTGTGTGTCAGTGTGACGTTGGCACATTTCAAATGAGTGATGTAAGACTGAAACCCGTGCAGGGTGAGCCAATCATTCGGCTGTCAGTCATCGTGTTCGGTTATGTGTATGTCAGTGAGAAACAGGGAAGCTGACACCTGCCAGTCATTCCAAACACATAGTTCCTCCTTTCTATATTCCTGAACGCTGACAGTATCATTTCAAACCTCCTATTCTTCACTCACTGCTCGACTAGCTTAACCCTTTCTGCAGAGCATTACATGCACACAGAGGGTGGATGTAATAACAGGAAGACCTAAAGATAGGATCCGACACTTACTTCATTTAGTTATTCATTATGTTAAATTGCAGAGTGTGCTCTGTTTACCGTTGACCTGAGCACTTACGAATAAATGTGTGTTGATGTAACGTGTACAGTGAAAGTTGCCTCCCATTCCCAAGGTGGTAATTTTCTCACAAGCCCCATTATTTGTAGTATAAATAAGTCTGAATCATCACACTGGAGAAAAACTGGCTATAACATCTTATTTTCATAAACTCAGACTGAAACAAATACATGATAAGTTAAACCACATAGTGTTTTTTTTATTCTCAAACAGAAAAAGTAGTTTGTTATCTGTCAAACACGGGTTTAAGAAGGCGAATGCAGCAGGGCTGAAGTGCAGTGTTTCCATTCTACAGACAGTGAGCCCTGCCGTGTCTAACAGGTAATAAGCAAACACAGTGACAGTCACACAACAATAGCAAAATGCACATTCTTACAGAATGACTTGTCTGTTTCATCTGATTCTACAAGATACTTTCCTCTGCTAATGGCAAATAATGTAACACGTCAAATAGCGCATCGTCCCTTAAAAAAAACCAAAAACATCAGGGATATTTATTTCAAATAATAATAAAAAAAAGTAATTGTAGAGAATTGTACAGCTTATAATTCAGTTCCTCCATAATCAGTCACATAAAATGTAGTAAAACACTGGCCAACTTTATATTAAAGCAATAAATATGTTTCCCCTTCGGCAAATCACAGCCCTTCCTTTCCAAAACGTCACCCGCATTCTGCCTCACTAAAAAAACTGTTATATAAAACAGCTGGAACAAGATGTCTGCTTTATTTATTAGCACAGCATATTTATAATCCTGATTCTGACATAAAAATGATTATTAATACATACTACAGTATCCTAACAAGTAAAAAGTCTCATTACTGCCCAATAGATGTGGAAAATAGTGTAACAGTCGCCTCAGGTATCTACTTTCCCATCATTTTTTAATGTTTGGACTTTTTTTAGAAACGCAATCTCATTTTTTTTTACGTAAGGAATGTTACCAGGCAGCCAAACTGTAAATATGGCATTTGTTAAATACAGATTTTAATTGGCAATGTGCTCCTGAGAACCACCTGTGCATGCAGCAGCTGCCAAGGTGAAATTCTTCTGGATGTCTGCACATCACAGTCAACACTGCACACTTCTCCACCCACGATGCACATTTCCACACCTGAGAATCACTTTTGGGTCAACACATGGTGCAACACTAGACTGATTGATAAGACTTTCATATTTTTCTGTACTGACATTTAATATGTTCGTGTCCATTTATGGACGTGAAAACATTGCTAACATGGTTTAGATTCTTCACACAATGTGGGCCAATCACGTGGGAATGCTGAATGATTGTTGTGCAGAAGGTTTCTCTGGAACATAATACAAACACATGTCCGGGAAGCATTTGTAATCAGTGTATCATATGATCTGGGGCTGCTGAGCGTGGGTCAGAGTGGAGGAGAGAAAGATCTGGAGCAGAAGGCTGGTCGTCTCAGGTATTAACACGCAGGTCGGGAGGAGAAAAACGGCTACAAATAATACTGTGGTTGATGGTCAGTGTTGTGTAGAGAAGAGGGGTGAGGCTGAGGGGACAAAGGTTCAAGGCTGGGTCACTGCACTGGGCTCCTTCTCATAGACGTAGCTGCCCACGCCACCAGTGTTCACGCCTGGAAAAACCACAGGGACAGCAGTGGAGGACAGGGGTTGAGAGAGAGGACAAGATAAAGGTAAAACATGAGCAGGAAAGGCTGAAGAATATTCTCAGAGACTACAGAGACAAAGTTATGATTAATGACTGCTGAGAAACGTGCGCAGCACGTATTCAGACATAAGACATTCTGTTTCAAGTGTAGCTGATAACTGGTGGTTTGACAGCCCCCCCTAGCGGTTACCTTTGGGTCCGAAGAGAACAGCATAGCATGGTTTGTGGCAGTAGGGCTGGCCATCATGCTGGAATAAAGAAAGTACAAACAACACAGTTGCGTCATTATTTTTCTACCTGCAATTATCAAAAGCCTGTAGTTCTGTCAAGATACAAACGTTTTCCTTAATCAAGCAAAAGGAGGCACCTGAACAACTACAGTTAAATAAATGAGGGCCTTTAATATGCCACTGGTCAAAGTTCACAACGGTGTGACCGGGGGAAGAAGCATTTTTATTACCTTTAGAATCAAAGTGCTATATTTCTATCTGCATTTCTTTTATCTGCCTGCACATTTCACTCTTCGTTTTCCCTGCTTCTCATTCCTTCTTTCCCTTAAGCGCCTCTTTTTCTTACCTCTGCGTGGCTGCCAGCAGACAGAGTCTTGCTGCACCTCTCACAGCGCAGGCAGGGTCGATGCCAGTCCTTTCCCAGTGATGTCACCTTTTCAGCTATAAAAACACACACACACACACACAGCCATGTAGCAACTGCTTTGCAGCTTCACATCTTTTCACTCGTGTTTCCTGGGCGTGTGAAGGTACCTACCAAAATACACCTTTTTGTTGCATCGGGGACACAGGTTGGCCTCTCCGGAGAACGTGGTGATACTGCCAGCTGTTGACACATCACACATCCAAATTAAAAAGCTAAAAGGTACTTTTATATGTTTCCGAGAAGCTAAACTTCCCAGTTTTGTTACAGTGGATACATGTTCAGCTGATTTTTTTTAACATAGCACATAAAAAGCCAAGATTCCACAGTACAATAAAATACTAAACACCATCACTGCTTTAGAATTCAAATAAATAAAATGTGAATTCCTGTTAAATCTCACGTCATGGGAGAAAGTGTTCCAGGTTTTTGAAAGGGATTTGACACAGCAAGCTAACGAAACTCTAAATCATTGATGAAAACTACACAGCTGAGATAAACTGACAAATAACAGCCATTACAACGATTTTGTTCCTGCTGACAGCGGGTGTTTCCATTCTCACACGTCTGAGAAAATCCCCCTCAAGGCCCAAGAGACATGGTGCATCGCTTTTCTTATCACTAAGTCAGCAGCAGCTTTCATTCTCACCTACAACACATCGCTATTACAGAGCCTTATGCCACATTTGACAGTGCATACATCATGAACGTGCTGTATCTGTCATATCTGCACACGTCTGTTTATTCACCTTTTGATGGCGCCTTGGGTGCGTACACTCGCTTCTCTTCCGCTTTGGAGGCTGAATCCACGCCAGTGGGAGACTGGTTGTTGTTGGTGAGATTATCGTACACGTAAGAGCCTGCCCCACCGATGTTCACACCTAAAAAGATATTTGTAGTAACGTCAGTGTTTTAAGCCAAGTTGTGGTGAGTGGCAAACAATCATTGTTAAAAACATAAACTGACAAAAGGGTCCACAGCGCATTAAGGTAACAAGCATAAACAGTATGGACAATATCCTGTACCTCACCTTTTGGCCCAAAGAGGGCAGCATAGCACGGTTTGTGGCAGTAGGGTCTTCCGTCATGCTGTGGGGAGAAAGAGAAACACTGTGACATACAGGTTAAACAGGTGACATCCACACATTCTTATGAGATCATATCCCGTAGTGTGGTGTTTTTTTTCCAGTTTGAATTGGACGAGGTGGAGAAAGTGTACAAAAAAGGAAAAGTCTTTATTTTTCCATCCCGTGGCTGCCTGATGGTGATGCCAGTGTCACAGGTTCCTTTAACACATAATAATGACTGTGCCCGTATCCAAGAAACGGGGCTTTGTTGATTAATTCAGTGCCACACTTCAGCCCAAACTACGTGTCTGCGCGCTCGTGACCGTCTGCCACTTAACTAACACAGGACCCCGTCTAAAACGTAGACACAGCCTGCTGCTGATGCATGCTGGGAACGTTGCAGGAGCATGAGATCAGCTCAAGTAAGGGACCAAGGCTCAGAGCCACTTGTCCAAAGCCCAATGTCCAAAGATGAAGAAGAGCCAAGCAATCCAGTGGTAACAAAACCTGTGCGTTTAAGAAGGGACACACTACCCACAATCCTTTGGTGCCAGAGAAAACGGGTTGTTCTCTTACCTTTAATAATAAATAAACAGGTTCAGGTGCTGTTAAAGCAACACCATGACCATTGTTTCTCACCTCCTGTCTGACATTTATGAGATCGGTGAAAGCTGTTATTAGGCACTGATGACTTTCTCAGCACAGGATGCACAAGGCGTCAGGTGAACGCAGTGATCTGTTAACAGTCTGTCTTACAGAATCCCAGTAGCTCGGTGAAATATCAAGAGGCGCGGGGAGGCAGAAAATGGATTGCTGTCGCCGCTACGCAGCCCACTCTCTTCCCAGCGTTTAACTCCCCACATCCTGACACTGAAATCTCTATTCTCCATCTATCTTTTCTTCTCTTTCCTGGCGTGCACCTCTTGCTCATTACCTCAATCTCAGTTCCACGTTGCTTTGCCCTCTGCCTTGCTGGGACTAAAGATCCCAATGAAAGTGAATTATCTTTGAACCTCTGATTGTTTATGTTGCAATTTTCACTTCCTTTATTTACAGACTTATGGGAAAGTCACTTCAGGTCTGGTTGTTGGCTACTGTATTTCAGAAGACGATGCCACAGTTCATCGTGTTTGTGCCACTGTGACATCATTCAAAGTTTAAATAAAAAAACCTCTGTGGCTCACTCCCTCCGTCCTCGAGGTTTGAGGCTGCGGCCCACAACTGGCTGCTAGTCGCGCAGAACCATAATCACATACTGAACTTTTTAGAGCTTGAGTTGCTTAGAAGATTGTCTAAAGCTCTTGACCAGTTCTTCATCAGTGCACTGTGTTTTCTCAGTAAGCAGAAAGCCATTTAAAAAAATAAGTAAATGAATTATTTTGCAGCATCAAAATGAGCATGGTTTCTCAGCCAAGTGTTTGCTGCTGGAGTCAAGATAAGTTTTTTAGCTGTGTTGATGAAGATGAGGTCAGTCCAGTCGTCTTGGTTTTGGTTCTACTTTTCACTTCCTTTACAGACTAACAGGAAAGTCACTACTGTGTTAAATATTTTCAGGATAGGTTATGGTTTTTTAGAATGCCGTCAGTTAATGTGTGCTCAGTACCATGAATGTTCTAGTCCTGTCTGCTCCACAAAGTGGGTCATTTTTAAACAAACTAACTGTAATCACGTGTTGGGGGTGGGCAAATTCTTTATCTTTTAGAGTCAACAGTGGAGACTTGTCACCTCTCTTTTTTCAGCCTCAGGCTGCTGCCGCCCTCTTTTAGCCCAGACGACAGGTCACACTGGGCTGCATCCTGTCCCACTAACTCCTTTTAAAGGAGCAGTCAGTGTTGCTCTGAGGTTCGCGGCCTTTTGCGTAACAACAGAGGACATTAAGCACTGTAACCTTCTGTCTTCATGTGGAATATCTCAGCTTCACTTTGTTTCCATGATGATGAGTGCGCACCACATTATTCCTACTAAAGTCAGGCTCGTGGCACTGCAGTCACAGAACTTGGACGATGTCCACAGAGAGCAAAGCCGGTGCGGTGGAGAGGAGGATAGTTGGGTTGTGTGACGACATTAAAGTAATCACACAGAGATTACACAGCAAGAGCTGCATCCTTTGGGGTCCATAGGGAAATGGCTTATGCGTTCAAAAAGACTGAGATCACATCCTTGCACAGAGACGAGGCGGGAGATACAAAGCTGTGTGCGATATTCAGAAATGTACAGAGACAAAGGAGATGAACACTGAATTGCTGGCTGGGTCACGAAGGGCAAAAGAAAACGTGGTATGATAAGAAAATCCAGAGGGTGAAGGTGCCAGATAGTGAGCAGCGCTTGTTTGAGGGTCACAGCCGAAGGGAATCCATGTTGAGATGTGATACTGCAGTCTGATTATGTAACGGAGAGGAAAACGGATCTGAAAACAACTCATCCTGTAGAGCTAAGGGAGATAAATTCCCACAGGAACGAAGCAACAAGGGAAGAAATGCACTCGGCAATGTCCTCAATGAAATGCACACGTCTGTGAAATGAAACAAAGGTCCTCTTTCCTGCAACTGTTTCTTCCCAGCACCGAGTCTCCTTTGTAAGATTTGACAATAAAAGTCAATGAACTGTAAACAACCCTGGAAATACTGAGCAGTTTGTTGGATGTGTGACTGACGTTGCTGCACCGACGTTTTGTGACGGACACATTTAAAAGGCTAAGAGACTAACAGGACCTTTTTTTTTAGTAGATAATGTGAGTGGCGCCCGGTACAAACTAACTGCCCCAGCCCTGCAGGCAGTATTAGTGACTCGCTCTATGCACACGGCCACACAGCCTGGAAAGAGAACATCAGTGGCCCAGTTCTGGAGCTACATGTCACATGTTGTGTTTCCATTGTAAATAGCAAGTTTGTCCTTCAGTGAGACGTTCAGTGAGTAAGTGTCCAGACCTCTTACCAACAACTTCACAGGTGTTTTATCAACACCGTCTTCCCCCGTTTGGCCACTGAACTCACTCTGTCAACGTCTTCTCAGCTACTTCTTGGTACTGATGAGATGAACTGTCATGTTGGTAGTTACGAAGAAAAGTCAGCAAAAAGAAGCGTAATGTGGGGGGGGCAGGAACAGGATTGTCTGCTACAGATCCATTTTCAGCCACATGAGCAGAGTTACTCTCCGTGACGTTTACACAGACTTTGATGTGCTAAATAAGAGTTCCTCCTTTAATCATCTCGCCACCACGTTTATCTTGCATCCCCTTGGGCAGTCCTCACCCCTCTTTTGGGAACGGGTTGAAGTCATTTATCAAGCCAAGTGGGTTTGGAATTTCAGCTTCTTTCGGTGTGATAAGTTTCTGTTTGGAACAGCTATTTTAGGGATTAATCAGACTATTTTCTGATGCTTTATAGAAAAAAGTCAATGGTGAAAGTGATTTGCTACATAACTAGTATTAATCTGGTCACTGCTGTGTTGACTGTGTCATACTGACCTCAGCGTGGCCTCCAGCATTCAGAAGCTTGTTGCAGCGGTCGCACTTGAGACACAACTTGTGCCAGTCCTTCCCCAGTGACGACACTTTTTCAGCTGCACATGAAAGACAGGACAGCAGAACGGTGGTGAGCGCAAACCTCCACATAAAGCAGCATTTACACACATTAATCAGAACAGCCTTTATTCTCCCCATCGATCGTGCTGAGCTTTGTATGTTTTATAACGGGCTGCTCAATCGCTCATCGCAGCGAGGAGTGACGTGCCCCCCCGCTGCCTCACTCTCCACAATAATGATTAGTTTGTACTGTATCTCCGAGCTGCTGCGCCCCGATGAAAATCCTGTCACTGTGCAAAATGAGGGCTTGTTTTCTGGTGGCGTGGGCATACACACAGGATGGATGATGTCACTGATGTCACACACGGTGGCGGGAATCCCAGTCCAGCTGGAGCAGCAGGCGGTGCCCACAGCTAACCCAGATCCTTTGTGTTACCCCTCCAAATACACACAAACCCATCCCCCAGTTTACAGTACGCTCCTCGTAGTCCAGACAGCCCCTCAACCCCATTTCCGTCCCCTTTTTTCCAGTCTAGCAGACTGACCGCCCCCCCAGACAAGTAAAGGAACCTAATTACACCCTTTCCAATAATAAATCCCTGCTGTGGCCACACAATGGGTCCCAAGGAGTCGTGCAGGCAAGAGAGGAAACGCCGTCTCTTATCAAGGCAGGGCACAAATAGCCGGATACTGGAGTCCGTTTCCTCCATACCCTCAGTGAGAAATACACACAAACATTCAGCATATATGCACACATACAGACAATCGATTCCTCCTATTCTTCCTCTCTTTAACTGCTTTCTTGCATGTCCCACAAACTGTTCTCAAATTAGGAGTTCAACTATCAAAAACAGAGCCAGACGACACGAGGCTCAATAAATGGTGCTGCTGTCACAGTTAACAAAACTCAATCATTTAAATATTGACAGCCGACACAATTCAGCTGCTTTCAATGCTTTTTTTGTCACAGTACAGCTATTTTTTTTATCTCTAACTTTTTAAGCCATGAACATTCCTCCTGCCAGATTTGAGTCAGCGTAAGAATGGTAACAGACGTCAGTATGTCCTCTTGACGTGGCTCTGTCTGTGTGTACCTTAGTAACAAAGTCCACTGGTCAAATGCTCCCTGTTTTAAAGAGTAGCTGTCACTGTAGGAGGAGTAAGTTTGTCTGTCAGTATTGTGTGCTGTAGGAGTTAAAGAGTGGGGGAGGTGGAGGGGATCTGCATCTGGGCCAGATGTTTATACCCCCCACGTCTTAGCAAGCCTCTATCCCTATTATCCTTCATAGAGCCTCAACTGCTGAAATAAAGCCACAAAATACACATTTGGATTCAGATATTACAGAAATAATAATAAAAAAGCAGAAATTAAAGGTTGCATTTTAAGTACAGCTCTTAAACAGCCCAATACAAAGTCAACAATGTGAGGGTAAATCCACTCACCAGTGTCAACAACCTCCTGCTCCTGTTAAAAGTCTCTCCGGAAATTCACATTTACATTGTCAACATTGATGAGGATGTGCTAAATCCTTTTAGTCTGCCTGTGTTCTCTCAAGACCAGATGCAATTTGCCTCACTCAAAAGCTCACTCCCCTGTGATAAACAGTCGACCTGCTTGAGATAATCGCTGTTTAAGAGATGAAGTGCACCTCACCTGACACCGCTGCCTGGCTGTTAACATAAAATATCTGCCACTAAAGAGGTCAAATAGTTAAGGGTCTTTAGGATGAGCTTCCTGGAACAAAGAATATCAAGTCACTCACATTGCAGACAGCAAATATCATGTACTTAATGAGAACAAATGTGGTTTATTTCGGGATCCACGTGGACAACACCTCGGATAAACAGCATTCTGGGCACATCTCTGTAGTTGCAAAAAACCTTCACGAAAAAAGACACGCTAGAATTTGGAGGTGTTAACAAAGTGTAAATCTCTTCTGAATCCCACGGATGGAGTCGATTTATTTGATTGGACAAACACTCTAAATATATGGAGTTTGGAGAGTGACTCAATATAATGAATATAATAAGCATTTAAATAGCTATTTAAATGTCTCATTCATTCACACAAAATTGAATAGATATTTCTAAAAAGTATATATATCTTTTTCACAAATATATACTTTTAAATATCTAATAAGTTATGAGTGAATTACTGATTACATCAGCTTGGTGGGTCACAGATGATTCGGAACATTCTAAGTTCAATTCAATATTCTAACTTTTTTGGTAAGATTCTGCGTTTGTGGTGTGAACAGAAACACAACTGCTACTTTATGTGGAAATGAGCAGTAAATGTACACAGCAACGCCCAATGTGCTCACACAGCTCCAGCACAGTTAAGTTGATTTGTTGCCAGAACATTACCAAACACGCACAGGTGCAAAAAACTGAATTAGCGCCCCACATAAATGGCGTTGGCTATATTACACCATAAAACCTTAAAGCATAAACAAGCAGTTCAATACTTTTCATAGGAATAAATGGAAAAAGTATGATTGGCTCATGGATCATATTTAATATATTAAGACATATTTATGCACTGCACATCCCTAAGTTCCGCTACGAAGCCGTTCATGACTGCAAAGAAAAAATAATAGACCCTGAACGTCTCTATTAGTCCATGACACTCCTGAAGCCGATACATTAGGGTTTAATAGAGAAGCTATGGCCTGTAATGAGGAGAGATTATCAATTTCCCAGTTTTTCTGGGAAATTGCAATCAGAAGACATGTACTGCAGAGGATACCACAGTGATTCAATACCAAATACAATAGATTCAGCTCTTTGAAAACAAATTACTCGCGATATCCTAGAGGGTAAGAGGATCTGTTATACTCGGAAAAACAGACAACATCAGAGAACTTTGTGTAGACTATAATTCAGTTTGCTGTGTTTGGGATGTTACGTCGTAGATCATATGATGAGTGAAACCAATTACGCTCGGAGAATAAGTCTCTCAGAGTCTAAAGGGACACAGCATTAAAAGACAGAACTTTAAGAAGGTGTCTTTAGAGAGAAAACATTTATCCAAATGACTCGATTACAATTGCAGAGGCACCCAAACACCGGAGCTGTACTCAGTTTCTCTGGGTAAAGAGGAAGGTGACCCTGTCTTGGTGCATTAAGTCATCACAAATAAACAAGTACTAGTAGAAGTACTGAACAATATTTATCCAGCTGAATTCCGGTAACAGGAGCTCTGAAATTTCATATGGGTGCTCTCTTATTGCTCAATAATTCAATCAGGGTGCAACAGGGGGGAAATTTAATGCATTTGACAAGGGGGACAACAGGGATGTTGCTTACCGTGCTGCAGCTTCAAGTCAGTAACAAACTGTAACTGATCGCGTCTGACGGCTTTAAGTGACGTGAACATAGATGGAGAAGATTTTAAAGAAGGATGAGGGGTAAATACAGTCACCCCAAATGTTCATACTGTCCCTCTGAATCACGGTTGGCTGGACTCCGATCTGTTGCACCCTCTGGTACGGTGGACCCATCTGTTCAGCTTTCCCTACAATAAACCTGTCCAAAGCACACTCATAAACAAAAACACACACACACACACTCGTACACATTGCCCTCTGCACATCCTCTTTCCCATTCTGTTCATCCCTCAGTGACAGCTGAGTCCACGCGGGTGCTTTGCTTTTTCTTTTTTTCCCCCCTTTGTCCCAGCAGTGTGATAACATGTTCTAATAAACAGCTTAAACCTGACTGCTTGGGGGCCCCAAAGGCAAAGCAGGAGTCAAACAGGGGAGGTAGAATTAAAGAATAAAATTGTCATGAGAAATAAAAGTAAGGAACAAACAGCATGTGTTTCCCGCTCTGCATCCTCTTACTATTCTACGTTCCGCAGTCTAAATAATGTCAAGGACGTTTTTCTAAACTTAAAGACAATAGCCATTGAGTTGGGTGCACAGAGGCATTCAACCTCACTGGGGAAAACCTTCGAAGGAATTTCAGTTGAGGAATAAGCTAAGTCACACACCTCTTATCCTCTTGAACCCCAAACAAGTGACATGTTTCTAGGCCGACTGAAGTGTAGAGCTGTCCTAGATTAAAACTAATGTTTATTAAAACAATAATTCTTTATTTTATTAATAACAATTTTACAGATTAACTGATAATGAGGATGCAGTGTTAATCTTCCTCTATGTGCAATAGTTGAAAAACCATGTGGGATTTAGTTCATAATGAAACAGAAGATTTTGAAGCCAACCATAACACAATCTTTTTTAATTAATTACGTTAATATTGCTACCTGTTCTTTTCTCAATTACCTGTTAAATCCTTGTCCATAAAAGTCAAAAATCACTGAACAATACCTTTTCTATCTTCCCAGAGCTCCTGGTGACTTATTTAAACGTCTTGCTTTGTCTGATCAAAACCCAAACAAACTGTATTTATAAGCATATGAAGAGGAGTAAATCCTCATATTGGAGAAGGTTAAAACAGAGCATGTTTAGACAGGACTTTTGCACATGATTAAAAATCTCGTCATACCTCATAGACTGTAAATTGTAGAAAAGTTGGCGCAAGATTTGAGAAAACACGTATCATCGCCTGCCTTTGTGTGAACTGAGAGCGGGTTGACCCAGTCAGCGGCGTGTTGAACATTAGAATTGATTTGTTCAGGGTCAGCCAGTGCGTGCAGCCTCCTGTGGCGCTCAGTGTAACTATGCAGGGTGGAGGCCGCGGCTAAAAAGCCTTAAGGATTCGGATGCATCTCTCCCAGTGGCTGATGCAACCCCCGTGGCAAAACGTAGCTCTCCCGATGGCCTGTCGCCTCGATCGAGGCGAGGTTTCCTCCCCGTCTCCCTCCCTCTGTGAGTAAAAGTGTCTGACCTTGTGAATCCCACTGGCTGACGTAAATGGGCTGCAGTTAACTGGCATCCTGTCTGTGCTGGTCAGAAGACCTGCAGGCGAAGCACTGCTCCCGTGTGCCTGGCTCGATGACTTGTCCACATCTCTTTGCTTCAAAAAGATCTAGTCTGTACGATTTGCTTACAGAGAAGCAGATCCTTTCTTCAAAAGAGGAACATAGACAACATCAGTAGATCTAGCATTTGGTAACTGGATAATCAGAGGCGGTAGCCTTGCTTAGACTCATTTGAGTGAAATCATCTTGCTAAGTGACGTAATAAAAGCTGACTGCATGAACAGTGCAAGTAATAATAATAATTCTTAATTACCTTGGGGACATTTTTGTGGACAGGCTGCTACGTTTTCGGTGCCAAAGGCTGAACTCTTTTCCTTTTTTTCTCTTTGTGGTCAATGGCCTCGACTCTAAGCTCTGCACAAGAATTCCTATGTACCCAGACAGAGTGTGTTTGTACGAATGGTGAATGAAGAGCTTATCTTATCTTCAGCATTCTGTGTCTTGTCCAGGGACACTTCAGCTTGTGGCCAGGAATCAGAGAAACTGGAAGTCACCAACCCTGGGGTTTGTAGAGTTTGACCAACTGATTTATGGTCAAAATAACAAGGCGACCGTGCTAAATACACAGTGATGAGCGTTTCTCTTTTATTATTATTTTCTACAGTCTTTTTCATAATAAAGCCATAGGACAGATTTTACACCAACACAAGTTACTTTTTTTACATGTCTTTGCTTTAGTTTGTGCCCCGAACAAGAGCATAGATCAAACTGTGCCTTCTACGTAGACCGATAAAGCGTAGAGACAACTACTTTTTACAACAAGAAATATTCGATTTCGGGTATATTATAATGAATTTATGAGCATCAGAGAGCCACTACTAATATTAAGGAGATGCTAGAGGGAGTATGTTGGTTACAGATTGTTGTAGCTCAGGTTTAAAAATGATACACCCTTGATTATGAGTGTTTACAATTTGGTACATTGCATCAGTTATACAGCCTACATTACAGAAGCTGGTCACATGCGCCTTTAAGAGATCTGTATCTCAACACAACGGAGGCCAAAAAAACAGTGTTGAGAGGAAACTTCCCAGTGCAAAGACGATGCAAAGAAAATGGTATTGCTAAAAAAAAGATTCTAAATACCTAAAAAAGGTTAAGTAACATGTATTAACTACCTTGGATGAACTTAACAAAACCATCTTTGTCCTCCTGTTATGTAACAGGTCAGTTGTTGGAAGGTGAAATGGTTTCACCTGTTTTAGGAAGGGGGGGCAGTCCGACTTTCAGCACCACGGCTAATGTCATCTCCATTAAGGGATCATATTTGTGTCTCAAAAAGGCAAAGAAAAGGGACTCTTACTGACTGGTGCACAGTAGCTGGCAGGTTATGCAATGGCACCAAACAGGCGGCAAGAAATGATGTTACATAACTGACAAGGCAACATTCACACAGGCTACTGGGCAGCCGAGTGGAAAACAGGGTACTCCAACGCTGACAGAGGAGACGAAAGGAGAAAAAGGGTATTGTGGGAATGTTTGGGGTGAAAGAGGGATTTTAAAAGAGGTGTGTGGGAAACAGCCCACCGCTCCATCCATGCCATCAGGCTGAGAAGGCGAAGGTATTCTGCCTCGCGACTAAAGTGCATGGAGACAGAAAGAGCCTTGTGTGAACAGAGATGTTGTTTCTCATTATAATGCATGAGGCACTTTGAGAGTCTCTGTTAAAAAAAAAAAAAGGGAGTCATTTCCCCCGTTTCTCCCATTCCTAATAGTTTAAAAACAAAACTCGGGGTAGGAGGAATTCGGGGCCTGAGGCAACAGCAAAGGAATGGAAAAGAGGAAAAGGTCTGAGAGAGGGATCACTGAATGAAACAGAGACAGAAACTCAGAGTGGAGTATTTAGTTGTCATTCATTCACTTAGCCACACAAAGATGCACTGCTCCCATTTTTCCAGCAAGAGTGAGTTTACCGAGCTGAATTTAGGTCTGAAAATGGGAGATTTAGTGAGCTGTGCTGTGTTGCGTTCTGCAACAGTCACAGTCACAGTCACACCCACTAACAAAGCATTTTCACTGTCAGCCAATGGTCTCTGGTGTATTCTAAGCATCTCTTTACCACAGGAACTCACCGATGCGCAGCCACACAGCGGACTTTAAATTTAAATTCAAACCCTAACCCTGTCCAAATTCTTTTAAAACCAGCAGAGATAAATATTTAAAAAAAGCATGTGCACTTTATGTTGCAACAACTTCAAAGGCAGAGACACAGCACCAAAAGAAGTGCACCAGAGTAACAGAGACGTGTAACCCCCACAAAGCAGCTGTCCATTAAAGTAACACATGGAAAACAGTAAAATGTCTCTGAAACCAAATAAATTTCCAGTCCAGATTGTGGCTCACTAGGTTTGTGCAGAAGTATGAGAGTTGAATTCATTGCCTGCTACTGTGGGCAACAGCTTTGGAGCCTGGTAGGTAAATTCAGGGTGGGCTAATTACCACAAATCACCACAAGAGAAGAAATGGGAGCAAAAGGAGACAGGAAATAGATTATTTTCCCTTTCAATAACACATGTTGAGCTTTAGGTCAGCGTGTCTTTTTCCAATAACTTATTCAACCTTGTTTTATTAATTTACCTG
>JAUMTR010000014.1:4654002-4668439 GCA_032270685.1 Microctenopoma stevenorrisi | reverse complement strand
CAATAACACATGTTGAGCTTTAGGTCAGCGTGTCTTTTTCCAATAACTTATTCAACCTTGTTTTATTAATTTACCTGTTCCACCACCTCCCTGGATTTCTTGAACCTCTGGAGAGCCAAGTGAATGTGCAGAGGATGTAGGTAGGTGGAGCGGCTGCGTTTATTCTGTATTATCTGAAATCCACATCACGCTGAAGCATCAGGCTGCGCTGGACTTCCTGACTTCACCTACCTAGTCAAACCTAGTCAAATAGTCACTAATACCTCCTTTCACTCTCTTCAGCCTCCCTGCTTTTATTCAATCCATGCTGCCTTTCAGTAGCACTTCATCATCATCATTATCATCATCTTTACGGTCGACTCAGCCCTGGGGTTCTCCACCCAACAAGACACACCCTAACCAAAAATAACTCCCCCAGACTGGATCTTCACGTTACATAAAGAAATTACACACATCACTGGGGCGCTGTGACTCACTCACTGCAGTGAATTAATGCTACGACACAACTGAATACTTGCATAAAAGCTGCGCTTAAGAGAACCGAATCTTATTTGTGCAAAAATCAGTTCGTGCCACTGACTCTCAGGACGCACACAGCATGAGCAGCAGCTGTGATGTTTGCTGCCGCTCCGGTTACGTAAGAGGACTTCCATCCACTCGCATAATTGAGTTTGACCCCAGTGACAGCTCTGATGTGTGCTGTGAAGTGTATAAAAGATCAGCACCGAGGAACTAATTGTTTTTTCTTCCAAGCATGCAACAAAATATAAACACAGGATTATTCACGGTTCAAGAAGACAGAAGTGTGTTCCCTAAAAAATAAAGGGGACGCACATCACGAGCAGCCTACAGAATCAAAAGCTGACGAGTAAATGTTTGTTTATTTTCACAGCCTAAGCTCTTTTAATCCTCTGCTTTGCACTTGTTTGTGTGCTCGTCCTTCGGTATAATTAGAACAGATGTTTATTACACAAAAACATTTTTTATGGTAGTTATAAGATGTCCTCTTTCTTGTCATAACTAAGGTGAGTGAGAGTTGTTCTCAAACGCTCTTTGCCTAGGTGGGTGTTTTGTTTTCTCATCTTTGTTTACAAGGATGCAAAAGATGCTTGTTTCCAGGTCGTCGTGCTACTGACGCAGCATGATGTTGCTGTGAGTGGGCAATCTCAGCATATGGCATTTCTGCACTCTTGGCAATGCCTTCCATCAGCAACCCTCCAAAGCCAACTGCTACGCTTGGATATTTACCAAACACAACAAATTAAAAATGGCCCAGATCACAGTGAAAATAACATAAATCATTCATCTAGTCTTGTAGAGATGTCGTTGAAAGGGCATGTTTCCGCTCACATTAGTTAAAAGCATTTTATGTGTAACAAAAAGTTTTCATTTGTTTAAATACTCGCTCGCAGATTGGATGGATGGATGGATTGTCTCTGCCAATCATTTACAGTGCCAGCAGCAACTCTCTGCCTGAAAATATTAAACCTTGCAAAAGGCTGTGAACTTCACCTACGTGAGAAATATTTGGGGAAATTGTGGGAGTGTCACATTTTTCCCACCACTGGGCAAAAAGACATGAAGTCAGTATTGAGCTTTATGGATCCAGTAATATTCTGCTGTCAAACGAATCTACTTTACACAGACAAACAGAGAAAGCCAACTTGTGAATGTGTCCATTCATTCAGAACCTCGTTGGAAAAAACAGGCATTTTTAGATACGACAATTTTAAGTCAATTGTAGCTGGGTAAAACGTGCATATTTTTAATGAGTGACAATTAACTGTGTCAACACGCTATTAATAATATAGGTACATTTAAGTACTACAGCATTTAAAAAAGTCAAAGTTGTCCCAAAACGATGACCCCAGTCAGGAGAAACCTACGGGTAACGCGCGGGAGCACCGTCATCAAAAGTAATTTCAACCGCTTAGACCAAACACAGTGAGCATCACTTACCGAAATACACCGTCTTGTCACACTTGGGGCACTTCGAAGCCATTTCGGGATGCTTGGGGTCGACTGAAAATGATTTTAAATGATGGTTTTGTTTGCTCACTTTCCCTGTCCCTGTCCTCCGGATCCTTCCACCACAGCAAGTGTCCCTCTGCGCTCACAGAGGCTGCGAGCATCAACGGCTCCTCATTAGCATAGCCCCTCCCACGCCAAAACGTCACGTCCTCGTGTTCGTGTTACCTTCACGGGCTGTAGGAAAAGATTTGTTTGTTGTTTTTTTTCAGTTACCTCTTCTACTCTAGAGAAATTATTTCGGTTTTTCTAAAAGCTGGTTAAAGCTTAGAAAACGCAGAAATCTAACAAGTTGCCAGGTTAGACGCCAACTCGTTAGATTGTAAAAACAGACCACACTTTGTCCATAACATACTCGATCTAGGTTAATCTACATGCCGTCATAGATAAAAAAAAAAAAGGTTTATTATTTTTATTTCTTTAATTGTGTAGTAAGAGGGGATGATAGATATACTTTATGTACACAGTATAAAATAAGTGTCCCTAAATTATGTTCTCTCACCACTAATTAATCCTCTTGTCGGTGTGTAATAAGAAATGTTCTTTTCTTACATCCTGGACTACGCTTTTCGCTCTCTTGACATTTTGGTTCAGTGTTTTCACTTGTTTTTTGCAGCTGAAACAAATTTCTGTAATCTATATTCCAGTCTCTTTAGCACACATTACCTAATCAAATTATACTTCTGCAGCACCTGAAGGCAACATTTGCATTCCTATGAGCCTGTAGTTGATCACAGTGCAGTTGGTAGTCAGTGCAGACCAGGCGAGAAAGCCTTTGGGCAAGTGGTGGGCTTGTCCACTGAGGCACTTGTACTCCATCTTCCCTTTTCCCCTTTTCCACAAGAGGAGTAGGCAGTCTTTGATTGAATCACAATGCTCTCTTTGAGAGTGAGTGCCTCGTAGGAATTTGTTAGGGAAAGGAAGGACGCTGAAATGTGTCTGGGATGGATCGGCTTTCTCTTAAGGAGGGTGGTCATGACAAATTAGGCCTACTGAGGGAGAGAAGCAGCTCCACATAAACAGTTTCTGTATTTCTCACAATCCAGGCTCACATTTAGCTCTTGAATTCACTTACGATGACTAATTAATAGTAATAATAAATACTTTATTGATCCCCTCGGGCAAATTGTTGTTTGGACAGCTGCTAAACCTGTGTATTGCCCATGGACAGCTCGTCATGTAGCTTTGTGGAGACGGAGAATCAAACTGCTGACCCTTAGGTTGGAAGACGACCGCTCTGCCCACTGAGCTATCATAACGGTACATTATCAGTTTCCCCTGCAAAGTGGCTGTCTCTTTCCACTTGGGCCTCTTGAGAGTGACTTAATCTCTTTTGCATATCAGTGCTGTCTGCTCTACTCGCCCAGTGACACAGTGCAGGTCCTGGTCCAGGAACAGACATTCTAATATTTCCCACATCTGTGTCCCGGCTGATTAGCACCCATCAACATCCCTGTAGCAGTTCCCCCTTATCTCAGAGTTCACACTTTTTAAAAGAACTCAGACTAACGGTCAGCTGTATCAAGGACTCCCAGGGGTAGAAAAGCTGTTTATAGGCAGATTTACAGTCGTTCGTGATCAAGTACAGACATGTCTGTGTTAATTTCTTCAATGGAGGACAAAGAAAAATGGTTGGAACTAGTTGTTGTTGTGTTTTTAATCATGACATCTGCTTAAATGTAAATCTATGTAAATATAAACTGCAAAGTTTCAAAGCTGTCAGTGACACCAAAGCATATAAATATACTGGCATTTCTTCAAGTTCCTGCGTTTAAAAGTTGATAATCCAGGCTTGGCTCTTGTACCCAGTGAGGTGTTTCACAGAGTTGTGTCACAGAGCAGAGAGTCCACCTGCCTCAGCAGAGGACATAAGTTCATTACCGTTCACCTCTGGTTGTTTGCTGTGGTTGCAGGTTCGTTGCCAGTTCAGCTCTGGTGCACAATCACATTGGAACCTGCTGAGAGTAGAGGAGGTCAAAAACACTGGGTAGGAGATGGAAACTGAAGAGCCAGCATCCTTTAAAATCCTCAGCTCACTGAACATATCTGATAAAGATGCCAGGAATTTATTTTCCCCGTAATGTTTAGCAATCTATGACTTATTCATCAATAAAAATGAGAATGTGCAATCAGCTTCACTTGGGAAAAACATGTTTAAAACCCCAAATTTCATCATTTCAAGGTAGAAAAATAAGTGATAAGTGAGGGTTTACATCTCTCTGACAGTGGTTCTGAGGAATAGGTAATCCCATGGAAACTAAAGTGGACATATCCAGGCCACTAGTTTTTCTTTTAACTTGTTTCTGATGTTGTGCTTGGTTCAGAACCACACTGTTTATCCAGAGTAGATCAAGCATCCATCCCCATGGGGAAAGACAGGAATACAGTATGGGACATGTGTAGAGAGAGAGAGAGAGAGAGGGGTGGTCATGAGGGCTTTAAAGTATGTTTGTTCTTCAGACTTAAGAGAAAGTACATCAAAATGTGAGCAGGGAAGTCTGAGGAAATACGTTGAATTTGGCTCGATATTTCAAATGTTTGGACAGAAAGCCTGCATTAACACCTGAGGCTGTGGAGCAAAAGACTAAACAACATGTAGTGTGGAACATAAATCTCATAATGTTAGTTTTCACGGTGTGAGTTTTATTTAATTTATTTAAGTCCTTTTGTGATGTAAATGCAATACTAAAGTTATTTAGATTTTGAATATGTTTAATTCAAAATAAACAAAAATCCTTCTGGTGTTAAATAGAAACCAATATTACTACATGCTACTTAGTTTCTTCCATTTAAATAGATAGAGAATAATAGTAGACAAAAAGTATGAATAACATTAACTGTCAACTCATCTCAATCATTTTGCAAGAAACAATAGTGAAAAAGTGACTATTCAGAGAATAATTTGTCAATAAATAATGTTTGGTTGAACAAATAAAAAATAGAATACCCTGTTTGGGTATAGAATAGACTAAGAGGAATTATTGACAAATTAATTTATTATGAAAAATAATCATCCTTGTTGCCTTCTTAATGTTTTCTCTAAAGTAAAAGTCTAATTAAAATGTGATGTGTATATCTAACAATGTTATTAAATTCCTCAATCAGAAAGTATTTTTGTTCATTTTATCTGGTGAGAAAAAATGTACAACCCACTTCGAATCACTTAGAGAAGAAAGTGTTTTCACCTACACTCACTCAAAGTGTGATTGAGAATATCTAACACTGTGCATACCAGAATCCATAGAACCAGTAGGAGCCATCTCCTGGCAGTGATAGTGCTTAACTCTACGCTACAGGACCACCAGGTCCAAAGCTGTGACCCAGTCAGAGTGTTCAGAATTCTAACAGCGCACTTGTCCAAAGACGAATCACCCTGACGCATATTAAAAAAGCTTTGTGCTTCAAGTCTAAACAGGTGCCAAGTCTGCTTTTGGCCTGCAGACATTGGCAACCCAGTATCTCTGCCTTCAGCTCCTTTCTGTTAATCCCATCCCCTACATAAAAACTCACACGTTTAGGCTCCACAGATGCAAATGCAGGCATAATCCACATGAGCCATGTGACAAGTCCTTTACTCTGGTGGGCCCACCGAATGGCCAGCCTCAGCTCAGCCCAAGACCACAGCGGCTACTCATTCAGTGAGCAGGCAGGAGTGCAAGAGAGAGGGGCAACCAGACGATTTAAGTCAGATTGAGGGTTTGTGAGGCCTCTATTTAAAGCATACAAGACCACAGACAGCTGTGGCATTTCTGAAAACATAAGAACACGCTGCTTGTATGGAGGACACGTGACCAGCTGGCTGAGCATGTGCACGTCTGTGAGTACGGGAGAGGAAAAAAGGCTCTAAATTAATTATTGAAATGTTCCCACAGAGTGCTAATATTTTAAAAACAGAAGTCTATGTTTAGCTCGGTTAGCAGACGTGGATAAGATTAAACATTCTCAGTGGACGATAAGCTATATGTTGTGCGGCAGAGTCTGTTACATTGAGTGGTCAGTGAGAGCTTAATGGACAGATACTGTATCTCTCAGATAAGATGGACGGCTGGTTTTATCAGTACTCTTTCTCTGACCCTATAATAATGTGCATCCCTGAAGAATCCTGTCCACTTGTATCCCTGTTAGTACGTACAATCAGGCCGAACAAGAAATACATGCTCACATTGCTATAAATTCAGGTCGGTGAGCACCTACTGTTGTAATAACTATAAGAACACTTTAAAATTAATTATCTCACACTTAATAAAATCAGTGCAAGTGAAATCACCCCCTTCATTGAATTGTGTGTCAGATTTAGCTAAATTCTGATAAGTGCGTCAAAGGAAAGTCTTTTATATGGGTTAAATTGGGTTTTAAACTGGCTTTAGGTCCTGTGCACCTATTTTAGTCATGCTGTGCCTAATGGTGACCTTTTTATTTCTTGAAAACAGTTTGCGACAGAAATATCCCAGAGGTCACTCATTACAAATAACAGCAGAAATAATTTAGAATGGGGTTCATCAGCCATCTGAATAATAATGTTTACTGGCCTTAGGTCTCACCTCCAGCAAAACCTTAGTCACAGTCTCTGTGTACATTTTAACCATGAGCCGTCAGGTATTGTGTGTATCCTCTGGAACTTCTACAGAGAAAATGTGTTTTTGCTCCATTTCGCCGTTTCCAACTTAAGATTTGAGAGCACTCTCATGTTTTCTTTAACTGTGGACAGTTCATTTTGAACTATTTCACTCCCATTGGGACTGAGAGGGGTTTGGATTCCACTAATGCCATTTTTAGTGATGTGTTGTATTATTTGACTTGGCAAATGTCTTCCCTGGTCAGTGCATCTGCTGTCACGGGCTCCCATCTTTTAGCTGTTATTTATACAGTAGCCTATACATTGAGGTTCGAATATTTTTGTTGGTTCATAGTATAAAGTAAGTGTTTGGGGGGCACATGTGCGGTGGTAGAGGCGTGGTACCTGTGTTGAATCTCAGGGTGTGGTTCAGGCAGTGGGAACACGTTTTGGGAAGTTAGATTTTTCAATCTATGTGTCCTGTGATCCTCCCTTTCACAAAGCTCCCTATCATTTACAGAGGGAATCTCTACAGTGACGCAGCTTTTAATTATATTACGACATGGATGATAATAACCAGAAGCTACTCAAGGTTAATAAAACACCAATGACGAAGCTATTAAAATTTAAACGTAAGATGTCAGTAACACATATTATCATCTGCTACCTTTTGTTTTATCACCCTGAAGATGGTGTGAGTTCAGGTCTGACTCATCAAGGTGTGTGTTTGTGCATCAGCATGTTGTTAAAGTGCTATTGAGTATTGATCAATACATTCTGCAGACTCCATCTTATTCAGCAGACGTTTCAGTGGTGATTGTGCTGTGTGAGCTCCATACATCAAGCAGCAGTCAGTAGCAGCGTCAGTGTGATTGGATTAAACAATGGATATATAATTTGTGTTTTAAAAAATAATGGGAGAGATGGGAAAGAAATAATTCAATAACTCGATGTAGTATTGTATAGTATCTATAGAATATTTTGGTGCAAATCTTAAGGCAGTTGAGCGAGAGACTTGTCATGTGAAACATTTCAAGTTTCTTGCTGGAAGTCCCCAGGAGAAGCTGTCTGTTGCTTTACATGTCCTCAGTCTGACAGGCACTCCCATGTTAAATCTGTCCACAAACAATATCAGTCACTGTGACAAGGTCTTGCCTGCTTGGCCTCTCATGAGCCCAAACTACAAAATAAAAAAAAAACCACACTGGAAACTTTTCTCAACGTCAGCCTTAAACAAAGCTGCTCTGTTTTTGCACACAGGCTGTGACGTCGAACGTTTGGCTACCCTAGTCAAGTTCGGACCAAATAAAACCGACTGACTACATTTCCACATAAAACATTTAGTTCCAGCTGATGTAAAGTAACCTGTTGTGTACTCTGAGTTAAACATCTGTGGTGCATAATTAGACCCTCACAACATTGTGTGTTGTTGGTGCTGCTGTGGAAAACGAGGCTCACCCCACCAGGTCTCATCCTGTCTCAGGTGTTTGTGAAGGCATCATATGTTCCTTACCCCTGTTCAGCGAAGGACGAATGACGTGACCTCCACTGCACAGTGGGATTGTGGGATGTCTTGTAGGTCTACACGCACTCACTCATCACACCAAAGAGGTTTTTCATTAATGTCCCAAATCTGTTGCAAATCAGCTGGTGCAGCACAATCGAAGCATCATCGCTGGAAGGAGATTGAAATGTAATACACAACTTTCTCATGCCATCTGACATTCCAGTGATTCCTTTTTCATGTGCGAGTCCTGTGGGTTTTCCCCACCTAATGCAGTCATCTCACCAACTGCCAGTGTCTCGCTCTAAAGATGGAGACACATTTGGTGGTTCACCAGCTGTTTCACGAAAAATGTGTCGCCCATGCGGCATTTTGGCACATGATCCTGTGGCGGTGGGGAGTGGACACTTAGCCACTGGATTCTCTTTCAAGGTGTGGCCTGGAACCGAGAAAGAGTGACTTTTAAAGTCCCACATTTTCCACTGTCTGTGCCCACATCACAGTGTTTCTTCACCGTCTTATAATCTATCTTCCTTCATTCTTTGAAGATCAACGTATCAATATCCCACAAATGCAGTATTGTTAATCCCTTTGAATTAGGGCCAAGGTTTCTTGCAAAGCCTTCAAAGCATGGCAGAGTGTTTCCAGCCAAGACATGTCTGCAGTAACAGATGACAGACTCAAGTCACAGGCTTAAAAAAATCTTACAAACTGACTGGAAAGTTTGATTTAGGTTGCAATGAAGAGCTGCAGTCAACATATTTGTTTGTGAGCCGTGATGCTGCGTTAAGGCATCGCCCCAGTATTTATAATATCTCAGTAAAGTGTAATTTCGGCTTCCAGGGATGGTTGCATATTTGGCCACTTTTTACTTCCACTGCACTGATGCTGTGTTTGGGAGTAAACGAGGACAACAAGCTGTTTAAGTAATGACCCCTGCTGGTGGACGGTAGTGCCTGCGACTTATAATCTTATGCTTTCATTCGTAGTTTTAATTGGGTTTTGAAGTTTTACTCATGATTCTTGAACCTAAACGTGTGTTACATAATGTCAAGACTACAGATATATTATGTGTACATGTGCACGGCCTGCAGTACATGGACTTTCTATCAAATCCACGTTTTGCCAAAAGCAAGACAATAGCGCCTCCTGTGGTCTGATATATAGAAATGCAAGCTGCAGGTTGTTGGCAACATTACTTTTAAGGTACTGTATCTCTTCTGTCATTTATATTTTTAGGTGTGAAATCTGTTTGACATCCCCTACAGCAGATATTCCCAAATAAAAGAGTAAAGGTCACCAAAGGTTTCAGTGGAGTGAAAGTTGCTAATGAAGTCTGCAGCAGAGAACTTGTCAGACAATCAAAATCATAGTTGAATATAAATATATTTACAATTAATATAAAACATCAATGATGGTCATATCTATTTGTGTGAAAACAGATTTTTATATATTCACTTACAAATTCTCTGGCGTCTCTTTGGATTGCTTTGGCTATGCTTTAAATCATTATTGGATCAGTGGCTCTAACTTGGCTGCAACAGTGACTGTGGGAGGCCACACGTTTTTCATCATCAGCCTAAGAACACTCTCAGGTGTTTGTTAATAAAGATAATTGAGTAATTATCTCGTTTTTCCACTGTTACGACAAAGTTAAATTATGTACAGGGTAACAGTTAGATAATTCTTTCTATCTACGCTTAACAATAGTCTTTTTATTGCTGTACCTCCCATAGTGTTTCTGGAGCCATGCACAAACCCCACTGAGGGAATAAATGAGGAATCTAAATCAAAGATAGAGGATGTTTCTGCCAGGAAACGGGCCTAATTGATTTCCTCTGTGTCGCTATTTCTTATGTGTATTTATCTACAAGGAGGAGAAAAGAAAAGAAGGGGACACAAAAAGGGTAAGATACAGAAAGAGAGACCATCACAGGTCAGCCTCCAGATCTGCTACCCAATTTAAGGTAGTTCCTGCAGACGCTCTGTGTCTCGAGCCAATCCATCTCCACAGACCGAGATTCATCCGGGAGAACACCTGCACTGGGCTGTGCTGTGAGGAGGCATCCTCGTCTGGCTTTTATCCTTACTGCAGCAACATCTGGCAGAGCAAGTGATTTCAAAAAGAACATCTGCATAGCAGCAAGCAGCCAAGTAAACAAACACTCCTAAAAGAGGTAGTAACAGTTTCCAGAATACAAGGCTACACTGCAGACTACCGATACTAATTTAATTATTACCATTTAAAACACACGCTGTGCAGGGATGTGCTGCATTATACTGCTATACTGTACATGTTTATCAGCCCAAAGGAAAGCCAATCACTAAGGTGAGTGTCGAAATGTTTAAAAGAGAAATATTAATTTGAATAATAGTCATATTCTATGCAGAAATGCATTGTCTGTTACACATAGCAGTGGGCAGTATGCTGTATATGGGGCAGTATATAGTGTGTGTGTGCATTAGGCAATAATGTGGTTCCATTTCAAGTAGAATACAAATAGCATCTTTCTAAAACTTGGTTGCACACTTATGTCTCTTTTTCTTATACCTAAAAAAGCCCCAAGCCACAATAGAGGATCTCTCCAATGCAGCACAGTTTCAATACTGTGTCTGCGCACTTGGGCAGGAGTGTGCACTGTGAGCACACACGATTGGCTTCTAATGGTCATGTGACTGCCGACCGTAGTCCCTTGTGTAAGGCCACAGTAGTTGAGGATTCCATATGGTATAGATCAGATGTAGGCTTCACCACAGCATTCCTCCAGCTCTACCGTATGCTGGTTTCCACAATGAGGACATGAGCCAATCACTGGAGGACTGTGCTATAGATTATTCCTCCTGTCTCACATAGTATACACCTTAAAGTAAATAGTTAGTTGTATTAATCATGATACTTTTAAACCTTTGTCATGCTGCCAGAATCCAGTGCATCATATAATGTAAGACTATACCTGCCCTACAAATTGGGTCATGTGACCTGTGTTATCCCAAACACCTTTTTATTTATGTAGGTATAGTAATAGAATAAGAGACCAACCCGTGTGATTCTTATATCGTTTGGTAATCGAATTGAACTAAGCCTGTCCTTCTTTGCATAATACAGCATGTGTCCCTCATCTGCTGGTTCGTGGACCTCACCTGACACCACTGAGTTAACGGATTTAGGATCACAGCCCTGGTTTATGAGCCAGGACAGCAATCCTGAATTTTTTAAAGTAAATCTAACTGTATTTTTAAACATTATTTTTGGGACTGTCATCCTTTGTGAGAGATGCAGTTGAGAAAGCCCCCACACATATTCTGTTAGTATTAAACACCAGAGTTTAATTAGTCAACTCTTCTAAGGTGTACAACTATTTTCTACAAAGAATTCCTGAATTCTGCCTTGTTTGTGTTCCTGTCTTCTCTCATCATTACTTGTTTTCACTGCTTGCGATTCTCATGAATGGATTACTAATGAGGCCTACCACAGACGGAAGGAATCATGGAGTCAATCAGTCCATGGGCCAGAGCCTGATTGAGGTGACTTTTAACATTTCTTGTTGGAAAGTGATTCAGACAACTCAGAAGAAATGCAAAAACCCAACTGAGACACAATGGAGGCACACAATGACCACAAAGACGCATAAAACAAGCACAAACAGACCCACAATCATTACACAGAGACACAAACACATTACACAGACGGGTAAAAATATCTTCAAAACGACAAAATACAATCTCAAAAAAACACAAAATTACCATCAAAAGTTGCTATAATGTCACAAAGGATACAAAAATCACAAAGAGGCGCAACCACAATCTGGAGTTGGAGTTTTTTCTTCTGTCTTATAATTTGTCTATGGTGATACCAAGGGGGAAATAGTGTTATTTTTAAAGGATGTGTTCGTAAGATTAAAAACAGATTACATCTTAAAGTACTTTAATGTAGACTCAAATAAAAGAGAAAAAAAGGAATAGATATCTTTTTGTTAGAACAGATATGTACAGTGATCAGCAACCTTGTCATAATGAACTAAACAGCGTAAATACAGTGTGATATTTTTGAATAAACCGATATTTATGAGTACATTTGGCGTGTTTTTTACTAATTAACGCGACAACCGTTGGTCTTTGGACGAGTCAGTGACGTCACGCGACAGCAAGTAATGGCGTACTAAGCCAGGTTATGAAGATGCTAGCTAACGGCAGCTAATCCCATTTGCTGAATAAAAGTAGTAAGTAATTTGCTCAACTAAGTGCTTGTCCTCGTCTGTTATCTCCAAACTTGGAGTTTATGCTTCGAGTGCACTGTCCCTTTAAGGCTTCTTAGCTAGTCCGTTTCGTATTGATCAATCCACCATTTTCCAACACACAGCGGCGTTAGTGCTAACACAGCTCCGGCAGCGAGAGAGAGAAGAGAGCCACCCCTCTACCTGGAGAGGAAGCCAGGGACCGGGGCAGCCATGGCAGCGAACATGTACCGGGTTGGAGGTAAGGTGGTGCGGGGGGGGACAACATTTTAAAACCTTCCCGTGTTTTTCTTTTTATGGCGGACTCGCCATGGTTCGCCGCGGGTCTTTTATGCATTCACAGAACGTTGTTCGTCTTTTCCTTCCCTTCTTTTATTTCCTAAAAGCTAAGCTAAAGAGCATTGTGCTCCACAGATGATGATGGTGACTGTGTGAAGAGGAGGATGGTGATGAAGAGTAGTGGTTCGCTTATTGAACTGCCCCTGGATTCACTCGTTCCTCTTGTCTCTTTTGTAACTTAGCTTGAACCCAAACAACAATTTGGACCTGAAGATAAACGTGCATTGTGTTTATTTGTGTGCGTTTCAGGTAACTAACGCGGCGAACATAGCCTAAAACTTTAGTTTTCCAGTCAACTATTGCCTGGGCTAACGTGCTATTTAATAGTAATGAGTACCATTATTAGTGCTCCTCTGACCTGCAGAAAGCGCAAGAAGTGGGTGCTTTCACAGAGAAAGTGCAGAGAATAGATCTTGGTTTAAAAACTTAAAGGCTGAGCTAAAATGGGAAAACTGAAATAACGATTTAAAGCGTGCACAAAGGTTTTCTTATCTCGTTTAACCACAGAAAGCTCTAATTAATACCCAATTAGCATGTTTCCTCCCCTCTTATTAATTTCTGCTTAATTATATTTCTCGGATTCACACATTGTATATGTTGATGCACTTAAATAAGGTGGTAGTAGTGTTTTGGCGCATATTTTCTTGGATCAGCTGATTTGAAAATACAAAAGACCCTCTACGATGCTTTACACAAACAAAGATACATTTTTAATTATTTCTTTAGGTTACTGCACACTGCACAAATATCTGTGGCATATTGTCAAAAGTCTCATATATACCAGCACAATGTGCTCTGGCAGCTATGCTACACATTGCAGATCTAACCATTTGCCCTTTGTGAGCTCATCAGTGTGCTTTTCCATCAACCACATTTTTTAAAATTCACTTTTTATGGACATGATTGTTGTCCCGTTTTTCTCTACCATAGCTGAGCAGTCTAATTGTGTACTTTTGTAAAACTTTACACAAATGTGCATGTCAAAGAGAGATGAATGGAACATAAGTGTGATTGATTAAATAAATTATATTTACATCTGATGACTGTAGTCAACTCCACATCCCTTGTTTGTAGTCAAATTAAACAAAACCTACCCGAGGACAAGATTCTGTCCAGAGCAGGGCATGTTAACACTTCTCCATCTAAACTTTGCTTTACTTGGTAGGTTATTTAACACTGTCAGCATCTTGCACTAAGATACCAACCCACTTGCCGCGCATGTCTTGTTTCTTTAGTTTTTTTCTTTAAAAACTGTAAAAATAATGATTTATGCCTTTTCTCTGCCTTGTAGCTTTGAGATGGTGTATTTTGGCCCTCATGCCATAGCGCCCTGCCACTTAAAATGAAGTGTAATTAATCAAAATATACAAAATAATTCACAATCATGCCTTAACATTTTTCTTTTTGTGCATGATTGCACTTTCACAAGTGCAAAATCGAAACATCACGATAACGGCCTAACTGTATATCAACCCGAACTAACTGAAAGTGCAAAGCATAAAAGTATACTACTGAGTAAACATACTATCAAATACTTTTCTTCACATAAAAATCTTTGACCAAACACAAGCCCAGTTTCGGGCCAAAACAAGTCTTGTAATTGATTAAGGCTTCCAGTTCAAGCCAACATCAGAACAAGGCTGAACTATTGTAAAAATGGCCGCTACTTTGCAAGACAATGCAGGATCATCTTGGAAAAGCAATGACTTCCCTTGTGAATGAACTGGAGGACAAAAGCTGGCTCTGTAGGCCTTGATGTCTTTGTTTTTACTGTCC
>JAUMTR010000014.1:4631636-4653902 GCA_032270685.1 Microctenopoma stevenorrisi | reverse complement strand
GCAATGACTTCCCTTGTGAATGAACTGGAGGACAAAAGCTGGCTCTGTAGGCCTTGATGTCTTTGTTTTTACTGTCCAGGCCACAAGCCACTCTTCCGTGCCTGCAGAGCTTCTTTCTCAAGCTTTTCCTCATACACAGGAAGGTGTTAGTGACTATGTATAGGCTAGACCATAAGTATTGTTGTAGTTTATAACCTTCAACCATGAGTTGTCAAGAATTGCTTTACTCTCTAAAGTAAAAACAAGTTTGATTTGAATGCCTTAAATGATAGGGAGTTTTAGAAGCCTTAAAACAGTGGTCAGGAACTAATGTGGGGGTACTGGGGCAGGTTTTGCACTCAAGTAACCAGGTTACTCAGAGAAACCGGCTTTTCGGGTAATTGTAATGTGTTTACATGCACTTAGGAAACATGGCTATTGGAAATCTGTATATACATATCAAAGGAATAATCGGATTTATCCTCTACCTTGGTCTTATTTTGGAAGCACAGTTCACAGATTAACTAACGATACATATGATCGTTATTTTTACACATGGGCACTGATTTTGGGCAGATTTTATTTCTTATTTATGGGAGGAGAAAGTATTGCCACTTCTAACCGCACGTCTCTGCTGAAAGTAGCAGAGTGGTGAGTGTCGGCAGATTTTGTTCTGCACATGTGCTCCTTTTAAAAGCCGATTAGAAACCTGCTCATGTGTATAGATGGCAGAATAATCGGACCTGGTTTTCCGTTTAGATTCAAGATTCAATCTACATGACGGTTAAGAGATCAGCTTGCTTGAGCGCATATAAATGCACTGACCGTTTCAAGTACTCGAGCTATAGGTCATTCAGAAACAAAATGTTCAGCCCTTGTTCTTTGCAAATTTGAATTCCCAATTGTATTTGAAATTAATATCAGACTTTAGAAGTCTCGGTAGGTGAAAAATGTAGGTTTTTGCAAAACATAAATACAGTGTAGATAACTATTATAGAGCAGCTAAACAACCTGACTTTCAATACCTGCGTTAATCCAGGAGGCAAGATGTAGAGTTAACGTTGGTCTGAAATCTGCCTTATTTCAACCAGTCTGGTGGGGATCTTCCGAAGGTTCAAACATTTTAGAAAAAAATGATTCTGCAATGTACTGCAGTGAAGGGATAGTTGGGATAAAGACAGTCTTGTGATTTACTACTAAAACCTGATATCTTAATAACTACTAATACAATTTAGCATATAACAATGACTGTGGATTTTGTTATCCATCACTTACATTCAGTGCATATTCATAAAAGATTTCTTAATGGTCTGTTTAATCAGAAGGAGAGAAGAAAAACATGCTTTAGTCTTCCTGTGGACACAGCTATTGTTTTAAGACTTACATTTGTGAATCTACACTTTAAAAACGAGTGTGTGCACTTAGGAGTGTGAAAAGTTTTGTAGAGAGTGTGCTAAATGTGTGGCAGTATTTACTAACCCAAAAAGTGACAAACTTTGGTGTCAGCGTCCACATTTCTTTTGGCTGCCCACTGGTGAGGATTTTCTTTGCGCTGCCAGTTATGATTCAGAATCTGCTTAAAGGTGTTGAAGTGTTTACTAATCTACAAACGGACTAACTTAAAAACTCTAACAGCGCCCACACTTTGTTTGGCTGGTAGCTGGTGTTAATTTCCCACACTGGCAGTTTATTCTTTCGCAGGTCTGATGGGTGTACTGCAGAGTGAAGAACTGAGCTGTGTTTTTGCCATCCTGACAAATGCAGGATGGTCAGTTGAACAGATACATAACAGCTACGAGACCAATTCAACATGTCTCTATTGTCACATTTCTTAAACTCCAGGTATAGCCAACACAATAAAAAGGGTTTGCGACTTGCAACTTTCTTGTGGCATTGTTGCAGGACCATGTTATTTGAAGTTCAAGATTTGTTTGTCCAAACTGCTCTAGAATTGTTGTTTGGGAGATTTTTGCTGATTAATCACATTTGAGTGAGATGCAACACAAATGTGAGGCATTTGTGTAATAGAAGTTAGGTGCTGCTTCTTTTTATAAAATAAGTATAGAAGTATAAGTATTTAATTGCCTTGCATTACCATAGAAACCTGTATCCATACTATGATACCCGCCCATAGTCTCGTCCATGGTTGAGGCTCACAATGACAATCAATGTGAGTATATGTGTATGTGTGAGTAAGCGTTGGATGGGGTGTGGGCTGTGGAGGAGGTATGTGCGCATGGACAAGCGTGGGCGGATGTTCATGTTCTTCATTTCCTGCCTCTCTTTCTCCGTTCCAAGCTGTAGCCCAGCCCTTCTTATTACTGTCATATGTAGTATGTTGTTGATAGACACCACCTCTGTACTTGCTAGCTGCGTAAGGTGTTTTTAAATCAAAATTAATTGTGTTGCTGTATCACAAGTCGTCAAGCACTTCAAAAAATTGGATTAAAATTTGAGTATTGGTTACCATGGCAGCATGTGCAGATGCAGTGGCCTCTCATGGACTAAATACTCAGTGCTTTAATCAATTTACATCTTAAACAGTAAAAACACATAGAATCAATTTTATGTAGTGTAACTCGGTTATCCCTGAATTTTCTGGGAATTGGTGGAGTAATGATAACTACTCAGCAAGGGATGAAGATCTGATACATCTTTGTTGTTAGTGAAACATGGCTGCACAGCAACAATCAGACAGGTGAACTCTCTAGTGAAACATAAGGAATACATGCTTTAGATTGGGATTTATAGTGAAGGACTGTGAGTTTATATCAAATAGGAATGGTGCAGTTTTCATTAAGCACTGTTCTTTGTAGGTGAGGTTTAAAATCAGTCTTTGAGAGCTGTACAGTGGCATCAGTGATGAACAAACAGATTGCTAATGTCAAAAATGGTCCAATCATTTAAAATGACAAAAAAAGATGAAAATCTTCTCTGGGAATTTTTCAGATTAAAATTTTGTTGCTTTAACTCATTAACATATTTACTGATCATGCATACATTTAAGTCAGTTGGTTGGGTTTGTTTACCAAAATGCTCGTATGACCGAGTTAAGGCATCATCAAATACCAGAAACAAAACTCGGGTATCAAATTGGCTGCATATTTTATTTACAGAAATCTTGGAGACTGTTTAACGAAAGCACAAAAAAGCACAGTGCTATAAGTTCACAAACCTTCTGATATCGGTCTCAAATCTCATAAGACAAAGGGACGCAGCAAATAATCATATTTGAAAAGTTTTAATTGGTACATGTTTGTACATTTTGGTTGTTAAATCGTTGAACAACAATCAATTACCAAAATGCTAATTCTTAGTTTATTAGGCTGGGATGGTGGTGGTGGTGGTTCGTGTCCCAGTCCCTCCCCGTCCCGGTCCAAAGCCCAGTGGGGAGGGTTGGGTCAGGAAGGGCATCCAGCATAAAATCCTTGCCAAATCAAATATATCTAGTCCTCCACTGTTGATAGAAAAGTAGCAGCCAAATAAACTTACTTTATGAAAATACTAGTTTGCTGTTGATCAAATAATTGTAACGGCATGTCAGTGACTGTTTGAAGTTGTTGTGATATTTCAATTAGTTGATGCTAATTAATATACTTTTCCACTGTCTTTCATTTGAGATCTTTACTCTTTCCTCCTACAAACTCGTTCGCCCACTTGCATTGTCCTTCTGAATGTCTCTCAGACTCCATCAGTTATCTCATGTTTTCTCTCTCATTGCTGCGTCTCTCTGTCTGTCTGTCTCTGGCTTGGTTTTAATCAGCCCAGCAGAATTTCTCTTTTGGGGCTGAATAACATCTCTCGATTGGCTTGCACAAAATTTGACTGCACTGTGACATCAGTGGTGCCGGAGGAAGCTGATTGGCTGCTGCTGCGAGTGGAGGGTTGGAAGTATGGGAGGGGGACTGTATGCGGGTTGAGGCGGCGGGAGGGCTGATGGGAAAAGGAGAGACTGAGTGACGCTGCTCAGTGCCTAAAGGCCCCCCTCTCGTTCTTTCTGTTGCCCTCATTTTGAGTTCCTCTCCAGCTCAATCTCTACCAGACTTTAGCTCCTCACGTGGTGGACACGCCAACACTCAAACATCCCACTCTTAACTGTCAATTTACTGTTTTCATCCCGTTCTTCTTGCTACAGGGGACACGGGTGATTGCATTCCTGATAAGTTACTGAGAGTTGAAAAAGGTTAGTTACTGAGACAAGAAAAAGGAAGATATTAATCTGTGCCCAGTATCTCATCTTCACTGACTGAAAACCTTCTGGGAAATATGTACCATCACCAACCAAAAAAAATTGTCTTACTGTTTGGTAGTGATTCACACCCAAACCCACACCAAAACTCAACGCTTGACATGTGTTTCTGCTTGAGTTTGAACTGGTCATGACGCATTTTGGTTTTCGATTAATGGTTCCCACAGAACTGGCAAAAATTGAAGGCCGCATATCAACATCAAAATATCTCTCTGTGGTTTGTCATGAGACCTGTCCCTGCTTTTGAGCATGAAACAACTTTTTCAACAAAACATTGAGTTTTATTTACAGTTTTTTATGTCTTGGGAGTGTTTTTCTCTTTTAGCAGACTTTATCAGTTAAATCTTATTGATTATTTGATTGTCTTTTGTCTGTCTAAGATCAATCTTCAAAAATAAGACAACATTGTATATTAATTTTCTTATGATGGACTAATCTTTTAATTGACCAATCGTTTCCTTAAATACAGTTATTTCTTGTCTAACCTCTGACCTTCAGGCTGCTGCCTCCCCCTGTGCGTTAGAAAATGAGCAACTCGGATATCTTGTTATCATCTTCAGTGTTGTCGCTGCTCGATTTCAACTTGGCCTATTTGATATTCAGCAGCAGGACGAAGATGTGGCAGTGGCAGCAGAGTCTAGTAACAAGCTGTTGCAGGGTGAAGAGTAGACAGGCATGATGTGACGATCTCTTCCCGTCTCGTAGCGATGTCGAGCAGTTATTATGTGTCTGTGGTTGCCAGAAGAAGCCGTCATAGAAATTACACTCTACATGCTTTCTGAAGTGCTTCTGCTGCTGCTCTGGTTAACCCACAGGAGCAAGTGTTAAGTTTTTGTATGTTTACACAGATGTGTCAATGGATACCACAAATCATCCCAAGGCTACTCGCAGATGTTAAAGAGCTCATTAGATCATAACGGAAAAGTGTGCTTTTTAGCAAAAATTTCAGTAATATTTTAAATTTGTTTGTCTACCAATCAGTTTCTGCTGCTCAACTGGCTGCAGAACATGTTTGTTTTATGGATTAGACAACAACTGAACAACAACTGAAAAGTACTGACAAAAAAGTAAAAAAATATATATATACTTACTATGCTATACTTTATATACTTAAAAAATTATAAATTTACGGACTTTACTGTTTTGGGTTGGCTTGGTGATGAAATAAACATTAAATCTGTAAATTTGAAATCTTATTTTTTAAATCGCTCTTAAAAAGTGTTAAATTTAGTTTTGTGAATGCTACAAAAACACAGATTCAGAGATATTTAATTAAGAAACCAATATTGAAAGGGCTGAACCTGTTCTGTTCAGCCCTGTTTGTGGAGAATAGAGTTTTACCAAAAGTTTCTCTAGAGAAGTCGAAGGTGTGCTCTTTATTCATCACTAAATCTTGTGGTCGCTTTGCGTTTTGATCTGCTGAAGGTCACCATTTGTTAGAGAGATTAGTGTATCTGCCCGTTCTTTCTCTGTGGAACTGGATCTCTCATTGTTTGACTGATGAAAATAATGTTGATGATAGAAGATGTAAGGTTTGTTATTTCAGTGTTTCCCGTAGGTTTGCTGTGTTGGGGAGGGGGGTTTGATTGGTCGCTTATGATTCATGTTTTGTAGTTTTGCAGGTTATTGTGTATGTTTTATATGCAGACTTTCCTAATGCAGCACCTGAGCATGACATGTGGAAAACTTTACAAAAAAATCTGACCGTTTGTCCGGGACAATTAATAACTATGAATAATTAAGACGGGTGCTTTCAGTGTCTGCAGAAATTTATATAGATCCTTTTAGAATGTGTCCACGCGCGCAAACAATTCTACACACAGCTGGAAGGTTCCTAACTGTACAAATATTTGATTTCATGCTAGAACCATAAGAAGAAAACTCAATAAAGCCATAAACATACATGGTTTCCTTTGCTAAATAAGCGCCCTGTCAGCTGGTGTGTTCATCTGTGTCCGCGCATCGTGGCAGATCTCCGCTGCGTGCGATACATAGACTGAGATGAAACTGTCAATAAGACAAATTAACACGAGGCTGTTTAGTTAGTTTAATAAAAAAAACAACATACAGACCTGTTTTATAGGAAAGGAAACACTGAAATAACTTCTAATGTGATCTTGCGCTGTACAGATAATGAAATTAATTAATATAACCTTGACCGTCTCGTGGAGCGCCTCCCCTTGTATAGTATGTATGGTAGGGGAAACACTGCTATTTATAGTTCAGCTATATCAACATATTACAGCCATCAAAGGCTTTTATAGCCTGCCTCGTCAGTGCTTCCATAATAATTTAAATTGGTCTATAAAATGTCACAAAATAAAAAAAAAACAATCGGTGCTCAAGATAATGTTTTTAAATTGCTTGTTTTCTCAGTCTAGTGCAGATGTTTTTAACTTTGGGATGTGAATGATTAAATATCTCTCTGCCTCTAGCTCAAAGGTTATCAATTTAACTGCCTATTATTTGTCAGGTAATCGTTGCTTGGTGACCAAGCACAGTTTCCTAGAGAGGGTTTTTTCCCCAACACCTGATAACCTGATATTTTTTTGGACAGTTTTGGATGTTTGAAGAGGACACTAGCTTTAAGATTTTACAGTTAAAATTATTAGCCACGAAAATAAAGATGCAGATAATTTGACACTAAAAAATGATTGTTGTAGTTACTGCCCTTCTAGAGATTGATATCAGACTTGAGTATCTCATATAAAACATAGAAAAACTCAATATAAATTGAAAGAAAATTGAGAAGTGTCTACATTGGAAACATAGTTTATTATTAACAATTAAAGCAGTTATTTAATAATTGTAAGTTTATGAAAGGGTCAATTTTATGTTCAGTTTATCAATATGTTTTCAGTCTTGTTCTGGTTTCATTTAGTGCATCAGTAGCAGAAAGCAAAGGAAACAAACATCAAAGTGCTCCGAAATACTAGAGACATTACAGAAAGATGTTTTAACAGTGTTCAAGTGTGTGTAGGTGGATATTTTTCCTTTAAATCTGGCAGAAATAGTAATGCAGGATAGATTTGGATGTCAGGAAGATGGTTGCATGCCTAAACTGGTTAGGACTCAGAAGGTGCAGGAAATAAAAGCAGGAGTTGGTGTTTGTTGCAGTTATGGTGGAATTTTGGGCACTCTCTGGCTTACTCGGTCAAGAAGATGGAAGCCTAGGGGAATGTGGGGGTTGGGATTGGGATGGTTCAGGGTGAAGGGAGGATAGCTCCAGCTCCAGGCAGCCTACCAAGTGTGGGGTATAATCTGACAGCACTCAGCCAAGACACATGCAGGGCTAAGACCAGGCACCCTACCAAGACTGGGGCCTATGGGGACGTCCTGGTGAGAACTAAGCTCCAATAAGCCTGGAGCGGCGCCAGGAACCACACAAACACACACATGAATGCATAGTAAAGTCACACATGCGTGGTAAAGCTTGTGCAGCCTCTGATACACGCCCACACAAACATCATGCATGCAAACAACAACAAATAAGACAAAGAAAGCGTGAAGGCTGAGGAAGTGCAAGGCAGCAGTCCGAATGGAGGGCTTGATTAGCCAGATTTGTGTGTGTGTGTGTGTGTGTGTGTGTGTGTGTGCACGCGTGTGTGGGTCTGACCTCCCAACTACAACTGGATGTCCTTTGTATGAAATTAGCGTGATCGCATTTAACCAACATTTTGTGGACATCTGTGTTGCTCTTTCCTGTCAGCTAATTAAGGCGTCATAGTTTGGCCTAACTGGAAATCACCCTGAATGTTTGGATGACCTTGCTATGCTGACTGACACTTCTTTTTTTTCTTTCTTTCCACTTCCACTTTCTCTCTTTCACCTTCTTGCTCTCCCTCTGCAGATTATGTTTATTTTGAGAACTCGTCCAGTAACCCACTGCTGATCAGGAGGATAGAAGAGTTGAACAAGGTGAGTGTGTCATGTGTCCCTAAGCATGTTATTCTTCAACTCAGCACACATCCAAACACTTTCCTGTCTCATCTTGACCATATAATTGTCTTGTCGCATTTATAAGCCAAAAATCTAGATTGTAGTGTAGAATAATTACCTTTTTTTGTACACAATCTGTTGTTCTCACCTTTTCTGATAACTGGAAACTTTTAGCACCTTCAGAAATTCAATTAAAATGCAAATATGTGTGTGTGTGTATATATATATATATAAAATAGTGTATACTGTAACGCTCTTATTCTTTAGCAGTTATTATGCCTGTTTAGGAATTTTACATGTTGCAATGTATGAAAACACATTTTAGTTTGTAGTAGCAATAATTATTTAGATGATTAAGGGAAATATTTACTTTGTGTCATTGTAAATCTGAGAAAAGTCATAATTAGATTAGAAACAAACAGCAGATATAAACACATAACTCACTGTGTCCAACTTGTCTAATATGTGGATTTTATTCAGTTTTATTCACAGATTAAAGATATTTGAATTTTGGGCAGTTGGTCAGACAAAACTGACATTTTAGTATGTCACCAGGATACAATTGGAGCTTCAGCAATAAGATGATTAATTAAATAGTTTATCGATAGAACTGTCTGGATAATTGAATTTTGGAAGTAAACTTTTAAGCAAAAATACCGACATTTTTGTTGCTGCTTCAGAAATGTGCGGTTTGCATAATTCGAGCAATTTGAAGATATCGCCTTGGTTATGGCTATTTTTCACTGTTACTCATAGAGTAGATAATTGATTACTGAAGAGAAGAAAGGGAACTATTATAAGTGGCTTTTCTGACGCTGATTATGTGGGACACTGGCATGATAACTCACAACGTGAAAATTATTGTTTGCTTAAGAAACATGAACAGCTTTTTAAAGAGCAAACACTGACAAGTATAATGATGATGTTCCTTTGGAAGGTGTCGGTTAAATCCCAACCTGCCATCTTGCACAGATTAGACTCGGGCGAGGAAACAAAAAAGAGACCCGTCTCTGCAGACTAGTTACAGGAACCTGCTGTCTGTCCTCTGTCCCAGGCCTGTGCAGTTTAATGTGATTGACACAGATCTCAGAGTGAGCCTTCTGTGCTGCCTGTTGCTGTCACTCTCTCTGCTCCTTAGGGATCCATAAGGTTTGAGATACACATCTATAAAGTAAAGAACATCCAACTGTTCAAGACTGCTGCTGAAAGACAGTCGTCTAAAACAGTTGCATGTTTTGTGCTGCAATTTATAATATTTAGCTATGCACAAATTATTTAATCTAAATGTTGAATAAAATAAGCTGCAGCTAACTACTTTCACTACAATTACTCTATGGATTATTTTATTTCATACTTTTTTGATTGATAAAGTGGAAGAAAATTCAAAGTTTCCTGAAGCACCAGATACACAGATTGCTCGAATTGTCCAACCTACATGCCAGAACTAAAGTTATTATTTAGCTGTAAATCTCAATTCAAAGCGTGTACTCATAGTATTTAATATGTGGTAAAACATTGCAAATCTTCCTGAATATTTGTTTCTATTCTTTTGTTTCATCTCAATCATGCAAACTTACATTCTTCTTCACATCAGGCAAAAAAATGCTTAAAGAAAATTAATACTTTTTGCTGATTGAATGACTCGTGCTTAGAGTAAGCTATGTCTCGATTCATCGCTGATCACACCAGACGTGCCTTTACTTTTTCTTTGTTTTTCCTACATCCATCGATGCGTCATCTTCCTGTCTGCGTCTGTGTTTACCCTTGTCAGTTGCTCTCATACCATCCTCTTTGATGTTCTGCTTTAGTTGGGATGCAGACAAAGTTAGATTTACAGTTTTAACTAGGATGAACATATGACAAAATGCAAAATGGAAACGATTTTCTGTTTTCCTTTCGCTGTCAGATTGGGTTGTGTTTTTAGTGAAATGTTTAAAGAATCACTGCAACATATAACTCAAAATGTAATACTATCAGTTTAGGTAGTCGGAGTAAAGAAGGACATTTTATGTGCAGATTTAAAAAATTATGACTGTCAAAGGGCCTTTGAATGTTTTTTTCCAGGCCAGCCATAGACAGCATAGTTGTTATGGTCATGTTATTTTTTAGCCAAGAGTGGAAATGGATAAAACTGCTATATTATTTTAGACCTACTCTGCTGATAACCCAGGTGCAGGTCATGTTGATTGAATAATATAATCTGGAATTGATGTTAAACAACACTGGGTAATTCTGATGATAATACTAATTACAATTAAATGTCAGTAGAGTTGTGCATTTTGAGTCATTCAATCTTAACCTTATCACCCTTACCGGTTCTCACTAATTTCCTTCAGAGATGTGGCACAAATACTTAAATTGCAAGTTTTTTATATATATCTATATAGATCTAGATCTATATAGATATATAGATCTAGATCTATATATAGATATAGAGATAGAGCTGGGAAGCAGGAGCCCCGGGATCGATTCCCAGCCGTGGCACCCAGCCCATCCTCCATACCAGGAGTGTCCCTGAGCGAGACACCCAGCGCTAGCTCCCCGGGCGCCGCCTGTGGCTGCTCACTGCTCCCCCCAAGGGGGTAGGGGTCAAATGCAGAGAAGAAATTGTGTGAAATGTGAAAAACTGTATCAATGACAATAAAATGGATTCGTCTTCTATTCTTCTTTAATCTTTACGAAAACTACTGCAGCATCATGTGACATGTATCGAAAGAGTAAAACTTGAAGAACTATTGCTTTTATCAATACTTTACCATATTCATATTATTGCATTTTCTTTTTTACGTTTGGTGAAATAAATACATTTTCTCATTTACCTTGGTTTTTAGACTTTTAAGTTTTAATGGAATGGTAGTCCTTACTCATAGTTTACAAACACTGTCGTAACAGTCAGGGAATATAGTATAAATAGGACCAACTAATCTTAAATCCTAAACCGCCAACATCCCTCCCCGTCCTAATAGCTGCTGCACTTATTGTGATTTTGGAGAATTGCTGTAGCCTCACACTGTGTTTTCAGCCAAAGTTAAAAATCTAGCCTCATTTATAGGTTTTCAGCTGTGTGTTTGTGTGTGCTCTGAGTGGCACCACTTGTTGCCGTGGTAACGTCGATTGTCTCTGGTTTGCAGACAGCCAATGGGAACGTGGAAGCCAAAGTGGTGTGTTTTTACCGGCGCAGGGACATCTCCAGCACACTCATAGCCCTGGCAGACAAACATGCAAGTGAGTGACCGACCATAACCCAGCCAGCAAACATTGAGCATCAGAAAAAAGCCAGCCAAGGTTCAAAACTGTTCTTCTTTTACAGTACAAAACGGCACTGTTCAGCATGTATTTTGCACTGTAAAGTTGTACCTACATGTCCAATTTAATAAGATTCCGCTGAACGGGAAAATACAACCTGAATTGTAAGGTTTGTTTGCACACCAGATTATATCTGCGTGAGATAATAAATTTAATTGAGTTCGTGCGCTGTTACTGAACAGTCCAGACAGCAGCCCCTCCTCTGACAGGCCTGAGTGCAGACAGCATTCGATCTGCTGGTTGTATCACGACACCTCTGTGCGTGTATGTATCTGTGCATGCATTTTTTTTTCTGTTACACCTGAGTATGATGCTGTTGACAAGAGCTCGGAGTAATCTTTGCAGTATCTGGAACACCTGTTAAACTGTGAATGGGCTCCTCCTGAAGCAGCATTACGTGATCTGTTAATTTTCTGTGTACCAGGATGTTTTTCAGGCAATGAAAGAGCGATTTGATGAATAGACATGGAAAAGAAAGGGAAACATATGAGCCAAAAAGATATAGTCATTATTCGATGGTTAGAGAACGAGGAAGAAGAATGAGTTGCAGGTTACCAAGGTGTGTTGAACGCCCGCACCATTATTGACTTTCACCAGTAACTCCCCAGTAATCACTTGCAAATGATGCCGTCGGAGTACCACTGTACCTTATAATCTTCTTGAATCGAAGATTTAAAAAGAACACAGGATTTATCCCCCCAGCCGTATATACCTTATTTCTTGAACATAACATAATTCCTCTTTTGTCTTAGTTATATGGAAATACAAACACCTACTACCTACATGCTGGCAGATTCTGGCAGTTGTTAAGTTGATCATTCTCACCAGTCACATTAGAAAATATTTGTTTGTCTTAAAATGCATAAAAGGAAGAGAAATGCAAAGATAACCCCCCATGAGTGAAACCTGTTGAAGTGATTTCTGGTGCTCCACGGTTTTCAGCCATGACAGAATCTCATCTGCGTACATATGGGACTAAAAAATAATAAGTAACACATGTATTTAAATGTGTTTGTAGGCATAGAAGGTTTTTAGCAGATTGTTCCACTTGCTTCGAAGAAAAACATGACGATTATATCGGCAGATAGAATAAGAATCCAGAATATTTTAATACTGATATTTAGATTTCTTTGACAAATATTTACTTAAACAAGCATGTTTTGCTAAATTACAGGTAATTTAATTAATAATTTAATTTTAAAAAATTAAATTTTCTTTTTTTTTTTTTTTTAATTTTGTAATTTAATTTTACAGCAAACCTACCCACAAATTTAAAAGCAGACAGGTTGACAAGGTTAAATAAAACCAATGTAAAGAATGGTTACTTTCAGAAAATCACACGTGGACTGGCTCCGCCTTTCACACCGGTGAGGTACTAACAGTAGAAACACTGCCATCCTGTAAATCCGCCTAGCAAGAGGAACCACTAGACTTTGACTGGGTGTGGCAGGTTAAATGTTGGCTCCAGGGGTGTGAAAGTGTGTGCATGTGTATATATGAGACTCTTAACCACAGAGCCTCAGAAGACGCCTGGGGATGCGAGGTGGGTTTATCTGTTCTGACGGACCACACAACATCAGTTTCTCAAAATGGGGGCCCTCTATTTCTAAGCACTTATCTAGATTTTCTTCATGCATTCTGTTGTACTCTTCCAGTGCTACCAAAAAAGCATTATCATTTTTTTTTCTTCATAAAGATAGAACAAATTTTATTATATGTGTACTTCTGTGTTTCATGATGAATATTGGGTTAGAGTCTGCTCTTCCAGCTCCTGTTTGCTAAGGGACATCCGGACATTTGCTATATGTTACAAATGCATAGTGGGAATGGCTGTGCACCACATGGGTGTGAGCTGTATCCTGTCTGTGTTTCTGTAGCTGCAGTCACACTGAATACGCCGCTCTGTGTGTGTGTGTGTGTGTGTGCGTGTGCGTGCATGTGCACGTACGTACGTACGTATGTGTTCCTATATGCATGATGGACTCCAGCTCTGGGCCTTGTCACAAGAATTGCTGGAGGGGCACGTTTAATTCAGTTTGGTTATGGATCAGTGGAGAATGGCAGTTGTGCGAGTGTGTGCATATGGGTCTGTGTGTCTTTATGTGTGTCTGCTGTGAGTCATTGATCAAATATTTTGCTTGCAGAGATTCTGAGCACTCCCTTGATGGGGCCTCCAACTCCGCTATTAGCCCCTCCCCTGTGAGGGAAGCAGCCTCCTGAGTGGTCTGCTTCTGTGGCCAACTTGGCATTTTACCTCTCTGGCCCCTCCTTTCAGACGTTTGAATTTGCCATGACTCAAACCCTTTTCTATTTTTGAGATGTGGCTCCCAGCTCTCGTAAACAATAGACAACAATCTTACCAGTGAGGCGACGTGCAAAAGTCAAAACAGTTCAAAGTTGACCAGCTGGTCGTGGTCTAAGTACTTTATTTTATAGTTATTGGCCTCCAATGTGGGTCATAAACAAGCGTCACTTTTTTTGGTTGGTTTGATTCAGAGCACTCTACCGTTCTATAAATGACTTCATTCGGAACACAAGAGTCTCTACGTGGAAACAACCCTGATCCTGCCTGTAGTAGTGCCATGTTGCACCACTTAGGTTATACAACCACTCTCTATTTGACAAGAGTCACGATATGTAATATTGTGTCCTAGAGGGAGAAAATACATTTCTCATTTGCATCCTAGGCTGCAAAGCTTTATGAACTGAGGCCTTATCAGCTGTAATGATTACAACTGAATGCAGCATCCTAGCCTCACGTCAGTAAAACACATGGAGATTTAGAAATGTTAGGCAGCTTTGTAATCTTGTTAGTTTTAGCATTATAAACGTTTAATTAGGCATACTGTTTGTCGGAAAGCAAAGGGGAAAATTATACCAAAATATTGTGAGCTTGCTTTTTGAAAATTGTGTGTTATGTAGTTTTAGGACTTTTTAAACCTCTGTTTTGGTAAACTAAGATGTTGGTTTTAACTATCCTGCTTGCATTTTTGACTGTTTTTTTGTATACATGATAGCAGCTTACTGGGTGAAACTTGTACTGCAGCAATCAGATAACTGTACGACACATGCTTGCATGCACTCTCCTACTTCCTACCACATTCAACCAAGACTGTTTCTTGCATATGTTCTAATATTAGTCTTTGTCATGGACTTTTGTAAATACTCTTTAGCTTATATTGTACAGCACATCTTGAAATCCTTGCACTGAATATGATGGGTTGTTTCTTTCTTTCATGATGTTTCTTGGTGTGGATTCTTGGAAGAGGATTCTCAGGGTATATACCCTGAGTTTTATCAGAGATCAGTTTTATAATATTACAGACGAGTGTAACCAGGTTTCTTTTGTGCACGTTACAGATTTCTTAACTGTAATGTGAGTGGGGAAACCTGGTTTTCGTAATAAGGGTAGGGAATTAGAAATCTGATTACTCGTGTAGAGTTCTGCAGGCGTACTCTGATTTCTCTGCCATGTATAAATGTAACCACATTTCTAATTGATTTTTACAAGAGCACATGTGCATGACAAAGGCTGCAGGCACTTGCCAGTCTTCTTTTCAGCAGAGACAGGCAGCTGGATAAAAGGGGAAATCATTTTAGCGCGAGGCTTCATTTTTTTTAGTCGAGCTCCCCCAAAATCCTAAAAGAACTGAAACCAACACAAAGTGCCCTGTAGACGTCTAAATAAGTCACTTGTCCCCTGTGAAAAAGAGCTTCATGTTTGTCTGTGTGTCGCTCTCACAGGTTTCTTAGATGCACAAACAGTGGTATGAAATATTTGCCCAAAATCCTGAAAGAATTTTGAAGTTTGGGACCTCGAGCTCAAGCACCCTTGAATTCTTAAACACACCAGCAAGGTCCACCTTTGAATACTGCACTGCAAGCTTGTTCCCTGATTCCTTTGAGTAACACGCTTACTTACTACACATTATGCGCCCATATTATTATGTGTAACATACAGTATGGTATACTGTATATAAAAGTTTGAGTGAATTATTAATTTTGCTCATAAAGATCATTTGTGGTTATTTACATGAGTACAAATGCAGACATCGGATTTATGCAGTTACTCGTATGTTTTACATTTAGGTACAACACTGTGTCACCCTGAATGATTACTGGAACATTCATATGGAAGTTCACCTTCACTGCAGAACTCAGAAGCACGACTATAGTGAATGCAGACGAGACATTACGTTGAGTTGTAAACCTATTAGAACAGAGAGGAAAAATGATCAGCACTACATTGTCTTGTTTTGCTGTTTTTGTTTTCTACTGACTGTGCCGTTCTTGTTCTCAGTCTTGTTTGGAATGTGTGCAGAAAGGAGAAAAATGTTCCAGATGCACGTTAAAATTGAAATACCTTCTTGTTTCAAACCCGTCCTTGACTGAGTAAACACGTTGTCTGGTGTGTCTCTCCTGCAGATCTAAACACACAATCACCTCATATATTTTAGAGCTGAACAGAATTCGCAGACCTCCATGGTAATTTTGTGGTATTTTATGATGTTTTGAGGACCTTTTTTTTTTCCATACCAAAAAAGTTTTGAGTGTTGCGACCACGAACGCAATGTTATAAAGAAATGCAGCACATTACTGCAATGCACCTTTTAAAATCGGACAACTCCCGACGATATCTTACCACATCGTAATGACTTTTATTGATTGATCCCTGCTTTAGTAGGAGTTATGAACAAACTGTTGTAGCCTCTCCCTAAATATATAGAATAAACGTGTGTCACATCCACCACAGACTCATAGAGGTGCCTCACTTTGTTGAGGTAATAACGCTCAGCTGTGCTCTCCTCACCTGCTGTTCTCACCCACAGGCCTGCTCTTTCCTCTCCTTTCCCTCCCCTTGCTGTCTCTCAGCTCGGTAAGGCGACCCACTCATCAATAATTGATAATTGGCTGGGACAGGTGAGATGGAGAGGCAATTTGTAGAGAGTGTGGTGTCGGTGCACTGCCAGGAGATTGGCTCTGAGAAGCAGTGAAGTTGTAGAGTTGAATTGCTGCTCAAGGACGCACAGCCAGTGGCCGCTTGGAAGGGCCAGGCTGCTGATAGGCCACTACATAATCCTGCTAATGTGCATGAGAACTAGTGGATATGTGCGTACAGAAGCAGAGTAATGCACATTGAAGTGAACACACCTGCAAACTGAGACTGAGCTTACCATTAGCTTTAGACACATATGCAGAGTAGACGAGCATAAAGATTTAAAACTTGTGTTTTTTAATCCTCATCAGACAGAATAAATGACCAGCTGGTATAGGTCATTTCATATTCAGAAAACACCAACCGAGTTTATGACTGCACATGTTAGTTTATGTTAACGACCACCGTTACTGCCTTCCTCCTTTGTGTTTCTTTGCCGTATGGGGAATTGGTGTTTTGAGCGCTTGACTATACTCTCTCCATAGTATTGTGATGATGATCTTGTATAAGTAGTATAGGTGGTTACTGGTGCGGTTTTCTGAGGGTCAGTGTCAAGTTGTTATACCTAAACCATGTGTGTTTGACAGAAATAGCCCCTCTTTCCTCCCTTAGCCATGACACGTTTGTTCTGTACATGATTACTCCATACTGTGTCACGTTCACTCTCCCGTGTTTTTTGTTGTTGCACATCGCTCTGTTTGAAAGAAAAACGAGCATGATATGAAATAATAAACATTTTTGTATATGATGCATACTGTCTTATGGCACAACCCTATCAGCTGGTACCCTGAGTGACGCCATCTTTTCTTGTCTTGTTAATCAAGTCTTTGAAGTGAAAAGTTAAAACGGTGTCTTAGCTCTTCAGCTTCCATTTATTCTAGTGTCTGGTGTAAAGGTGGGCCTTGTTACTTTTTAATTAAATCTAATATTAGGTTTACTAAACTTCTGGTATACTGAGCAGAGGTGGTTCATCACATAATAAATTGGATGAAATAATTGTAACTTTCATATTGTAAAGCATCCTTGTAGCTTAGATGTTATGATACCTTTGAACATTCTCAGTCATCCAGGTCATGTTATTTTAAAAACGAGAGTCCTATTTTATATTTTTATCAGATATATTCTCCAAATTTTCATGAAATCTTCACTGTGTGCTGTCAATATAATGCAAAAAGCTAATATAGGTAAATAAATAAAAATATCATTTTGTTTCATTTGTTAAATGACGTCACACTTTTTTGGGTTTTAGCTTTTCTTTGTGTAATATGATAGTGTTACTATCATTACGTTGTTATTAAATACTACTTTTAGTTACAATTTAAGAAACAGAAAACAATACTGAGATCTGTCAAAAGATTAGATGTTTCACAGTATTATGTAGAATCTAGGCCAAAAGTGGGACTAAAACTCTCTTAAGGTGGTTCTTTTAAGTCTTCTCCTGAATAACTTTGGTGTTCCCGCCATTCAGGAGAAGAGAACGTTCTTTTTAATGTTTTAAATGATGTGCTATGACAGAAGTGCAGAAAATACACAAATCCCGATGTTTATTTATCTCTTTTCTGCAATGTACAGTGCTCACACCTGCCTCCCCTTCTAAGTAAATACACTTTAATACACTTCTTGTTCAGTTTTAATTTGATTTAGTATCTCGCTGTTATAGATTTCTATTCCAGTGTAGTGTCTTGTAGAGGAAAGCATTTCCAGATTTGAGTTCTGCTGGAACATAAGTAAATACTTGGACATGCAGAGTAAGAATAGTAGAATTCAGTATCTACATGCTACATGACGGAAGTATTCATTTCCGTCATGTAGCACATAGCACCTCATGCTCAGCTGCCTCCTGTTCCAACTATGTTTATTATTTTATTATGAATCTCTGTCTATATTTTGTTTATATGGCAGAGGATGGATTGAGTCTTGTGTGTGTGTGCGTGCGTGCGCGCCTGGGCACTGATAGTGGGTCTGCTGGGTGCTGAGTGCTGGACAGAGTGAAGGAGTACTTATTGATTTTGGCCACACATCTCTTCTCCTGAAAATCCCTTGATTGCTTTTGTTCTGCTCCCTGTCTCCCTCTTTCTGTCTCACTTCCTCTAATGAAACTCCAAATGAATTGGAGCACGTACCAACTGTTCTCTCTCGCTCCCCCCCTTCGTATCTGGCTCTCTTGCTGCTCTCCTTACTCTCTCTACCACTGTCTCTCTCTCTGAATGCCTTTGTCTCTCTTTCTCTCTGCTGATTTCTCTCTTGCTCCCTTTCCTCCTCTCCCTCTCTTTGTCTTTACCTTGCTCTTTATCACTTTTGTCACACTGCTTCCCTCTGTGCCTCTTCTATCTGTCTCTCTGTTTATCTGTTTCCCTGTCCATCTCACCTCCTCTATTCCATTCTCCCCCTGCATTTTCCTCATCCACAAATGATGAAGAGTATATGCAGTGAAGATGTTGCCTACGAGCTGCAGCTAAATCTGTTCTTTTTAGAGTGACTCAGACACATGACCTACAAAAATGGGCTCATAGCTCTTCAACAGTTGCTCTGTCCATTCATTGTGGGCCCATTCTAAGGTCTTTTTCTAGACTTAATCTGTGTTTGTGTGTAGTTCTCAAGTACTCCAAAAATTCAGGGCCCTCAAGGTCAGATGATTGTTTAGCATCTGAGACATATGTTCCCATAACGACAGAAATTAATGTATGTCTTGTAATTAACTGGGCCGACATAACATGAAAGAGAAACTGACTGGAGTGGTGTAAAATTCAAGTAGAGCGTTTACTAGCCTGTGTAATGCCTTCCGTGGCTCTGTAGGACCCTGATCATGTTCTCATTATACACTGGTATAATACACTGGTATGCAAACTACTATCTGTGCTTAATGAAACGATTGACTTGGTCGTTCTGTGGAAACAGCAGGATGTTTTTTTTTCTTCTTGTTAAGTCTGAAGTATTTTTTTAGCAAATGTTTCACACATAATGACTGAAATGATTGATCTCTGTTCATTTACGTCCAGTGGAAAAGGGGGGAAAAATTCAGCATTAAACTCTGCACTGTTTTCTTTTTTTCATGTCCTCTAATTAGATTCTATCCCTGTAATACACTAGCGTCCAAATAATTATATAGTGGAGCAGGTTGAAGGGTAGATGGCAATGTGAACCAATGTGATCTTTATGTAATAAACTTAGAAATGTAATATTGGAAGATAAAGCCAATAGTCTGGATTCCAACTATATGCTATCTTTAGACATATTCAGTAGATTTAGTTTTTTAAAATACCTCTGTGTGTAAACACAAGTGTCTTTCTCCCTGGGGACTTGTGGGATGTTCTCAGCTCATCAGGTGTGCATCGTTATGGTTTGTGTTTGCTGTACACCTGACACTGTGCACAGTATGTGGCTGCTGCAGATAGATTTGCACTCTCGTGTTTTCCCCGTGGACACCATTGTTCCGCCTCATCCAACCTGCATATGTTTGACCTTTACTCCCTTTCACTACCCAGGGGAACTGGAAGAGGAAATGGAGAATCCAGAGATGGCGGACCTTCCTGAGAAACAGAAACACCAGCTTAGACACAGAGAGCTCTTCTTGTCCCGCCAACTGGAGTCTTTACCTGCCACACACATCAGGTACACTGTGGTACACCTCACTCATATTATAACAGTAAATTATACCTTTTTATTCTTTTCATATAAACTTTTCCTTGTTTTTGTGCATCTCTCTGCTCTCGTAAGTATTTTTACGAGAGTAAATTTTATCTTACTGTTCTATTGGGTTACTACTAAAGAAGGGACTTCACTAGAGTTGGAAAGGTACACCGATGCAGAGATATTGGATAGATATAGATAATACTGTTTCTATCAATATAATTTAATGTTGCATTACATAGCCCTCTCTCATCTCTTGTCTTTCACACTCTCCGCGACACCCCGCTCCCACTCCCTCTCTCCTCCTGACAGCCAATCACTCTCAAAATCTCCTACAAGATGGAGTGTTGCACAGTGCTGGGACACACTTCAGAAGAAGCAGCTAAACAATAAACCTGAACGTTAACGTAAAGGCGAAAACACGGTCATGACATAATGATTGATTTCCACAAACTAAATATCTCAGCTTCAGTGATTCAGTGATGTGATCATTACTAAAAACATCAACGGTAACGTTCTGTAGTTGTCATCTGACATTACTGCTTCTTGGAAGAAACTATATGATCCAAAGAATCGACTGATAATTAATATTAGTCGAGAACATGCATATTAACAGAAATACCTTTGTTTGGAGCCATTCAATGAGCTTTCAGTTATATGCTGTTTGTTGGCAGAAAGCTGTTTCTACATATGCTATTATATTATATATGTTCTACCTTTGCTCATCAGTAAGCTCCAGGCACACACACCTAGTTATTACCACATTATTACTTGACATTTCTGAATAGAAAAGGGCAAATCTCCTCAAACTAAAGAAAATAAAACATTCTTAAGATTGAATTTTTTCTAAGCCGTTGTGCAGCAAGGTTACTGAAGTTTAAGTACTGAAGAGTTTAAGTTTCTCACTCTGCCAAACTGTGTTTGTTCAGGCTACAGACTAATTAGCTGGTAAATAATCTGAGTTCAGACTGCAGCAGTTAGGTGATGGGGATGAGAGCAGTCAGTGTGAACACATCAGACCAAATAATAGGTTGAAACAAAGTCAATAAGGTTAAATCCATTCCTATAAATGGGTAGACATGTAACGACCTTTAGGCAGATTATTTGACGACCGACTGTTGGACGATGTCTGTTTCTGTCAACGAAGAAACTTGTGTGGTGTTAAGTCTATAATCTGCCAGAGATTATTTATTACCAACATCTGTGATCATTTGTGGACTATTCTTTTGTCAGAATTTTAGTTGTTACCCACTAGTTGTTCGGTGTGATTCCCACATTCAGGTCAATCATCGAGTGTGTGTTCCTTTCAGACTTGAACTGGAAATAGTCTTAGCAGGTCTTCGCTAGTCATTTGTCTGCATTAAGCTACATTCAGTAACACAGCTGCTTGTTTTACTACAGCATTATGTGATTGCATTAAACTGATGAGACGATGAAACAAACAGCAGAGTTCATTCATTCACGTTCCAGTAATCCATTATAACTGTGCGCATACATGCACCTGTGCAGGTGCAATGCACTGCATTGCCGGATGACGCGACGTTCCATTGCAGAAAATGTCGAATCGCATCCAACTCGTCTCTGCACAAAGCCGTTTAATTCTCTGTGGTGCCAGGCCTACACTACATTAACCACACTCCTCTCCCATTCACTAGGAAAAGGCATTCAGGCAGAGTTTCACACTCACGGTTAAACTCTCTCTGAAAGCAGCCTTAGACCGTTTTCTTTTTGCAGGGGAGAGGTTTATCCAAGCTTTCTATTTGCACTTACATTACCAGTTATCCGATAGACTTTTACTATTATGTATTTAAAGTTTTCTACATCCTTTCCCACTCATCTTTATCATCTTCTTAATCACATGTCCTGTCCGTCATCCTTTTTCTTGTCTTGTTGCTCCAGGGGAAAGTGCTGTGTGACACTGCTGAACGAGACAGAAGCCCTGAAGTCCTACCTGGATAGAGAGGTATGTACATCGGGGTCAACGACATCATGAAACCCCTGAATTACCCCTAAATTCACTGTGTGAGATTACAGGAGTGTGAGAGACTTAGGAGTTTAGAGATAGTAGCCAGATGAAATATTCAGCGTGTTGACCCAGAATGTTCTTTTCACATTGAGTAATGAGGAGACAAGAGATTAGCAGAGGGGAAACGCGCGCGCGCACACACACACACACACACACACACACACACACACACACACACACACACACACACACACACACACA
>JAUMTR010000014.1:4489232-4631536 GCA_032270685.1 Microctenopoma stevenorrisi | reverse complement strand
ACACACACACACACACACACACACACACACACACACACACACACACACACACACACACACACACACACACACAGACCAATACACGCTTCTGTTTGCCCATTTTGCTTCCTGTTCCTTTCATCCAATGCTCATGCCTTCCTGCCATCTGTATTTCCCAGGATGCCTTTTTCTACTCGCTGGTGTATGACCCTCAGCAAAAGACCCTGCTGGCTGATAAGGGGGAGATCCGCGTTGGGAACAAGTACCAAGCTGACATCACCGACCTCCTCACAGAAGGTACATCAGATTGAAATCTTGGGCATTTTAATTGACACAGTTTTCCAGAAAAGTAGCATATTAACATTTTCCTGCAGGTTATTCTTTGACTTATTCTGAGTTTGGTCTTTCTTGGCCAGTGTGAACCATAGTAGTTCTATCTCAAAAAGGTTTTATCCAAAGCAACTGGACTTTCACTCTTCCATTCTTGAGGCCTTTCTCATGTCTGAGACTATAAACCTTCACAGATACATAGTAGTTCTACTTTTCACGTTTTTGTTCATTTCTCAGAAACATTTCTTTTTGACCAACTCTTATTTGTTGTGTTTTTATTGTGTCACATTATATGAAACTTAAGGTGGTTTTCATGGCATGGTGTGGCACCACAATTATACATATTCTGAACATTTAAAATAACAAAATTGTTATCTATATGTTCCAGAACTGGTGATTTCAGTCGCCTGGACAGTAGAAAGGACAGGATGCATGATGATGTTAAAGAATAGGGTTTCAGTTTAATGATACACGATGGTACAAACCAAAGTCAATTCATGGACAACATTGTCCGTAGATAAAATGTAATGAAATGATTTGATAGTTTATTTATTTATTCTTCTCTCAGTACTATATACCTTATGTGACAGAAGACACCAAGCCTGTTCCTCCTTAAGACACAATTCTTTAAAAACAGGTTACAAATATATTGTTTCTCGACTAAATAATAAAACAGCTGGGCACCAACATGTCAGTGCAGCAGATTAATAGTTTTTCAACACTCGAGGTCTGTGGCACAGAATATTAAGTTTGACTATAGACACACACCTTGTTCCAGGATGAAGTCTTTTTTTAGTTTTGGTCTTTAAACAGGATTTGTTGACTACAATAAAAGTATGAAATATCACCAGACTTGTACTAAAACTCTGCTAATGTCAGGAGTTTTTCCACTTTACAACTGGTCCAAATTATTTCCATTCGAACACTTTTACAGACGTTTTACATTTAGTGACAGTATTGTGTTGGAAATTTTTCATGTGAACCTTTTCCTGCCAGATTTTTGATTTTTATTCTTAGCAGGTGGGAAAACCTCTGAAATTGCAATTAGTGCACCCTAGGATGCTAATCTCTCTAATTAAACCCATGTTAATGAAATTCTTTTACATGTGTTGGAAGCTGAGGCAGGTTGGCTACTTGGTTGCAGGCTGGCAGGCCGCACCTCTTCAACTGTGGGATTCATTATAACTAGGCACAAGGGAGTCATTTTAAAGCAAGAACCAGGAAGAAAATCTAATTTTATTGTGGATTGTTCAAGTCTTACCGTACATTTGTCTGCAATTAGAAACAGCGTTCTAACAATTTAAGAATTTGAACTGTGTATATGTGTGTCTTCTTGGTCAATGTAGGTGAGGATGATGGCAGAGACTTGGAGAAACTAGAGGAGAAGATCTGGGACTCCAGCAGCTCACTGACAGAGAAACAAATCGACCAGTTCTTGGTAGTAGCTCGGTAAATCAACACACAAGAGCAAAAGCTTTCACGTGAACAACAACTAGCTTTATACTTACCGGGCGGTTAAGAGATTGGTATTGACCTTCACAACTATCAGCATCAAAGCAGCTATAATCAATATTTTAGTCATGCAGCATGCAGAGAGTTATTACCTGAACGTGAATGTCTACTACTAACAGAATGATGTTACTCTATAACTGCTACATGTAAAAAAAAAGGAGTGAACTTCAAATGTTTCTGCTGCCCCAAAGTGGTCAAAAAAATGAATGTTCAAAATCTGTCAAACGTAACCGTGGTTAGACGGGATACGTGGTTGTAGCCCATAAATGTTTTTTTTACACCGTCTCTGCGTCTCATAGGTCAGTAGGTACATTCGCCAGAGCCTTGGATTGCAGTAGTTCTGTCCGGCAGCCCAGTCTTCACATGAGTGCTGCTGCAGCCTCCAGAGACATCACTTTGGTGAGATATACACACGTATGCACACACAAAAGCAGCCAAGAGTTGAATTTGTATCACAGCACACAAGAGCAAGGCAGCACTGATCATAAAAGAAAACACCCGTGGTGCATTTGTGTGTCTGTTTGTGATTGTTGAGACCTGTGTCTGGTTAGTCTTAATGAACACTTGGCCCCTAGAAGCTGGTTGTGGTTCGATTCTGCCCCAGATCTTATACTCGTATATAAAACACACATAGATGAGAGGCCTTCTGGCTACCCCCACATAAACACAGGCCTGGCTTTGCACAGGGGACTGCACAAAAACTCTAAACAAATACCAACAGTCATCCTAAGAGGTCAGCAGAATGTTACAGAACCTCACTGCATAATTAATTCAAATAACATTCAGAACAACACAGCGCAGTTCTGACACTAACGCGTATTTGTATTTTGTGTTCAGTTTCATGCCATGGACACCCTCCACACCACGGGCTATGACATGACTCGAGCTATTGCTGCGCTGGTGCCTCAGGGTGGGCCCGTTCTCTGCAGGGATGAAATGGAGGAGTGGAGCGCCTCAGAGGCCAACCTGTTTGAGGAAGCGCTAGAGAAATACGGCAAAGATTTCACAGATATACAACAGGACTTTGTGAGTGGCAAATATTTTTTTAAATTGCATTACACGCCTATATTCAGTATAAGCCAATACTGTGTGAAACCTACATAAAAACACAATGCAGTAATTTCCATGTAAAACCCATTCACAACCGCACATAGACCAACGTAAAAATACTGAAATGTATCGAAGCCATGCGTCTCAAAAACGGTTGGGTAAAGGCAACAAAAGGCTGGAAAAGTAAATGGAGCTTAGAAGGAAGAGCTGGAAGAACATTTTGCAGCCAATTAGGTGAACTGGCAACAGGTCAGTAACATGAAAAGAGCGCCTTAGAGAGTCTGAGTAAAAAACGGTTCTCCAATCTGTGAGAAGCCACAAATTGTCAAATGATTTCCTAATAACATTCCTCCACGTGAAAAGACTTTGAATATGTCATCATCTACAGTACGTAATATTATTATAAGGTTCAGAGAAAAGGCCAAAATGCAATATGGGATGCCCGTGACCTTCGGACCCTCAGACGGCACTGCATTATAAACAGACATGATTCTGTGAGGGACAATCGCTGCCTGTGCTCAGGAATGCTTTATCATAGTTTAAGAAGACGCTATACATGAATATAATCGAGGAATGCTGCTGCCTTCTCTGGGCCAAAGCTTATTTAAAATGATCTGTGGCCAAGTGGAAATTATTTCTGTGGTCACATGTATCAAAGTTCGACATTCTGTTTAGAGACCATGGGCACCGCACCCATGGACCAAAGAGCAGACGGACATTTCAGCTTGGTTTCAGCTGTTGGTTCAGAAGCCTGCATGATGGTATGGCGGTGGAAAGGCACCATCGATGCTGAAAGATATATCCAGGTTTTAGAGCAGCAAATGCTCCCATCTAGACAACAGGATAATAATTAACCACAATCTGCAGTCCAGGTGTTGATCTGGCTGACTTTCACCCACTGAAAATGTTTTTTGTATACATTTCTAAATGTCTCATTTAGAAATGTATACAGCGGTTATTCTGTGCTGCCATAATTGCAGCCACAGACTTTGAGTAGAACTCAAGCAGCTGGCTTCATTTTAGCATGTAGATGATTTAGCTTCTTCACGAATTTAAGTACAATTGGAGACTTGTAAGCCAGCGCTGCAGCCATTTCACACTAAAGAGTGACAATGTTAAAACCAATAATTATGGAGAAATTCTCCCTTTCTCCAGCATGTTAAGGAAATAGGTTTAAGGAAACTGAGTGTAAGTTTGAAACCAGGAGAAAGCTGCATTTACCTCGTATCTCTTCACAGACCTCTGTGCTCTCAGCCTGAGAAGAAAGGCTCTTCTGCTCCACTTTGTGCGCTGCTCTCTCTCTCTCTGTGCATCACTCTGCCACCTGGTGGCTGGCTGCTGACAGTGCTGCTCAGTCTGGTTTCCACCGAGACCTTCTGTCAAATAACAGGACTACACCAGTGCTATGGGTGTGGCCACGACCTGGCAGCTCATGTTCCTTTCACACTTGTTAGGGGGAACTTCACAGAGCAGCTTTAGGAGGTTCAAACAGATTTTGTCGTGGAACAATTTACGTAACTCACTAAAGTCTGTCACTTCGTTTGTGGATTTTCTTAATTCGACCACACGTCTTCTTGGTTCACTTTCACCTTCAGTTTATTTGGAGGCTTATTAATATTGATGTAATGTTATCTGGTCTGTTTGGTTGTGTATGTTAATTGTTGTCAGTTGTGTGCAGATGACGTGTTAAGATGGTTGAAAAAGTCTGTTGATTATTTCATTGTTGTTATTTATCTGCTGGTGTCATTTGGTTTATTGCTTTGTGTTTTTTGTGCTCCTTTTGTTAAGCCAAAAACATTTGTGCAGAACTTTTGTAGACACACACAGTTGGTGACACAAAGTTTGTTTATGAAAGACAATCTTTTTTTGGGTGATCACAGCACTTCCAGGCACCATGAAAATGTTAATGCTGAAGCTCTCTGCAGAATGATGTTAATGTGTTTACTTCCTGTGACCTGTCATTAATCAGTCTGCTGCCATCTCATTGATGACCATTAAACTGAAATATGTTTTTTGCAGTTGCCTTGGAAGTCTCTGACAAGTATTATTGAGTATTACTACATGTGGAAGACCACAGACAGATATGTACAACAGGTAAAAACATCCATTACACCATTCATAACTACCCATAAAAACAAACGTGGTGTGTCTGTTTAAGTTGGCATTAACACAGAGCTATATTATAATAAAAATATTATATTACAGTTTGTCCTTAATTTTATTCCAATAACACAGATTGTTTTATTTGCCTTTGAAATAAATCACAAAAAAGTGTGAGTTTCATTCAATGTTTATTGATAAATAAGGTTGATGTATGTTTGTGTTTTTGCATTTGTCTTATATTTGAGTTTGGGATTATTCTGATCACTATGTTCCTTCTCATCGTTCTCTTTCCACTTCAACCTTTGATTCTCCTCCAGAAACGATTAAAAGCAGCCGAGGCAGAAAGCAAGTTGAAGCAGGTCTACATCCCTAACTAGTGAGTAACTAACTAACTAGTGAGATACAAGTTTCTGTGTGAAATATTGGGGTTAAGTATATACAATCGAGAACATCTGTGCAAAACTCAGTAAATTCAAAACTTTCATTTATCACGAAATTTAGACTGTTGCACGAGTGCTGTTGTTGTTGGAGCACAGACCCTTCTTTCTCTGTATTAGTATTCATAGGAGCTCTTGGTACAGTTTCAATGTCTCTGGCAGCAGGCTGATGAATGTTATCTATTCTCTTAGCGACTGTACACTGAGTAGGCCTGTCTTATCTTCGCTGGGCTGACACTGTCTCTGTCTCTTTGCCCCGGCAGTAATAAGCCAAACCCGAACCAGCTGAGTAACAATGTAAAGCCAACTCTGGTGAATGGAGCAGTGGCGGCAGGGGTCCCAGGACCTCCAGGCTCAGGGCAGATCCCCGGCCTCGGCAGAGCCTGTGAAAGCTGCTACAGTAAGTCAGTCATGTAACACTGCAGTTTCTTTGCTTCTTAAAACAAGAATATATAAATATTTCCCTAATGTTATATGATTCTTTTAAGTCTCGGGTGCTCTTGCATTTTGACGGGTCTGTTGCAAGTTTAATATTTTTCAACTTGAATGTTAAATAGTATTTTGAAAAGTTAGACTTTTAAGTCTCTCTTTAAAAAATAATAAAAAAATATTATTTAATTAATTCACTGAAACACATTAATCTGAGCTATGAGGTGAATTAATAGATCTAAAGGGGTTAAAAATCGTGCGGGTTAACATCACATGACATACTCCTCTTTCTGTTTCCTTCTCTCACAAAGCAGTTAGTTGTTGTACAACGACGCAGTGAATTCATCTTAGGTCATTTGTGTAAATTTGAAAAGGAAAACCTATGAACTATACCAACCTTAGCTGTGAGTCTATCGAACCACGGACAGGCCTGTGTCCGAACTCAGAGCCAAGGATGGAGGTTCAAGTTTGCAACTTGTACTTAAATTGAACACAGTAAATTGAGACTGGGACAGGCAACACATTACACTCAGCAAAAGCATATTGCTGTCGTCCACTTGTCTCTCACCTACTTTTTAGTTTTTACATTGGTTAACAAGTGCTGGGATTTTTCCGTTTTTTGGTTTTTTCTGTACAAAATGCTGTTTTTTTTTTTATCCCTCAGCTGTATTTTATGTAGATAATTTAAAAAGCACAAACTAACGTCATACTCTATGTGGCACACATTAGACATTGGATTTACAAAATGGAGAGGAGAGGAGAAAAGCATTTCCTTCCCTGCAGCAATGTATTGCTCGAGTTATTTTAGTGGTTGTACTTAACTCAGTGAAGGATAATTAAAGTTTATGTTCGTGATTGTGTGCATGATTATGTGTGGATTGAGAGACATGTAGCTCACATTCTGTAGATGCACATTCTGCTCTGTCATATTGCAACAGCTTTCTACTGTAAGTGTGTATGCTTACCTCTGTGATTGTGTGTTTAGCCAGCAGCTCCTACCAGTGGTACTCATGGGGACCTCCCAACATGCAGTGTCGCCTGTGCGCCTCATGCTGGACGTACTGGAAGAAGTACGGAGGCCTGAAGATGCCCACAAGGCTGGATGGAGAGCGACCTGGACCCAACCGAAACATGGTACAAACACACACACACACACACACACACACACACACACACACACACACACACACACACACACACACACACACACACACACACTTGTGGTTGTATTAACTGGGGGCTTTTACCATCAATTGTGTGGTAATTAATTCTGTTTCTAGACCATTGTTGTTCATTAGAGCTAGTGTCAGCTGTACATTAATGGTTTTTAACGGTTCGTAATCTGATTCTTCCTAAAGAGCCCTCATGGCCTACCCCTGCGGCACAGTGGCAGCCCCAAGTTTGCAGTGAAGACACGACAGGCTTTTTACCTGCAGACCACCGGGCTGACGCGGCTGGCTCGCCGCGTCTGCCATGACATCATCAGGCCAGGGTATCTGGCCAGGCACCCGTACCTCCCTGTCAACACGGCAGCCGTCAAGGCAGAATGTAAGATGCTGATTAAACACGTGTGATGCACCTACTGTGTCTGTGTTTTCTCTTTTTGACTGGGTTGCAGCTTGACTGTGCCATTCGTCAACTCTTTGACTGTGTTTTTAGGTGCCCTGCGGTTGCCAGATAAGCCGAAAAAGCCTTTGCCGCTAAAACCTGTGGAACGAAAACCTCTGGAGTCTGTGGTTCGGTATTTAGGTAAGAAGCCAAGCAACCAGCAATTTACATTTCAGTTTCTATTTTCTTTCCCGTTTCAGTTTGTTTTTGTGTAAACAAATATACTGGAGCTTTCTCCATTTTTCCTACATGCAGCTCTGCCATGCAAACAATTGTTGCTTTCCTGAGGGTGGAGAGACTTCTCAGCTTCTTTAGTTAATTGGATCCTTTTATTTGGTTTTGGCGTGTTGGTGTTGAAATTATTTTGATTAATATTCCATATCTCTGCATTTGTTATTTCAGAAGCGCATCCCCGTCCTGCCAAACCTGACCCCCCAACTCGTGGAGGGTTCATCTCCACAGGCAGCCTAACGCCCATAAAATCCTCTCCCATCCTCAACAACGGCTCACCCACCATTCTGGGCAAACGGACCTACGAACAACACAATGGACTGGATGGTGAGTGAGAGGAGGAAGTGCACAGGTGTTTGTGTCTGGGTTTGTTGTTTCTTTTCTTTTTTGTCAGCTTTAAAGAAGTTGAACTTCACATGTTAAGTTCACCACCAAATTTCAACACTGAGTTTACTTGTGACTTGGAGCACCACTGTACAGACAAAAATAACTCACTATAAGCTTTATCATCTGTGAAGGTTCTCGGTTATTCAGGTCATGGTTCATCTCATAAAAAGGTTTTTCCAATAGCAGCTGGACTTGTTTTAGTCCCTTGATGATGTCTAACTGTTCCATCTCACAGGGCTTGTTCAAGTCTTGAGGGAAACTTGAAAAAGGTCTCTGGAATGAAAGGGTGAAACGTCAAGGAAATGTCGTCACACATGCTTGTTTTCCTAATAAATCCCTTTCATCTGGTTTCATAGATAAATATAGCTCGGTGTCATTCACGTGGCGATGTTTCTAGAGTGTTTATAGAGACATGTGTAAAATGAAAGGAATTTGTCCAAGCACAGAACCCTGTGGGACTCCATGGTTAACGTTTGTGTGCAGGCTTGTTATTACCATGAACAATTTGAATCTATCTGACAGAAAGGATGTAAACCAGCTTAGTGCTAGCTTTATAGATAGCTTTTTTGTATATTGTGAAGCTGTCTTTCCAGGCCACCTCTCCACTTTTGTGATATCTGCTTTAAGCTACAGATTTGTGAGTTATACTAACTCCTCTGATTAACTACTTTCTTTTTACTTGGTGAAGCTGCAGCATTATAAACTAGATATGCAGAACAGAAACTATTCATTGTTAACTGTATTAACATAATGTAAAAGCTTCAGTTTCTTTGCTGATCAACAATTATTAAAATGTTATGGATAAGCGCATAGTTAAGATCCACTACCTAGGGGTTAAGAGTTTGTGCAGGGCTATGATTTTTTTTGGGTTATGTCCCACTTTCCCTCCCCCATGTGAATCGAGAGAGGGTAAAAGACGGACTGAGAGATGAAGAGAGTGAAAGTACACCAGAGAACGAAAGAGAGAAGGAGAGACTATGAGAGGATTTGATCGGCCTTGGTGCTTTAGCCGGAGGCTACAGTCTTTGTTGTCATGGTAACGGCAAGGAGGCAGAGAAGGATGAGGTCTCGGTAAGTAAGTGTATCCTGAGGGAGAGCATCTCCACTGGTCTGTGAGCCCACCTCAGGCCCCAGCTTGTGTAACTCACAGCGATAGAAGATGGGATCAGGGATTAGTTTTTATTTTAACACCAAGTTTTCAGTTTGATGGTTCATATTTTAGTAATTTAATAGCATAGTAAGTGGTTGCTACACACATTTACTTCTGGTACTGGTAATCTGTTAATTAGGACACTTAAATTATTTCTGTTGTTATTAAATCAGGATATTTTGCATAGTTTCTCTCAGGTAGCCGTATTGGGCTGCAACTAATAGTTATTTTCCATATAGATGACCAAATTATTATTTTCCCAATTTGTCAGTTAACAATAAATCAAAATGCAAAACCACTTGGTTTACTTAAATTAAGTAAAAACAGAAGCTGTATGTTCTGCAGCTTCTTTATTTATGTCACTTTGTAATATTATAATAATTCAAATTTTCTTTCTTGGTTTGGAAGCCTGTGGGGTAATTATTATAACCATCTGTTATTTTATTACATGTCAAAGCACATGTTATTGAAAGCACAAAGTGGAATTTAAACTTGCAACTACAAACTAAGAAAATATTTAATTTAATTTACCGGCTAACTATGTTTTTTCTTTTTTTTGCATATATGTCACACTTGCCAGGTAACGGTACGCACAGTGCTCGGAAGGAAGAGAAATGTAGACAGACTGTGGGAATAGACAGATCACACTTTACAGAAAAACAAGGCATTAAAAATAAGTAATTACTGAAGCCACTAGAGGGCAGAAAATTGTCCTTAATTGTATCTACTAGGAACTGAGGCCAAGTGAGTGGGTGTTGGTTTTCGGAACTAACACGCATTGTACTCTTCCTTCTCTGCAGGCTCAAAGTCCAAAACTCTGGCTCCACAGTGGGACATCATGGCCAAACGGGTGAGCGAGGCGGGGCGGCCCTCGGCCTCTCAGCAGGATGAGATACATGAACTGGACTGAACGCTCTGTGGGAACGACCTCTACTGCAGACCCCAGCGAGGTGAGGCACCGGGCAGAGTCTTTCTGAAAACGTCCCTATTAAGGTTAAGATTTTAGGTTTGTCTTTGAGGTTTTTCTTTTTCTGTCACACATTTACACTCATTTTTTAACTGAGGGAAAGGTTTAAAAATACAGCATATGTATGGATATACATTTTATCTATTGACTGTGGATTCTTCTTCTTCACTTTAGCCATGGTGCAAACCCTGATGTATTATTTACTGTTTTATGTTTATGAGATAATTGTTTGTATTCCTCCTCTCTTGCTTCTCTTTCACAGCAGAGGGGGCCAGGAGAAGAAAGTAGCGTTTTCCAATAATCCTTTGCCGAGGGCAGCTCAGAGATGCTGAATGGGGACGAAGGCATCGGCCACCTTTCTTCAGTCAGGACGGATCTGTCTGACAGCTGAAGACCAATTGATCATTCAGTTTGGCTGTGGCCAATCAGAAGATGAGCCTGACTGTACAGGACTGTGTTTATTACTTAAATTTCTCGGTATTCCTGTCATTGTTATGATATTGTTATTATACGTTTTTTTTTTTTACCAACTATAACTCAGCTTATTGTTTGTCGATCAAACGATGGAACTTGTGAAGTTTCATGAGAAATGCTTGCAGAGCCCTGTGGAAAAGGGTGGAAGGACTGTAACATAAGCCACTTGCATCTTCTATGTTTGTTTTTTAACAAGTTTAATTCACCAAGGAGACGCACTTTTATTTCAGCAACGCAAGTTAACTCCTTGTCTTTTGTTTCAATGAATTTGAACGCTTTACGAGAAATCTTTAGTTTTTGTCACCCGGCCCTTCTCTTCGGCCAGAGAGGTTTAACTTATTGAGAAAGACTTGTTGTTTTTTTCTACCTTTTTCACAAGTAATGCATCTATGCTTCGATAATGTAATTAAAAAAGATAATTGGTTTTCCCTCTTCTTTTGGTGTCTGTGCACAGAAGTCACTGCTGTCAGAACTTGCACTCAGTATTATTTTCCTTAGCTGGTATTTCTTGGCTCACGCAGGTATGCAGTCGGGGTATGTGCAAAATAAGAGTCAATAATTTTAATTCCTAATTAATTTGCAGGTTTAGTGCTTGAAATAATATCAGTATTGAAAACGATTTAATGAATAATTAGAAACATGTTTCCCAGAATCTAAAAACAACAGATTTATTTGATCATCACTAGCTTTCTCTTCAACTCAAACAATAGATGAACATCAGTCATTGTGGATCCAAAGTTTTTAAGGAGATAGTCAACGTATCTGCTGTTGACAGGTATTTTATACATTGTATTTATCGATATCCATTTAAATACGGAGCTTCATAATTTAGCCTTGAAAACCATGAAATAAAAAGGGCAGACAAGTAGACCAATAAATCAATAGGTTAATGCAGCTGTTTTTAAGGAAGCTACTGTATTATTCAGTTGACCAAACTGCCTCAGTTCAGCGCCCATTTCCAGCTTATGTTTTTCCTAAAGAAAGTGTGCTGGTCTTACCTCAGACCGTGTATTGGTGGGGGATGATTGACGCCCTTGATGAGCCAGCTCCATAACGAAGCAGATTGTCGGCCAAAACTGGTTTAAATCCTGGACCTTTCGAATGGTTTGGTTTAAATATAGTTTACTGAGTTATTGCTCAGTGCAGTGCTGTAAAAAAGTCACCTCCTCCTGATTCATTTAGTATTTGTGTTTGTTATACAGTAAATAACTTTCAGATATTGAATCTAGCATAAAACAAAAACAACCCGAGTCCATTAAATACATGGCCCAGTCGTGCTTTAGCTTCAACTCACACTGGCAGCCTGAAGGGATGTTCTCCTGCAGGATTGTCTTAGTGAGAGACTAAGTTTCCTCAATTATGTTGTCCTGAAGCAGCAAAGCACCCCCACAACATGACACTGCCACCTCCATGCTTGACTGTAAGTATCCTGGTCATTTTGTGGAATTGTGTGTTTGGGTTCATGGCAGCTATAACTGGACTCCAAACATTTAAGATGTTCTCAAGACATTCAAGATTCAAAACACTTTATTAATCCCAGAGGGAAATTGTTCATTTTGGGTTTGCAGTGGTTTCACCTCACTCCTCTACCATGAATGCTGGCCTGGTAGCTCAATGAGTTAAGCGTCAGACTGGGATGCAGAAGGTTGTGGGTTCAAACCCCGTCTGACTCCTAATCCATCCCCTACCAGGTGTGTCTCTGAGCCAGACATCCTTGTAAGTCGCTTTGGATAAAAGCGTCTGCCAAGCAAAGTAAAGTAAAGAATGCTCTTTCTACCATGTTTTTTCATGGTCCTGGTAGCCTTTCATCCATGCAGTTCCCATTGACCTCTTCCAACAAGATTTACATTAGTATCAAGCACTCCTTCAGAAATACAATTGTCATTTTTAAAGGTGTTGCTCAGGTTTTACTTTAGTTTTAGTTTGAGTTCATTCATTTTCATATTTTGTCTCTACCAGCTTCACGCATACTTTCGGCAATATGCATGTTTTTATAGATTTTCCATACAGTCCAGGCATCAAGACAGACCAGTGTTATTTTACTGGAAGCTTAAGGTCATAGTTATTCACCCTCTGTCAGAGTTTGTGCTTTAGAGAAATCCGATATTTATATTATCTGGAATAACAGCCCCTACTTATCATAAAAGAATGGTTTGCTTCACTCGTCTGCGAGACGAGGTCGATGCTGATTGCCAGCATTATGACTCTGAGTGAGCTTGTTTTTATGAGGCCTTGTGCAGTATTTTAGTACCTGGCATTAATGTCAAGCAGAAATTATTATTATTATATCTGGTTGGTGAGATGGATTGAGCAAACATAATATTGTTACAATGCTCTTCAATTCACCGAGTGTCCATTCATATCTTTTTATTGATATGTACGTAATTATTAGTCCATTTTAAAGACATCTTGTACATAATATATACATATTATTGTACATCATATATCAGGTTTAATGGGTTTACACCATATTGACTGCACACTATATCAGAAAGGACAGCTCTGTTGTGACTGGGAATACAGAATGTTACAGCTATTATCAGTTTTACTTATTTTATTTCATTGGCATTTTTATCTATGTTGTTGAACAGTGAACATTTTCATTACCCTTTCCTTCCTAAAATACCACAATAATTCTGCAATACTTGCATTTACTACTGGTCCCATTTTCTTTAAAAATATATAATAAAGATATTACTGCAAGCCATAGCAGCTTCACAATACGTAGTGAAACTGCTATGGCTTTGCCATTTAGTAGGTCTGGTTAAGTCGGTAATCATACAACAACTATCATTTATTGTTAACATTTAACTATTTTCTGACATGTTTATAAATTACAGAGGGTTTGTTTCGCAGAAGTATTACAACTATCCAAATCCTTATGATTCAGTTTTTGTAGTTTTGCAGTGGTTACTGTGTATTTTGAATATGCAGACTTTCCTGATGCAGCGCCTGAGCACAGCAAGTGAAAAAATATTCACAAAATAATTTACTGGCACTGCAGAATGTCAAGTACAGTCATAGAATTAGATTAGTTTGCTAAATATCGGCTGTACAGTTTAAATATGACGGGGTGCGTGTGCGTTTTGCTCTCTATGCTTTAAAAGTGCGCTCTCTGTCAGCTGGTGAGTTCATCTGTGTGCACGCGATACAGAGACAGAGATGAAACTGTCAGTAAGACAAAATAACACGAGGCTGTTAAGTTTAATAAAAGAACAACATACAGAAATGAAACTTCTGAAATAACTGTACAGATAATCTAAGTAAATATAATGAACTTAACCGTTTTGGGGAGGGGGGGGTGCTCCCCTTGTATAATGTTAGGGGAAACACTGCATAATGGAACTGATAATCACGTGTAGGTTTTTGACTGCTAATGAACAACACACTCTTTCTAAAGCAAACATACAATGAGGAAGTCACATTTTACTGGAGGCAAGTGTTACTCGATATGTCTGAAGGTTTACACCTGTCCAATGTTTAAAATATTCATTCTACAGGAAACACACAGACTGAACATGGTTTCTACAAAGTGTGGGGAAATAATACCGAGAGTTCTTGACAGAAGAAACCAGGAACAGTGGGTTCCCAAACATGATGAATGTGTATTGTACATGTTTTTGATTAAACATTTGACTTTTTAAATCATGTTGTTCATCTTGTTCTGTATTTTAATAACATAAATGCAAATGGGCTGGTGTTAGTTCCTCTTCATAATAACTCCACTGTTTAGTTATAACGCCATAAATCTTTTATTGGTAAACTGTAACAGAGGCAAAGGATGTGTATGTAACATATTTTTGCCTGGTGATGTCAACATGAATAGATAAGTCCTGAATCCTTCAGGGAAAATGATAAGGAGAATATAAACAGAGAAAATGTGAATTTTATATGTGATATTTGATAATAATGTACATGCTTCATATTCAGCTGGGCTACATTAATTCAGAGCTGGTTTTACTGTTTGCTGTGAACAAGTTTAACATCTAAGACTTATATTATGCAGAATAGTTAATAGTTAATTTGTTGATAATATTTAATTATTACAAAAATACTGTATGAGGAAGAAACATAGCTATGTTAATTGAATGTATCTTTGGCCAAGGCTAGTTGTCAGGCGTATGATAGAGTATTTATAGGTTAATTTTAACCTCTGTACAATCACAAATTCTCCACCCTGTACGATCATTTCTATGGAAGTGGATTAGGGCCACAGATGAAAATATTCTTTTAGTTCTGATTTTTTTTCTCAGAATTCTGTATATTATATATATATATATTTTATATATTTGGCCCTAATCCTCAGAATGTTTCTCAGAATACTGAGATTAAAGTCAGAGTGATAACAGTGATAAACGCCGGACGTTACACGTGATGACGCACGACGTAAGCGCGGAGGGCGAAATCCTGCACTCCTCACAGGTAGATGCGCTGTTCTGCCCAAAAATTATTTTACGATCGCTCTAAACTCTAAAGTAAAAAAACAAAATGCAGTACAGACTATGATAATGTGTTATTGAAGCAGATTTTCTGAGCTGTCAGAATGCTAATCGTGTACGTAGGACACTTCAACATTTAATATCTGGCAACTCTGCTATATCACAAGCAGTATGAGTATTTTGGTTTAGTTTAAAGTTTGAGTTGTATTTTGTAGTAATTGCAATATTAATTGTTTAATGTTATGCATTATTATAGTATATGATGCAAAGACCGATCCTACTTTCATGTCTATCCATTCAAACTATCTCTTTAATTTAAGGTTAAAAGACTTAAAGTGGGTGAACTGGTCGCTAACGACTTCTAGCCATTTGAAAATTAAAATTATAGTTTACAGAGATTGCATATAGCACTGGGGTTTATTAGAATAGACTATAGATTTAACAGAAACAGCTGGGTAGCATTAGCTAAATTTCATTTTAGCCAAAGATAGCCACGTCTCTGTCGCTTGCTTAATTCTTTTGCCTTTTGACTTTAGTTAGTTTTTTAGCAAACTTAACTTATACGTTGTGTAAAATAAACCTTAGCATGGAATTGAGCTACAATGATCGAGAGTCTGACAACTGATGCCACAGTTAGCTAAGAGCTGTTAGCCTAGCTACGCCCACGCCCGGTTCCCTTCCCTGGTGGACGGTTAACCGTCATGTCAGTCTGGTTTAGGTTAGTTTGAGTATTAATGTGACCCCGCAGAGACAACAGGTTAAAGTCGGATTAAGCGGTTTTAGAGATGAATGGCTGCAATGAGAGCTACACTAAGCTAGCAGCTAAAGTTAGTAGAAACTCGTGGGGTAAACAACTGTCATTATATCGCAACGGTCATATTTCCACATTGGTTTTATATGTGGTTAATTGGTGGATTTTTAACGTTTTGTTTTCGGTCAACCAGCTTGATCGTGGGGCATTAGATTAATCTATCGTCAGATTGACCGCCAATTATTTGTAAGGTTATATTAACCTGTAACCTGAATGGTGTGTGGGGATGCACATAGACTTCCCCTCCATGTAACTGTGGAGGTCTGGACTTTGAGCTGCGGACAGGAAGTGGTTAATGTAAGACGCTGACGCTGCGCGAGTCTGTCTGAGCATGTGCTGCTGCTGCAGTGAAGTAAAATGTGTCCGTTTCCATCCGAGAGCAGAGACGCCGGGGACAGCCGAGCAGCTACGGACAACCACCGAGACATCCTGGACATTGTCACCGGGGAATGAGTCCGATGCGACGGCCTGTGTGCTGAGGGAGAGACCGCAGAGCTCGGTGTGAAGGTAAACAAAACAAACCCACAAAAAAAAACCCTGCACCGGGGATGATTCATGTCCGTCTGCTGGAGCTCACTGACATGTAGCCAACATGTCAGGATACGGGAAGCGTAGCTCTTCATGTGAACATCTCCGTTCATAACGGACTTTTAGAAAAGAAATGTCTACATTTCATTTATTTAACTGGCTCATTATATGCGTCCCGTCGCATATAATGAGCGTTTGCTTATTGGCTGTGCAACAATGCAGTGCAACTTAAGCACATAAAACAAGTGGATCTTCATTCAGAGGTTGATGCATTCCTCCTCTCTGCATGTTTTATGTTACGTTTTTATTCTCTGTTACACCTGTTCAAATATGGAGAGCTGGCGATGCAGCCAGACATGAAGACACAAGCGTAGCCTCTGCGTCTAATCATTCCCATTATGCTTCGTCAGGGTTTCTAAGTATTGGCGTACCCTTCGTGAATTGTAAGGTGGCTGCTTTATTATTTGCAGAGTTGCTGCACTGCTCTGTGGAAAGGAGGCGTGATGCTGCTGCGGAGTCCCAGCGGCCGGGCCTGCGCACTAGCCCGCAGAGTCCAGGGACAGAATCAAATCACTTTTAGCCATCTTTTGTAATTACAGCCCACTGAAAGTATCCAGAAAAGCGATTACTGTGAGCCACGAACGTGGGCACACTCATGGAGGCTTTCCGGGGAGAAATTGTGCTGCATGGACACAAGAGGTTGACTTTCAGAATCCGTCATTGATTTTTTTTTTCCCATATAAGGCCTGCACTTCACTATCATTTGGGGTGAGATAATCCCTGCTGCTGCCCAGTAGCCTATATTCCCCTCAGCTTCACACTGCCCATATTGACATTTTGGATCTATTTATAACTCGCACAGCAGCCTTCACAGCAAGGAATCCCAAATGACAGAAACACACTTTTAAGTAACACTCGGCCCACATCTGTGCAAATTGCTGTCGTGTTGACTACAAAGAGGTCTGCTGTCTTTGATGGACTGACACAGGTTTTCCAGAACCCCGTGTGTTGTGTTCATTACAACAGACTTAAAGTATGCTGCGTTACATTCTTGTGTTGCTTTTACTCTACTACAAAAAAAATATCCAATTAGATTTTTAAAGGTTATAATAATTAGTGGTGATTTAGGACTTACAAGTTATTTTATTTAACTGTAAAATGTCCTGCCCTCTATATTGGGCTTGTCCCACATGGCTGAGCAAGTTCTTGAGGTCTTTCATTTAATGGCTAAAACGATGTAGGAGAGTATTAGTAGTGGACACAGCACACCGGAGAACTTTGCTTCACTTTACTTTATTAGATAGAGAGAGAGAGACGGTAGGTTACAGAGGTGGAGAGGAGGTGTAAAAGAAGATCCCCCCCCTAGCAGTTTAAATAACTCAGAATAGATTAAATGTCAGTAATTTAATATAGTAGTTCTATACTAAGTAAAGAAAATCCAACGGGAGACAATTATTGTGGAAACGTAGCAGAATATTTGTCTAGTAAACGTAAGTTTTTGTTTTATTAACTGTTTATCAGTCCCACACATTGACTTGGAGGAATTCTCCTTTCAGAACAGCCTCCCCTAATGGACGTATGTCGACTTCCTGGCACGAACTGCCAGCCTCAGGTCACTTTTCTTTTTTTTTACTTTTCTACTGGAAGCAGTGTAATGGCATCGCATTTTTCAGTACATTTTTTCCGATGTATAGGTCATCTTTGGTCACTCACGCCTGGAGAGGCTAACGGCAGCAGTTACCTCTGTGGCCTGCTGAGCAACCTTTCTGCTAATGCCTTCAGAAATCTCGTTTGTTCAAGCCATGGCACATTTCTTCAAACCCATGCTGTCAACATCAGACTTTGATACTGAAGACCCAGATGTCTCTTCTTTAAATAGGACGGAAACTCCCAGACTCATTCCATTGATGTCAAATCAATTTCACATTCATATTTTTTGCCTCATTTGTTTAGTTTGGTTTCATTTATTATTGTATTTTTATTGAAAGGTTGTTTGATAATGCACAAACCTTTATCACATTCATCTTCTGTAAGAGCTGTGAACCTCAGGTAACCTCAGATTTTATGTCTGAAGGGTTCATATTCAAAAGGTTATTGATCGACAGAGTGCATCTCCTGCTTTTGTTTACATACACCCCCCCCTCCTCCCACAACTCAGCTCTTTTTGTTCCGGCTTTCACCTTGCGGATATAGAAAGGATGTCTACTCTAACGTTATATGAGCCCCTCTTTGCTGCGCTGCGTCTAGGCTTTTAGTCTCGGCCCTTATGGCGTCTCTTCAGCTCCATCAGAAGCGGTGCTTGTTTGTGATACACAGATTTTTCATCTCTGGGGAAATCTTTTGATCTGGGAAGATATCGTGGTGGGAGGAAGACTAAATGTACTAGTTTGAAACCCATCAATGGCTGAGAATGTGATTAGGTTAATCAAAGAAATAGTTCGATGGTTTGATGCTATTATACTGAATCTGGTTCAGAAACCTTTTATCGAATTTAAATCCTTTTGAATCCCTAATTGAGCCAGTTGTTTTGTGTTAACAAGTCATTTACTTGGCCTTTCAACTCGGTCACCTAGAAACACAAAGTTGTACCTGTTACACACTCCCCCCCCAAAACTAGTGCAATTATTGCAACCCTTTGCTTTAAGAGTGGTGTCTTAAAGCCCCATCCCAAGCACTTTCCCAGCAACAGAACAAAGGAGAGCTGCTTATGAAGTAGTTCTCCCTTTTCTGAAACAATCAGATGAGTTATTTTGCAGTCAGGTGTGCAGACATGAGAAATTATTTAAACCTCTCTGTATTTTCATTCTTTTTATATATAACCACTCCAGTTAACGGTTTACAGCTTTGCCACCACCAGTGAGCTTCTGTTAGCGTATTTTTTGTGGTGTGCTGCTTTGTTCTGTACACATGCCAGTCTTAGTCTACATCCATTTTCCCATTTTGAAGGACAAATACAGAATACTGCCTCCTGCTGTTACAAACTGCCTGTTTCCTCAAGTAATTAAGTGTCTAATAAATGTCTGTAAATAGCAAAAATTACTTTTACAATTCCTCAAACGCCTTAGTGATAGATAGAATTAGCTTTAGTTCGATTAACAGTCCAAAACACAAGATCAATCAATCAATCAATCATAATCTACAGTGTCTTAATGGTGACGTTGCAAACAGCTGCTGGTGACAAAGTGATGTTCAGGTCACCTTGGTTACTTGCACTTAACTGCACTTGATACTGCTGGTGTCTGTATGCCACACTGCAGCCTGCCAAAGTGACCTTCTGAAAGTCTGCATAGGCTGGGATCTGATTATGTTGTGGCGTGAGGTTTCTGATTAAATCTCAGTGTCACAGTTCACAGCTGTCAGCATGTTGCCCGCACAGTAAAGGCAGCTCTTTTATTTATTTATTTTTGCAGGTCAACCTTAGCTGACTCTCTTTTTGTGTATTTTTCTCGTGCTTGTCTATGTTTACCTGCTGTCACAGGAGTGTCGGACAGACTTGTCAGCCTTGCTTTCAGCCAGCACCCTTGGTTAAAAGCTTGTTCTAGCAGGTTCCCTCTCCCCGTCTTTCCCTTTCTGTTGCATTAGAAAGGACTCTCGGTTGGTTTCTTAGCACTGTGTCCTTAGGCAAACTGCTGGTGCTCTGTGGTTGGACTTCTCTCTTTTTCAATTCATGCAACACAATGCCTGCATTATCTCCCTGTGGTTATGGTGAGGTTTACAAACCAGGCAGCTCTGTCACATCTGCCATTCTGATCACCATCACACGGTGATGTCCTGCAGTGGAGCTCAGTGGAGTGCAACCGTAAAGTGGATCGGCTCAGCAAGAGCTGGCAGGAACCTTGCCGATCAATACTTTGGGCTGCTGAGACAGCCAGTGGGTTGGTGGGAGATATTATACAACAGTGGGAACAGCAGCAGCAGCAGAATCAAATAGCCCACAGTATGTGAACGGTGTCATGCTGATGCAATAGGTCAATAGATGAGCCTACATACACACGCAGAAAGTTTAGGCGGGTGCATCTTGGCAGCGTTTCTGAGGGCCTTGAAACAAATTTAAGTCAGCTGTTAGAGTGAAGTCTGCGCCGCAGAAGCATCGGTCTCGCACCTGATGTTTACTTTGTAAAGACATCTTGTGAGTGTGATAATAACAGCAGTTTCCAGGACGGGTTGGTTAGTTGTTCAAATCTTTTCTTCACATGAATGAATATGGTAAAACTGACTAATTATACACTTTGTATATTACCTATATTAGTTTCTTAATTTTGCTACAGCATGAATTTCACAAAAATAATTTCCGCTAACACCATTTTCTTCTTGTTTAGTGACATCAGCAAGTTCGCCATTGCAGGTGTTTCCAATAGAATCTGAGGTGTGTAGGCGTTTGCAGACCATAAGGGGCTGCCAACCTTTTACGGTTTATGTGACAGCCAGACAGACACGTAGACAGGATGGATGTAGATAATTTAACAAGGTTACCCAGAGAAATTAGTTGTGTGATAGTGCCCCTTTAAGGAGTCACGATGCGCCTTACACGGGGCAGCATTGATAACATGATACTAATTTAAGGATTTTGAACATAACACAACATTGAAAAACAAATATTTGCACACTGGTGCGTAGGAGAGAAGGAAATCTCTTTGGCAATACCTTGCAGTGACAAATAATTTCTAAAGCTGTTAAACTATCATGTTCAAAGAAGATTCAGGCATAATTTTAAACATATAAGGTTTAATGAAATATATAAGAGACTACTAATTACTAATACACATTTATTCCTAAATCATGCCATAAAAACACCTCATTCTGCTTCATGGCATTCTGGAAAGCTGAAGCATGAAAGCTGGGATTTCAGATCAGGTTTATTTTAACACCTATTTCTGAATGTTCTTTATTTAAGGAGTACCGATTAGTTTGAAAGTGAACAGGGAATTTATTTTCTCAAACACTCATTTCTCTTATTTGATGTATTTTCACTTCCTTTTGAAGTTAAAGAACAATAGTTTAATTTGGAAATTAAGAGAGTTAAACACATGCAAGAGCTATATTTCTTGCCCACATTTTTCATTAGCAGCTTAGTGGGCATGTGATTGCTGAACAAATGGTGTCTGTGGAGGCGATGGAGAGTGCATGGGGAATTGAACTGTGGAAAAAGTGGTGGGGAGAATCAAGGCATCAGAATAATGGCAGTGCATTGATATAGAACTAATCTGAAATTACAAATCATTTAAAAGTATACTTTGCTGTTTCAGGCTATCAAAGTTTCCATTTGCAAATATATCACACAGATGAAATTCTACCTATTACTGTTTGAAACGAGTCCCATAAGCAGTCATGCTGATGTAATACAGTGGAACTGTGAAAGATCCAACCAATCATCAAAAATCTTCTTTGATCTACAGTATCTTGTATCTTCCCAGCTTAATTTTCGCCAAAGAAAAACATTAACCGTCCATTTATCTTCTCTTTCACTGCTCATACTGAGCTGCCTCAGTGTTCCCAAATCACTAAAGCGCTTTTGGTCACAGGGGCTCATGTTGCTCAAAATATTATGCTATTTATACAACATAAATGTCAAATGGTAAATTCACTATTGTGTTCTGATGTAGTAAAGTCATTTGCGGCGTGCGGGTCTCGGAACAGGTTAAAGCGTTATTCTTCCAGTGTTTTGAAAAACTTGTTTGACCCAGGCTTCCTGGGATGTGAAGCGAGGCAGAGTTTCCCAGGCAGGCAGTGAAAAGATGGTGTACTGTAAGTGGTTTATGGAGGTCAGTTGGTCCGTCGCTGAGGCCTAGTTTCTCACATGAAACGCTTGTTCCTTGTTTGGGAGAAATGTGCTAATCCCCATGGGCCCACTCTGGCTCTGAGCCAACCTTTGAAGACAAAAAGAGCCCCCAAAATCTGCTTTTGTTCTTCAAACAAGCTTTTGTACTCTCAATTTCTCACTAAGCTTCTATTCTACAGAACAGTTATGATCTATTGTATAATGGTTGCTGTTATGACACAGTTTCCTCTGGAGGCATTGAATAGTGGAACATACACACTCAGTGGCCTTCTTGGCTTTGTGGTCTTTGAACTTCTCCGTATGATGCTGTTTGCCTTCAGTATGTTTTATTGGACATGTGGTGTGATAAATCGAGGACGGGATCCCACCCTGAGCGGGCCTCCTGACACTTGATACTAAAGACTGTGTGTGTCAAGCTGCGGGATTTGGAAAAGAGCACATGATGTAGGCAGTCAGATGATAACGCTATACCTTACATAAGGAACCCCCTTAAGCAGTAAATAGCATCAACTGAGGTGAAGCAAGTTTAAGTGCTGTGTTCAGCAGACTTTAATTAAATTTCTCTCTTGGCTGAGTGTTTGATTGCCTGGTCTTTAATTGAACGTCGGCTTGGCAACATTGACAAGTTGTCATCCTGAAAGGCCTGCTTGATTTGGTGAAACTAGTTATAGCAGAGACGTTTGATTTTTGAACCTTTTGACTACAGAATTCCAAGGGCAGTAACAGAGGAGGTGTATTTGTTTACAGTTCAGTTTCCATTAAGCCACACGCTGCCCTGAACTTTACATGACAAGTTGTTTTTCATAGCAAGGAACTGTAAAACAGTAGCTTACTTTTCAAGACTTCTTACTTTTTTGTACCTTTCTTCCCCTCAGGTCTGCATCTCTTTAGCACATACGGAACATTTGGAGGAAAGCCAAAGGCAGAAGGATGGTGACCTTGGAAACCCAAGAGGCCCCAGTGCCTTTGACGCCACTGTCACGCTGGTACCTCTACGCCATCCATGGCTACTTCTGCGAAGTCATGTTCACTGCCGCCTGGGAGTTTGTAGTGAACTGCAACTGGAAATTCCCCGGCGTGACCAGTGTGTGGGCGCTCTTCATCTATGGCACGTGCATCCTCATCGTGGAGCGGATGTACCTGAAGCTGCGTGGGCTCTGTCCCGTGCTGCTGCGCTGCATCATCTACACCTTATGGACGTACCTGTGGGAGTTCGGCACAGGGCTGCTGCTGCGCCAGTTCAACGCCTGCCCCTGGGACTACTCCGAGTTCCGCTACAACTTTATGGGACTGATTACGGCAGAGTATGCCGTGCCGTGGTTCTGCGCCTCCTTCATTGTGGAGCGTTTAGTCATCCGCAAAACGCTGCGCCTGCGTTTCCACGAGGGGCCTGAAGACGGTTGGTCAAACCATCGGTTGGATGCAGGAGGTGGAGGAAGGGGAGAAGGAACTTCAGGGGGTGGGGGGAGGAGAGAAAGGAGCATAGGGATAGAAAGTAGTGCTAATGGCTACCTTAAAGGGGAATGAAGGACGGAATAAAAGGAAGAAGAAAATGTGAATTGCCCTGCTACACCTCTTCTACCATCGTCAGCCACTTAGACTGTTTGTGGTGGAGACAGACAGCTATGACTGACTGGGCTGGTGTACAAAGTATCATAACCACAGAAAATTTATCTAGGGCCTTAAAGGCCCAAATCATTTATAGTGCCCTCCACAAAGGGGCACATAGACGCCATGCTGCTGTGTCCGCTGCATCTCATAATGCACCCACCCATTTCCATGTGGGGTTAAGGAAATCGGGGTCATGAATGACCAGGATTACTCTTTCGATCCCATAGACTGGGATAGAAAACAAATCTAAAGGGAGGAACAAATTGAAGGACAACATATTTGTTTTTTCAAGGGCAAATAAATCTGAAAGCAGAATGCTTTGCTGCATATGAAACATAGTAGCTGCAGTTGTATTGTCCTTTTTAAAATGTACATATTGTCCTTCAAAGTACTCTAGTAATGTAGCTACAACTGGCTCTTTAGTGTCCATCCTGAAGCAATGCGTTGTCTTACATCATGAGGAATGTTTTTTCTGCAGTTGGAGAATACTTACGATGCCTGGAAAAAAACATGCATGAAAAAAAAAAGTTGTCTTCCAACATACCTTTTTACAAAGCTCATTCTGCAGCCATACAGCGCAGCTCCCGAGTCAGCCTGCTGCTTCTGTGCGAAGACCGCCAGGAGCTCCACAAGTGAAGTCATTCAGCCAATTATCATGGTCGACTCCTGGTTTTCTCCCGCCGGCAGTATCTCCAAGTGTCCTTGAGCAAGACACTGAAACCCACACTGCTTTCTGGTGAGCAGGTCATGGCCTTGCATGGCAGCTTCTCCCATCAGTGTATGACTGGGTGTATGTTTATACAGACTAATAGGAGATATTATAAGGCGCAAAATGAATGCACTCCTTTCACCACAATAGCAGGGACAGCTTTGTGTCGGCGGTAATGACTGAGTCATGACTGTCGGCTTAAAGCACCAAATGTCTGGTTATGTTAATTGTAATGTTCTTTTTAGTTTTTCGCAAAGCTTTTGTGACTCCCTGTCTGCATGTCCACTGTGTGCGCTTTAATGTTGTGTCAGATATGCCAGAGTCACTCATGCCTGTCGTTATGCCCGTCAAATCACACAATTCACCTGTAACATGTTTTTTTTAATCAATCATTGATTCTGAATGAAAAAGTCTTATGAAGAAAATAGCGTGTTTACTGTTGAGTTTCCTATTACAAGCAAGTGTGATATAGCAATAGTTCTATTTGAGCACCGTGTGAAGATGTGAACAATCTGAAATGGTGCACATGTGACGTCAGGTTTGCACACTTGAATTATTTTTAAACTCACAGCACCTGTGTGTTACATGCTTAACATTTAGTACTGTAAGCAGGTCGTAAAGCACCTCCGCCTGTGACGATGTAGTCTTCGGGACGTAAAGAGGACGACGGTTGACGCGACGTTGTAGCTTCAGTAGGTGGATTTGGTGCTATTACTTTAATACAGATACCAGGGGAGTGAGAGGAGACGTGAACATGGAATTTCTGAACAGTATTCCTGTGGAGGACCATTTGTTTTTGACACAATCTTGACATTTTATGCTGACAACACGTAAACCCGTCGCTTGTCATTTAAACTGTTAATGGGATATCAGTTTGAAATACTTGTTTCAAGTGACCTGACTGGACAAATAAAAGGTGTAACCTTCATCAGTGTTGCTGCAATGAAGCAACACTTCATTGTATGTATGTACCCCTGACTCCCTCTGAGTCCAGTGGGCGGATGGCAGGAAGTGCTTGAACACCACAGATAAAGTGCTGCCACTCAGTGGATAATGTGCAAACTGGAAAAGGAAATATGGAGTAAACACTAGCACATGATCAACAATCCTTATTCTCATTAAGACAAAAAGAAAGTCAGATTGTGTCACCTTTGTATTTGAATAAGATTTTTGGTATCCATATTTCTTCATACATAAACAACCAGGCTTAAAAGCAATAGAGGCATCTGACCCAGCAATGATTATTCAGCTCAAGGCTGTTAACCTTTTCTCTTAAAATCTACTAAACTACATTATGAAAACTAGTATGCAGCTAATATTCTTACCCAATCGTAGTGCTTTAAGACAAATCACAAGAACATGCAAGTGAAGAATATTTGTTCTCTGCAATATGTGAGTGCAGGAGTATTAAATGAGATTGTGCATATAGTGTGTTTTGAAGAGACACCGTCTCTGCCTGTGTATGTGCATGTACAATATGTTAAAACCAAACTGAATCTATGGTATTTTTACCTTGAGGCTGCATGTCTAAAAGGTTTTCAACCTCACCTCTGAACTCTGATTTTGTCCATGTATTGATAACCCACATGTACTGCAATGGTTGCTTATTTTTTAAATACAGCGTACAGGTTTTTAGTGAATTACCTGTACTGTATATCACTCACTTTGATTTTGTTCATGTATGATTTAACAGAATTTGGAAATAAATGTATTTATTTGATCATAACTGTTTTTCATTTCTGTTGAATACATGCATTGATTAAGTAGGAGTAGGTGAAGCTGCCACTACACAACAGTACAACAAATGAAATGATAAAATATGTACAGTAACTAAACATACTGCCTAAAATGATTTGTTTGGTCTCTGCTTTGCTTTCTAAACAAATGTGAATATCTTTACTGTAAACTGTATCTCAGCCTCAATTACTGTAGCATTAAGATTCAAAACAAGACTAAAGTTATTAATCATGTTTCCCAGGTTTTACAATGCAATATGGTTTGAATGATATGGTTTTCCCTGCAAATTGTGTTAAGATGTACTTTAATAGATACACATACATTGGCTAAAAGCTACATGCTAATGTCAGGTGCTCATCATAACGGAGCAACACATTCATGTTAATCTAATGTTAATTAAAACTTTTAGTGGTTATTGTTTTACTTGATCATAACATAAAATGGAGCAAATTGGATTTTAAAAAATGTTCTTAACTAGTGTGATTACAGTGGAGCTTAAGTAGTGTGGCTAAATGCTAACATACATGCTAATGACTAGCAAGTATTGTAACATTCACCATATTCACCTTTTTTGTTATGAATCTTGGCAGGTTAACATTTACTAATAATCACAACAGTCAAAGCACAGTTGAGGCTGAAGGGAACATTTTGTCAGGCAAATTTAAACCAAAAAGAAAACCCACGGGTTTGCAATACTCAGTAGGACATTGCCAGCAAAAAATAGTTCACTTTAATACAGGACTCCGAGGACTAAACATTAGTAAATGTCTTTAAACATTCAACTTGTGTTGCAATCATTCAACTTGTCAAAGTGGCATGACACTGTTAAATGTTCATTTTTCATTGTTACAGAAATATTTAGTTGTATTACTTTAGCTTGTGTTATTCAGAAATTATATCAGATGAAAAGGTAAACACAAGCCTCCTGTTTCTCCACACTACACAGACGTTTCCGGTTTACAGGCTGGTCAAAGAGCGCGACAGAAATCAAGCCCAGCTCTTGTTGCAGGACGTTAATTTGGCCACATGATGGTGCTTGTTCACCAAAAAACACAAACTAGACAAACCTACAGCTTGAAGTTTAGGATGATAAGGAAGCGTCAGTGTGCGTTTAGTGAAGATTAGTTTATTAAGGAAGCAGTGGGTCAACGATTGGCTTAAAATATAACTTGGCTGTAAGATTTCACATGACCCAACATTCCTCCTCATTTCGTACAGCATAAATAAAAATCATTTTCTTGGACCCGTCATGCATTTATGACAGGCTGTGACTTCATTGTTGCATAAGTATGAAAGAAAAACAAATTAATTAGATTAAATGTTTTATTTTAATGCTTCAATGACAGCAAAAATCTCCGTCCCCTCTCTGTCTTTCTGCCACACCCACACCAGGTAGAGAGTATGTGGGTCATTAACATGCCCTGACAAATCCTTCAATTCACTGTCAGTCCCCTGTGGCCTCTGGGCCCCTCTCCTAAAAAAAGCAATCCCTGCCTGCCTGTATGGGGTGTTACCACTTCACACATTCTAATGCACTAATGGCATGAACCTGCTGTGGCCCTGCCTCAGTCGGCATTGTCAACATGTGGCTTCATCGCGCCTCCTCCAATCAGTCACTTGCACTCCAAATATGGAGATCTCTGTTGTGCAAATGACAAGTGTCCTCCCTGAGGTGAAATTGTAGGGCCTGTTTTGCAAGTGTGTTCACGTGTGCGTCCTGTAATATGTGTTGAGCTTCCGCAGGCTTTTCTCGTATAACTTCATTGTTATTCATCGTGTGTCAGGTTTCCAGGTTTGTGCCACACAAAGTAAAAATAGATGAAACTCAATGATCTTAAATTGCCCAAGACTCACATTTGGTTCACTGAAAGGAGTCAGCTGATTTTTGTCAGACCTTTAATCAGAGTTGACTGTAAAATATGAATGAGTGACTGCAAACACCGGCCAACACCACCCGAACAACTCGTTAGCATTCACTGTCTTAAAAGTCTAGGTATTATTTTATCAGGCTATAATGATCTCAGTTCAGCAGTTATATGCACACAAACCTAGTTATGCTGCTTACTTACAAACATTGGGATGTGACAACTTCAGTGTTGACATGGAACGTAATGTTTCATGATCATGTGAGTTTTTTTAGACTTTTGTATTGTGATGCATAAACCAATAAACTATCTTTGTGTGTGCAGGTGTGAAAGGGCATGTGTTGTCACATTGGCATTGAGGATTGATGGAGCGAGTGACAGCGTCATGGTGCATTTGTAGATCGTCCTGGAGCGTGTGTGGAGGGATGGGTGCAGTTTTTTTGGTGAGGAGGGCGTCCTGACAAAATGAATAGATGAATCGAATCAGGTCAAGACTTGAATATTTTTGCATTTCCAACTTTAAATTGAACGAGAGCCGGAGAAAAAGCCCTTCATTGAGGGGAAACTTCTTTGACGTGTGAATGAGCGTCAGGCCTTTACCGAAACACATTCATGCCTTCACAGCGTTGGACTGAGTTTCTGCTGGAAAACTCAGACCTTTTCAGTCACTTTTTCCCTGCGTGTAGGCTGCTTGGCAGTCAGGCCCTTGTGCAGTCAGGGTTGGACCAGCAGCGGAAAGAGAATGGCTCGTTGATCACCCAGGTTTCTTCTTCCTCTTGACCTGCTGTGTGTCTTTGCAGTGTTTGTATGTTTTGCCAAACCAGATCTTTATACCAACCACCGTGCAGGTCAGTGAGGGTCGTTAGAGCTGGAAAAAGATAAACCCACCCCAGTTTGTCTTATTTTCAGGTGTGTTTTGCATTTAGTGAAATTTTTGGACAACCGTTAAATAAACTGAATAAAAATTGGCACAAATATTTATAAATTTAGGTAGGTGGAAACTTAATTCTGTCTTTCTGTCTTTTATTCTGACAGTGACAGCTTAAAGATAATTGGAATGAACACACATGATGATTTCTTTTTTTTTTGCTGGTAAGTTCTTAATTGTACAGCTTTTACAGAACAGGAGTATGATTCAGTACCTGCAGGCTCTTTAGCAGGAGGAACAGATATTTGCACAACAGAAGTATTTAGAGAGAGAGATTAGAAATACAATAGCTAAACCCCTGCTCTCAGAATCGCCTAAATTACAACTGGGTTGAAGAGATTTGTTTTATTTTCTTGAAACCTTCTTCCGATTATATGTTCATGTATGCTAACCTTATCCTGACTGGAAGGCATGTAAAGTGAGACACATCAAATCCTGGAGATTTGCTTTACAGAGCTATGAGAAGTTGGATCCTGAGTTGAAATCCATATTTATTGTGAGACTCCCATCACTTGACCTGCCAGTTAGTAAAGTTACACTTTGTGTTTGTGTAAAGCCACAACAGGCAGGCAGCCGGTTTGTGCATATTTGACGTTGACAGTTTGAACCTGTGGCCAGCTGAAGCGCTTTAGAAAACTGCCGTTGTGATAACGGTCACGGCTTATCTCCTGCAAGACTTTGCATAACGAGGAGGGAGCAGCATTTTCCCATGCTGCTTTACATGTATTTAGTATCACGAGTAAGATACAAGTGTGTCGGGGACGAGCTGTCGACGCTGCCTCAGATGCAATAAAAATCTGCAGACAGCCACCAAGATAAACAGTTCAGTACCAATCTCCTGATTTAGATTTTACTGAATAATAATGTAAACTCCATCTCAGAGGAGTTTGCACGCATAGTGGTGGGATCCAATTTGTGCAATAGATCATTGGTGAAAAGTGCTTTCGTAACCAGACAGCATTCAAGCACAACATATCCAGGCCTGAGGTCAACGGAGAACCTGCCAAGAAGAAAAATGTTCCACCGCCCTGCCCATATTTGTGCTCACTGTTTTCCATATTCAAACTCGTCTTGTTTGCACTGTAAATAATTAATTTATAACATCCTGCATTTCAGGCATCAGATAATAGGCAAATGTTCCTGATTCATTACTTCTATATTATGCTAATAACATCAGAAGTGAAAAACAAGAATTGCACTTAAGTATTTACCACTATTCTGTGTGTTAGGACGTCTGACAGATATATTTAGAGCTTTTTTAAGATTAAGACTCCACATTACAAACATATTAAACGCATGATATAGTATCTGCTTTCAAACTTTAAATCTGTTTGATTTGTGACTCCTTCTACTCCTTCTCTCGGTTACAGATGCATGTAGCATATGACCTAAATATGATTTGACGCTGACAAATGACAAATGAAATAAAAAGAAAAATATATTTTCATTGCATTTTCCATAAAGTTTTCTAATAATGTTTACCTGTTTGACCTTTAGGCCTGCTTTCACCTCATCCTCTAACGTGATGATTTAATAGCACCTGACTAGAGAATTATCATCACCAGCTGTTCATGTAGTTTGTGTGCACGTGTGTTTTCATTTGCCCTAGATTTCAGTGGAAACTCAAGCAGTTCCACCAAGAAGTGATTTCCAATCAGATCGTTTCATTTAAATGACTGAAACCCAGAGAGCATTTTTTCACTTTTTTACTACATCATTAATCATCTCATAACCCTCCAGTTTTATAATGTGATCTTGCAGAGCCTTGACCCTGCACTGTACTAAACAAAGCTGTACAGTATGTAAAGTTGCTGAAACAAGGTCCAACTTTAGCAGCTAAAGCAGTAAATTGCTACGTACACATTGATGCCTCAGTATTATTATTACTTTCAAACTATAATATAATATTTAATACATTTATTAAGGTTAAAGATCGGAGTACTTCTTAAACTACTTATGTCCCCTTGCTTGTTGCTTCTGTGATCAAGATGTCCAGGACTATAAACGGCTGCTCTGCTCTCCAGGTATGCGGCAAAGCAGGAATTATAGTAATAGGTGCTGGCAGGAGAGAAAATGAGAGCAGTTATTGAAATGAATGTGCGTCTGCTTCTCCTGTGGTCCCGAGGCAAGACAGTACGAGGAACCTGAACTGGGTCTGGGCGCACCATCTATTCATGCTTTGCTCCAGAGGGCTTCAGTCTGTCTTTATTTTTCTTGTATCCTCCCTACTTTCTCTCAAGTTTAGCTTCATTTCTAATCAGCCTTTTCAGATGCAGGTTTTTTTGTGAACTCTCCAACATTGCTGATGCCAACTTCACTTCAGTCCAGCAGGCTCAAGGGCCCCAGTCTGCTCTGTGTCTGAACATGGTTTGCGAAGCTTCAAACAGACCCCACACTGTACTGGAGTCCAGATCCATCCTCGTTCCCTACTTTGAAGTGGAACTCCTTTCACTTAGCACATACTAACGTCATAGGTTGGTTTTGATGCGATCCAAATGCTGTGGGTTGCTCTTTTATGCAGGATCCTACTAAACCACACATTTTATTCCCTCTGTTTCTTCCCATAAACAAGACCTTAGACATGTGTTTGGCCACCAAGGGTGCAGTAACTGGCTGCTGATGACTGGTAAACATTTATAAAGTGAGGACTTAGTACCATTTAATTTCTCGCTGGCCGTGACAGAAAGCAACACACTACTAATAGCCTATTAGATTATGGCTTGTAGTTGCAAATCGTGCTTTATAGTGTATTTCTACAGGTAAACATGTATATAGAGGATATAGTTATTACTGTTACTGTGCCTTTGCATTGTGTTGTTGAATGAGTCGTTACCCTATGTAACGCATTACATACTACAAAAGTTATAATATGCAGAAAACTGGAGGGTGAGCGCAGCGGAAGAGGTGTGCGTACTTTTCCCGCTCATTACTGATCCTGTGTGTAGAGCTATGGTCCCACGGGTGTAATGCAAACAAATTGGCTTCAGGTATAAGCAAACTGTCACCTCAGTGATACGTTTTACAGTAACTGTATTTAACGGCATTACTGCTGCATCACCTGTCTGTTTACACCAATGACAGCTGCGGGTTGTGCATGCACACACCTGTGTGTGTTGCTCACAATATTTTGTAGCTCAAACACGCAAAGATAATAATCTTAACAGTATTACTCACGCCCCCCCTCCCCCAGCTGAGCTGCAGAGGATTCTTGTTACGTAAGATTGTCACCACCATTCACCGGTCATGTTTTCCGACTGTGGGAGAATTTCTTGCCTGTAGAGGGATATGTTTGTGTTTTCCATGTGGAGCTTCCAAGCCGCTGGCAGTAGTGGCAGAGTCTGACACAGACCTTCTGAAGAACTCCAGGATCCCATTAGGTTTAGTGGCTGTGGCAGAGTATGTGTCAGCTGCTGTGTTTGGGTCTCTGTTTGCTCTCATAACCTCGTTGCCTCTGTACCTACCTCTCTGAGCAGCCGGGTGAAGCAGAGCTTTTGATACAGGAATAGACTTGAAGTTGAATTATTTCAGCTGTAGAGACGTCTGGAAGCCAATAAAATACAGTAGATTCACTGAGCAATACCTTATTACGTAATTTAAAAAACAAACTTTGCAGATAATGTAAAATAATGTCTTTACACGTATAAGATTTTAAATGGAGGACTGTTATTTAAAATGCAGTAAGTCGATCGTCAGAATATATCTTTCAGCACCTAGAAGACACACAGGTGTCAGCATCTTTAACCCCGCCACTGCTGCAGCTTTCGGCCAGGTCAGCTTCTGGTTCTAGAAGGCTACGTTTTACATTTGCTAATCTGCTGCAGTCTACAGCAACCACTGAGGGGCTAGTTGGAGCCGCTCTACAGGAGGCTCCAGTGCGGTCGGTGTTTATGCAGGTGTGCTGCAGTATGACGTCCGATTATGAAACATGCTGGACTTTAATGGTCTTTTGTTATTTCAGTCATTTGCTATGTTGAAAAAAAGACCCCATTTAAGAGCGAAGGAAAACATTGTGATTTCCGGCCCAGGTTGACTCTGTGGTGTATCCCCCCAAATTCAGCCTCTCACGTTGGTGAAGCTAAAAGCAGAGGGGCACAGTCAGTGTTTATTCCCAGAGCTGCTTTGATGGGTGGACTGACAGGTGATGTTTCCAAGGTGAAGTGGGCAACCTCTGGTCTGCAGAGAACCACCTGTGAGCTCCGCTGTCTGGTTATTCCTGCTCCCACAGCACTGGAGATGTGGAGACGGAGCTGATACTGTAGCTGGCATTAGGCCAGCACTCAGCTGCCAGTCTTAATGTTCAGTACAATGGCTGATGTCTTTATTTTACATGCATACTGAAATGCCGTGGGGCGTATGGTTTTGTGGAACTACCTCCCCATAAGACTTTAATTGTCGGGAGACTGTCGACTGTGTTAAAATAAAAGTTGCACTTTTTTAACCCCCCAAAATGTAACATTTACAAGCAGTTAAACAATGTAAATTCAGTTTATAAGCCATAATGTGGTCCTAAATGGCTGTTTAATAATGTGTCACAAAGCACTTATTAACTATTTTGATACACCAGGCAAAACTACGTAAGATGTTTAACAGATTAAACTTCAGGGTGGGAAAGGTATGACTGGACATGATTACCTGTCTACAAAAAGGGACAAGTAAAAAGTGTAATTTGCCACCAATAAAAACAGCATCTGCTCAATTTACTCTTGTTGATTTTGGCGCAGAGTTTATGTAGTCCAACTGTGGTCCTTGGCTTGCATGTTCCCCTCATGGGAGCTTCTCCTTCCTCTTGCCCCCTCCTTGCCCACTGCACTCCGTGAAGCAGTTGAGTTATTTTACATCATGTCTACTCTCTACAACAACCCACCCCCCTCCTACAAATCTCTCTTGTCATTATAAAAATAGTACTGCGGCTTTGCATGCCAGCGTCTGGCTATAGAATGGCCCCTCTGTGGACGTGGGGTTGGATGCGGTGTATTTAAAAAGTATGTGTTTCATAGAACAGGAGAAGGGAGTTGAGTGATTACTCGCAGGTGACTGCAGCACAAGTTGCTTGATAGGACCTTGTGACGGGAAAAGTTTCCAACTTTAGCGGTAATTATGACAAATGGCCGGGGTTATAGCTCAGGTGTGCTTGTAAAAGCTCTGAAAAAGGGGAGACTGTATTCCCAAAAAAACAACCCACTATGTTGTTTGTTGTACGTTATTTAAACCCATGGTTACCCCCCCCTAGCGGCTGTATTAGTCATGATGCGATGGGGAAAGTTTTATATGGTCAACGTTGTTTCTTTTCATCCACAAACATGATCCCTAAAACTAACTTTGTTGTTTTTGTGTCTAAACCTAACCAAGCTTCGCAAAGATTGTAAAAGTGGGTATGTTTAAATCCTACAAAGTCAGTTAGTGGGAATGTGATGCTGCAATTAAGGGTACGGTAGCTTTTTAAAATAATCATTTTTGTAGTAGCGGAAATATCGAAACTATCTTGTTGTTAGAGGTGCTGTTAATTCCTCCTGTGAAGTCAGACTCACAGTACAGATATATTTGCTTTTAAGTGTTTTCAGAGCCTGGCAGAGAATAGGAGAGCAGAGTGAAGCAGGGAGAGGTAGAACTGGGTGGAGCAGAGTGAACTGATTTTAAATCTCCTTTTATCACAACACACATTAGTGGTTTGGACTAAAGAGCTAATGCTGGTGAAATGTTCATCCAATGTTTCAGCACATAAAATGTTTATAAGTATTCAATGCTTCACTTTTTTTGTTTGTTCTTTCATCCACAAATTACCACTACAGTCTCAGTAATCTCAGTTTCACAGCAGTTTCATAGAATTTTTCCACCGTATGATGCCCAGTTATACTAAATGGTCTATATTTACATGGGAAAATTACGTACCTGTTAGCAAGAGATGGTAAAAAAGAGCTGAGCCAGTACAACCAGTGTAAAAACACTTATAGTTTAGTGTGTTATCGTGAGAATATTTGGTAATTAGCGTAAACACAAAGCCCAGCTCAGAGAAATATAGTTTTTAGTAGATAGATTTTAACCTGACATGATTATCACAACAGTAAAGTAAAGTGTAAATGGTACCTTATCAAGATCATGGACAGTTTCTACCATGTGTCAGAACCATGTGCAGAAATTCACAACTTTACATTATTATAAAAATAATATTTTAAAGGTCTATTAATTAAATAATTGAAATAAAAATAGTCTGCGCACTCAGTAATAAAAACAATTATTATCATCTTTCCATTTACTGCATTTTATCAGTCACATCTCCACATAATGCAGAGGACAACTGGCAAAATGCCACCGAAGACAGAAATGGACGAGGCGTGATATGACCTGTGAGCATGTGGTGTCTTTTTTTAAATCTGTGCCAGTTCCTAACAGCCTTTAATCCTCATCCATCATCTTGTCAGGCCCTTCCCTACTTCGAGCTTACTGATTGGCCGAAAGCCAGTGGCCAGACAGCATACAGAGTTCACCGCCACTGTGATGTAACAGGGGGAGTTCTACCTGAAACTCTACCTCTACCTTTTGTCTTTTTCGAAACGCACTGGCCCTCTGTTAGTCAGCGTGCTTTATGTTAGTGATTGATATCATCTGTAAACACAGAGGCACACACCCTTCAACGTATCATTAGTGAGCACAAGGCTGCTTTCATGGTTGCTGTGGCTGTTCTGACATGTCACTCACAAAAGAAAAAAAGTGCACGCACACATTTAGACTTTGACAGAGATGGAAAAGAGTTTGCACAAACCGGAATGGCAGGTTTTGGGGCTTTTGAGCAGTGAATTGTGTGAATGCTGTGTAAGGGCTGGATGAGTAAGCAGGTCTGTCTCATTGTTCATCACTGACCTCATTCTTTAATTTTCCTGGAAAACTACTTGGTCAGGCTCACGTGGAGCAAAGATTACCTGGTCTAGACAATGACAATGAAACCAGCAGAGCCAAGCGGCAACACTGATTGCAGACAATTCTGTTGTCGTGTCAGCCACAAATTTTAAAGTTAGTTAGAAATTCAGAGGAAAACAAAGCTCCTATGAAATTTATAGTAGTGAGTATGAGTAATGATGGACCTCCAAGTCAGTCTCTCTCTGCTGTAGAGCCCTGATTTGATTTTCAGGATTTGATTCAGAATCAATTCTGAAAACGGTCCAAAACAGTCCTTGTTAAGAAATAATAGTATTTAGCCAAACCACTAACTTATGTGCTTTGCTTCCAAAGAAGCAGAACTGCCCGTTAGGTGTTGTGGTGTTGATGAGGGTCATTGTGTGACGGTAAGCAGCTTTCTAAAAATTCACAGTGTGTGTGTGTGGTAAAGATTTGGGGTGGTGAACTTGGTGGTGGTTTTTCTGACAACATTATCAGCATTGAAATCAACTTGAATGGTCAAATATGTTTGTGCATACAAAGAATTTGTCTCTGGGTTCTCAATGTTCTTGCAGACAGTAACAACAACAAGGACACACTTGACAAACACAAGCACAACAACACTGGGCAAACATAGGCATAAACACGACATATCATAAGGGTACGTGTGTCTCAGGTAGATGAAGTGGAGGGCTTAATAAAGCAAACATACAAAGCATACAAAGGACTATATGTTCAGTGGTGGTTGTATGTGCAATACAGCTTGAGAATAACATAAAAAACACGACCGTATAAGGTGACCGCGTGGCTGTGCTGAAGTCATTTAATGCAGAGTCATGCAGTTTAAAAAGGTGTAGCACCCCATTACCTGGTGAAAGTTAGACTGACCAAACACAACACCCTCCTGTAAGTTCAGACCTCTGTGTTAGGAAGATGCTGTGATGTGCACATATTGTTTTACTTACTAGTGGTATGATGAGATGTGATCCACGGATTCTACACATTCTTCACTATTCAACTGAGTTTATTTGTAGAGAGCCAAATCACAACAAATGTCTTCTCAAAGCACTTCACAGTGTAAGCTTTAAGAACTGATTTAATTACTTACTAATTATAATTACATATATATAGAAAGCCCCAACAGTCCCACTTGAACAACCACTATGAGACAGTGCAGAGGGAAAACTCTCTTTAACAGAAGAAACCTCCAGTAGAACTGGGCTCAGAGTGGCTCGACCTGTTGGGGTGAGTGGAGAGAAGACGAGACTGAAAGAATAAGAACAACAACATGCTGCAGACGATAGAAAGGAGTGAGGGTGGTGGTGGTTTGTTTCTCCTGGTTTCATGGATAAATATAGCTGAGTGTCATTTACATAACAATGTAACTTTATACGTTTTTTCTTATATATATTTGAGTGTGTCATTATAAATACAGTGGACCAATCTAGGAAATGTATCATTGTTCCAGTATTTATGGTAATAATGGTATAATGGTAAATGTTTGTATTTTTTTGACCCTGGAGAGAGAAGTGGCTGGTGTTCTCCAGCTGTTGAATGACAGGGACAGACTGGTGACACAAAGGGCCACAGGGTCAGTGGGTTAGGGGCTCATGCAAACTCCCAACTGTCCCTAACTCACCCTCCATAGTTCTGTCCAGCAGGTGCCACCGTGTGACCTTGACTGGGAATCTGGGATCCTGGGAATGTGAGTGTTCGAATGCTGGCCCTCTGGGACAATGTGAGGCAGATCTGTGACAGCGTGGCTGTGATCTTAGCGGGCTGGGGTTGGTGAAGGTGACAGAATGATCCAGGCTGGGCCACGGGTCACTTTCCACTGGACGCCCCGACCCCTTTGATGTCTGATCATTGCATCTTACCAACAGTTGGTGCTCTTCTACATCTTTGCCTGTCCCACATTACACTGGTAGACCACCCAAATTTGAAAAAATGTGCTGCCAGGTCTAGGTTTTCTCAAGAATGCAGCCCATCTGATCTTCCCCAAGCCCATCTGGACCCTCTACATTGGGAAAGCCTGCCATGGTTGCAGTCAGAGTGTACGTTTGGTGTGTGGTCACTGAGGATAATCGAGAGCCTTTTGTAAGTTAATTCCAAAGTCTCAATATCATCTGAAGAAATGCACATGTGTAGAGCTGTTTAAAAGTCAATAAATGCTTAAAGGATTGGTTTACAGCCGCATAGTTTGACAAAGTGTTCATGCAACTCAAGATATCTCATAAACCTTTTAAGTTATTAAGTTCAAGGATCTGTTTCCCTTGTTTCATACTTATTACACATACAACAGAGACTGTGTGAATAGAATTTTATGACAGACTTCAGTGACTTGAAGGTACTTTCCCTTAATTTTTCTTGGTGCTTAGTGCAGAGTATCTTCACCCACAGTTCAGCATTACTCACTCAGGCCAAAGTCTTTTTGCGCTGCTGTTTATTCAGGCTAACGGCAGGCAATTGGCTTTGATACGGAAAGCATTTGAGTGTTTATAGGAGTTTGTCGGAGCAGATGTGAAATGGCAAAGACACAGATGAAAGGTAAAGCGCTTGTTTGAGTAGATAAAGTGGATAGTTGGGAGGGAGGGAAGGCAGTTGCACCTGTGTCGTGTATCGGACACAGCCCAGTCATTTAGTCCAACAAACAGGCTGACAACACTAATAAAAGCAGTATTAAAAGTAAATTCTGCCAGAATCCATATTTTAATGATGCAATAAAGTGACTCAGGATTCTGATGGAACTAATCTCTAGTTGCAGGCTGATGGTGAATAGTTTCACCTATATTTTGATTGGGGCTTGAGACTAAAGCTTTGCTTGCATCATAAAGACGCCTGCTAGTCATACTAGAACTGCAATGATAACTAGCTAGCAAGCTGACGATGCAAAATAAGAGTTTGTTTGTACCTGTGCAGCTACAATTGTCTGTGCTGCTGGTGTGTGTTTTTCAAGACAATAATTTCAAAATCATCCCAAAACTGTTTCAATTACAAAAAGAGTTGGGTTTGTTTTTAAAGTAGTGAATTTACTGGCACCAGGTTAATATCTGACCTCCTCATCCACTGTTTCACCTTGAAACCCCTGAGACCAGTAGATCATTGTCACACTGCTTCTTAGGCTAATACCTGAGAGGTGACGGCTCTTACCTCTGACCAGTCACAGGTGACAGCCCCACAGGCACCTGGCCCCTCTGACTCTGCAGTTCCTGGAACTTGAAAAATAATACAGAATGAACATGAAATTAAATTTTTGTTCCCAGATCTTTCTGAAAAGTCTGCAATGCCGACTAAGAGCAATGGAAGCAAAAGCAAAAACTGAACCCAAAACATTTTGAGAAGTTCTGGCTCACTGAGTCCCTGCAGTTGAAACCCAGACAGTCTTTATCAACTTTTAGACAGTAGCATTTCTTTTTAGGCTCCTCTGAGCTGTGTGTCACAGAATGCTTTTAACATTTACCAAAGCAGATAGAGTTTCCGTAAATTGACTAAATGATTGTTTCACCACTGTAAGTTTCTGTTCAATGGTAACAGCAACTAGCACAACTACAGTAGTATAGACCTGTGTCATTAATGAGGAGCAGCTGTTGAACTCAATTTCAATGCTACATTAATTAATTAATTGATGAATCGCTCTTACACAATAATGTCGTTAAACGTATAAAACAGTAAAACGTTAAGTAGTTAATAAATAGGTTTAAAATGTTCTGAGGCCAAACTGTCACATTGTTCAATACATGATGAACTAAACAGAAAGAAGTAGTTGAAGTAATTCTAAGACAACTTAAAACCACATTGTAGTAAATGATTAACTGTCAATAACACAAGGAGTTAATTTGTGCTCTAGGCCCTGTGTAACATGTAATATTTAAAGGGTGACCTATTTAAAAGTGTTGTTTAAAGTGTGCTATTACGCTTTGCATTGTACTGACACCTGTCAAACAGCTACGGTGTGTTTCTGTCAGCTGTGTTAGAAAAACACGAACATGCTCAAAGTTCAAATATCTGAAGCATCTCAAAACTGCTTTGTTAGAGGGTTTATAGGATGTGTTTCCTGGAATTAAATCTGCCTTTGTCACTCCAGGGCTCCTTATCTTACATGTGGACTAAATACAAAATGTTACTCAAGTAAATCCACAAATACTGAGGAAATTAGTCTTCTATTCGCTTTTGCTTGTGGCCTTTATACTTTGATCCTCACCTGCTTATATTTTGCACATTGTATTGCGTCGCACGGCAGCAGTAATTCTAGGAAGAACAATAAACCCAGAACTTTATGAGTGTGTGATGATGAGTCAGAGGTCATTTACTCATGATATTCAGAAAAAGTCTGAGACTTTGAGCTTTTTCTGTCCACAGTTTTGTTGTGGCTGCGTTTGAGTCATACCGTGTGTGTCGTGTCGCTGGTGAAGCTGCAGATCGTCTCACCTTTCTTTCTCAGAATGTGAAAAAACACACACTAGCAGCACATAGACAAATAGTATTAGCAAAAATGTTTTTTTCTCTAGTGTCAGATCCCTGACACGTAAAGAAGATAGTTGGTGTTCAAGAAAGTGAAGCAAGGTGTTGTCCATTAGAATCGGTTCAGACTGAAAACAACCGTGTTTAAAAATACTACAAGGAGAGTGATGGGCAGTCTTACCAGTGACACGACATATGATCCAGGAAGTATAGGTATAAGTATATAGAGAACAGAATAGAAGAGCATTAGGAAATCATCTTTGACTTGGAATTTGGAAAAACATAAAAACAGCCAGTGACACAGCACAAATGTAGCAACATAAATAACCCCAATATAAATAAACCCCGCTTAAATATAGCGCATTCTGCCAGACACATAAAAAAACACAGTGTAATGCTAAACAGCAAGATAAAGTAACAGATTAATGAGTTGCAAATCTTATCAGACATCAAAACGAGACCGTGGTTTATAATATGAGGCGGGATCTTACAACTTTACTTTGCTAGGTCACCATGGCGATAGTCATCTAACTACTCATGTGGTGATTGGTAAACAGTGTAAACGAGGCTTTTTTATTACAAAGTTATCTACCTGGAGTTTGTGCCTGGGTGTATTTTTATTGGTCATTACAGCGGCGACATCGCACTGTGCTGCGAGATTTGAGCCAGGTCACGGGGTCATTCAGTGGGAAAACAGACAGGCAGCAGTAAAATACATAAGGTACAGTCCTGTTAATCCAGTTTATCAGATGGCAAAACACCAAACAGCTGGTGATAAACACAATAATAATGATAAAGTTATTATTGCTGTTACATTTTATATGTCATCATCACAAGGTTGTGCAGATTTTTGTGGCCTGTTAATGTAGCGTGTGGACAACTGCACAACAGTGATTTGGTGCAGTGTCCAATAATGTTACATTACACTGGGGCAAAGGTTGAGCGATACAGAAGTTCTGCCAGGTATTCCTCCATTAGCGTCTACAGTCCACCAGTCAGAGTAGGTTCTGTTAAAGTTATAACTGGACTTCATTTTCAGGCTTATAGTACTGATGTCTGTCTGAATGCTGCTGCTCACCTGAATGAGCAGTTAGTTGGTGAGGAACAGTTCTCTGACCGAGTTAGTTGGATTTCTGCTTGTACTCATTTCTGTTGGGTTTAGAGGCATAGGGCCTCAGAATGAACCCGACGAGTAAGAACACAGTACCGACAATAAAGTAATTTGCTTCTTATGCACTTATGATCAACTGCAGTCTTTGGTTATACACATACTATAGATGCTTTAAAGCATTTGATTGGACCAGTTTGTTTTCTCGGTCTTGGCTTCATGCACCGAGGCCAACAAGGGCGCATCCCTTTAACAGCTCAGGCACTAAATCTAAAGTAAATTGTACAGTTGAGGCACGGTTAATTAGTTTGCTTCCTCACTGCCATTATAATTATCTCTAACCACACCCACCAACTGGAAGATACATCTATAATTGATCTGATTGACAGATGTTATTAAATTTTTTTTCCTCTCAGTGTTTATTTACCACACATTAAAACATGTGTGACCATGTTACAACAGAATCCACGTGCCTGGGACATTTTTCTGATAGTTACTGCAGCTGAAAGCCAACTGAGTGAGCGAGTGAGCGAGCGAGCGAGCGAGCGATAGGCGAGAACACAGTGTTTCATCATTTCGTTTTCCATTGCGCATGTCAGTACACTTGTAAAACAAGTGAAATGCCCCATATTATCTGAGATCATTTCCAATGATGTTTTTAATTGTTAAAAGAGGTGTGAAAACAACCAAGCCTCTGTATCGTACCCCACCACTTCACACACACACACACACACACCTAATGTGACTTAATAGTGGTTTTAAAGGGCTTTTTACAATAATGCTCAGTCTGCAGCTTGCTCACAAAGCTGGCAGGTCAGAGCTGGTGACTGAGTCAGTGAGACCATTATGGTCCCCCGGCTGCAGCAAGAGCCCACAACCTTCTCAACCACAGGCTGGAGAAAAGACCCCACACACCAACGTGTACATATGGACTGAGATACAGAAACACTTGACACCTTACCCGCAGTTTTCACCAATTAGCAAAGACGCTAACTCGCTAACTAGCAGCGTTTGGTGTATTAACGTCAACCAGTTTGGGTTGCGCTCTTGGTTCCAGTGGTTGTTACTGACCAGAACAAAATGGCTGCAAGACAAATAAGAGATAAAAATTGATATCAAGTTATAAATTTAACAGTCAAACAGATTTTCAGTCAGGTCTGCGGGTGATGCCAGGTCAACAGGCAGGCATTCACTCATCTGTGGTAGTTCTCAGAAATCTTAGTCTCGGCTTATCAGGCTCTACTTTGTTCTGCCAGCTTTACTTTGAGTGAGTTTTCTACTGTGTCCAAACTTCTTGTTAGATAGTTTCAGAAATCCCCCACACACACTTCCAATATGGGATTATGGATGCCTGATTGTTTTTGTACTCTCTACACCACGAAGGGCCAGCAGCACGCAGGTAAAAAAGGAGAAAAGGAGCCGGGCATTGTTTTTTTGATGTGTTACACAACTATTTGTAGCACTTCGTGTGAACAAAAACCACGATAAACCTTTTCCTGGAAACGTGCGCCGTTACACTCATTTTTAACTTTTCACTTCACCTTCTGGCGGTGGTGGTTCAGATCAGATGACAACACTCTGGATTTTGACAAGATCACACAGCACATCGTATGAACTAGTTCTGAGACATCGTAAACCAGTCTTTAACCTGATTTGTGACTTTGTGTTGGTGGTGGAGAGGAGGATTTGTGGCTCGGGTCCAATACCTGTTTTGGCAGCACCTGAATATTGCTCAACATCCTTTTAGATCAATGTTATTTATGTGTCTGTAATCTGTCTTCCTCTTCTTGTCGTTATGATTTACCATTTCTTAACTTAGTTCCTTCAGCTGTTCGCCGTGAACTTGAGGTTTCTGGTGAACACAAGCTGTGGTACACGTTGTAAAAACACAATTCAGATTCAAATCTTACTGTATTCTGTTATATGTTCATGCTAAAAGTTTTAAACATATTCTTTCACATTTTTGCAGTGACTGTACGAAAACAGACACCCACACCACAATGGCGGGCCCCGGAGTAGGAGAATGGTTTCAAGCAGATTTGGTGTCATTTTTCTTTGCCTCCTCATTCATTACATGCAATCAGGTCACAGCCCATTTGATGTTGTTGGGAAATCATCTGCTGCACTACAGACGAGTACATCGTCTGGGGATAGAGTGGCATGGACTCCGCAGCTCCTCTGACTCAAGTCAAACCTGAGGGGGGGTGTTATGTAAAGTATACACATTAGCGTCTATGTAATTATTGTGGTGTATAATTTGAGTCATCACAGAGAGAGTGAATGAACTGTGCAGGTGGTGGTGTGGGAAAGCGCAGTGTAAATGCTGTATGGGGTCTGTGCCGGAGGGATTATTGTGTGCACCACAAGGGGGCAATAGAATAGTTCCCACAGGAACTAGGGGGCTGCACTGTCAGGAGGCAGGTCACGCTCTGCCTGCTGTTTCCTTCACTTTCTTCATCTTTTTATTTTCTGTCTACCTTTGCTTTTCCTGCTCTCAACTCATTTTCTCCGATCCCACTCACTCACTGCTTTCTCACACACACAGACACACAGTTAGCTCGCATCGGCTGAGTTATTTTCAGTACAAACACCTCTGAGTTCTCCTCTGCTAACCAGATTACTGTACAGGCCCACTCATGGAAGGTGCATAGACTGATGTTTTCTGAGGCGGGATGGAAGAAATGAGTTGAGTACAGTGGGTAGAGTGGGTTAATCAAAATAGATGGGGTGAAAGATGCACCGGCATGTGTTTCATATGGCGGAGGGAGGGAGTGTGGGTTGTAGGTGAAGCAAAGTGGTCTTCGTGTTGTGTTGACTTTGAGACACAAGATCACACAGTGAGGTGAACGGCCAGAATGAATGTCTGGCCAAAGCTGTCTGTCTTCCGCGAGGACTGCTGTGGTTTAAGGAAACTGAAAAGTGTGATGGGGGAGGAATTTGTCTGTATTCAGTTGTGGTCATTTATGAGGAGAATGGTGTGAGTGTTTGTGGCTCTTTGTATGTGTGTGTGTGTCTGCGAAATGAGCGCTATTAAACCCTGAGTTCTGGAGTCTGCAGTAGTAGGAGAAGTATTATCAACAAACTGATTGAGTGAAATTATTATACACAACATTAGTAACACTAATACATAGGATTTATAAGCTATACCTTAATGTTGTAGCTTATTTGTAACACAATCAGATCAACAAACTAATTTTAATAGTTCCCAGCTACAAAATGCAATTTTTACTTTATTGACATTGAAATGTTCTGCACACCTGCCTGACCTTATGTGAAAAATCTCAGTTTAGCTCAGTGTTCATGATTCAACAATAACAAAGAAAGAGAGACTGGGAAACGGGCAAAAGGCAAAAAGTTGAACTTTTTGGAAGTCCTGTTTATTAAATCTGGTGTAAAACTAACTCTGCAGTTCATAACAATATCATCATACTAACAGTCAAACATGGTGGTGGGGGCATGATGGTCTGGGACTGATTTACAGCTTCAGGACTGTGATGACTTGTTATAACTAATGGAACCATTTGTGCTCTAGCAGAAAGTCCTGAAGTAGAATATCTGGCCATTAGTTTCTGACCTCAGGCTTAAGCAGCAGGCAAATAATCTGAAACATACATGATTTTGCATTGACCTAGTTAAAGTCCGGACTTAACTCTGATTAGGGTTCTGTGCCATGACCTTAAACAGGCTGTTCATGGTCGAAAAAACATCCAATGTGGCTGAATTAAAACAATTCAAGAATACAAGATAGTGGGCCAGAAGTCCCTCACAGTGAGGCGAAAGACTCGATGCCAGGTCTCCCAAATGAATAATAGTTGTTGTTGTTGCACAGTCAGTTATTTTGGGGGCAAATACATTTTCACATGTGGGTGTAACTTCTAACAAATCAAAAATATGCAATGTTTAGACTTCGTGGTGCTCCTTTTAATTCATAGGCATCTCAGGGGATGATGATGAGTCCCATGAGTTGTTGTAAGGCATTGTAATCCAAAGAGGTTGGGAACCTCTGCTTTAATATCCATGAATGTGATATGTTTAGAAGGATCACCCTGTTTCTCTGTGTTTAAATAGAGATGCAACATTTCCTCTTAAACTGTAGTGAAGAAGAAGTATTAGGTGCCATAAAAGGCAATGCTCAGGTAAAATATTAAAAAAAGGAATTGTAATTGTCTACTTTTCACCACTGTGTGTGTGTGTGTGTGTCAGCGTCGGTTTGAGTAGGCACATTTCACAGGCCTCAGAAGGTTTCTGACAGCAGTTGCTCAAAAAGCAAGTTGTGGTGTGTTTGTGTCTTTCTGGGTGGGAGTGCGTCTTTTTGAGGGTGGGGTGGCGCGGGATTGCATCCAGTCCCGGTTGGATGGTGAAAAGTGCAGCGCAGCAGAAATGCATTCCAAGATGGGGGGAGAGCTGCATGGGTTCCACGACTATCAGGTTCTTTGGCTGGGCTGCGGGTTTGGCTCTGTCTTGGCTTAATGGCAGGAAAAGAGGGGAGAGTGTATAGATGATTAGTAATGAAGGGGCCAAACCAGAGAGAAATGTTTTAGCCCCAACCTTTTATTGTTTATAGATAAAACGCTCTGCCAGAGCCATTAAAAGGAGAGAAAAATCACATCCTTGAACCATTAAGAACAAAAACTGATTCACTTTGAGAAGAAGAAGCTGCTTGTTATGTGATGTTCAGTGTGCCCGTGCATGCTGATATGTGGTGTGTGTGTGTGTGTGTGTGTGTGTGTGTGTACATGTGTCATGTGTAGCTTGGAGAAGCCTGCAGCAGGACGTGTAGCCAGTGTGACTGCTAATGAACTTGGAACAGCGTCTGTGAGCGTTGGGGCTGAAAGGGCCCTTTCACCAGCTCGGTCACAGTCACTCAGCTGTCACTCGCTGACCTACAGCTCTCTGATTATGTCACTGACGCTTAGAAGTCTCCGCATTTGCATCCAAGTCTGGCCACCCCAATCAAACGCCCTATTAAAACCTTCTACAGGTCTCCTTTCAGTTTGTTCCGTTGATTGCAGCTGTTGCTCCGCTCTGAGAAAACCAGTGTGCCGAAAAACCCGGTTTCCAATCTCTCCCTGCTCCTTTCGCTCAACTAAAGGTCAAGTAACTACTAACCCAATGACTGGATTCTTGCTGGTGAAAAGGTGCTCTACGAGGATATACTTGCCACTTAAGCTTTATTCAATCAGGAAAGACGCACACTGGCTGCACTGCTTACTGTAAAACACAATGCAGATGTTATTAGAAATACAAGACTGTAAATCTTTAAAGTATCTCAGAGGAATGAACGTCTGTAATTTCAGTTTCAAGGAGCATTGTACTGGAAACTAGTCCTTCAGAATACTGCAGGAACTTTCAGAGCCAAACTGTCATCTGATCTTAAACTCAGCTAAGGTTATTGAATATCTCTGCACCCCACATAGAAAGGATTTATAGACGAAGAGGTGTTGTTGAGGTAGCAATTACAATCAAAGGTCCAAAAGGCGAAGTTCATTAATCTTTCACAAAAAAAAAACTTGCTTACTAAATCGTACTGACTTTCAACAAATATCTTTAAATTAAGAACTGAAGAAGAAGAAGTGAAGAACTGTACATCAATCAGTCAGTGTTGTGGTGAACAGGGTTTAGGTTGTTAAGGCAAAAAAATAAATTAAAATATCTGTCCAGCACAAGAAGACGAGAATCTTCCACCACTACAGCGTGTTCATCATTCTGAATCTACGAGAATTCATTAAACACTGGTTACCAGGAGCAACAGGCCATCAGGAGGAGGAAGGGTCCGCTCCACACCGCTCTCCGCCTTTCTCTCTGCCATCCTCCGCCCCTCTCCCCTCACATGGGCTTTGCCTTTGGCTGAACGCTGGGATTCTTTCACAGAGGCTGCCAGTTGCCAAGAGAGAGCGAGCCCCAGGAAAGCCGGGCAAATGCATGTGGGTCACTGTGAGTCAGAAGGGGGCTTTTCATTCTCCTCCATTCTTCCCTCCTTTTTCTTCCTCCTCCTTTTTGTCCCTTTGTTCTTTTCGGCTCTTTGGCTTACTCTCATGACTGAAAAGATAACACTGATTTGTGTCAGTCCCGTTTATTATTCCCCTGGACGAGCTGCTAAGACAAGGCCCAAAAGATATGGAGCCGCGTCCTATTGACTTATTAACTTCTCCGTCTGTGCGCACACATCTCTGAGCGTCTCTTTGTGTGTTTGGCTTGTGTTCCTGACCCGCGGACAAACAAAACGCTGCGAGAAGGGGTCGGACTCCACTAAAAGGGATCTAGAGCAGATGTTTCATTGGCTTCAGTCTCACTTCCTTTCACCAGTTCTTGACTTCTTCTTTCCTTTCCTCTTTTTCACTGCTGGATTCTGAGCGGTTCGTGCTGTTTTTGTGGAAGCCCGTTCGTCTGGCCGGCTGCACAGACGCAGGAACGTAATCCAGGCTGTTGACACTGCAAAGACAAATCAGAGGACAGCTTGTGCTGTTGGCTTGGCCTTTACTTTACATGTTTGTCTCTGCCTGCCATATGTGCTGTTTGTCTCCCTCCTTTCCTTCCACTGGCTGTTTACCTCTCTATTAGTTCTCAACCTAGAGTCAGAAAAATAACTTAATGACATTTTAGGCTTTTCAGTGACATCCCATTCAGATGTTTGAAGTGTGTATCTGTGGTCACATCTACAGAACACACACTCACACGGGGACTTTTATTTTATTTGACATGTGTCATCTCCTTTTGAGGCGGTGAAAGTGCACGTATGAGAGTTCACCCTCTGTGTCTGTATCCTTCCCAAGGTCGAGAAAGACACTGACAATGGGGGCTAAAGTCTAGATATCCGAGATATCCACATCAGAGTGCCTGCTATTATTTCATTAGATTGATATCGGGTTGTCTGACACTGCCCTCTTTCTCTCTTGCTCGCCCTTCTGCGGCAGAGTTTCTCATTTCAGCAAAGACAATGGCCTGTCTATCCTGTGGTACTAAGTAAATGTCAGGTACTGTCTACACTCCTCCTTATCTATTCACTGAAATGCTCTAGGGGCGGAGGGGTAGATATTCATCTAGCAGGGTCTGTATACATGTGTGTTACATGGTATAACTCCAGTTAAGTCACTGGATTAGGTTTCCAGCATGTATATAATGTACAAGGACTCAACACCAGATTTCAGGCATCTTTATCTGACTTTACCATCTTGAATTAGCGAATGAGACATTGTCTCAGTTCTGAAGAGTTTTATTTGTTGGCATATTATTAGTATGTTTCATGGTCAGGTTGAGGTTTTGACTTAAAGGCAGAACTTGGCTGCCACAAGTACACTTTCACCACCACTCCTGTGTCTGGATGAAGATTTAATTTCAGTCTCCTGTTTGTTTCAGTTTAACTCAAATAATACAAAACCACAGTATTCAAATTCATCATTTTTGTTTTTGGTTTTGCAGGTTTTGAGCAGTTTTGACACGTGAAGTTGCATTGTTTATATTCTTTAGTATGAAAAAGGTAAATCACAGTCATGACTGCACATAATGCAGTTGTTTATGTTTAATGTCTCTGATTGACAGCTGCATTTTAATTTCTACACACACAACGGTGCACGGATACTAATGGCACCTGAAGTCCTTTGGTTCCATGGGAATGCCGGGGCACTTGAGTTCCAGTTTGGGCTTAAACACCGCTGGATAGAGTTAGATACATAAAAATAAAAAGATAAAGACCTCTACTGAACTATGTATGTAACGAAAATATTACTTTATATGTGGAAGGTTGGAACTTTTTGTACTCTGAGGTACTGCTGGAAGGTGTATTAGTATTAGCTGAAAAAAGGAAAGCCCTTCCTCCTGCTTTTCCAAAGGATCAGCTAAATGAAAGAGACGTGCCTCGAATATAGATCAGGAGGTTGTTACTCCTGGAGGGACTGACGGCATGTGTTACGTTATACCATTAAGATAATAATTCCCTTGATATGAGACACCTCTGGCCGTCTTCAACTCTTTCATATCCCTCCTCTCCGCTCTGGACATCTGGCAGACATACGCTTCAGGCTCATTGCAAAGGAGGGACGTGGGGGAGGGATCCATTCCATAACTCTGTGTACTGTTGACTGAGAATTTCAGTATTTTCGGAGCGACATATGGATCTTTCAGGTGTGAGAGTGAGCTTTCTTTGCTGTTTCGCTTGGCTCTAATGAACTATTTCTTAGCCAGAATCTAATTCTACTCCTAGTCACCTGATTTCCTGTCTCTAATCCGAGCGTTTTTCTTCTCACTTCCTGCACAGCTGGTTTCCCTTCAGATATTTCTAGAAACTTGAAGAAAGTCGTCGTGGTGATGATGACAACCACATGTGTGCTTTAGCCATATTTTCTATTTGTCTTGGTCACTATCAGAACTTTGTGTTATTCTGAAATCCTTATTGCTTCCTGTTTGGGTCTTCCTGTATCCCCATCAACTTTACACATAATAATTTGCTTGATTGTTTTCACCTGTGCCTTCATCTATATAAGCAGCACCTCGCATGCGCTCGCTTCGTCTTCACTGTCTGGCTCTGGGACCTCTGATACCTGCCTCTTGCCCTTCTTCTTCTTCTTCTTCTGCCTGTCTTTCTCCTGTGGGCCTCTCGTGTTTCTGGAGTAAAGACTTTCTGTGTTGTGGACTCAAACTGTTAGCACCTCTGCTCTGACTGCCTGAGTTTTGGATTGGTGATTTGTCGTCCCTGCTTTGTTGCACATCTGGTTAGCGGGAGAAGTAAGAGACGTTTGGGTACCTGGCTTCTTCTTTGGTTTTTGTCTCACTCTGCTCACTCTGGCGACCATGCGGGGCGAGCCACCTCAGACTGGTCCACCGTCTTGTGCATCCCTTTCACTTTCCCATTCTCTGCTCTGCTCATCCACAGAAGCATTCTGCTCGGGCGGGATGGATAATAAGTGACATGCCTGATTTTGTTTAGAAAGTCTATGAAGCTTAATTACTATCAGACATTTTGGTAGGGCAACAGGGATATGGGTTGTGGAATTCTTGGATGATTTGTACAATGCTATAAATGTTATTCAACCCACTAGGAGAAAATCCCAATAAATAATGAAACGGACATGTTAAACAACAGATCCCGCAGTACATTATCACAACGTTTAATCACGCTCCCATCATGCCTCTGTGGCCTTCACAGGAAGCTCCAGCTGAGTCCCATTCACCGCCACGTTTATTTTCTTTCCACTGCATATGTCCAGCGAGGGCTTTGCAAATGACCTAATTTTGTGAAGGCTCAGTAGCGAGTGTGGTACCAGGGGCTCCTGATGCCGGATAGGTTTGCGGACAGTTCGCACAAGATGTGAACACAGATCATGTGAAATGTGAGAGAGGAGAAAAGCGGGCTCTGGCAAAAGTAACTATTAAGTGTTACACATACAAAATGTGTTTCAAGTATTATCACACTGCAGAAAAATTGCCCCTGCGGCTGATATATAATTAGAGGATTTTTTCTAATGCATTAATGTACAAGCAGCATTTAGCATTTTCCTTTTTAAACAACTGCATTTATGGTTTCAACTAATGTATATTTCCCTAGTCTGCTGATTCCTTTTTCAATTATTCAGTCAACGTTAGTTGTAATTAGCTTTGTTTAAATATGGACACAGACACCATTAATCCAACATTGAAAAGGTTTCAGAGAAGGGGATTCCAAAGCTGATGCTATAAGTTGGCCCCTTAATGGGAAACCCCAAAACCAAAAATTACATTTAACTGTAAGACAAGGAAATCTTCACAGTTCAGAAGATGCACTGTGAAATGTTTGGTATTTTAATTCTATTAATCACACTTAATGTCTGTCTATTTAACTGACCGCTACTGTTGGGTAGTTTCCACTTTTACATTGCATCATATCATGAACTACACGTCTTTGTGTGCACAAGTGAAAAAAAACTTACAAGTAACTATAACTGTCAGACTTGTAGCGGAGTGGGTGTATTGATATCCACACTCCAAGTAAAGTTTAAAACTTGTGTACTCAAGTACTTTCCACCGCTGGAACTTTAATTGGAAATGGTGAATAACCGGCAGCGGTGCTGCAAGCCAGCTGCCCTGAGTCCCTGCTCAGCAACTTGTTCTTTGTTAGTTAAATTAGAAATTTATGGTGCACAGAAATTGAGGTTGGGAAACGGCAACTGTGGATTACTGTGAGGTCTTTTTTGGGGGTATTTTAATGCTGCCATTTTCTCTAGAAATGTTAATGTGTACATAGCTAGCTAGCACACCATCCGAAGGTAACATAAAGAAACTTCTTATGATGCTACCATGCGATTTTTCAGATATCGTACCCGTCACCTCCTGTTCCAGTTTGGGTGGAGATGATGTGTGGGAGGGGGAGGCTGTTTTTCTGGGCAACTCTATGTAATGAGCAACTCTTTCGCTGATCCAGACATTTTATGGGGTGGCTGCCAGTCTCATTAAGACCAGTTCTTAATTGCCCTTTTCTTGCCAAACCCAAAAGCTGAAACATCTGCAGGCCCATGAACCGAGTTCCTCCCCCCGCTATACCTTCCTATGCCCTTGATTCTGCTCTGACACTTGTTAATCACTTGCTACCAGCGTCACTGGAATCCTTAACAACACAGCAGGTGAACACTGTTACAGTCAGTTGTTTGGTGGGATGTAGAGGTATACCTTTTTACCTACTCAAACGTTATTTTTACTATTTTGAAACCATTTTGTGTTACCTGACTAATGTATCAGAACATACTGTTTTGAAGGAAGAAGGATAAAGAAGGGAATAGGTCATTTTCATCTAAAGAAAAAGAAAAGCTGCTTCTTTTCAAATATGTGTTTGATTTCAATGGCCAAGTTCAAGTCAAACATCCAAGTCAAGTCCATGGACAAAAATGGACTTGAGTCCAGACTCAAGTACCATATAAGCTTGCTGCTTATATTAACGACATGTTTCATTGATCCCCTCAGGAAAACTGTTGTTGGACAGCTGCCACACAGTACAGTGTGGTTTTGGTTTTGGCGTCTTGTCCTAAACCTTTAGCCTGGTGGGACTGGGACTCAACCACTCACCATGGGGTTTGTAGACGACTGCTCTACCTACTGAGCTACTTGCTGCCCTGAGTGTAATCTATGGCCACTCCCACCTTACTCGTATATTTATTGACCTTCTATTAGTAATATGTCAGTGTAGAGTTGGCTTCAATTAGCTTGAGAGTGCTGTAGAAGTCCTTAAACTCTAGATGAAATCAGTTATCTCATCTGGTTAATGCAAGAGACTACACAGAACAGTGAGCCTCATTGTGTTTATACACGTTCACTTGCAGACTATTCTAGCTCAGTCTTTTTAACTTGTAAATTTATTAAGATCATGTCATTCCATGAGAAAAAGGGGAGTTTTTTGTTTTATAGCATAAAAAAATGCATTTGACTTCTGGTGATTGTATCTAGGCTACACTTCAAACCATAAAACTGATGTTCATTTGTGAAAATAATCTTGCTGACCGGAGTCCTTAAGTATCCAATGTTTGTATGTCACGGAGCTAATTTGCTGCAGTAATCTAAAAGCCATGGAAAAGTAGCTTTGTGTCCAGGGAACCACAGCAATGTTAACTTCTGGATTGACCTACAAAAATACACTGTGTGCATATTATGTCTGCTGCACTGTCTGCAGTGGTGGTTGTTTCCTGTCAAATAAACAAGTTTTAAAATGCATAATACAATTAATTAGATTTATGAAGCATGAAGCAGTCTTATGTGTCTCGCACCTCTGTAATAGTTGGAGTAGTTTGAAGAAAAGTACAGACCGTACCTAGCTAGACCAAACACCATCTGTCCGACTAAACTCATCTGTAAATTATAAAGACTGAGTGTATACAGGTGTAGTTTTACATCCCTGTACTACGGATTTCTTATGTGGAGACAGATAAATTGCTGGAAAGTGTTGGAAGATAAATAAAGTAAAGCATAAAGGAGTAGAGTTGAGCTGATCTACTGTAGCATGAATTCATGATCCCAGATCAAAGCGGTGTCATTTCTTTGGCTCTGCGTTGCTGTCTCTGAGCTGAGGAGCGTCGGAGGAGGCTGTGGGAGAGTTTTGCCTGAGAGGACCTGTTGATAAGTGACTGGCTGCCAGAGGAGACTGATAAGACAAGCAGTTTAGACAACTCCTCATTGTCCGGTGCCCAAGGTTATACTAATTCCCTGTGTGTGACAGAGGCTTCGATAATGAGTCACTATGCGGTCAGAGTGACCTTCCTTTCCTCTGTGGTATACAGAGACAAGAAAAGACTTTCTGGGCTAACGGATCATGGTCATCTAATAAACACAGCAGTTTTCACTTTAAGAAACCTGCAGCTTTGTGTGGCCTGACGATTTAGGACTTTACGTCTTAGTTCTTTTTCTCCTTGTTTTACAAATCAGAATATTTATACTACACTATACTATGCCGTCAGCAGTATAGTACTGTTGTAATGTTATGTGATGTTTGATGAGACAATTGGGGTTGAACTGTTGACAGGCAGAAATGGAAGCATTGCCAGGGCGTCAACCTTTCATTTTCACGTGATTCTTTTAGCCTTTCTTAACCTGTAACATAATGCTTGTTTTGTTTCTCTGAAAAATAAATCACCAAATTAGTGGATACATGGTTTTACACTGCAGATCAACAACAGTTGCTCTTCTACTCATCAAATAATTAGAAAAGCCTCAAACTGTAAAGTTAGATCTAAAACATGTGGTTAATTAATGTTAATTGATTTATCGAACAACCAAATTTTTGCTTATTTCAGCTTCTCAAATGAGATTTTTTTCCTATTTTATGGCTTTTATTTTACAGCTTTAAATGAATAAAATGAAATTAAGAAATAATAAACAATATAATCTTCAGTTAAAAAGGCGAAAAATGAACTAATAAAATTTACATTTACACTTTAAATGCCAGTATCCCAATTATATTGAGAAGAAAACCTTATCTAGCCATATGTTTTGTGTTAAGTGTAGAATTGTTTGTGTTTTTTTGTTATTTATTTTCCTGGTACTTGGATTTAGTATCATATCCTGAAATTCAGTTTTAGGAAGTCGGTGTATAATAGAAACTAAATAAGAATCCGTGACAAAGGCTGCACATTGTATATGTTGGGGGAATTCCTGAGGTGAGAAAGTCTGACCTCCTACCTGCTTTCTAGCTGTAGAGTGAGAACAAGCTGAGGAACACAAAACATACAACTGGGAACATGGTCACCAGGCCAAGTGACAGATTTGTTTGTAGGGCCCACACATCACAACAGCTCATCCTGACCCCTTTCTAGTTGTGTTTTGGGTGTTCGCTTCCCATTGATTACAGGGCTGGGAGAGTGGAGACAGCAGGGGAATGGTGGGAGAGCGGTTCAGTGAGAACGTGTGCGATGGAGGTTTTCTCAACTCTGGCAGGCTGTGGACAGCTGGACCACCAGTTCGAGTTTCTCTCCACAGTGAGGCTGAAATTTCAGCTCCTGAAAATCGAGGGTAATAAACGATTGGGGCTCTCAAAACAACCTCTCCGTGTGGTTTTTCCCCACCCTTTCCTTATTTTTTCTGTCCCAGTTCCTTTGCCCTGGCCTCTGCTCGGCTCAGACGGGCACTGGTATGATAGCAAATGTGATTATGTCAAAATATTTTACTCCAAACACGGTCAAATGGTAAAAGAAGAAAGAAAATCCCTCCACAGCATTAGTATTATGTGGAATCAGCAAGACTCACAGCTGTTCTAGGCACAGCGTGGTTCACGTGGTTAGGATTATTCCTTGACCACAGCCCCTCTGTTCCTCCTGATGTGATGTCGGCCATCCAGTCGTGTTTTTCAGCTGTGAAGGTTTTGAGGAAGTGAGAAGTGCTGATGAGACGGTTATGTAGCAGCACTGGTGCAACTGGAGTGACTAACAACAGGATGAAGCAAGACCCTGCTGTGGCCTGGGACATGACTGGGGAAGTGGGAACAGAGTGGAGATGCATCTCTGTCTGAATCATAATGACAATAAAGAGTCAGTCAGTTGAGGTTAAACATGAATACACCACCAGGGTTTATTTTGGTGGAACCCATAGCAACCATACCTATTTGTCAGGTTCTGCTTTTAGTTGCAACATAAAATGACTTCTTTGTGACGATAAGAGCTGTGACAGACTGTAAAGAAGCCTGTATGTTTGGTAAGTACCCAGATGGTTCGTGTATGTCTTAACATCAGCATGACTCCATAAGCTGACGCTACTGAGGCTCATGAGTTTTTTTTGGCCTGTCAGTTCTGGCGTAACTGTCAAAAGAAGCTGAGGAAATGTTGTTTAACAAATTGTATACAAGCAAAAAAAAAGTTAGTTTTATGGTTTTTATGGTTTAATTAATAATTGTGGGGAACAAGGTTGCAATAGTTGCACATAAATGTGTTATTTCAAACATCTAATTCGTTAAAACAAGAAATGAGTGTCAAAGAGTGGTCATTGTAGGAGTGTGTTGCATTAGATATGTAGAAATCATTTGCTGTTGATGCTCAAAATTGAAAAAGTGCACTTCCGTTTTGAAAGTGTCCAAATGGAATAACTTGAAATCAGGCTGCTGCAGCTCGTACAAAACGTCCACATGGACGAGGCACTCAACAGTCAAGCAGTGGAGCAGAGGTTTCACAGTCCAGCTGTCAGAAAGCTGAGTTTACCGCTCTCCTTACTCAGCAAAGCGGAAACACACACACACACACACTCTTGTCTCTTCATTTCCTCGCTCTTTCTCTACCCTCCACCTCCTCCTCTGTGATGAATGGAAGGTATGAATTCTCCGCGGCCTCCCTGGGTTTCTCTCTGAGGCCCTCAGCAGCTGAACAAACAACATGCTCTCAACTTAAAGGCGCAATCAAGAATTTATTTGAACCGTGTACGTTGTGGGTATATTTGTGTATAGTCCTGAAGTGATCCAGAAGGAACATGGAAAACAGATTTTTGTAGAGCTGTCATAACTCAAAACCTGTTTTTTTCTTTAACTGCAACTGTAAACAAACCTTTTACAAGCTCACACTAAGCACACTCATTTATCAAAAGTTCAGGTAATGGATTTTAATGGATAACAAAACTATCCACACCCAAATAAATCATTACGTAAACAAAGCCAGTAATGGGAAAACGGTTCTGTCTGTAAAACAAATGGGCACAGACGCACACAGGAGGAGGAGGTGATGGTGGTCGTGGTCAGGTCTGGAGGGGTGGTCCCGGTCAGGAGGCAGACCCAGCTGTTGTGGCCTATTTATCCATGCCAAAGCTCCAGAGGTTGTGGTGGTGGAGGGTTGGATGAGTTGCTGAGACAGAGCATGAAACAGAGACGGGGAGAGAGAGAATCTGTGTGACAGGAGTGGGGGGTGGAAGAGGAGATGGATGAGGATGATGAGAAGCAGATGGAAGGCTGTTTTTTTTTCTTCTCTTTTCTAATGTAGAGACTGCCTGTGACGCAGGTTGAGCTCTCCGGGTGCATTGTGGGAAGCCTGGAGGAGTAAATGTCCACCTTCTTGTGGCTCTAAATTGATCACGGAGGTGTGGTTTGCGGTGATGCAGCTGCTGTCTGCCGTGGTGGAAGAAGTATTCAGATCATCAAGTAAAAGTACCTAAAGATGAATGATGTGCAGTATACTGTGAGTCAACTAGGGGTAGGGCTCTCCAGGGTCACAAGATACATTTAAGGATCTGTGAGAGGACTGACAGAAAAGTACGGATGTCTGATATTGTCGTCCTACCGATATTATCAGCCGATATCGGCATTAAAATGTTTTATCGGTATTGTTTTGAATCTCTTTTAATGACACTACTATTACATACCATACACATATTATACATCAAACTATTCAGCTAGTCTTTCTCTCAAAATGTCAAAATAGGACGAATCCAATGTATAGTTTTTGAGATATTTTTGTTTGGCACACCTTGCAAAAATGTTTAAAGTTTAAGTATGCATGATAGGAGATAGGGTCTTTTTTGTGAGGGGGGATCTCACATAAAGTGGTGTCGGTTTATATCGGTATTGGAAATTAATAGTTAGATTATATCATTATATGAAATATCTGTAATAAAGCCAATATCGAACATTCTTACAGAAACGTGAATGTAGAAGATCCTGCTAGCAGCTCCGTTACACTGATTGAGTTTACGTGCTAAGCTAGCTAACATACTCAGCGTAAATGACAACACTACCATGCTCATGTGTATCAGGTTTAATTTGACCACATTTACGACTATAGTTTAGATTGTTAGCATTAGTGCCACCAAAGCTCATGCTAATTTCATTTTTTCAGAAATTTGCTTATTGTGATAGAGGGAAAGGTTGATTTTCTAAGAGGTCAATGCAAGAAAAGCTGTTGGCCTGGACTAAAGTGGAGGACCCATCAGCATTGACATCCTGCTAGCGTAGCTGGAAACAGCATGTACAATATTGCTCTCTAAAATGTAGTAAAATATATAGAGGTTTAAACTGGAAATATTTAAGTAGAGCACGAGTATCTCGAACTTGTAAATGCGCTTACTTTCCACCGCTGTCAGGCAGAGAGGTGAGTCTGTAGCTGCTTGTTGAGATGATGTGAAATACACAGTAGAGCGCTGGAGGCTTGACAGCTTTTTAACGATCTGCAGGCTGTGTAATTCAACTGGTCTTCTCTCCCCTCCACCCTCTCATCCATCCATCCACCCACCTCTGCACATTGCAGCAGCCAGAACATTCCTCAAACATCTGGCCCCCAAGTCTTTCCCAAACGCTCTCTCTCCCACCACTCTGTGCCGTAATTACCCACAAGCCCTGTGTTCTCCTTTTCTCTTTTCCTTTTATGATCCTCAGCCCCCTCCTCGGCCCAAATCATAAAAGCATGGAGCACACAAACGTCATTTATAGTCATGATTTAGAAGGAATGAGAGATGTGCCAGCCAGAAATATGCCTTTTCCTTAGCCGAGCATGCGTTGCCAGAACTTAGAAAAGCAAGACAAACATCATGATTCAGTTTCTTTTCTCAATTTCTTCTCTAGATAGCTGTTTGCCCCTGGAGATATTTGTGCTGTTTTGAAGCAGTTGAGTAAGGAGTGGGAGTGGGAATGAGGATGATTTCTGATGATAAAGATGTGTTATAGGACTAAGTGTGTGCATGTGTTTTCCAGTACTTTTCCAAGACCTCCATATAACCACAATTTCCAGGTACCGGGCTTTACTACTTCATTGTCATCTTATGCTGCTTCACATTTCCACTCCACTAGTTTTTAGGGTGAAAGATGTCATGAAAATGTAAATAATATTAGAAAAACTGCCAACTAATACCAGTATTCTCCTATAGCATTATCTTGTAACAGTAAAACTGCATAAGCGATGTATTTCCGCTTTTACGTAAACAATCCAAATACTTCTTCCACCATTGTTATGCAAGAGAGAGAGCGGCGTTGGGGTTGGAGGTCGATGGCATGTCGGGCCGGTCAGCGCTCATTTGTCTGCGGTGAGCCACAAGTCTGAACGTCCACAGGAAACAAGGGCGCATGCAGGGGGACACGCATACAGGAAGGCACTTTGTTGTCACCCTCCTGCCAGGAAAGAACTATTGTTAAAAGTACTCTGCAGCGTTTTTTATCTGAGGGCACTGTTTACTCCTGCTTTGTCTGCAATCTCAGGCCCCTCGCTACTGTACCTCCCACCACTGGCACTCTGCCACACATTTGTCTTGCAGCTCTTGTGCTTTCCAGATAGTGACTTACTTTCACACTGTGGGAACAATTGTTGCGACACTTGAGTGCCTGCTATCTGAATTGGATTAAAGGTTTGTTTGCAGCTGGATAACACACACTAGAGCCGATATGGTGGGAATACATATGAGTAAGAGCTGTGACAATACCTGTAAGTTTGAAGGTGGAAGCAGAGGGAGTAGATAATAAAAGGAAAGAATAGAAAGTAAAAGTTCTTTCAAGCATGAGTTCTCAGATCCTTAAAAACCTTGTTTAGTGCATTGACCTTGGCATTGAGTTCTACTTCTATCTTGTTTTTGTTCTGATTAATCAGATTGTCCCGTGAGGAAAGAAATCAGACACTTTTTATTGTCCTTTTTCTGAGAAAAAAAACAAAAGTTCCTTGGTGAACTGGTGCTAAACAAATTTATGACCATTAAGTGAGGAACTGGTTTGACACCTACATGGTTCATTTGTTTTTATTTAAAGAAAATGTCATTGTTCTGCATGGCTCTTGTTAGTTTAATCCTTTTGTTTTTTCAGAACACGTCCCACAGTTAAGTGTTGGTGCTGGTGAAACTCATCAGCCAGTCTGCTGTAACAGCATATCCTGTTTATGACACAGAATACACTTAACACATTTAATTTCTAACCCATTACAGCTGATATCATAGCTTGTTTATAATGTTGAGTAATTTCAGTGTTTGTAAGGTGAAATCTTCTCAAAGCTTATCTCAGTTTACCAGAAACATTACCATTAGACATAAATCTTTTCTGTACAATGTGTTTTGCCCAAAGATCCTCTATTGTGGCATTATTTTAATGCGTTGATTTTTATGCATTGTTTCGTACAATAGTTTGTCTCTTCTTTACGTCTGTCTTAGGACAAACAACCCTATAAAAATACAGTTACATGATAACAGTTTACTTAAAACTATCAAGTAATGGTTAAATAAGTCAAAAATTACTTATTATCAAAGTACATTTGCTGCTAGCAGTTTGTTTTCTTCTGCAATCCCTTACTGTGGCATTCTTACTCTTTACTTTTGCACTGCATTCGGCAGCCCTGCACTCCTTGCCCAAAACGCTTCAGTTTGCCTTCAATAGAAATGGAAATTTGAGGCCCTTCCCTCCTGCGGCTCTCCCTCTGCTCGCTCCACTCCTCCAGAATGAGCCAGGATGTTTTGAGAAGTGGGATATTGCTCCTAATGGATTCCAAACACCACAAAAGTTTATTAGGAAGCAGTGCATCATAAAACTACGAAGTGGGGGGTGGGGGGTGGAAAAGTGGAAGGAGGTGTGTGTGCGAGAGAGAGAGAGAATGTAGATTTTTTTGTATTTGCAGAAAACTTTAAATCTTTAGTATGCAGAAGAATAATCGAATTAACCAGCTTTGTACGAATTATGCGGGGATACGTTTTAGTTCAGTCAGGTTTTAAATCTTCTTAGTCCTTATTTGTCTTCGGTGACACAGTGTCAATGGTGTAACAAATGCAAATTAATTATCATCTGCATGGTTGTTTTTAAGCATGAATATGATTCAGATCTATTTTATAATCTATTTTCTATCTTCTCATCTCTAAACTGAGAAGCGCGTGTGTCTTAGAAAAGGAAACTATGAGAGACAAACTGTTTTGGGACGTACACTTCTGTCGCTTTTTTGTTTTGCTAAGACACAAGAAAATGTATTCTACTTTTATGTTTGTGAAGCTAGTAGACAGTTAGCTTAGCTTAGCATCCAGCTTGGAAACATTCCTGCTCAGCAAATATATATAACTAGGATATAAAGTCTTACAGGGTCCTGCTTTGTGCAGTTTCCACTGGCTTCCAAGTTTTATGCTAAGCTACGTTTAACTTTACATTTCTATTTCCCTACATAGCTGAACATTCTCACCTCCATGAACGGTAACTACCGTATTAGACAACATGAGTTTTAGCATTGAGCATCTGCCTTTTTGTCACTGTGCGTGTAGACATCCAGTGAAAGCGAATGGAAAATGTGGAGCTAGATTGAATGTCTTTGCAGTGTGTTGGCTTGTGTGCTGAAGCAGCTTTTCCTGATGTGTGTGTGTGTGTGTGTGTGTGTGTGTGTGTGTGTGTGTGTGTCGTTTGGCCTTCTCTTGGCCGGGCACATCCTTGCGTCAGAGCCCCTAATCTGGTTCTCTCCTCACAAAGGCTCTCTTTGATGTGCTTCTTCTGCTTCCTGCCATGTTCAAATAACGCTTCACAATTAAATTGAGTTTGCCTCCAGTGAATGCATTAGTCTTTAATAGCGTTATTGATCAGGCTGGAAGCCCCTCTCACAATTCTTTCCCTACCGAGTGAATAAACCCCCCGTCTCGGCCTTGCCAGAGCTGCTTCAGAAGTGAATCAGTGGGTTGAGTCCTGGCAGGAACAACTAACCCACAATGACTTTCCCTCTCAATGGGTGATATGGGTCTCTTTAGAGAATAGGTGGGATTGCACTTGCGATTTCCTGCTTGAGCCTTTAATCCTTTAGTACCCATTCTTTGACAACAAACCATAATTTCACTACCCAAATCCTTATCTCACCTTTCAAGTTTTGTAAAGTCATTTGGTAATTTAAAGAAGGCTTCCAGAACAAAGCAGTTATGCATTAGGAATAGCTTGACATGTTAGAAAATATGCTTACTAGTCTAATCCTCATCAGTGTCTTTTTAGCCGGTTCAAACATAAAGGAATGTGGTTTGTTTACAGTGTATATTTGCCGTCTTCTGCTTTCCCATGTTGAGTGACACATACAGACTTCTGCCTCCGTCTGGTCTGGGCAGTTCTGCCAGCACAGACCCTATGTGCTATCTGAATGTAGTCTCTGCTGTGGGTTGAGGTGCAGCTTTTTTGGACCAGCTCAAGCTGACGCGAGTCCACGCAGGCACCCGGGCTTGGTGTGTCAGGGCCCTTTGGAATTAAACATGCGTCCTGTGCAACCTCCTCTGTAGATGCGTTTTTACTCATGTGATCCATGTCTCATCTGTATTGTTGTTTTCGGATACTGTAGTAGGCCCCGCGGAGCAGTCTACAACAGCAGTGTGGTAGAAGATAGACAAGCAAAGCCAAGTCTGAAGGTTTGTGTTTAAAAGTGTTCAGTATTTCCGGTGTGGATCAGTTTGTGTTTACAAGTACGTGTGTTGAGAGAGTTGACGTTTCTGTTTCTCTATTAGTGGACTCCTGACAGACGTGCTCTCCAGCCCCAGTAATCAACCCACAAAACATGGGGAGATGTTTTCTCTCCTCTGCTCAGTGGGAACAGGAAAGCACAGTGGGCAAAGGAAAGGGGAGGAGGGGAGTCAGCTAAAGTCTTGAATTCTCTGAGACGTGCTCAGCCCCCAACTACACTGGCCTTCCCGGGCCAAGTTGGTCGTTAAATCCCCCCTTTCTTCTCACTGATGACCCATGAATGATTTGGGGGGTGGTGGTGGGGCGGGGGGTCACAAGGTTAGTGGAGAGTGTAGGGAAGAAGGGGAGCAGAAGGATGAAGATGCTGCTGAGGGTGGTAGCAGGAGGAGGAGGTGGGTAAAATGATGGCGAGGAGGAGCACTTGTCTTTCCACATGTTTAATCCCTCCAATTTAGACTATTAAATCCAAATCTGTGTTCCGGATTCATCAGAGACCACGTTGCTCCAAAATTACTCCCAGGTGGTCCGTGGATGTTGATGTGCATGTAGATGAGAACATGACTCTACTTACATAGATGGAACATACAACTGTTGCTCGCTGAAAACTCTGAAGGAGTTAATTAGAAATAGTTGCTGTCGGGTGGAACTCGCATCACTCCGATTTTACGACCTATTGTCTTTGCTCCCAGGTGAATTGAGAAATCTCTAGGCTGGGTTGTATTTGTTAAACCTTTAACAGAAGCTGAAATAAACAACACAAACAGTTATATAATCGGATGCATTTGTCATTCATTTGTCAGGTATCTAAAGCCAAGTTTCTTTTTAAAGCACCTGAAACTGTCATGTGATACGCCAACTGCTGGTGCTTCTACTTTGGTTATTTTATTGTTGTGGTGATTCTGTCAAAAGCTGTTCTTTGAAACTGAGAATTGAGAAAACTTAAAAACTTAAGTGAAAACTAGTGGGAGTAATCACGGTTTTCAGTACCCTCTAAAACGCTTTGGGAATCATGCTCATTAGTCTTGTTATGTACAGCAGGAAACAGTGCTCTTAGCCCAGTGGAATACTGTATTTACGTTTACTAATGCATATATTTAGACGATCAGCTGACTAGGGCTTAATAATATCCAACAAAAACAGAAACTCTTTGTCCTGAACTTCTGTTTTGTACAATGTAAACAGTAGACACGGAGACACTATGTTACAGTGGTGTTGATGTTGCAGGAAAAACTGCAAAGACAACATCGGTGACTCAAAGTGTTTCCTCTTCTTTTGCTTTCTAATACAAATGTGCTGCTGAGTCAATGACTGCTAAACTACTGAATCAAATCAATGTAGCATAAAAGAGGGTGTTTGTTGACACGTATAGTTAAACGCATAAGCAACACTAATTTGGTCATGCGTGTGGCTCACTGGCAGAAGAGTGAGTGAAGACTTTAAGCTGAGCCTTGTCTTGATCTGCGCACTGATTTCACCCTCTCTACTTCCTGTCCCTGTCCAGGCTCGTATGATTTAAGGGATTGACACATGTGAGCCAATAGAATCAATGGAAATGTGAATTGCAACACACCCAGAACAGGCTCCAGTATTTATAAGGATGTGCGTCTATTCTTAGAGCTTGCTCAGCACCTGGACTAACTTCCAGGTTTCGATGTTTAGGTGCTCTCTTGTTTTATTTAAAAGTGACTAATTTTCCCCTCTGGGTCACTTAAGGATAGCAAGGAACAATCAGTTTTCACTTCCTCAACTTTTTCCCAAATAAAATGCATGTGGCTCTTTTTGGAAGGGTACAATTGTGCTTTGGTTACGAAGTTACAAACAAGACGTAAACAAGAGCTTTGTTTCATTACAGAGGCTTTTGGTTCGTCTGATCAAGCCCCCTTTTTGCTCTGTGGCTTAAACCTCTGCCACACTTGATTTCTTTTATCATTAACATTGTGATCGGCGTTGTTCTAGTAAACAGACAAAGATGCCAGCTGCTGAATCATGAGCTCGAAACCATAAGGCGATTAACAGTGCAACTGGTTTTATGGAAGGCATCAAATCCTAATGCACTTTTCAGTTAGTTTTATCCTCTGTCATGCTTGTTGTGGTACAACGCTCCAGCGCAAACAGGCAAAGTAGAAAATTAAAAAATAGATTTTGTACACTAAAAAAAAAGGGGAAAAATTTCCTGCTAATAATAACTGCAACTGTGAGGCATGTAATTAGTGCACATTGAAAGTGCACCTAGACTCATTTCACTAGAGCATTTTGCCTGAAGCAAACTCAAAATGAAGCAGAGCAACACATACCAGTGTGTCAGGAGTATGAGTAATGGCTGAGAAGGGCTATGACAGAGAGACAAGACAGAAAAAAGAACCTGTGGGATGAGGAAGAAGAGCAGGCCAGAAAAATCTTGCGCTGTTTTAATACTCTGATGAATTGATCCTAAGGTTCTGGGCGCTAGCAAAGCGCTGCCAGAGTTAATAGTTCTCTGCCAACCTTAGTGACCGAGGAAGCTTGAAATCTAGATGAGTGCACCCACATATCCCCAAAACCTATTCTCTCATTTTCAAAAGAGGACAAAAGAGATTCAAGATAATTTCAATGTAGAAGTATTACTACACCTTTTTCAAAATTGCCTTGGAAAAGATTTAAACGCAACTTAATGCAAAGCAACTACAAACGTTTGGCAGTAAATACAGTAAATAAATCAAGTGTTTAGGCTTTTTATGGTGATCCAATACATCATGATCTGACAACAAACTGGCTTAATTAATTATATTCCTGCATAATTATGTAAATGTAAAATTCCTGAGATGCTAATGTAAAATTATTTGATTTAATCCTGCAACCCCCTGCATCCCAGTCTGACTCTCGCTCATAATGATGAACCCACAATACAAGTGCTCCAATTCTGCAGTTTCCTTCAACCCAACTCAGTGTTTTAGTATTTTACATAGTTCCTTGTTTTAGTTTTTTGGTTGAGGCCTAAGTCGTCAAATGTGCAAGAATGATTATTTAAAACAAATAATCCTCCCACATTTAAAGAATGGTGGGGGTCTTTCTCAAGTCTTACAATATAAGTGATCTAAACAATATCTAGACAATATAAGTGTGTAATCCAGCAGGTGGTAATGGCCTGTGTTTGTCCTTTGCCCTGAGGATACTGTAGTGTACAGTGCAGGTTTTCCGGTTAACCCAGAAACCTGGTTAACTAACCCGGCTACTGGCTTAAGACTATCCATGAGCTGTGACAGAGATACCAACATCTAGAGTATGTGTAAACATACTGTAGGATACAATATGCTGTCATACAATATAAAGCATGATGCATTTTTGTCTTTTGGTTTCAGCAGGACCGACCCAGTAAGGTTTATTTCATGCTGTTTATATGAAATGTGCTTCTTGACAATAAATGACGATGTTGGGTCATGTTTATTTGATTATTCTTTCTATCTTGGTTTTATCTTACATACTTTCTCTTTCTCTTTGTTTGTCGTCTCCTGTGTGTCTTTTTCCGACCACATCACAGTAGCCGACCACAGCGCGTTGCACACGAAACGTCACGGCTACTCTGGTCCTTATTTAAACTTTTAAGAGGAAGTTCTTTGAAGGTCCATCTTCCCACTCGCGGGCATGGAAACCTACGTTTTTGACCAAGAGCTTCTGCCTCTCTATGTTCTCCATTTGTGGTTTGACCTTTTTAGATGTGTTGACATATCTTCTTCACCCACATACAACGACGTACCAGACCCAAAACTTGTGACATGTGGGAAGCCTATAACACCAGACCTTAGGTAGACAGACAACTATAGTCAATATGTTTTTGTTCTCTTCTCACCTATTAAATGTCAAATAGTGTATTGAAGATAGACTAAATAGCAAATAATGAATAATAAAGCACACCTATTTAATTCATTTGTAACCTATATATTTACATGTGACCAACAAGAGATTCTGAAATTTTACAAAATTTTAAATACACTTTATAATAAAAAACTCTTCTTGCTACAATGGCAAAATTATTTTTTCTCTCATCTGGACAACCAAACATGTCTTCTGGCTCTTCTAGATCCTGTAGGTGACACTGTGGACAAAACATTCTTCTCAGAGCATGTTGACACAGGAAAGTGGAGTTGATTTTCAGAAAACCACTGAGCATGCAACTACACAGTTACAAATGTTGGCACTGCACAGCAAAGGAACGAATAGCCGACCCACATCCACAAAAACCACTGCATAAACAAAAACCAATACAATGCAGGAGTAATCAAAACCAACAAATCTATTGTATATTTACCAGATAACAAGTAAACACGTAGTTTCATTGGCACATTTATTTTCCTCCTTAAGGAATCGAAATGACAAAAGCCAGTTTATGGATGACACTTACACTGCAAAAGACGGACTCAGTCAAAAGGGTACCGTTAGTTTACAACACTGATGAGCAGCACAGCAAAACAGGCGAAATAACACAAACTTATAAGATTAGTTATACTTAGAAACTTATATACCTATAAACTAATCCTTGGCACAAATATCATATTTGTCCATTCAGTGAAAGACTGCAACAAGCAGCTGGTAGCTTATCGTAAAGACTGGAGGCTCAGCTAGTTGTACGGTAACCTCACAGTCAGAACTAAACTTCTTTATGTTTTTCTCCTGGCCACGAGTTGAGCCCACGCACAACCACGTCCAAAGAAATGGGACGTGGTCAAAAACGTTTTTGCCCACATAGTTAGAGGGCATATACGTTTTCACAGCACCGAAGCTGGAACCAGTTAGTTTAGCATGAAGTCTGTAAAGAGCCTTGATCTTTATATGTGACAATAAGCTTTACCTTTAGCTACCTCTGAACACAAGCAGGCTTGTTGTTTCACCCAGTATCTTTCAGCTAGTTGTCGGGTAACCTCACAGTCATAACAAAACTTTTTAAAGTTACTTCACCCGGCCATGAGTTGAGCCCACGCACAACCACGTCCAAAGAATAGTATTATACAGTGTGGTCCAAACGTTTTTCCCCACATAGGAAGGGGGCAAATACATTTTCACAGCATCAAAGCTGAAACCAGTAAGTGAAGCACAAAGACTGGAAAGAGCCTGATTCTTTATATGTGAATAATAATAATAATAGACTTTACCTTTAGTTACCTTTGAACACAACCAGGCATACTGTTTCACCCAGTTTCCAGCATCTTTAAGTCATGTACACTAACTAGATTCTGGCTTTAGCATCATACTGATATACACACAGACTTGAGAAGGGTTTTGGTCTGAATGTTAGTAATCAAATGTGATTTCTAGAATATGTCAAGCTATTCCCTGAAGATTATTCATCTAGATGACCTAGAAAGAGAGTTGGTTGAAGGCACAGAAGCTGACAGGACGTTTTCTAATAATGGCATTAAAAATGAACACGTACAATATATGGGAACGTTCCTGTGTGTTTTAGTGGTGTCTATGATTTATTTATGATCTGACTTTCCATATAAAATCCTAGCGGTGAATAGAAGAGAGGATCGAGCCCAAACATCGGTTTGAGAGGTCAGAACATTTGCTACAAAATTGTCTGTTACGCATATTTTTTTTTTACACACATATTACAAGAAAGACAAACTTTAATTAACATTAATGAACAATCACCACCATCCCACATTACTGTAAAATTATATACAATTAATGCAACTACTTGCATTTTCATTTCTGTTCTTACTGGTGGACAACCGGACATATTGACATGGGAAGTGTGTCACGGGAGGTTGGTGTGGGAGGCAAGCGGTTACAGTTTAGGGGGCAATGTGAGTGAATGACAATGGTCCTGCTGTGTGTGTGGGGGGGTGGGTGGGTGGGGGGGGTTGCGGGTTGTTGGCGGAGGTTTGGGAGGGTAAGGAGGAAGGTGGGGAGGCAGTGTTGGTGGGTAGTGGGGGGTAGATGGGGGCTAGGCTGGGTCAGAAGGAGCTATGGAAATGCAGATTGGCTCTTTGAATTGTATTACCAGCCTCAGCTTTGATGTAAAGTGAAAGAAGAGGGATTTTATAGGGACTAACTTTCACCATGCCACCCCCATCGCCTCCTCTCCTCCCGCCTTTAGTCCCCCACTGCTTCTTTCCCATCTCTCCCTCATTCTGTCTGTCTTCAACTGACAAAACAGACCCTCGGGCTCAGTAAGCGGCCTCCTCCAAATTTCTCCTGCTCCTTTTGCTCCTCGCTCTTTTTGCACTACCTCTGCAATGTTAGCTTTTATTTTTGGTAACTATCCTAAAAAGAATAAATGTAAAACGTTGCATATATAAAGGTTTTCTGTAGTGTGTGAACATTGTTCCGACCACCAATGTCTGTACGAGTAAATACAGTTCTGTCAGTACATAATGTTGTTTCAAAAGAAAAATGCACGTTGCTGTTTAGGTGGTCGTCTGCAGATGATGAGACTTCCAGGAAGTCCAGTTTAAGTAATGCATCTTTATATATATGATGAGACTGCGGACAGTGATGACCGCAGTGAGTGGCTGGATGACCCTGCAATACAACTAACTATTACCTTTAGGGGAGGCTGACTCCCACTTCCTGGTAATGTTCCGTGTTTCTTTTGACCATGACAAACATTTGTTGACATGTCTGTGAGAGATATCTCAGTATCTCTTAGTCACAATTACAAATTGGAAGCCGACAAGAAAGCTTTGTAGCTGTTTGTAATTACGGTTTAACAATTACATGGGTTATTTTGGAAGGTAATGGCGGAACTTATTTATTTTCCATGGCCCTTAGCATTTTTAGGGTCAGACTTCTGGGTTTTCTCAGGCTACTTGTGCCAGACATTCTTACCACATATCACATGCATTAGTATTTTTTGGTGATCAAAAACAGTAGCTTAGTGTTGAATAGCAAAAATTGACAGAAACAGATGAATTTTCACAGCTCCCACAGCACACAAACTTCCCATTTGTGCACAGTCATACACAAACACACATTAATTTGCTCAGTTGCCTCATTATACACACATAAGCTCCTCATGTGGTTCTTCGTGCACTCAGGATTTGTTGATTGGGTGCCTAGTCCCAGCTGAATATAAAACCCTTTATTGTTTTTAATGGACAATATACTGTAACACCCCTTACTCCATTCCTGATTCGAAACGCCCCCTCCCCACCCATTTCATCTTTTTACTCTTCCTTTCACCACCGACTTGCATTTGTGATAAAGAAAAGAAAACGACATGCACCAAAAAGGTTACGTTTTGAAGGTGGTCTGAAAAATGCAGAGTGGGCATTTTGAAATACAGATAAAAGAGAAAAAAGGGAGAGTGAATAGTGAGCCATGCAGAAACGGTTGGCTAATTAAATCTTTAAACGTCTTTCTGACGAGAAACTAATCTGGTGGGTGGGAGAGTGTTCAAATGCTTCTTTTCTTGTTTCATGCATTCTATTTCTCAGCCCACCCCGGGTTTTCTTTACGCTTAGTGAATGTTTTTTTTTCACTTTGCGTTTGATGGAAGATTGAGAGCGAGGAGGACAATGTGGAGCCTCATTACTGGAACCAGGTCTGAGCTAAGATGTCGAAAGACAGGAAAGCAAAGGGAAAAAGTAAATCACACAGCAAGGAGGAGGATTTAGAGCAGAGAGAAATGTGAGGAGTTTTATCTTACATTTGAATGTATGAATACAGTGGGTGGCGAGCGCTGGGGAGTGGGGTGAGGGTTGGAATAACAAAAAAAAGCAGAGGAAGTCTGCTGTAAAAGAAGCAGTCAGTGGCCAGTCTCATGTAAGGAGGACACACTGAGACTGCACTTTTGTCTTCGTCCCAAAGAAAAAGAGGAGGAGGGGCGACGATGATCTGAGATCAGATGTTTCCACCAGATAAGACGCAGCTGTGATGATCACTTCCAGACATAGACTGGGATTTTTCAGCAGCGAGGCCAGAGGTTGACGTCCACGTGCCCTGACCTCCAGACTTTTCTTTTTCCTCACCCCCCCTCATCTGGTCCCACCTTTCCACGGGGCCTTTTTGAGTCGGCAAGCCAAGTCAGGAGTCTGTGAGGGCCAAATGTTATTTGTTAAATTAGATAATGGAGCTTGTCCGAAATATATAATGGCTCTCAGGTTGGTAAACAATAATGGGGTGCTTTGGAGGCAGCAGCAGAATCTGTTATTGGTCAGTTTGACATTTCAAATGGATGAAATTACCTAATGAATTTATAATGGGTTACATACAAATTCACATACAGTCTAATTCAGATTACTCAACGAATGTGTGTTTTTAATGTCTTTCAGCTCTGTGGTTTAGTTTTATAGCCTTCAACTCTGATGTTTTGTGGTTCAGAAAAGTGGAAAGGCCTTTTTATAAATCCACTGCACATTACCTGCCTGAACAGTTGTTAGCATCGGGCTTGTGAACATAGTGGAGACGGAGCAGCTAAAGATACAGATACAGGGTGAGCTGAAATCGCACACAGCAACAGCAAATAAAAGGTGCACATACTGTACAATTTAAGCTGACTGGGTTCAGCTGAGCTCATTAAAAATCTCTAAAAGAAACAGGTGGTGAGGAAAAACAGAGAACATTAGAGAGTAAGAGAATGCGAGGAGAGGAAAGAGTTAAGTCCATTTCCTGAGTATAAATTAAAAGCGTCTTGTAATCAGATTGCAGGAATGCAGTCGGTGTTCACTGTAAACACTCCCTAAGCCCTGGCTCCACTTCACTCTCTCAGCACAGCACACAAAGGAGTCTTTGTTCTCTCTGCTCTTGAAAAGCAATGCTCAGTCACTCCCTCCTCCTCCTCCTCCTCCTCCTCCTCACCGCTCTCTCGCTCTCGTGCTGTTTCTGTCATTCTCCCTTCTCTCACTCTACTTGCTATCTGTTTCTTTCATTCACAGCCTCGTTTTTTTTGGCCCTCCATCTATCCTCCCACTCTATGCCTATCCCTCTTTCTTCTCTCCTCTGTCTCACACGCAGAGGTTGACTTTTGGCAGCTGAGATTGTGCATAGCCAGAAGTAAAAGGCAACATGTGTTTTAGCACAACACAAATGTACAAACTCTGTCGTAATTATCATTATATCAGTGAACAAGTTGAGAGTTTGGAATAAACAAATCCACAGTGACCTTGATACTTCCAAAAATAGCACCATTTCCCATGTACTCTTGGGGGCAACAGCTTTTTCCGGTTAACCACACATTTATGGTAAGAATCAGAAAAATTGGTTTAAAAAGGAGGAGGGGGGTGTCTCACTGTGTCTCTTTTCTCAAAACCTCTCCACATCAGATAGACACACAACACAAGACATGGGCTTGGGCCCTTGAATCCCTTGGTCATAGAAACTGTTATTTTGGTAAGCAATCTGGTCCCATGTGACAGCCTGGTCCCCAGGTTGAAACATGTTTGGCCGGGAGAAACGTTTGCAGACTCCTCCTCTCCTAAAACCTGGCGGCTATGACCTGTTGATTTATTTTTCTATTATGTCAAAATAAAAGAAGCAGACACAGGCATGTTTCTGCACTGATACAGTTTTGTAATGTGTTGACTTATCTTTCCTTTGAAAATAAGGAGTTATAAGGAGAAACAAAGAAAACTAAATCACGCTTTCTTTAAATTAATCATGTAATATTGGACGTGACATATTGGACGTATGCTAGTGACATAACAGGACGAAGCATACCAATGTCTTTTTAACATCCCAATACTGCGGAAAATAAAATAAAGGAACACACCAGATGTGAATTAGAAAGAAGAAATCATGCTGGATATCCATACTGATATGGAATGGCTCTGGCAGTACTCACCCTGTTCCTCAGATACGAGTCCTGCTGATGGGTTAAGGACCTCGTAGAGTAACTGTCTGTCTCCTGGAATCTCCTCCATGCTCTTGAGGCTGTGCAGGAAGACAAAGCATGCCTTCAGCGGCACGTATTGATGTACCATCATGGTGGAGTTGGACTGCGTGTGCAACTTCTGGGTCCACCTCGTGCTGCCGGTACTGACACGGACCCTAGTCAAATGCAAAACTACCGAAAAGCAGTCAAAAAAGATGAGAGGAGGAAAATGTCTGCGATGGATGGATGGCTTATAAATTTCAATGGACATTATTAGTGTTGACTTGATGGTCCCTTGACTTCGGTTTGGTTGTCAATGAAACACAGACAAATATAGTAACATACCCAAGTGCTGTGAATTCACAATTACACAGAATGAACATAGAGCTTTGGACACACTTGTTGCTGTGTCTGGCTAATTCTCTGTGAGTGGACTTTAGCCTGTTTGAAACTAATAGTTCAGCTGTTAGTTTTGTGCAAGTAACTTTGTCTTAATACACATTCTACAAAGATTAGACATGAGTTCAAATTGAGGGAGTGTAGTCTGTTTTAAAGCAGGACGGGATAATTAGCTCCTCCTATATTATAAAAGAATATATACTATATGCTATAATATACTTTACAACATCACAGACGCACTTTGTTTATTTTGATTATACATGTTGAGTTAACGTCATCATATCTACAAGTGTTAAAATGTGAGGAATTATGAACCTGACAGGTATAATAATAAAACCTAAAGATAAGCAACTGGTCCCATGCTTATCTTCAAGAACTATCATTTCCTTATTTACACTTTTCAGTGTATTCTTTTATGTCAAAATCATTTGGGTGCGCCTTCCATGCTGTTACAAACTTGGCAACAAAAGCAGATACCTGTGACTTAATTGTGTCTCTGATTGCTGTTGGGGATATTATTAAGGAGGAGAAAAACAGATACAAATGCACAACTGCTCATCATACTGCTCTATAATTTAAATTTACTACAAGTTAATAAGCTGCCTAATAAGCTGCCAGTGTGCACTTGGCACTAAGCTGCTTAATGCTATGCTGTTTTCTGTGCCATCTGGAAAAATATCTATATTGCGTTTTTTCTGGTTTCTTATGACGACCAATAAAGTAATTTTTTTGTGTGTGTTTCAGCATGTCTGGTCTTGAGAAGACCTGAGGCATAAAGTGCAGTCACATCTAACTCTTATCAGCCCTGTCAGAGGTGTCTGATGTAAGGCTACCTTGTGCAATCACTCCCTAACAGTGAGTTATGACTGTGGTAGAGAACATTAACCCTCACAGCACACTTATTAGGTTATTCACAGAGATTTATATCAGTGACTTATGAAACTTTATATTCATTGTTAATCTTATTATTGGCATAGTGAAGGCAACAGTGATTCACCACTAATCTGTTTTTTAGGGTTTCTGACCAGAGTTTCTAGTTAAGTTTCTCCTGAGCCCTAGAAAAATCTGCTAAAACTTTTATACTAAAATTACAGGCGATAGGACTTTCTGATTAAAACGCAGACATTGAAATAAAGACAATACCATCAGCCAACTATTAGAATTAGGTAGAATAGAAGCCTTTGATTAAATATTAATTATATAATTTACTAGTCATACTAGTTATATAGTTTAATCACACAGTTAAGTTGTGTGTATAAGTGTTCAGAGAAATATACATTTCTGACACCTACAATTATGTACAACTGTAGACTTAGTGATATGATCGAGAGCTACTGAAAAATGTTTTACAGTTTTCTTAGCAGAGGTTACTCTGTGTTACACCAGTGAGTCAACTCTGTGAAAGTTGTGAGGAATCATTCTAAACGCTTACTGATAAGATTTATGGAACATAAAAACAAACCCCTGTATCATTTAAATCTTTTGACCCAGTTACTCCAGAGTGCCTGAAGTAGATCATCTTGTTATCACTGCTGCAAGTTACTGTTGCTGGAGCATACAGTAACCTGTCTGGCGTTTCCAGCTAATTTATGCAGCAAATTAACGATATATTTCTCAGAGTTTAACTCTTTCTCATGATTAAGTATTACATGTCCTTCAACCCTTGAGGCCTGGTCACACCAGAAATTAAAAGATAAAATGTATGGGATAAAGTCAGCATAGGTAGTCACAACATTTGTAAATGCATAAAGGCAACTACCATAGTTTGTTGGTTAAGTTACACTATTCACTTAAACATAACCCCTGTCATTCAAAGTTTAACCATATTCATAACAGAGGATTTATGAGATTTATGAGAAAGGGATCATTACAGGAGAAATCTGACTTAAACAAAATGTGAACTTGTCCTAGCTAGCAAGCTAACTGTCAGTTAGCCAAGCTCATTGGATCAAGAGCTTTATTTGCTCTTTTTGTTTGTTGACATAGATAGTGTTTGCTCCCCAGAGCCCAATAAATGATGAATACATGTAAAATATAAACATAATTTACAGAATCTCTTCAGTGGCTAATGAGTGTGAACGTATCTGGTTAGCATATTAGCCAAAAAAACAAAGTTTTGCAATAACCAAACGTCTAGAACCTTACATTTTATATTCTTGGCTGATGTATATTTGAACAAAACAAACAGCTTTTTTATAATTTGTGTTGCTTGTATGTGATATTAGCCTATGTATTAATATCCTGAGATTTACTGTATCATATTTATACTGACATTTGTTTGTAATGTGCACTACTTTTGTATTTCTAAAGATGTTATGTAAAGATTTAGAACGCATCCTGGCAGCATGCAACAACCCGTCTGGCCTTTCCAGCAAATCTGTTTCACTCTGTGCAAACATACAATGACACACACACACACACACACACACACACACACACACACACAGGCAAGAGTCTTTCTACCATGATCCCAGATGCAGGCCTGTTGCAGCCTGTCTGAAACCAAACCTTTACAGAGCAAGAGAAATAGCTCCGGGCCTGCACTGCAGGCAGGGCTGGGCCCATCTCAGCCTCAGCCAAACAGCTCTGGTGTCTTTGATGGGAGCTACGCAGATCAGAAGAGTGAAAGGAGACACTGATCTGAGGTGTTGTAGAGGAGAACACCCCACAGGCAGGTCCGGCCCCTAGTCACTTCCTTTTGTACCATTTCAGAGCAGAGAACATTGAAAAGTTTATGTAGAACACATGGTGTGAGGGAGTCAGGTTAGAGCATACAGCAGAATCAGTAGTGTCAAGGTTCAAAACACAAACAACACCCACACACACACACACAGATTGCAGCCTTGACTCACTGCCCGGCTGAAAGTTGTGGACATAGTGTTCTTCTCAGCAGCTTACACACACAGTTAAATATACAGACAAGCACTCCTACATCTGAGAGAGTGTTTGTGCATGGTTCTAGCACCTTTCTGCAAGTTGCTCCATCTTGACTCAGGGACTACTACACAAAAGCTGATCTCATCTTCTTTTGACATTCCCAACTCCCTGCTCTGCTTATGTTCCTTTTGTTTGTTTTGAAATGAGGGACAGTAGTTACAAAGGATCAGATGAGAAAAACATCTGCAGCATTTACAGAAGGAGACTGCTTTTAGAGCTGTATTTAATACAATATAATTTATACCAGCTATGATAATCATGTGTTCAAATAATAAGTCAGTTATTACTCCAGCTATAACTTCACACATGTCTTAGTTTCATTGTACTGCGGGAAATACACTTAGTAAAAATGATGTTTTTCTTTTACAAAATAGAGTTATGATGTAACTAAAATGTACACCTCCCTAAAGCAAGTGTAAGTTATTGCTGTTACTGGGTTAGGTTTAAATATGGCAGAGACTGAATTTATGGTGACAGTGACTTACTCTGTAATGTGTTTTATAGTAACTCTTTACTGCATATAGGAAACTGCTGTCAAAGCCTCGAGCTGTTCTGCAGGTATTGTGGGTTTTCATTAGTTTTAGGGTTCATTATTTCTGGTCTATGCTCCAGTCCTGAATCTTGTGTATGTGGGACTGTTAATCTAGTCCTTTTCCAAATTTATACTTAATTAGATGTTAAATGTTTTCACTAAGATGGAAGTATTTCTTTGTGTTCTGTTAGTGATGGCATATTCTTTCTTATTTCCCCCTATGATCCCGATTGTGAAAACTGTTTCCTAATATTTTATGCTAGTGACTTAAAATGAAACATTACCTACAGCACTGTGAGCAAATTTTGGCAAAAAAATACCACATTTACTATTGTATTTTTATTCAGATACTGTTAATAACAGTGAGATTAATAACAGTGAGACACCTCAAGTTCAACATTGTTTACTGTTTTACGTATTCCCGCCCTCCAGGCTGAGAAACACTAACCTACATAAAGTGCACACATATAGTGTTGACTAATCTTAATTGCTCAATCAGTTCATTATAGTCCGTGGCGCACCTTCTCCACACCCTAGGTTTGTGTCATCTGTTGCATCAACCTAATCAATGTGACCTTTTATTTTAAGTGGGTGTAGTGAAGCGTATGGTGACAAATCCTGTGTTACAACAGCGTGTGACCTCTGACCCTGCAGTTACACTGTGAGCCTGTTGGTTGACTGGGGTTTGTGGTTGTGACCCTGTGCGGATGGTACCTGTGGCACTACAATTAAAAATGTAAAAAAGGTACCTTCAGAGTGAGACTTTATGTTTCCCCCTGCCTCCAGTATGTGCTAAGATAAGCTAATAACCTCCCATCTCTTAGGCCACACATAGCAGTGCTGATCTTCTCAAACGCTTGGCACAAAAACAATGCATGCTCTACAAAATGTTGTATTATTAAGTATTTGATAAGCGAGATACTGTTAAACCCGAAATCTGATGATCAAGCACAACAGCTGATTCAACCAATCTGAATGCTGATGTTTTTTCCTGTTGTCTGCAAAATTAACGTTTTATGGCTATGGCCATACCAAAAATCTTGTGACAAAGAAGCTGGAAATCTGATCGTAGGGTCACAGGTGCAGCAGTCACTGTGTGTGTGTGTGTGTGTGCCTTGGAGCATGTTCACATGCAGAATAGTGGAAATCAAGATGTATTTTAGGAAGCTGGGGTGAAGAGGGGACATGAGCACAGACCGTATAAAAGCTAAAGCTTGTGTATCCCTCTGGACATCCCTGACTCTCAGCATGTCCACTGAGGCCCCCGGGATGAGGGGGTTACAGGTCACGAGTCACAGGGGTCATGACGAATCGTCCCACTCTTCCCCCGAGGGGCAGGCACAACATAACACGTCTGTATTTATGGCTATTTATAACTGTCTTTGTACTCTCCTTGGGTACTATTGCACTTCTTTGGGACTTTGTTTGACTGTGTTGTGCTTATGGAGAATGTCGGTCTGCGAAATGTGTTTCTGACTCTGTGTGTGTGTCCCTAATGATGGATAATAGCAGTTTTGAGTTTGGCAGTGTGTTTGTGAGTGATTACACCTTTGTGTGCTTGTTGTTTGTGTGTGTGTGTGTGTGTGTGTGTGTGTGTGTGTGTGTGTGAGAGAGAGAGGGAGAGACAGAGAGAGATGGAAAGAGAGAAGTATGTAGTGTGATAAAGTGACTGTCTAATTGCAGAGAGCCTCGTTGTGTGGTGTATCAGATTGTTCTTCCCATGTGGCCTGAGGTCTCCAGCAGTGGGAATGTGTGTGTGACTGCATGTGTATGTGTGTGATGAATTTCAACTGCCTGCTTCAAGTCTTGGCAGGCAGCCCGAGCGCCAGGCAGCCAGTCAACCATATTTCATGCTCACTCAAAGAAAACACCATACATTTTTACCTTAATGTGGTCAGACTTACACTATAGTCCATTAAAGTGCTTCAGTGTGTAGATGTGCCTGTGCTGAATGAGAGCGAGAGAGGGGTCTGGGAAACCTGCAGAGTCTCCACGCTCACTACACCACAATAGCTCACATTGTTCTAATGCTATAATCAGAGCGGACATGGAGCTTGGCCTGGAGTCCAAGAGGTCTCTGCAACCCTGGACACAGCTGCTGGAACTCAGATTCACACCAAATCCTAGACTGGAGAGTGAACACAGGAGGTGGAGGTGGTTCTGGAGTTTATAATAATGAAGTGTGGTCTAAAACTTAAGTGTGAATTTACCTAAATTACATAAACATATTTCTACACTTGCACTGAGTCTTATACTATCATGTATGTGGTTATTTATGTTTAGGGAGATCAGATGATGTGTACCTCTGGACAAATGTAGCGTTTGCTCCTTTATGTTTTTTAAAACAACATAAAGCTGGTAAAATGATTTCTATTTGAATGGATAGTTCAGCATTTGGGGAAATATGCTTTTCACTTTCATTCCAAGAGTTAGATGAGAAAACCAGTAACTCTCATGTGACCGTTAGCTTAGCTCAGGATGAATATTAGAAGCAGAGTGAAAAAGCCTGGCCATGTGTACAGTTGAAGAAATATGACTAATGCTACATATAAATCTCAATAATTACTTTATTTTAGATCCTGTTTTTGAGCAAAAACATATGTAGGTGATTGTAGAGCGAGATATGTAGTTAGTACGTCCCTGCAACAAAAAACTGATCCACTACTTCTGGTCCGTCACTGAGCTCAGAGGTGGATATTTGTGCTGTTTGCCCTTGTTTTATGATTTATGCTAAGCTAGGCTATTTCCTACTTTCTTTGAGCTACACTCTCAGAACGACAAACAAAAAGCTTATTGTCCACAATGCTGACCTATATCTCAGTAACAGCCCTATATTAGTGATCACAGCCTAACTCCTCATTAGCACAACTATTGATTTTCTTCTATGGAAAACATAATTACGTGGATGTGACTGAGGTTTATGTTTATGAGACAAATGAGTAGAACAATACACTGCTGCACTGTCTTTATGAAGCGACATCCCTCACAACCAGCTGCTCGTATGTATAATTAGAGAGACACTATTCACCCTCCCTCTGTCTGTGTTCACGTTTCGACGCTCGCATCAGCACACTCGGTTTGTTTGCTGTAGCTGGATAATGTAGATGTTTGAGATAAACAGTTACATTTTGCCTGCCTCTTTCGCCACAGCCACTCGCTGTTGTTGTTTTTCTCTGACTTCCTTTATAACTGCAATTTCCTGTTTTCTTGGATTAGGCAAAAAATGGTTCAGCACGCATGATGATGCTTGACTGTTCATTCCTCTTTTGTGGTTCAAGGTGAAATCAGCAGGTTAAAATAGAAACTTACAGACGGTTGGCCGGTCACGGTGCTAAGCTGGAAATCTCTGACCTGGAACACAAATGCCAAAAATATGAAACCACAGAATTTGCACACACATTTGTAATTTGCAATGTGTTAAACTAAAAAAAAACAAAAAACATCCTGTCACTCAACACCTCTTTATCTTGTAGACCATAATTCAGATGAGACAACATTTATTTAAGTCAACTTGAAGAAAAACTCTTCTATTTAACACTGTGTGGCTAACAGGCTGGTGCTCGGGCTTGCACAGTTCAAAGTTTTATAAAATTACACCACAAGTTCTCTGAGGAGAGTCGTTTAATAAGAGGCTCATGATGTGCCAGCAAACTCCCTGTGGTCCAGCCATGAAAATGATACAGCTTTCTCTCTGTCTTACTTTCTTTTGCTTCATATTGTGTCGTATGGTGGATTGCTGCATTGCTGATTGATTTTTAATGTGAGTTCATTTCTGGGGCTTGTTTGTGCAGGGTGTGAGATTTATTCCTCTGGACTGTGCTATTATGGTTTTCTTGCGGGTTTGTTTTAGCTCTTTTATGCGCAGTGTTGTAACAATAAAGGTGTTTTAGAAATGAAGTTCTTTTTTCAGCCAGCTGTGAGGAGGCAGACTTGAATTAAGACCCCTGGCTAGTGAGTCAGTGTTTCCACAGGGCTGCTGCTCATTTTCGTTCTGACTCGGCCTGGCCACGAGCCACTTTTAACACTAGCCAGCGTGTTTGCATGTAGGCCGATATCATATAATTTGACATTTTCTGAACTAGAGATAATGAGATTGAGATGAATTTTACATAGTCTGTATGCCATTTGTTAGCCACAAGTTAGCTTAGCTTAACATGTTGACTACGAACAAGCAGAAACAGCTAGCCTGGAGTCAGACTCCATTATCTGCCTATCAGCACCTCCACAGTTCCCACATTAACATGTTATATCTTGTTTTCTTAATCTACACAGAGACACAGTTAGAATTGACAAGTTGTGGTTTTATGGGCTTAATGTTCATGGTACATAACCTAAAAAGCTCAAAGAAGCAGCAAACTGTGCTTTTTATTTTAGGAATTATACAAAAAAATAACCTAACATGTTAATTAGTAAGATTTTAAAAAGCTGGCAGACGTGTTTTATTGCCTTTGAAGAAAGCCAGGATAGCTCCCATTCTTTATACGACCTTACTGACTGCTGGCTGTAGCTTGCGGCCTGGTAGTGGTTAAGGCAGAGGGCTGGGAAGCAGGAGCCCCGGGTTCGATTCCCAGCTGAGGCACCCAGCCCATCCCCCCATACCAGGTGTGTCCCTGAGCGAGACACCCAGCGCTAGCTCCCCGAGCGCCTTCTGTGGCTGTTCAAACAAGAACAAATTTCGTTGTAACATGTAAAAATGTGTCAATGACAATAAAGCGGATTCTTCTTCTTCTTCTTCTTATATTTAACATGAACCTACAAAAGTGCTATGAATCTTCTGATCTAACTCTCATCTTAGTTTATGTCCCAGGATATAACTTAGACTCTTTAACTCTATAACTCCGTGCTTGGTGAAATAATGGAAAACCCAAACTGCTTCATCAGGTTTTCTTCGTTTTAATCCTTGGAAAGAATCGTTGTAACGATTTTGTATAAATTTTATTTTTGCTCCACAGAGGAACTTCCAAAGAATAATCAACAGGATTATTAACGCATGTTGTATAAAGGATGCGTGAAGAAGGACTGCTCTTGTTTCTCTTGTGTGTCTGATGACTTGAGTTAAGGACGTAAGAGCTTTCGTTGTTCCACACACTCATGAGATGACTGTCTTATGTGGCTTGTCAGCAGTGTGTTGAGCTGTAATAGTTGCACCATAACCTCTGAAAACCTGATTTGATTCTGGGCTGTGTTTGTGTTGGCCGGGGCTTGTCTTTGTGGTTGTGGTCTCAGAGTGGAAAGCAGAGGGCAACAGGGGAGGAAGAGGGGGAGGAGGAGGAGGAGGAGGGCTTGGAAATACTGTAGAGAGAGCAGGCGATGTTTCAGAGCGTTATGTAAGATCTAACAGGTCCAGCCTGGCAAGGAGTGTTGATGGGAGAGTTGTAGGCCCCTTGGGTCAGGTGGCCTCTCACATTGCCTCCCATATGGTCTACATTTCCCCTCATTGCCTCTGCCCTTCATCTAATTGGCAGGTAATGTATCGTTACTCTTCTCCTCCGTCAGTGTTATTCTTCTCCTTTATTAATGGAAGGCACAGTGGTGTGGTGGTGATGGTGGTGGAGGTGACAGTGGCTCTAGGCTTGGCACTGTGCCACAGGGGGGCCCAGCACTGACACTTTATACAGCAACAGGTTTTACCAAGGTGTTCATTTCACGAGCATCTCCTCTGCTCCTGCGTCTTTTCTTTCTTCTCCCTTCGGCTGTGAAAGGTAAATCAAAGCTGTAGCTGATACTGGAGAACGTCTTCAATCTGATTTTGGTTACATCGTACACCCATCCCACTGTTGTGTCCCACACAGATGGACGCACACGCATGCACACAGGATGACTACATGTTTGTTTGCAACCACAAACTTCCTGTATATGTGTGTTCTTCACATTTATCACGCCACCTCTCACTGTGTCGCTCTACAGCGCTGGTCTTTCTTTCTCTCACCCACTCTGGCTGGCAGCTTATTTTATAGCCTCTCTGCCTCAAGTCGCTTCTAAACATTACAATACACCAGCAGATTATGACAAACATATGTAAGACACATGTTTGTCATAATCTCAAAGGCTCAGAATTACATTACAGTTGTTTCCACCTTGAATAAGATTCAAAAAGAATGATTGTTCACTACATTCAATCACGTGATTTACTCAATGTCCACATTTTTCTATTGATTTTCCACTGCTGCTGGACAGTGGAAGACTACAGCAACGCAACCTAAGTAGGTCTGCTAATAGGAGTTATTGCCTAACCTTGTTTGTGATGCATTACAGACCAAGTCTCTGATTGCAGTCATACCATGTATGGACCTTTAGCTTTGCTATGTCCAGATTCTGTGTTAGCGGGCTGCTACAGACACGACAGTAACAACGCGAGCCCAACTGAGATTGTCAGGCCTTTGTAAGGGACATAAATGTCCATAGGATTTGGGTTAACATCCTGTTCTGCCAGTCAAGCCAACATCACCGTCTGGTGCACATGGAAGAGCTCAATTACATAACTTAAGACTTTCATTTGCCTCTGTGCTCCATTAAATTCTCTGGGAAATGTCCAGATGTGACTTCATGAACGGCCCTCTCTATGCAGAGCCTGTTCCCTCTGTTCCGCTATGCCCCCCCTTCTCCACCCCTGCAGCTGTAAGCACTCAGAGGAAAAGCAGGGAGAGAAGGGAGGGAGGCTGAGTGCTTTATTAAAAAAATCAGACACCCCTTAGACCCCCCATTTTCCCTTCTAAACAGTTCCAGTCCCACCCAGAGCAGGCCTATGGTCCCTTTCCCTCCCATAGGACTTCTAAAGTAGGGCAATAAGTCTTTTAGCATGTGGTCTCCCTGTCAGCCCGAGGTGGCTGACTAGACAGGCTGCTGCTCCAGGCACAGGGGCAGGAAGTGGGAGCCGGCCAGGAGACACTCTCTGAGAGGTTGCCCAAGTAAACAACCCTCCCCCTTCTAGAAGCATGCTCATACACATTCATATGTCTTTGTATGCTCATACACTCTGACCTGTACACACACACACACACACACATACGTGATGCGTCACCTCCAGAGAAAGACCTTTTACTGGTAAATACTGTAACTCGGGATGGCACTGCCTTACTGTTAATATCACGATGGTTTATGGATGACGTTAATTCATTTCAGACTTTCGGTTTGGCAGAAACCACAATGCCCTTTTAAGACGGAGAACTGGAAACTGTTAAGAGCTTTCTAATCAAATTAATGGCTGTGTTGTGTGATCGCGTGCGTACAAAGCATGAATGTGAACAGCTGCGTGTGCACCACTGCGGAGCATCATACTAAAATCAAATGCCAAAACAATTTTTGCCTTAAAGGGGTAGTTTGTTCTACACGTTGCCAGCTTTTGAAATCCAAAACTCTGTTTTGGAGCGTGACTTTGTGTCTGAGCATCGTGGTCATGATGGTTTTCCACAGTGGGGCAGCTGTTTGTGTGTTTCTCGGAAGACAGTGGACACAGGTGGGAAATACATTAGGGCGGTGATTTATTGAGATCTGCTTTGCATCGTATTGTGCTACAGCCTTCCTTTTGGGCCTCAGCCTGCACTCACACATAATGTTCCCCTTCTCGCCTGTTATTCCTCATCTCCGATAACAATGATGCCTGATTCTCAGAGTGGAAAACCCAGATGATTTCCACTCTGAGAACAAATTTATCGTTTCCCCACATAGAGCTATTGTGTTGGTAGCTTAGCCTTTTTCTTTGGTAGATGCAGACCTGAGAAGAGAGGTTTTTAAGCCTTTTGGGGATATTACAAGTCAGGTCTTGTCAAACCAAGTGCTGCATGTCTTAAGTTTCAAATCCTTGAAGGCAAGTATTTCTGGTCTAAGTCTGACAAATCAGATAACCATTAAATTGAACTGGAAGTCTTTTTTTATAAATGTTTATACGTAGCTGACACTAAATTATTTCAATACATAAGTGAATATTCAAGGTGGCGATGTACGGCCTGACTAATACTGTCTGCTGTCTACATGCAGAAAGTTACCTGGTGGGTCAGAGTAAAGTCAGCAAACAGACTCAGTAATGTCTAATATACAACACTACCAATCCAAGGTTTGCCAGCATATCAATAAACCAGCAGGACAAGTGAGGCTGCGGGAGCTAAAGTGCAGAAGCATTTCATTGATTGAACAACCGTGGGTTTTGTGCTGATAAAGTCAGTTCTGCTTTTACACTGAAATATTTAGCTGTAACAAGCTAAAGAGCACCGAAGGAATCAATAAATATGGAAAAGTCCTGGAATGATGCACGTACAAATGAAACTTTTTATTATTGTTATTGAACTGTTTCTAACATACATGCCACCTGGTAGGGTACAGCGTGTTTATGCACATTTTGGTTTACTTTTATGATGAGAAATATTATGACTATTATCTTTAACTTGCTAAAACATAGAGCAAGAAAAGCATAAGAAAGCTACTGTTGCCATATGAAGCAGTATCTTTATATTACGTTTGGCCATCATAAGGCTGTCGCGGCAGGACTCCTGGTTGCATTAAAGTGAACAAGTGCGCTTATTTAATTATAGATTCAACTTTTCAGTTAGAGGAGTGTGATATTTTGACTTTTAGTTCTTATGTTTCTGGTTCAAACCTGACTCAAATCTGCGTTTCAGTTTTCATAGCCACAGTTCCTGATCCAGTCAAAGCCCACGCGTAATTGTAAATCTTAATTTGAGACACCACCGTCTCTCACCCTCTGACGAAGTTTACAAAAAGTCTCAGTTAGAAACTCGACTCTGTGGGCATGTTGAGTTGTGATGGTTGATTTAGTAATATGCTGACACCACCATTACTCAAAGCCATCATGTGAAGTTCTCTAATCCTTTTTTCCTGCCTACCTGTGCGAGTGCGTGTTGCAGCAAGTTAGCAAAGTGAGGCTCGAGGGTGACCTGGTACAGGAACGAGCTTGACAGGTTTCAGGCTGGGCCTTATCTCAATGGAAAACTTGCCTTGAGAAATCTGGGCATCAGGCAGACTCCTCCAAACAATCTGTGGTGTGTTTTTACTGCTAAATTCCTCAATCAGGAGGAGCCACACATACATCCCAGAGGGAAGCCAGTGTCAACTGTTTATGTGCCATTGCTGACACCGCTTTGAGTGCTCAGACTCACATATGAGCCAGAGCATTGTTTGCATGTAGGCCTCGTGTGTTAGTGTCTGTGTGTGTTTACGTGCATGTTCCTGTGTGGTCTTTCGGTGTGTGTGCCTGTGTGTTTCTGTGTGCTCGTTCCTAGTGAGTGGGTGTGAGATCTGCGGTTTCTCATAGTCAGTTCTTATCTTCGTCTCTCTGAGCCTCAGCCAGCAGATCATTGTGAAATACACATACACAGAGAGAGAGATACGGTTCACTTTTAACTATTTCATTACCTCCTGAGGCCACATACAGTATTTAGAGTTTGTTTACAAGTCAAAGAAAAACACGATTCAGCCTTTTTAGTGAATTAAGTCCAGTCAGTGTCTCTGTCTCTCTCTCACTATTTCTTGATATTTATTTTTATGTTTATTTCTAGGACTCTGGTGTGTGTGTGCGTGTGTGTGTGTGTAATATAAATCAGCACTGAACTAGTGAAGAACGGTATTCAAGAAGTGAGAATGTGGTTCTCTTCCAGTGCTGCTGTCACCAGATGAAACAGATGCTGCAAAACAAAACTGAGAATCATGTGAGGAAACGTGCTGTTTTTAGCTTGAGCACGGTTGAGTGACTTAAAGCGAACCTCATTTACCATCCTGCGTTGCACACAGAGACGAATGATGGCGAGGAGCTAAGCAGTCTCTCCTCTTTAAGCCATGTACAGACTGTGTAGTAGTAATGTCATGATAGTAGACCTCAATTATGACTTTGGTGAGCACAATTTATTCAAATATAAATATAAATCTACCCAAGTTACAATGAACAAGTTTTATTGGGTAAATGGGTCATAATGCCAAGAGGGTGTGTCTGCTAATGGAGGCCACTGCCCTCCCATCAGGTCACGTTTTTGGCAGCCATGAGACAGGAAGAGTTCAGCTAAAGAACTAACCCACTCAACCCAAAACACCAGAAAACTTTAAACACAACAGAACAGGCTCTCCCAGTGGTCAGTCCTCATCTCCTGTTTCCAGTGGTCCAGTGCGTCTCGTTAGGAATAAGTCATCGCTTGTCCATTAGCGCGGGGCTCCGAGAGAGTTTAGTTACTCTGTGTTTGTTTTTCTGTCACAGTAAGGAGTGGAAGGGTGTGTTTCCACAACCTGTCAGATGGCAATCACTAGTGCCCTCCTCTGAAGCCTCCTCACCTCCCAGCTCCTCTGTTCAACACATATGTGTTTTCTCTTCCTTTCTTTTACAGGTCAAGGGTTGCCACTTAGCTGGAGCGACGGAAAGCACATGTGACACTGGATCCTGGCTGGGCTAATGGTCATTGCTCAGTAAACACGGTGTCAGAGTCTGAGTCGCCTAGATAACAACGACTGTGGAGTTCCTGGGTTAAACCCACAGGATCAGGGAGTGGTTGTGACTGTCTTTGTTGATCTGCAATCAGTCTCAATGTAACACATACGGCCATAGACCTACAAAGATAACGTCTACCGCGTACTGTGGGCAGCGTAGAAAGCTGCATGACTGTGACGATTAGAGCAACATGGTTCTATGAAGGAGTCCCACGCTTGACAGTTGCTGCTAAAGCCTGATTATGAGATGAAGTTTATGAAATACTGTATGTGATTACGCAGAAACATACATACACAGGGGAAACTGTGAGAATGAAAGTGGGACGATACTGATGTTTAGATAACCAGAAACCTACTTTACGCCATTCTCTGCAATAAAGTCGTTTCAGGTGGCGTTTTTAATTTTTATTTTGACGTAGAAAGTGGCCACACATTTCATAGATGTAAGTATTTGGGTATTCCACATTCTCTGTGATTCAAAGGCAGTAATCTTTATTGTTTTGTACCCAGGAGGTAAACTTCCCAAACAATAAAATATATACCACACGCTGATAATCGTCAGGAAGGGATTAAAGATGGGATGAGAGAGCCCCTTGCACAAATTATAAAACACATCCCCGTAATTAAGTTAAGAATTTCAGTATTTGTGAAAACAAGACTCTTAACTCCCCAGAATCCCGCCTGTGAAGCCACAGACAAATCAACCACAGAGCCGAGTTTAAAGTGTGTGCGGGCACACTAAAGATGAAGGTGCGCTCTAACTATACATACGTAGGAAGAGACCTTTAGCAGCAGTTGCAGGGTTATGAGTGTGTCCTGCAACAGCAAGGTCAAAGGTTTGATCACTGCGACAGACTCACGTCTGGTTGAAACATGTTTTACACCCACTCCTGCGTACTCATTGGAGTTTTTGTGTCGAGTTTTGTGGTTTCATTCTTCAGTGGATTGTTGTTGTTCTTTAATCTGCTCGTTCACCTTAGGGTTTTTGATTTCTATTTAATATTTAGCTCGAGAATTAGCTGATAGCATGGATGCTGCTCTGTTTGGCTTAGCTTAGCATAAAGACTGGAAACAAGGGGAAACCACTAGTCTGGCTCTGTGCAAACAAAACACAATCCACTTTCCAGCAACCACAAAAACTGAAGTGTAAAAATGACAATTTGCTCTTTAACAGAGGGGCTATTTCTAGGCTAGTCTCCAGGTAACCAGTGGAAATAAACATAAAATAAATAGTTCCATGTACAAAAAATGTGAAATAGCTGTTTTTACTGTCTGGCTTTCATACAGATTACACAAACCAAGAGTCAGGCGAGCCTGTTTCAGCCGCTGTGCCAATCTGCCGCGTGTAGCTTTACGAGATACGAGAGATATCAATCCTCCCGCGTAACCCCTGACAAGAAAGCAAATATTTCCCCAAATGTTTAAATATTTCTTTAAGCTTGATAACTACACACTTGTGGAAACACACCTCAGCTAACCCCTCCACTCCATCTGAAAGTTCAGTTTGTTCGTGTGAGTTTCTGAAGCAGGTTTCTGATTCATTCGCGTTTCTCTGTTTCTACAGACAATGCAGCTTCACGCTACCCTCTCACCTGACCCCAGCCCTCGCTCGGTGATTAATTGGCCCTCTGACATCACCTGTCACCCTTCCGTGACACAGACACACACACACACACACATGCGCGCATGAAGCGCTGCGGCTTCACTTCTCTCAGCTGTCAGTGTAGATAAGGGAAATAGCACAGCTAGCACATTCAGTACTATTTGCTCACTTTTCTCTCAAACAAAAAGGTAAACTTGCCTCTGATAACACAATTACACAGTGTACAAGCCGCCACATTCTCTTGCTCAACCGTGAGGGTTAAAGGTGAATGAAGATCGGTCGCTGGGAGTAAAACTACACACCTGCTCTATCCTGTTGTGCAGAAAGCAGAGAATAATGTGTATCGCTGCACCGTTTCCATATTGGAAAGTAACGTGCTGTGAAATGTGACGAACTAATGAAAGTTTTTCTTCTTATTTGCCACACATCAAACGGCAGGCGACCCCCTCTTTCTGCCACCCCCAGACCGGCTGCTGGAGGTTCAGAAACCCACTTCCTTGTGCTTCATTTCAAGGTGCTTCTATCATACACCACACAAACAGGAAACAGCCCTCTTTCATGTTCCCTAATCTGCATGCAGTTCAAGTTCTTCTGAAAGGCTGCAGCAAAACAGAACAAGGTATGCATGAGTCATACTCACCTGGTTTAGTTTGAGATATGGAAGAAGTCTTCAAAATTCAGCAGACTGTAGAAACGTTTTGAAGTAGTACACTACTGGTCACAATCTAGATTTGAATATTTAAATACGGTAAAAGACAAATGGTCATATTGTACCATATATATACCGTATATATATATATATATATATATATATATACATTTTGCTTGCACCAACTGACAGACACATGTTTTGGGGTCAGTCATCTTCCTAAGTCTTACAAGCAAACTGCAATGAAACCGCGTGAGGGGGTAGTGCTATGTACAAGTTCTGTCAACACCAATTATAGATGCAGAGACTGCGACTAAAACCCCAACACTGCAAACTTAAAGAGTCTAGTGGAAACTCAAATGACACTTCTCATTAAATTAGAGAAGCAGTGAAGGATAAACCAACATTGAGAAGGTCGTTTGTCTACAGGGCTTCAAACAGAACATCCATTCGTGCTCCATCAACATAAGGTCTTTTTTGTTTTGGACATGCAGAAGTGCCCTGAATTTGTAATTACTTTGCATCAATATCATTTACATTTTAAAAGTGGGTCTTCAAAAGTACCCTTGTGCTTTTTGGCTTCTGTTGCCACGTCTGCTGTTGATCACCGCTTTATATTCAGTGAGACATGATGTGCAATATGTCCTGAATATTTGCAGCGTTTGGTTTGTTATCCACATGCTGTGGGTGTTAAACTTTCACTGTTTTTTAACCATGTATGACGCAGAATGAAACAGTACTAGGGGTGAGTAATCTCAGAACGACTCGTAATCACCTGAGAGTATCAAAGGGAGCAATATTTGTTGGTCTGCAGAGACATACTTGAAGGAAGACTAATACACAATAAAGCAAGGAAGGCAGCTTCTTAGGAAGTGGGACTCGGCTGGAAGAGTCAGTGGTTGTAGAGGAAGCAAATGCACAAGACAAGAATCTACGAGGCCCAGGCTCTCTGGAAAACTGCAACAAGGGGGCTGCCACGGGTCAGCACCCACCATTGTATGGAGGGAAGGGAGTTCCTGTTCCGGCTCCTTTTTGCAATCCGAGAGAATATAAACATGGTCAGACGGAAGTGCCCAGTAAGCTTGGAAAAGCAGAAGCAGTGTGGATGTTGAGTGGAGTGTTTGAAGCTGCAGCATGTTTTTACTGAAATCAAACACCACTCTGCTTGTATTAGTAGTCATATACAGATTCTTATCTGCCTGCATTTTAAGTGTAAAAACATAGAAAACTGACCGCACAGAATGCTGTAATATAATTTGATATTCCAAATACAATATACAAATCCATTGTGTGTTTTTTTTTAACACTTTTTTATTCTCGGAATTGTTACAGCCCTCGATCAATGTTTCTGCTCAAACAAGGAGTGTCGTATCTTTGCGTAACGAAACCTGCTCAATCAGTTTGATCATTCCCCAGGTCAATACCCCTGGTTGCTCTCAGCGGAGCTCACCAATCAACTGGCAGGACAGTGAAACTCCCTTTGGTTGTGCACCATGCACAGAGAAGCACAGTCAGCAGGTCACAAAGATTCCCCATTTTTTCTGGTTCACTTTTGATATATTTCTTCACGTTCTGTTCACGTAATCTTGTGAAGTCTGACACTGACATATGTTGCATGCATAGTCAGTTAGCAGAAGCTGCATTGTTTAGCCAGAATGTTTATTTGCAATTTGACAAAATTTCATTATTCAGGAATATGGTGAAGTTATATGCAAAGGTGTCATTTGCAGTTTATTCGTGGGAGACTATTAAAATGACTTTCATGAAAACATGATCGCTCTAATGGGCATTCTTAGGTTGTGAGCAGTTTTGATTTCTGGGCATATGTAGTTTAAAAACCTGCAGACATGCTTTGAGATAACCGTTTTTGTTAAACTACATTCTTTAAATTATTCTTTCTCAAAAGAGAGATACTTTATTCATCCCCATGGGGAAATTTGCAATTAGGTCTTATGTGAAGTTCAAAGTTGTAGGATTGATTGACCTTTGAAGAGCTGCTTGAAAGCATCTTCACACAGATTTGAAATGACAGGACTATCACTGCCTGTTCAGCAGATTTGACGGTACACGTGCAGACAGTAGACGGAGTCTCCAGCATCCGACAGGTTTCCCTTTACTCATACACAACCCATCACACAGTTTAACTTTTCCAAAAATATGGGGTTTATTGACTTAACTGCAATCAATACTTACAAAAAGAGAAAAAAAACAGGCTTTTATATAAACTCACAGAAATTACTGTAGTGAAAAAACATGACTGAAAAAATACATTCAACAGTTTTACTTTCTTTGTGTCAAAATCTGTTCACCTCTTGGAAAACTTGTGAAGGCAACACAGAACAAGTGACTTAAAATTCATTGTCCTCCATTAGCAAATATAAAAGGCAGAGAAGCCTTAACCTACCTGGAATGTATTCAACAAGGCACTTCCAATGGTCAAGAAGGGGCCAAGCAAGTGCATCAAGCATCCAATCAAATTAAAAGAAGACCAAACTGTCCTCAAGCCATTTGGTCACAGCTATTGCTTGTCATAAACAGACTGGGTGTAAAAAGAAAAAAGATAACTGACAGAGGACTCCAACATAACCGGCCTTCTGACTTGGAGATTCTCCTGAACCAGTGATGCGAGAGCTCTCGTAACACTTCCTCCTACCGTCGACCCAAGTACTGTGAGACTACCTCTGAGTCAAAAACAGATGAATCAATGCAACAGTTAGCTACTGTTACAGTCAGATTATTGTAAGGCGTGGAGGGGCAACAGCGAGGAATACAAGCAAATCTAGTTCAGGTGGAATTGCAGTCCAATAAGAGGGTGTAAAGAAAAAAAAAGTACAATAAATAATCAAAACGCAAAACATCTTTTTTTGCATTTTTTGCTTTAAATTAAGTTCATTTTGACAAAGTGTAGTTGCAGAACAAAAGTCATTGAAGAACAATATATTAAACTGTGAAAAAGGAAAACTGACAAAAACGTCTTCACAATCTTTAGATTAATATGGAAGATCATAATTTAACATAAAAGAAAATATATTCTATTGTTCATTATCCAGATAAATACAAAACAAAATTAACAAAAAATGCATATGATCACCAATAAATATGTTCTGATAAGTTAAATAAGCAGTGACAAGAAAACCTTCTGTCTGGAAAGTTTTTTCAAATAATAATAACCGTAATAATAACATTAATAAAAAATAATTATCAAATAAAGAAAGCAAAAGGCATGTAATGTGTACAGAATGCTCCGCAGAGCACGTTCTAAAGGGGGGGAGAAGTAAAGAAAAATAGCTTGGAGATCCGATCTCGTCAAGTCGCAGGATGTACAACTGCACCATGGGAATGCTGGAATTCCCCCGATCGGCGAGGATGAAGGGAGGGAGGTGGGACAAAGTCTTACAGGTTTTTAATTATCAGTTTGATATCAAGACTTCCTTCCCAAAAAGAAAAAAAAAGCCAGTGACCAGCAACAGGAGAGAAAACTCAGAAGAGGGGAACACAACCAACTTCCAGTTCAAAGTCCTTCCTGCAGACTCACCCAGTCCACAATTACATAAGACGGGCTTAAGAAGAACTGTGACGCGGGGGTGGAGGTTGGGGCAAAGGAGAAAGAACCAAAAACAAACAGTAGTCCATTCACCCTAAACACATGCAGAAACCACCCCAGGCACTTTTTCATTTTTTAAAAACTATTCATATCTTTGCAGGGTCTGTTTTTTTTTTTTCCTTTTGTCTTAACTCAGTCTGTAAAAACGGCTGCAGCAGATCTACAGTTACATTAGTGAGCACCCTCTAGCTAGCTCAGGGTAGGGGGGGGTAAGGGATAGTGCAATGCACTCCCCTTTCCAAGGCCACTTGTGCTGCTACACATTCAGGAACAAATGAAGAAAATAAACAAGTGGCACCTGGCAAAACAGTCAATTCTTGTTCTCGTGATTTTCACCGTTCAATTTTCTCTCCTTTTTTGGCACTATGACACATGGCAGGGTATGTTTTTAACTTCTGTTGTGCAGATTAATAGCTATGAAATGATAATTTGAGTTCCCAGCACTGCCTACATCCTTACAATGCTAACAAGGCATTAACACGGTGAAGCTTAGGAAAGAGGCAGAGGTAGAGGGGAGTGCCGTGTTCTCTTTGCGTCATCGAATTAAAGTCACTGGTGTATGCGTGCAATCTAGTCATCAGAGATGGAGAGGCGGCTGAAGATGGGAAGGCGACGGGTGGTGTCTAGCGTGGGGGACTCGGAGCCACTCAGGCTGCCTCCAGAGCTGCTCTGGTAGCCCTCTTGGTCTGACAGAGAGTCAGGAGGGCTGGATGGAGATTCAAACATCTGAGGCGACTCCAACATGGGTCTAAAATAGTAGGGTGTGCTTGATGGAGAGGGGGGTGTGGGGTTGTTGGGCTCTGTGCACACAGGGCCGGCACTGAGGCTGGGCCCAAACAGGTTGGCCAGCTCCTGGCTGGAGTATGTGAAGGGGTTGCTGCTGGGCCAGTCGGAAACTTCGTCAGGGAAGAAGATGGGTGGGGGGGTGACCGAGGTGGGGCTGTCTCTCAGCCCAGCCGAGCTGGAGAAGCCTGCAAAGCTGTAGCTGTGCTGCAGTCGAGGCCTCTCCATCTTGTTGGAAGAGTTTAGAGGGGAGGTCTGCTGGGGCGGTCCACGTCGCTCATCGGCATTGTGTATGAAATGACAGCGAGGCCCGTAGGGACAGAAGCCGATGGTGTGGAAGGTGCGGCACAGCTCCGTTTTGTATTTCGGATGGCGGCTCAGGCTGCGCAGTTCATGGATCCCATGAGCAAACTGGCACTTGTCGCCGTACTTGCAGGAACCGTTCTCCTCGAAGGGCCTGCATAGCTCCGTCTTGTAACGGCTGGAATTCACTTGGCTGCTACTGCTGGTGGGACTGGTAGGGCCCAGGCACTTGTTCATCAGCCTCTCACCCGTCTCAGAGAATGAGCGGTCTCGCAGGCGGTTCTCCTTGTTGTTGCTGGCGCTGCCAACCCCTGAGATGAGCGAGGAGTGGTCCGCAGTCTTCAGGCTGTTCAGAAACTGGTTCTGGCTGAACTTTGTGCTGCTGACCGAGTGTCGCCGCTGATACACGCCTCCCACGGAGGGAGATCCCACCGCCTTCCTTTCCAGCAGGGCTCCGGTGGGGCTGGAGATGGGCACATTGGTGCCAGTGCAAGGGACAGACATGGGATGGGGGGAACCCAGGTTGTTGTTGAAGTTGAGAAGTTTGTTCTGTGGAGAAACGAAGACAAACATGTTGTTAGAACGATCGTTGTCTGGGAAAAAGAAAATCCACAGCATCCTCTCACTTGACTGCTCTTTCTGGCTCCACCAACATGAGCGGATCCAGGCCTACACAGCAGCAGCTGGTTTGGCAAGTTGCCCCGGTTGGTAAATGGAGCAGCAGCACATGAGACCAGCTACTAGTGGCCACTAAACGGATGCATCGTGAAAGATAAAGAAAGCAGCGATGCATCCTGCGGAATTACAAGGGAACACTGATGCGCTTTTCAGTCCACATCCAAGCTGCAGGAAACGGCTGCTTCATCGCCGATTTCCACGCGTAGAAAAGCTTGCGGAGAATTAAATCTTAACAAGCGCTCTTTTATGTGACACTGCAAACGAGAAACAGTGCAGTGACTGTTGACTGGTGAGAACACGAGCTCAACAAATGTCAAACACTTCATCATATAAAGTCTTTTTGTTTCTCCCCAACAGGAGCGCAGAATGGGTTAAAGGCGCAAAACTTCCAGTCAATGATTAGCGAGCATGCGGCTGCTTTGTGAGGAGAATTAAAAGTGGCGCAAAAACTGCTCTCGATTAACATAAAGAGGACTGGACTGGAGGGAACAATACGGATGTAAGCGCACCACAGCCGGCCGACGAAACCCGACATGTCATTAGCTGATGTGGCACATGTTTCACAAGAAAATGCGCAAGTTGAGTCGCTGCAACAAACGTTGTGGTCGCCGGACATGTGTTTACACTGGAGACGCGCGTTTCACCCAAAGAAAGTCTGCGAAACCGCCGAGAGAGGAAACGGGCGAAGTAAATAAACAGACAAGTCAAAGTGAAGGAAAAAAACCCGAAATCAAAACAGCAGAAACCAAACATCCTCCACACACACGCGCGCGCAAACACACACACACACACGCAGAGAAACGCAGGCGCGACGCGGCGCAGGGCCGCGGGCACGCAGCTCATCATTCCTCCACAGCGGCTAACAGGCTAACAGGAGTTTCTGGGGGGGAAAAAGTTTGCATCTACCTTGTTCATTACTTCGAAGTCGAAGAAAGGCGACACCACGGCTGTGGTCATCTTTGCAGCGACCAGAATCAAGTCAGAGTAGTAAAAAAAAAACCAAACGGTGCTGGTTGGAAAGTTGCGCAGGTCTGCGGAGGTTCTGATTTGCAGCTCCTGTGTATTTTTGACCCTGCAGAACTCCCCCTCTGCCCTGCACCAGGCACGACATTAGCTTTATAATGCTTTCGCAGGAGGAGCCTCGAGCGCTGGGCGTGAACTTTTCTCAACTTTTTCCTTCCTCTTCTGAGGGAACAAACTTGCGCCGGATCGCCAGTTTCTTTGACTTTACTGCTCTGCGCCGCGCGGGGCGAACACTTCACGGTTGTGGGTTTTATTTCCGAGTAACAGACGTAAAAATAACCCCGTGTTTTTATTTACTAGTTTACCCGGATGTCACAGACACTGGACGTCACATACAAACAACAACAACAACATTAAGTCATACTTTTCTTTACAGACAGTGTATTTACACTATCATTAGATTCAAAAGCAAAGTAGGAGACAACCTTATTCCCTTCCTTCTCCAGTGGAAGTCTGGTGCTGGAGTTGTTTACCTCAGGGTTTCAGCTACCTTCCACTACTCTGTAATTAATTTACTCTTAATTGCTGGACTGGAACGTCACTTGTGGGACTTTCCGGTGAATTCAGGCAGCCCAGACCTTTTTAACCCTTTCCAAACCACAGTTATTATTTTCCTCTTCTGTCTTTCTCTCTTTTTTTTCTCTTGCTGTTTCCTGCCACAGCTCATCTTATCTTCCTTTTCTTCCCCTGCCTTCAGTAGAAAGCTATGTTGTTTAGTGAAAATATCTGCATGAATGTTTGTGTTCTTCCATCAGGTAGACCGGAACCTGAAACACAAGTGATCTCACCAGATTCACAGCTAGTCACAAAGATGCTTGCAGCCACATATGAAAGAGCAGAGAGTGAAACCTATACAAATCTATTGTGATGCATCATCTTCCTCCCTCCCTCCCGCCCTCTAAATCCATGACAGAGCAGCCATCGGCCATGTGCAGAGTCAATGTCAGGGTTGGGTTGCAATAGAAAAGAGAAGAGGGGAGAGAAAGACAGAGTCGAGGAGAAGAAAAGAAGTTGTTAACAAAAAAAAAAAGGCTGGAGTTGGAAAGGGGGGGGGGGTGTGGTGGAGTGTGGGGGAGATTTATGGGGGACGTTTATTACTACACAGTGCTCCCTCGGGGAGGTGAAGAAGACGGGTGGGGAGAGAGAGGCAAAACAGTCCCTTTCCCCTTCTATTTCTTTCCCTATACAGGAGACACACCGGGGGTGGAGAGCCGCAGAGCAGCCAGGGGAAGTAGTGTGCGCGCTGAAATGTTAGATTAAGTCGACACTCCAGGCGGTAAAACGTCTAAAAACAACGTTCAGATTTGGTTCTTTCCTTCAGAGTGCTGTAAACGCTGCAATCTTATCTCCCACCATCATCCAGCGTTGAGAAAAGCAGATATGCAAACATAAAGTTAGTCTAGACCCAGCCGGCGAGGAGCAAGGGTGTGTTTTAACATAAAAAGAGTTTTATGAGGCTGGGCTGCATGGAGTAATCTCCCCCTGGAGTGTTTTCACAGACGACAGGCTGGGATGACAGACTTGCTGGAAATCACGTCTGCAGTTCAAAGGCCCTGTCACTGATTGATTAAGTGGATCACATCGATTGTCTCCCTCTGAGGAATAACTACAGCAGAGACGTGGGAGGGAAACAGCATTATTCAGAAATAATGATAATAGAAAAAACTCTAGCTGGTGTGAAATGACCTCAAGGACCTTTAATATGTCACACGTCAGCCGCAGTCAGAGTTTATGTAAGTGCAATAAATGCACTTCACGGCGCATCTTCTTGAGCTGAGAAAGGTCACCGAGGCTCAAAACCCCACAACAAGCTGAGGGAAATATATTCTCTGCCTCGTACGCCACACGTGTTTACTTTAATACTCTCAGGCGTGTTGTGCTGCTCAGTTATTCTTCCAGGTTCGGGAGGAGGCACCTGTTTCCTGCCAAAATGAAAATGTAAAGACTGTCTCTCAGGGGTGTAATGTCAGATGTGTTCCTGTTCTAAAGACGCAGACAGTAAAGCTCCTTGACAATGCTGTGTGCTGTTAAAGAGCATTTGCTGACAGCTGTGCTTAATGTTTCTAGTCTTATGGTGACAAAGGAACCTTTCAATCTAAGGCGACAGAAAGAAAGAAAAAAGAAAAACTTTTCCTACCGAATGTTTGAAAACCTATGATGGTGCCTTCATGTGGGTCTTTACATTTACTGATACAGACGGCGAAGAAAACCAACAACAGTCATGCAAATGAGGAGAGATATACATGTGTGGGTTTGTTTTTCTTTTTATGCTCTAAGCTTTTTATCACTTATCAAAATAGATTAATCAATAGTTCCAAAGTGAAAAAAGGAACAAACTAAATCTCAGCCCGTCTGTGTCAGGATTTTCCACAGGTTGTTGACAGCCGACCTCTCTCAGAAAACGTGATTTCTGAGAATGTAGGCTGCTCTAGGTCAAGGCTGTCCTCCTTTGGCTCGTAGGCAGTAATTGTCTCCTCAGCCTCAGCTGGACAGTTTGCTTTCTGCCTCCTGGGCTGTCGCGTCTGACGAGCATTGCTCAGAGGGGAGGATGGGGATGAGGACTGAGGTCACTGATAGCGTTTAAGTGGGATGACAGGGATGTTACGTTTTTATCTCTCAGAACTGGAGATGAAAGAAGTCGTAGAGAAATACAGCTAATTGGCTGTAGGCTGCAGTTTGCTGCAGTTTCTCTCTACAGCCAATAGAGGGCAGGGTTCTTCATTGTCTCTGTCCTCATGTTTCCCATTTCTGTCTCTGTAAAGTATTTATATGTTTGCCCAAAGCACAATTTTTAGAATTTTAGAACTGCTACATCTCCAGTGATTAGACAGGAAGGTCAGCGCAGCACAGTCGGACACAGAGTCTTTCTTTGTGTGGCGTTAAGGTGAAGTGGGAATCATCTGAGGCCCGTATTGTGTAACGAGCCTTTGTACCGACGTACTAATTTACCGGCCTTAAATGAGGCAAAGAAATTTATCAGCTACAAAACACAAATGCTAATACCAGTAGTGTGGTAATCTCAAACTGTGCTGCACCACATCCCAGTTAGGGCGACCACAGGCTCGTTAAACCAAGTCTTTAGGTATGAAAAGTAGTATTTTTCTTCTGAACGGTACATGACATGTAGCTGTTATTGATGAATACAAGTATCTGTTCACCACATACTGGCATTTATGATTTATTCAATGGCGTGATTTATGATTTCTTTTCAAGTCAAAAATCCCAGCTGAGGTATCTGTGCTGGAAAAAACAGCCTCCCCCTCAAACAAACACAGACACACTTGCATTTTCAGTTCCCAAACACTGAAGGTATTATCAGCAACTGTAAGCAGATATCACAGCTTCACCAGAAATCATGTGGCGGGGTGAAATTACGATAGATCATGATATCAAAGGTCATTTGACGTAAAAATAGTGTAAATAAATGTTAAAATCCTTGAATTCGACATTGTCCTAAAGTTAACTCGAGTAAATATGTTCCGTATAAAGGTATAAGCTACTTTATAAAACTGCAAAATAAATGTTTTATCTTTATTGAGATTATTGACAGCTAATTTAACTTTTAGTGTATTGGCAAGTTAAATAATGAAGTATGTAAAATTAAAATGATGAAATCAGGTAAAAAGTCTCTTTTTATAAAAATACCGAAGTACCTAAACTTAGATGCAACACGTGAGTAGATGTACGTGGTTACATTTCATGACTGCACATATGACAAATTGCAGAAAACTATTTTTGATGTTTGCACTTAGCCATAGATTACTTAACAGTCTCATAACTTCCTATTTTCCCGCAGCATGTTTGCACATCTTTCGAAACGCTACGAGGACAGATAATCAGCGCGCTGACTGTTGAGCAATCGATGGTCAGCGATGGTGGAGTTTGATCTAAACTGGGTTTGATTTCTTGAAAACGTTGTCATGAGCCAGCAGCACATGACATTCGCTCTGACACTGCGTGGCTTTTGTTTCTGTGTTCCTTCCCCTGCCCTGAATAAGCTTTGACAGGCATGGCGCTGTGATTGCCTCCTTTCATGTCGTATGGTATGTTCGCCAAATTCATATGGGAGGACTGTGGTCATCTTGCAGAGTGAAACTCGCCTCAGAGGAAGAGAGTTTGGGGAGAGAGAAACAGGCAAAGAGGGGGAAAATGAGGACCAGCAGCAATTAATTGTCCATAAGAGTAGCCACAGCATTGTTAGTGGTGAACCGCCAACTGCTCTTGCTGATGTTGTTCCCATGAATCGCTCCAACATGCCCATCCACTCGCTTCCACTGCCCTTTATCTCACACTGGGTGGGATCCATCAATGCGAGCCTTGGCTCACTCGGATGGATTTGACACATCACAGCATTACAATCATGACCAGAGTTCAAAACAAACGCCATCGTGGAAATGGAAGTGTTTAGCCCCGTCGGTGCCAATTTGCAGTGAAACAGAAGAAGAGAAATGACACTTTGGTCCAAAAATAGCAACAAAACAAAAAGAGTGAGGGGTCTGATTCTCTGCTCACATGCCAGCCTCCAGAGGAGTGTTGCATTTAGAACGCAAGGCCAGCTTCCTCTTCTGACTTCCTGACCTGTGCTTCCTGAGGAACAATCTGTCTGTCTTTCCAGAGGGCTCATGGGAAGGGAGAGTTTGCCTCTCCGCTCGCACATTAGAGGTCGCGAAGGAAGAAGCAGAGGTCAAAGCCATCAAGCTATGAAATGGGGACTGCAGGGTTTTAATGCAGAGATGGCAGGTGATATGATCACGCACTTAGTGTGGACACACTTGGTGCTGAAAGGGTCCAGGATGCAGAAGGGAATCTGGTGCGTGCTGTGTCCGGCTCCCCACGGACTCAACGTGCCTCCGCTGGGGACTGGTCAGACCTAACCCTTGACCAGGTGTCATGACCAAGCGGCGGACATTGAAACGAGATATTCCTCAGGTCCTCACTCAGCGCAGGAAAAAAAATCAATGGGCTTTGTATAGCTTAGGAACAGTGGAAAGCATTCTCCCACCAAAAAAATACTGCCCCTGTCCCATCTGTCTCCATTCTCCAGCACTCCCAGACCTCACAACCAGCCCTGTGTGGTCACTCTTGGACTAGAATTACACAGTCCATGTGTCCGGCTCCTGACAATACACAAAGCCAACTGCTAGTGTGACCCTCCCTCCCACTTCTCTCACACTCTATCTGTTCCGATTTATTGAATTAGACATGACTCCTCTCCAGTTATTGACGTTCCTGTTGATGCTGTCCATGAGAACGCACTTCTGACATAGGCGCATTTTATCTATAGATGAGGCCTTTAGCTTTGGAGGGTGTGGGGGTGTGATTTCTATTAAATGACATCGAGCTGTGAGTGTGGGGTCAGTTGTTTGTGACTCGTCCTCAGTCGACCTAGGGCACATGATGATATCAAGTTCGTTCTGGTTGTAGGCGCAGACAATTAACTGTGAACTATTTGTAAATTACTTAAAGAAAACAAGGGTGCATGGTTTTCTATAGATTTCTTAACCTTAAAAGAAAGTAGTATGATTGATTCAAGCTTATTATTGTGGGCCTGAGAGTTCAGCATGCTGCAAGTTAAGACTAGAATCACCACCTTGTGGTTCTATGCCTTCACCAGACAGTCATGTCTGTCCAGACTCACATTCCAATAACTTCATCAATGGGTCCAAATGTAAGACATTCCCTGCAGGCATTCCACAGATGCTGGAACCTGAAGTCACCATGACCTTGGGTTTTGACCTTTGACCACCAAAATCTAATCATTTTGTTGTTGTGTCCAGCTCAAGGTTTTACCAAGATATTGTCTTCACAGGAATGGAACGAAGAACTTGAAAATGTCCAGCCATGAAATGTTGGTTCTGGAGTTTATCTGAACTAACAGTTTCGTGGTCACATTGTCTCACGTCCTCCGCGCTTGCTTTTGGACACAGGTTGTACTGTAAACTAGAAGTTTGTGTGAAATGCATAGTAACATATCACATTATGCCAGAGGAGTAAGTAACTTCATGAGCCACATCTGTTTTTGTGCTCCTGCAAACTTCCTGTGTTTTGTAGCTTTGTTTTGGAAAATGTTCTTTGTGCAACTTGCAGCATTTCTAAACGTGTTTATGCTCCATGTAGTGTCTGTATTTGTTTTTTTTTCTTTCTTGTGTGTTTCTATTTAGTTGTGTGGAAAAAAGTGAATCAATCAGGCATTCAACCAGTGTATCATCAAATAGTTTAAAGTATTTTCTTTGCCTTCTTGTGTTTTGTGGGTGTTTCTTTGAGCCTTCGGGGCCACTGCAGATTGTGGTTTATGAGGAGATAAACAGTAGACTGCCTTAACAAAAGCTGGATGAAGTCTGCACTCTGATTTATTTTCAGAGCTGCAGGTGTTTGAGCTTCAGAAGAAGATTATCCATGTGTTAAACTGCACCTTTACCTGAGAGGAAAAAAGTTTTTTCTTCTCTGTGACCTGCCAGGACTCCCAGAATCTCTTGACCTCATGAAGAATAGGAAATTAGCAAAATCAAGATATTTGGTTATAGATCAAGGAGCCAAGGTGGAATCATTTTCTCAGAGGACTATAGACAAAGGCTCATAAAGAGTTTTATGTTCTCCGAGCCAGAATACATCACCCTATTACCTATTTGATTGTAATTTAGCAAGCATTTTCGCAGTCGTTTAAAGGAAACAACTCTGAGGGTCTTTGTGTGATTGCCCACAGTCCAACTACAGCACATACCAGAATAGAGTTTGATGTCCAAGGTGAGCCTAAGCTGTTTCGCTTTTTTCGTGTTTTTTTTGTAAAGTAAACAAGCCGCTGGGTCTTTGAGGCTGGTCCAGTCTGCCCCTAACTCTTCCTCGCCCTGTCTTTCTTTCTCCTCACTCTCTTTCAGACTGTCTTCTTCCCTGGCAGTAAAAGAAAGTGCAGCTGTGTGGAGTCCTTTAGGCTAGAGGAGGGGAATCAGCCCATTTGCTTGACTTCCCTGGCCAAAGCTATAATTTTCTGCTGCCAGGACCTAACATTGAGTCCAGAGCAGTTCCTGGGCTCCAGCCACTTGTATGCTGTAGGACAGAGATTGTCCTACAACCACATACCACGCAGGAGTTCAACTTCCTGTCTATCACAATGCAAAATGGATTATCCACTAAACACAACCAGTTTAACAAGTCAATTAGTCACATTTTGAATCCGAAAAAGGCCCACTGGTTTCCAACACAAAGCTACTTCTTCTGAGAATCATGAAAAACATATGTCATTTTCTTCATGCTACTGCCAGATTAGGTCTCATTTCTAGGAGAGTCGCTTAAACAAAGGAAACCTAACTGAGAACAAGTGGAATTACTTCACCCCATTGGAATAGATTTTCTCCTGATTGAAGAACAATGCAATGTGAAGGCTGAAAATGCGACTAAACTACTTGTCAAGACAGATGTTTATCTTGATTTGACCAGCAACATGTGTGCCATAAGTTTTCCTGTTTGTGATGCAGAACTTTAACAAGCGAAAACTGGAACAAATTATACATTGAGTTGAATGTCATTAGCATGCCTTCAGAAACATACACAGCATTTCTTGTGTATGTTTCCAGTAAGCACTATTAGTGTCACATCATGCCCAAATGGCAGCCCAGATGACTGCCAGCCCAGGGGACTACTCACATTATTGCTGTGTTGTGTGACAGCCGAATATGGAAACACTTTTTGCGCTTGTTAAATACTTTTTGGTTTGCCCGCTTTTTTTCTTGCCTTGCGCTCTTATAGGTTTTTACAAAGTCTAGTAAAATTCAATGACTTTCCCAGAAATGAAAGTTTATTGTCCCCCCTCAGCCCACCCGACTCGTAAATAATGGCACATTTACCAAAAATCCCAAGCCAACAGCCCCCACCTTCATACCATTACCAGTACCACTATACGCCAAACCTGCTGCCAAACTACACCCAAACAACCCCCCTTTCTATTCATTGAAGCCTTCAAACTGTCTGTTAACAGTGTTTATTTCATTAAAGTCCTCCAGCTCAACAATCAGAACCAAGAATCGTCCAAATACGGTCGTTGGGAAATGCACATTCGCCTCCTACACCATGAAAATCTGAGTTTCATTTTTAACTTTTGTCATCATAGTATGTTTGATCCAACGTTAATAAAAACTCACTACAGGCTAGGAATGGATTTGTTATTAGTCAGTTAAAATATCAAGCTGATTAGAATCTTTTTTTGAGTTAGTGCTCAGCGAACTAGTAAAGAGCCTTTTACTCTGCTTTCATGCTGGCGTACATTCACACGTACACTTAAAAAAGGATGCAGTCAGTTTCTTTGAGAAATCTATTCAGATCTTTTAACGTCTACACACACGAAGTCAGCACGATCCAATAAAATCAAAAATATTATGAAGAGGAGGATGAAATGAGTTCCACATGTGCACAATCCCTGCAGGGGGAGACCCTATTAATATGTTTAATATGGTGACCTCAATCAATTACCTTATTTTAATAAAACCTCAGTCCCGAGCCCACTTAGACTTGGCCTGCACAGCTGTTTCCAGGCACCTCAGGAGTTTGACATGATCTGCTTTGATCATTCACATTGGCTAAAATGAAAAACAATCGATATTTAAAGGAGTCTGTGAATGGAGAGATTGAATGGAAAAGTTAGCAGGTGAGAAGCAAAGATAAGTGGAGACAAATTTGTAATGTGTAGGCGGGAATATTACAGTACTGGAGCTTCCACTGTGGGCAAGTATTCTCACTGCGTGACTCACACATCAAATACCACAGAACACTGTCATGATGTCTACAAAAACATCCTTTCACCTACACCCTCATATTGGATGCTGACATCAGTGTTGATGTGCAGTTCCCACCTTCGGTTTGATGGCATTAGAAAATGTTACGTAAGACAAACATCACGCATTACGTCTTCTGTTTGAATTTGAGCGAGCGCATCGTCTCGAGTCAGAGGCTTTCTGACAATCCCCGTATTCAGGATATGAGTCTGTTTTCTTTGACAACTCTTTGAATCAACCCTCTTCCCCCACAGTGCTGCCATGCGAAGTCAAAACTGTCTTTTGTTACATAAGAAATTTCAGAGTAAACAAAGGGTTGAAGACTGCGCCGTGATAAGAGGATGAAATAATGAGTGTGAATTAATAATGTTGAAAGAGAGAGAGGCATCATGTGGGTATTTGTAGAGCTCAGGATTCAGGCATGGTTTATCTCCACTGAGGTAATATCAAGATTGGCGCCCTGAAAATGTCTTTGCTTCAACGAGACTCCTTGAGCCGGATAAGAAGGGCTAAAGCTCCCAGTTCAGCAGCATGATGGATGAAAGTGTTCCATCTTGTTTATGCAAACTGACAGAAGGCATCTGCTGGCCTCCTGAGCACTCACTTCATGGTGTAGCAGCGCTCTCCGCTCGCAATCAGACAGTGAGACAGAGATTATCAAGGTATTTCAGATAAGGAGATATGCTGGTGGGTGTGGGAAAATGACATGGAAACATCTGCACACATAGTGGATGGTTGACTTAGCTTTGAACCACACGTAGCTTTGATTTACCAACCTGCTTACTGTAGGTAGCTTTACCTCTTTGGCCTAAATTAGCAATGCACTGAAGAGTTGGACAAAGAAGCACACATGGTCAAATAGATATAGAAACATACAGTTGGTTGTCAATGGCATTTCCTTCGATTCCCGGTCAGGGAACTGCCTTTAGGCGTCCTGGTAGCTCAGTGGTTAAGGCAGAGGGCTGGGAAGAAGGAATCCTGGGATCAATTCCCAACTGAGTCACCCAGCACCCCCCCCCCCCCACCAGGTGTGTCCCCTAACGAGACACCCAGTGCTAGCTCCCCAGGCGCCGCCTGTGGCTGCTTACTGCTCCCCCCAAGGGGGGATGGGTCAAATGCAGAGAATAAATTTTGTTGTAACATGTGAAAACTGTATCAGTGACATGAAATGGATTCTTCTTCTTCAGCCTCATCTGCATTTAGCCTGACGACGAGCTAAGCTTGCAGCTAGCTTCCACCTAGCTTGCAGCTAGCTCGCAGACGCGCGGCCCGATGTATACAGCCTCACAGATGTCATGGCTGTGCAGCAGGCTAATTCTAATAAATGAACCGTCTGCTTCCAATTAGACGCAAAAACAGAGATGGTTGAGAAATTTCAAAAAGCAGATGACAGTGTTTCATATTTTGAATTTATTACCTGTCGTCATGCCAGAGGTTTTAACAAACAAAGGCCTCGCTCAAAGAAGTGACTTGTTCAGTGATGAAGTTGCAAGCACAGAAACATCTATCGTGTTGCCACATCACCAAAGATATTGTGGATCTTTACAGTAACTTCGGGACTGTGCAGACGTGTGATAGTAACCTGATCCATCAGATGTGACAGTGTACTTCACTTGCATGTCTGAGACTGTGAAACCCGTTTTATTTATGATCCCATGATCATTTTTCTTGATGAAGAAAACAAATTCCCAGTCATACAACTACTTAAAGTGTTATGGTGTAGGGATTCTACTAGGACTACTGGCAGGTTTCCTATTTTTCAGCAAGCTGGGAGAGGAGACGTAACTGAGGTGTAAAATTTGGCTAACACAGGTGTGGATAGATGTGCTAAAACCGCAGCTTTTTATGGTCCAAATTGCCTCAACGGAGCCTAATCACATAACAAAACCAACAAGTTATTGGCTGTTCCTGCTCACGCTGACATTTTTCTCCTTTTCAGATTAGACAAATAAATGTATGGAAAAATCTGCCTGGATAATGTGCGCTGGGACGTGCTGTAATCATTATATAGTCATGTAATATACCATAAATGTCATAGCATAAGGCAGTGATGTAGAGTGTTTGCTCCTGGGCGGGCGTGCTATGTTTTTGAACGCTGTGCTCCATATGCGAAGAGGCTGTGGGCTTCCATCTGTCTTCGTTGTATGACTAACTTAAACATAATCTCCCATTGAGTTTTCTTTTTGTCTTTCACCCTCCACCTCCTCAGTCCAGCTCCTCCAGGATACCAATTCTCTCAAACAATCGGCTGCTTGCATAAACTCTCCTTGCTTCTTTGCGCGTATAAAAGGGAGGACAACAAGAAAGACAGACAACTGAAGAAAGACAGAGCGAAGCAGAGCGAGATGCAGAGGGAGGGAGGCAGAGGCAGGCCGAGCACCAGTAGGGAGAAAGTGCGGAGTCATGCTGTAGGAATGCTGGTGGTGGTGGTGGGGGGGTTGCTGGCGTGACTGCCCCATTTTTCACAGCCATAATCAGAGCCAGCTGTCAATAAGAAGCCCCAGAAGATGAAGAGAGGGAGGGCGAGAAATGGGGAGGGGTGGGAAGGAGTGGGAGTGCAGTGTTTTTGAAAGAAGTTAGAAAGAGAGAAGGAGAAGTTGGTAGAGACGTTGGGTCTTTAGTGAAATTAATTTCCTCTCTGTGTTTCACTAGGCTTAAGAGTTATGTAAAGAAAGTGCCTTTTAAAAAGGATTGTGTGTCTTTGTGTAAATATGATTTTGTGAACAACACTGGGAAAAGGGGGCTTGGATCAGACTGTGGCCTTGGCTTGGCCTGGCTATAGTCTGGGCCAGGTTAAAGAAGAATGGAAGGGGGCCAGGGTGGAGCCTCCTGCCTCCCTGCTGCTCCTGGGGGCCCTGCAGCAAAGAATGACATAGCAGAAGCTGGTTGCAGTGCAGTAGTTTGCACATCTGTGTATGCGATAAAGCTGGTTAAAAGTCATGCCAGTGCTGTTAGAGTCCCAGAGCTCTCAATGTAAACTCCTGCTGCGCTCATGTTTAGTCTACAGCCATACAGAACCTCTTCCTTCCACTATATGTGAGGTTCTGTTATGGTTTGTCCTGTGGCAAGTGTACCTCTCCTTTTGTCCTGACGGGCAAATGGAAAATGAAACTCTTTCACCCTGATGAATCACGAGAGTGTCGATGAAAAGGACACTTGCAACGACAGCTTTTCTCATAAAAAATCCCCCAGGTTGAAGGAGACAATAAATCTGAAGTGAATTATTGCATACCCATTTCCTGAAGTAGGTCAAAGCATTCATGTACTGTCAGATACTTTTATGACCTATCTCTTAGCCTTCACCACCTCAGACAGTGTGCAGGGACACTGCCACGTACTTTATGTGACCCTCTGTAGTTAGATGGATAAGGGCTCTTGTGGGAGCAGCTTGGCATGTTGATCCTTGGGGTGATTCATGGTGGTTAAAGACGTGACCTCCTCGAAGTTGGAACCCAAACGTCTCCAAAACAGTACCCTGGAGACTTTTAAGAGCTAGTGTCACTGGCTAATGAACTTTGCAGCCACTACACTGACCTCTTTCTTTGCTAAGTGGGTTAAAATATATTACCTTCTCAGTTTGCATAGGGCCCTACTTTAGCACAGAGTGACCCTCAGCTTTGCTGGAAAACTGGTTTCCCCACTAACTCAGTGCAGTGGCCTCCTCACCTATTTCTGTTTAAAAATATCTCTCGTTATATTATTGCAGCGAGCTGTTACTGAAGCACAATAGGAGGACGCACCCAAGCACCAAACATTAGAAACATGCATGGTGTCTGACAAGCTATTTTAGGTCTAACAGAACTCCCCTTTCTGCCCACTTCCTGTGCTCAGGTTTTCATGTAGCGTGAGTTTGTGCAGACACAGTTATCAGCATCGTCTAGGGGCAAAAAACTGGCAGTGAAATTTTCTAAAATGTCCCCACACTTGAATAATCTTTGAAATGGTGAAAAGTAAAAAGGTTATGATGTGGTCACTGGCATTTAAATATTCAGGTATTTCTGTCTGTAGATCAACTTTGATGTGTCTTTCTGGTCTATTACTAGCATGAGAACTAGAGCTGTGTCCCAATATGAGACCAAATAACTATACTGATTACAACAACTCAATGTGCAGTACTTTTACTTTCATAATAAGTATTTTTGGCCGTATACCAAGTCTTTTGATATTGGCTCATACCAAGTTGGACCCGGTGGTTAAATAAGACATCTTCAGTTGAGTTCAGTGTAAACAAGTCAGTTTGTAGCTCTAAATCACTGACTCCAGATGTCTGTGGAGAAAAAAACAACAGTCACACCAGCGAGGCAAACTCCTAGATGGTCACAAAATGAGCTCCAGTGCAGTTTCAGCCATCTAGATGGTGACTCTTGATGATAGCTAGGCTTCAAAATCTGAAGCTGGGGAAAACCAACATCTTCGACCACATAAATCTTTTAATGCCATAAATCCAGTCAGCTTCTCTCTGAGTGTCCTGGCGAAGCTGTCTTTGAAAAATGTCCTAAAGTTTCCTTCATCAGCGCTGCCTTTTATTTTTTCTCTTACGTGGTTGTGTAGAGTTCACATTTCTATCTTGTATCCTAATTAGTTTGACAAGTTGCAGAAAAGCACAAGTGTATGCAAACAATTTACGGCCAGGGTCCTTGCATCGTGCATACAGCTTCTCTGTTTCACTTTCATCACTTCCAGCAATGACTGAATAGCAATGGAGCCACTCTTTATGGTATGGCGTGGTGATTTTCCCACTAGGGCAAGTTGAACTGGTTTCTCGGAAAAGGCCAGAGAGACGGTCTCGAAACAGGAAACAGGAATTTCGACTCAGGAACTCTCTGAGACGGGACCTTTAGATCAATCATTGCACTTTAGTTCTTTTCATAAGAATAACCGGGTGAGACAACATTTCTGTCTAATAACCCGAGTGCAATGGACAAATTAAAGTGTTTTAGGTTTCAGTGTGATTAACCTTTGTTGACCCTTTGACCACATTGATGCGCATGATCAACTATTAGAAACACTGACGCACTGTGTTTGGAAATAGAGAAGTCTTCTTGTAGTTCTGTGCCATCACCCATCACCTACAAACTGCAGCATTGTTCTCGAAATCTCAGAAGTTTGGGTTTGTGCCGCTTAGATTAGAGGTGGAGGCTTGACACCAACTTTATTTGTGAATACAATTTGCCGCTCACTTCATGCTAATAGAACGTGCTTGTGAAGTAGATCGGCATACTTTCAGCTCAGCTCGCTCTCAGTCAGCCTGGGAGTTGTTTACCAGACTGGAAGCGAGTGCCCTGTGGCCTCCCTGAGCTGCAGCCAGGTTCAGAGTGGAGTGGGTTCACACTTTGGACTTTTGACTCTGTCTTCATGTGGCCCAGTCGGTCCATTATCAGAACAAGAAGGGCGCATTGACCCCTGCCAACCCAGTGTTGGGATGAGCGTGAGTCATTACACTGTGACCCATGGAACAAAAGGTGAGACCATGTCTGGGATGAGTGGTTTCTAAAAACACTCTCAGATGGGCTGAAAGGAATTGGCGGTTGCTTTGCTTGACTTATGATTTTACAAAACTGACACTTGTGGAGCTGCAGTTTCCGACTGCCTCTTTCATTTATTCCTGTTACTTTCTCTCTGTGTTTCTTTGTCAGTGCCGCTCGTTGTCTTGTGACACACGCTGACAAACTTTGTCTTGAAGTTTGATCTCCATTTTTCTGCCTCAGCGTGTTGATATTAAGTTCTGGCCGAGAGCATCGTGTCTTATCAATCAATTGTGGCTGAATGAGATTTTCCCCTGTCTGCATAGCCGAGCTTCCTGGGTACTTTCCAGGGCACACTCGCTCCTTCTTGGCAACGTGTTGCCTTATTTATCAAGCTGCTAAACTTTGGCGACACCACGGGCTGTGACTCAAGCTGCGAACCGGGCAGTCGATGGTTCAGGGTTCAGTTTACAAACAGTGTTGCTCAATATGTCCTTTCTGGCCACGATCACACTCTGCGTGTCATGTTTTTTTCGAGATTTCACTCTAAAGATCACTTTACAAGTCTGTTTTTTGCCACTCCTGTGGATTCCTGTTGTAATTTGTATTTTCATTTCCAGGCAGGATAATAATAAAAGTCTCAGTGAATTTCATTTGACAGTAAGATGTCCACACTTAATATCCCAGCAATGGTGTCAAAATAAATAATGATAATGAAGCTCATTATCAGGTTGCTGTGAGAGTTAAAAATCACCCAGAGCTGCCTCCTGTCATTAACTTATTATTTTAGAACTATAAACTGATGTAGTAAAATAAAACTAGCTGATTGGTAATATTGGTTTGTGCTACAGTCAAGGGTATCGGAGGTAACTGAAGAGCATTTGCTTATCTGTACTGAGCTGCTTGTGCAAAATAGGACGCATGTTACAATTGCCTCCACGTATTCTGGTTGGCAATAAATCAGACAAGCATTAAATCAGGAAGAACCGTTATAAAAATCAGATTATTTGGAGAAGAAGAAACAAGCTCACGTCAGCTATGTGTCAGTTGTTGTTTTTTTTATAAGACACAACACATGTCGTGCTTACTATCTGCCTCGTGCCAACGCCGCACAGTCTGAAGCAGGAAATTATGTCACTTCCTTTCTTATCTTATTGATGTAGGAAGAGGAAGCCCCCTTACTTTCCCCAGACCTACTTAAACAGAGGACCACAAGAAGTGTTGTAATGCAGTTTCACAGCTAGAATAACTGTACTTTACACTCTGTAACCACTGAGCAGATGTACAAATTTAATTCATCTTCTGACTTATGGGTGTGCTGTGGCGTTGCAGCACCTGTGTGCCGACCTGCCTCACAGGATGTTGGGGGTTTGTTCTGTGTGTCTCCTTTTGCAGACATCTGTGTCCCACCCACCAGGCTTTTCTGTGCCTTGTGTACTGTATGAGTAAAAGTTGTGCTGCAAACTGTATGGAACATGCAGAGGAGGTGAGGAGCGCTCCACTCTTTGATGCCTCGCTGCGTGTATGGAGGCATGAAGCGTCTCGCTGCTCGGCCGTTTAACCCATTCATGCCCACGCAAGAATGAATTAGTAGCATGAAAGAGCAAGAACAACAACAGCAACCTCCTCCATATGGAATATCCCCCCGTTGTTTCATTTACTTCAGAATCTTTAAGTGCATCATTGTGATTTCCATGATATTCATGTATCGTCATTCGGACCAAAGTTATTAGTTATGTAGGTCAGACAGTTTGCTGTTTTGTAATGTAATGGCAGTTGGGAGTGTTTAATGCATTAGACGGTGTAGAAAACATAAACTACCCATAGCTTGTCCATACGGCAGGATTTTTTAGTGCCAGCTAATGCAGGAGGGAAATTAGAAATGTACTAACAACATTAAAGGCATTAATGATAATTTTTAAAAATAATATAACTTACATGACTTGGTGATAAAGCTACGCACAGCTCTGCCCATGAAACTTTATAGATTCTTCAGAATTCCACTTCGTATTTTGTCGTAAGAACTGCTTATATCTGGGGCTCGGGAGGGATTATAAGGACAAGTACGACAAAACCACAACTTTGTGAAACAGATAAAAATCTGTTATTATATTGTTTCAACTGCAATGTGAACCTAACAAAAATCAAAACCAACCAGGTAAAAAAGGGCGTGCTCATTTTACAGTACATCTCTCACTTTGCTCTCCTGTTTGTCTATGGTGCTTATAGGCGCGGGCCGCGGCAGGGCCAGGCTGAGTAGGTGTAAATAGTACTGTATTACATCCTCTGGGAACCTGCTAACGCTAACGCACAAACAGTCCCCAGAAGCAACAACTGGACAGCAAAACAAACAACACAGCTAAAGGTCACTTGACCTCAGTTTCATGTTGGAAACTATTTGAGGAACTGGAACTTGTGAGTGTGATTCTTATCAAATCATAAGTTATCTAAATGATACAGAGCATTTAATCATCTGGGTAGGTGTGTTTGTTATACTTGTTTTTATTAATTTGTTGTCACACATCATTGTGCGTGGGGTTGTGTAACATGCTCTGAAGAACTATGGGTCTTGTTAAAATGCAAATAATGTCCCCAAATTATAGGAAAAAGCCCAAATAATTTCCTGTAGTGGTGCTTAAACTCTGCTATTTCTGCTTGGCCCTGTTTATTTTTAGGAGGAGGGGGCTGGGAGGACGGGGACTGTGGACACATAATCCTCCCAGAAAAGTGATTTATTTATGAATTCCAGTGCAGAACCTCCCCTCCTGAGAGTCATCCAGCCTGCCAGAAGTCATTGGCTGATGTTTACAGGACTGGATTGGCTAATTCCCATGGTGCAGTGGGCCTGCAGTGCTATCTTATTTATACAAAGCCTGATATGGGAGAACAGAGGGGTTTATTTTGGGATATTCCCCATAGATGGATCCGATTTCTCCGACTGGAGATGTTTCCTCCATACGTGCAGTGCGTCAGGTTATGGTGGTAGGCTGCCCGCCTGTGGATGCAGCTTGCCACTTACTGACATTTCACAGGGCTGAATTGGCCCAGTGTCACAACATCTTGAGCCAGACTATGGACAATAGACTGGGTTCATGGACTGGAGTACACAGGAAGTTGAATATCAGTCTCATAAAATCTACAGCTTCTCTTTTCAAAATACTTTTAGGGAAACATAAAAACACAAACCGTCAATAAGAATTATGATTGAATCTTGTCAAAGTGAGAGTCTTAGATTTAATGAAGTGATGAGCTAGTACAAACCAACTCTATGGCTCTCTGACCTCAACAAAGAAATGAAAACACAGAATACTTGACTCTGACCAAAACGTGTAACTCGTGTTTGCCCTTTTGAGAGCATCGCTTACAGACTCAGACGGGAAAACCTTGAAGAACGAAGTGGGAGATGAGTACATTTTGGAAAGGGCTGACGCCGAATTAAAAGCATGACTCTCACAGTGTGTAAACGTTGTTAATTGTGAAGCACAAACACATGGAGACATACGGCCATAACAGAGCATTTTTGTGATGTTAAAGCAACATCTGCCTTTTATTAGACATCGCGTCATTATTTTCAGATCGGACTCGGGCTTGGTGACGTACATCCCCTAACATTGCGGAAAAGACACCTCACAGATTCATGTTTATTTCTTTTTCGGGCTTCATCTTACCCCACCTACTCCGCTACTGTTAGTATCTCACATCCATCGGCGGTTTAATGATTACAAAAAAGGAACGAGAACATTAACGAAAGGAGTGTTGGACCCCTGACACAGCTAACTTTGTGGCCCAGATGTTTTCTCTGGCTGCTGAGATTTGTTGATTATATTTATCCTTTCGAATGCTTAGGCTGCTGGTGAAACTTGTCTCCATGGCCAAGTTAGGCAGAGTCCAAGAGGAAACTCCCTAGTGTCAGCATCTGCTGCATGGAGGAGGCCGCTGACTAAACTCAGGGATATGTTTGATGCATCTAATTTGACAGGAACTCAGGTTTTCTCTTCCTGCTGCTCTGGTATCTTTTGCACCATGTGACTAAGACCACAGCAAAAACAGCACATTTCCTCTGAATAATCCTATTTAATAACTGGGGGGTGCGATGAAGGTGAGGTTACTGGATGTCGGTTGCTGCTCCACATAGATGTGTCAGTGATGAAGACGTTCGAAGGTCTGTTTGTGTGTGTTTCCCTTCAATGGCACTGCTGTTGGGTACTTTTCCACTTACTCTGGTTTCAGGTGCACATGCAACGACACACATGCGCCTACGGTTCAGCGTGACACAAAGATATGATTTATATCTTTGTGTTTTGCAGTTGTGTGTGAACCAAAATAGAAAATAACTTTGTTTTCCACTAAAATCCGTAATGGACAACAGACTTTATCCTCCACGAGAAGAAGCCAAAGGGAATTAAATATGACTAGACTCCCACCAAGATGTGACCACTATCCCGGAGGCATAACTGCAGGAAACTAAAACACTGTGATCATATTGTTGTAATGATTTGTTAGCTGTGTGCGCTGTGGGATTGAAGTGACTTAAAATTCTGAAATTGAATATATTTTTGAACAACGATGGATGGAAACAACTCACAGTTTGCTGTGATACGTTTTGTAAAGTATCAGTCTTCTAAGTAAGTGACGCCGTCTTTGACAAAGCTTTACTAAGGCAGTGAATGCATCACACACACAGTATTGACTGAACCACTACCATGCAAATCATATTTTCAGGCAGGTCTTCAGGTCAGTTAAAAGGTTTGGTAGATTAATGCTGCTGAATGGTTCGTGCCCAGAACATTTGTGACAGCACAGTGCTACGAGGCCCAGTGAGCTGTTGTGGGTTTATTGGGCGCTCCAACGAACTCTTATCTCGGAGCGGGGAAGCCATGTTGCTCGTCTTTGTTTGTCCAGTGAAAATGGAAACCAGCTGTCCAAGTGGTTGGGGTCCAGGTGAAGCAGTTAAAAAAGACTTTCCACATGTGCAGACAGTGCAGAGAAGAGGAGATCAAGGAAGAAATGAAATACTCTATGCTTGCATTTAAGATTCAATATATCAAAACCTTCATAAAGGTCGACTTAATCTTGTTTTTGGCCTTTCAACACCTAAAGTATAAAAAGAGGTGCTGGAGGAAGAACTCAAATCCTCGTCTCACTTAACCTCATCTTGTGTTTTTTTTTCACACACACATTGTGTGTGTGTGTGTTTCTTTTCTCTGAGGCCTTTCTTGTCACTCATAATGCATTCAGACACTGAGCAGAATCCTTGTGAGTGATAAATGTCAGGCCTGATGTCATGGGAGAAGCTGTTTTCCTGTTTTCTGCTGTTTATAGTGTAATCACCTTTGAATGGTTAAAGCTGCATCTGCAAAGTGTGTTACATTCTGTTGTGGTGTTGGTTTGAGGTGGTGCAGACGGAGAATGTGTCATGTTTTGTGCAAAACATCTATGTTTTCATCGTCAGGCTTTTTAAAAGTGCTGGTGCTCGGTCTCTCTCTTTCTGTCTCCTCCTGCATTGTTCCACCTCTTCTGCAGAGTTCGAGAGAAACCCCAAGCTCGAGTCTTGACTCCAACCTTACAAATGTCAAAGATTAACTAAAAACACCCAGGTTACACCCACGTACTTCTTGCAGACATCGAGAATTGAGTTTTGTTTCAAAAGCCACTTCCTCAGTTTTCTTCCTTCACAAATGTTAATAATTTAACACAGCTTTCACCTGCTCAAACATTGCAACAAGATTTGAAGTGCTGAATGACTCAGATCAGAATTCCTTCATCCTACACGTCTGCAGAGGTTTTTTTCTGATGAAGTCGTTTAATGAAAGCGCTTCTTTTCTGTTTCCCTATGACTGGAACTCATAACGTTATGTAAACTAGATTATCCTGAATGACCAATGCATCCTACTTGGACAAAGTTGTGTCGTGTTTTTTTTTCTTTTCATTTGTTCAGGCCTCTTTCGGGAAGCACGGCTGATGATTCATGATTTTTGAATGCTGCTCACTCTCTCTCTCTCTCTCCCTCTCTCCCACAGCATTAAAATATATGACACAGATATATGACGCATACTTATATTTCTCCTCCTTGGTGTCTGGTCTTACTTTGGTTGCAGAGAGTGGATTCATCAAGACAGGCAGGCCCCGTGATCTTTTTTTGTCAAGCCCCTCTCCCCTCTTGCTCACTAACCCCAAATTCCTGTCAATGGTTTCCAGCTGGCCGTGGCACGGTGGCTCTTCTGGGAGAGGAGAAGCACTCAGTTGGCTCCAGGCTCCAACTCGTACAACGTCCAAAAGCATTGCTCAACCCCCGCTTCACCCCCCCTCTTCTCCACTGTCCCAACCCCACACCCTCTGTATTTGTTTAATTTTTGGAAAAACCCATAAACATTTGCGTATGATTTGTAGAAAGCGGAGCTGGGCTGTGTACTGTACGCGCTTGTATTTGCAGTCCAAATTTCACGTGCTCGTTAAGTCCAATGTCTTTAATGATAAGCCGAGGTTATGAGGTAAACAGGCAGGGACATGTGTAGGTAGCGCTGTTAGTGTGGGGCGCTTTGGTCTCCTGCATGTGCTGGGTGCTGTGTGTGTGACTGACTGGGAATCTGCTGAGAAGTCTGTTATGATGTACTCAGAAAGACTAATTTTTTGCCTTTCATGTGATCGTGATGAGAGAAACACTTTGGCCTGGTGGTGAGAAACTAAATATAGGCGAGAGCAGTTCAATAGCAGGGCACTGTTTGCGTCACTCGCTGGGTATATCTCATTTTGGCAACGGTTGTGTACTCTAAAGCCCGCTTTTTCCTGAACATTCAGCAGAAAAATCAAAGCGTGTTGGCTGTGGTCATGGCTGCAGGTGGGCTGGATGTAGGAATTAGTTATTTGAAGGGCAGAGCAGATAAAACCAGAGCTCACTGTGGTTTAATAAAAAAGAAGCAGGTTGAAGAACAAACCAAATGTTTGAAGAGGACAGAACACACATGAGCACACATAAACGTTAAAATACATTAACGCGAAAACACACACGCAGCCTCAGTCTGCCGCTCTGCATGTCGGCCAGCTTTTGTAGGACTCTGTGTTTACCTTGCAGGAGTGACGGTGATGACAGTGTGTTGTCATCAAGGTCAGAGGTCACACGGGGAGGAGGGTGAATCTTTGGGCTGCTGATGGATGGAAGTGGTGCTTTGTCACTCTTCATGTCGGTGGTTGACTTTGCCCGAACGGTGTGAGTGTGAGTCTTTGTGTGTGCCTATGACTGTGCCTGCTCGTGCTCCTTTGCAGCAAGACAGCACAGTGCTGGGAAATGTGTGTGTGTGTGTGTGTGTACATTATGACTGTACAGTGTGACACTGTGCAAACTCACTAGTCTGCAGCATCTAAGGCTTCTACATTTGGTCTGAATATAGTTTCTTTATCTTAAGGGTTGCATGATGTTCTATAAATTATGAACACACAGTTCCTAGATTGATCCACCCTGCTGTATGTTATTATAATAAACAAGAAACTGTTTTCACTTAATTCATTTAACTCATCTGTTGTACTGAAGGAACTTTGCACCAATACTTTGTTGTAATACTGCTAAAATACAACTTAGTCAGCTGTCCAGAAACCTGTTTTAGCCCGATGTGTAAGAACCACAGGGTACGTGTAAGGTCAAGCAAGGCAGCTTAGTCAGAAGTGTTGTTCTTCACATGAGTAAGTGAGTAAGTTATATTGTGCAAAGTGTCATCTGCCCTAGTAAGATGCTGTTAATGCTGTTAATGATGAAGTTAAATTGGGAGTGAGTAGTTACGTCATATTTAATAAGTCTTTGATGAGGCAGTAAAAAGGCCAGAACTTGACTCCCCCCCAAAATCCATTTTCAGCAAAGGAAAGTCATTTGCTTAGCAACTGTATGTGTTAAGAATAGCTCTTAAGAAAACAGAAAGACATACACTGATCCTGCTCTGAAGGAAAAGAGGTCACATGAGCTAGCTTAGCTTAGCAGGCAGCTTAGAGTAAGAAACAGAGGTATCATCCTACCAGCACACCGTTAACATGTTACCGCAATCCTACATATATATATATATATATATATATATATATATCTACAGTTTAGCGTTAATGGAATAAATGATAAAGTTGAATTTACTATTAACCACATGTCAACATATGTAACCACATCATCCAGCTGAGATTCATCCCTGCGCACAGAGTTCTGTCTCGGACATCAGACAGGTGTCCAACTGGTTTCTCGGGCCAGCTGACCCCGAGCCCCGGGCCAGGCTCTGGTGCTGTAACGCTGGAGGTCAGAGGTTAATGGAGCAGAATGGCGCCGGCCAGTCATCCCCCAGGATTCTGGGTAGATTTGGTAAACAGTGAAGCTGTCATTGCAGATTAATACAGCGAGGACATAGAACAGGGCCGAGCACACGGGGGGCTAATAGCTCCTAACTCAGCCATGAAAGTGCCTGTCTTCCCCATTCTCCTCTCGCCCTCATCCCCACAGATAAGACTTAGAAAGGGAGGGGGAGCAGGGGGAAGGGGGGGCAGTGAAATAAGGGAGAAAAGATAGAAAAACAGAGGAACTAACAATAGAGTAAATATTACACGTTTGCTTGAGCACTTAAGAGTAAAGCATCTAAAATCTATAGGATCTTAGAAAATGTTTGTTTCTTTCTATTGTGTGGAAGCAGAGCTCTGACCTGAGGTCATCCACTGGTTGCCGCTGTGAAAGCACAACCCCAACTGCCAACTCTCCTCAGTGGGGGATCTTTGGGGACTTTTTTTTCTTGTGTGCGGCGTATGCAAGCCTCAACACTCTGGTGTATGCCTTTGAATGTTTGATAGAAGGGGGCGGCCCCAGTCATTCTGTATGCAACGAGATCAAGACAGGATATTGTAAGGTCATGTAGCTGCACTGCTCTAGATTGTGGTTACGCTCACGCCACAAGCTGTAGAAATCCCTCTGAGGGTCTTATCTTCAATGATAGTCTTTAATTACGACAATTTAAGCACGACATGTACTATTAATGTCTGTGGGGCTTTTTTCAGAGATCAGCTGATTACTGCAGCTGGTGCTGCTGATTATTTGAATGTATTTATGTTTTTCGATGTTTGGCTTCTGGGAGTCTGGGGATCCTCTGTTTCCTCCTGCATTTCTGAAAGTTTCACACTAATACTTTGAGAAGATTCATCTACATAGTCACACTCGTTTCTCCAATTACCCCCGATGCCCCCTTCCAGCTCTGTTGTCAGTTGGACTGCAGGGGGGTCCCAGGCGCTGGAGGGGGGGCGTTAGTCTGAGCGTATTCCATGCAGTACTCCATTGTACAGTCTTCACAATGGGGCCAAGCCTTTGATCTTCGAGGGGTGCACCTCTTCTCTCCCTCCCTCTCTCATCCGTCTTCATCCTCTCCTTCTCTTTCTATAGCGCGGTTTTTCCAGTATTAGCTCTGACCCACCGCGAACCGCCAAGAGGGCCGTCAGGAGAGAAAGGAAATTAAACTTTGATTGAAATGAATGAAAATGTTATGAAGTGAAGAGGGCTGTAGGACGAAATACGAAGGGAAGAGAGGAAACAAAAATCCTCTTGTCCTTCCTTATTGAAAGGCCTGAGGATGTACTGAGTCGGACCCTTGACGTATTGTTGGTGGTGTATTGTTCAACCCACTCATCTCTTTGCTGACACAGAGCAGGTGTTCCTAGGGGGAGACCAGGAATATGGAGGCTCAGGGATGCACGGGTTTGGTTTCATATGAGGGCTGAAGCAAGTGTTGGGACAGGACATTAAAAGCCCAAACATCCCCTGATGGAGTCTGTCAGGACAATATGTTCTATACTTTGAGATTGCTTTGCTTATTCTGCTGAACCAATTCAACCATGCTCCCCTACTGGCTTTAGCCACTGCAGTGTCCCGTCATGTCCTCTGTGCTTGGCTTTGAAAGTGCTTAGCCCCCCCCATCCCTCCCTCCCGCCGCCCCCACCCCCATCCCAATAGCCCAATGCTCCAGTGAGCGTCTATAGACCCTCGGATCCGCACAGCGCTGCATTGTCTCCCTGCCCTGGCTGGCTGCCAAGAACCGAGCTAGCTTTGGAAAGTTGTACTTCACCAGAGCCTAATCTTTTCTCTGCTCCACTTCTTTTCGCCCTCCCCCATTCTTTCTTTTCTTTTCCCTGCCTGGCTATTTTCTTTATGCCAGAGAGCCTGTGAGTATTTACCGATGCACTGGCATTGAGGGTTATTGTGTTCAGGACTGGATGGAGTGCAAAAGGCGGAGTGGAGGGGTGGTGCTGAGGCTGCTGAATAAACAGGGAACATTGCACATTGTACATTAGGCAATCTGGGATATAGTCAGAATGGTCAGTTGAGGACTGGCTCACCCAAACGAACAAAAAATGATCTTGTAATTTACCTGTAGTGAGTCTAATCATACAGGACTTAAGATATAAATACTTTACGACTGCCACTGGCCCAACACAATGGAGAAACTTTAACATCACCATCTCTTTTTCCAGAGTCATATCCCGTCTACTTTGGGAATCCCCCAGACTTTCCTGTAAAGGTTTTAATAGAAACCCTGTGCTGAAGAAACGTTCCCTACTACAGTGTATGAACCTAAGCGCTCTACCCTTTGCAGGTAAACATACATGTGTGTGTGACTGTGACCTGTATTCTTTCCTCTGGGTCGTATCTGTCTGCATTGGACGTTGTTGTCAGGTATGGAAAGGATCAAAGTGTGGGCCACAGTCTTGACTGTAGGTGAGTGTAGGTGAAGAGGTCTTCAGATACTGATTTGCACTTCATTTGCAGGCCTGCATCAGCAGGGACGTGGCTCCTGGAAGGTGCATGCAGGAATGTCCAAGACAGATATCCCAAAACCCGGCTAAACAAAACCAAGTATCTCTACAGCTTGAAGCAAGAGGTTATGTAAGAAATGATTTGTTCTCTCGTTGGAATGAGCTCCTTAAAAGTTAATTTTCACCCCCCATCTTAGTCACTCATTAACGTGCCCTGCTTCTTTCTCTGCCCTCCCTGGGACACGATAAGATTTGCGTTTCCTGAGGGCAGCTCAACTCCTTCAGTCTATCCCTGCACTCCTCCACCCTAATGTTGACACCCATCCGCTGGCTCACAGTGTCACCTATCCCAGCAGCACTCACACCCTTGGGGGCTCCACGGGAGTGGGGAGAATCCCATTTCGACAGCACTCCAGACGTAAACACGGGTGACAAATGGGCCGCGGTATCAGGTATCAGGTGTCGGCGTGGAAGATTTATAAGGTAACAAGAAAATGGGAGGCCGACACAAAAGCCTCTATCTACCATCAGCACTGAGAGGGCTGCTTATCCGCCACAACAAAAACCCACTTTGGTTTCAGCAGCCATTTCCCCTTTAATCCGCAGCGTTTTCTCATCTATACTGCACAGATTAAGTGCTCTCACACGAGGGAATCGAATGTCTGCGACTCACTGTGAGAATATGTTTTGGTGTTCAGGTTGAAGACAGGGGAGTCGGGCACAGGAGGACATGTTGTTGTTGTGAAATGAAGGAAGTCCCCACTCATGGAAAGGGAAGCGTGAGGTCAGGTAGAGCTCGGCCACAGATGGATGGAGGAGGCAGTTGTCCATGTCATCCTGTTTCACAATCAGCAGCTGGCCGATTTACAATGGTCTCAGCAGGAAACTCCTTACGTGTCTGCTTTGCAAGATTTCAAAACACACATCTTGCTTTTGTTTTGTTGTTGGATCGTTAGTAACGCGCTGTATGGCTGGTCTGTGCAGAAAAAAAAGTTGGAGCAGCAGACCTCGCAGATGAAGTCAGCCGAGGAGTGTAAAAGAAAAGTAATTTAACACTCCCAGTTTGGAAGCTAAGCACTGCTGTGATTTACCAACAGTGTGTGCAGAGCCAAACTCAGAAAATATGGCTGTTATCTGCATGCATCTGCTTCTCTGTCACTCCCTATCAGTGTGGATTTCAACACGAGCTTTTGTATTATCGCACTAACCTCTTTGAACTGACATCGTATGGGTGCACATACATTAAATACCAATATTATTACAACCTTTCAACCTTCGGATAGGTCTTTAAAAAATCCTTGTTGTGGTCTCTGGTGTGTAGACACGGAAATCTTACACTCAGCGACACACACACACAAATCCTCCCACCATCTATCAGGCTTCAAGGTGATGACAGGGAAGAGAGGAGATCAGTGTGTGTGTGTGTGTGTGTGCGAGTGTGTTTTGTATAGGAAGAGGGGGGCACCAGATCGGCACAGATTCTTAAAATGCTTTTTCTGACACACGAAAACTTAGCACGCAGTGCCCAAGGCACACGCTCCGCTTCGTGCTCACAAGGCACTATCGACCACTATCTCCTCCTACGCTGCCACCCTCAGAGGACTTGAAACTGGAGATGCAGTCAGCAGGAGTGAACCTCCACCCCGTCATCCCCTCTCCCTGTCCTTTGTCTGCTCACAATATGGAGCGCCACAGTGAGCCCTGACACCAACAGACTCCTTACACAGCTCTGCAGGGAAAGATTTTAGAGAAGTGAGGAGTTCACCGGGTTGTGAACGAAAACACTCAGTAGAACATAACACGAAGAAAACTGGAGACACACATGACTTCATAAAATGTGGGTTATGAACTGAACTGAGGGGCAGCAGTGGCCCAGGAGGTAGAGCGGTCCAGCTTCTTCTGTCATATGTCAAGTGTCCTTGAGCAAAACACTGAACCCCAACGTGCCCCCGGTTTGTCAGCTCATCAGCATGACCGCTCTGCCATCGTTGTGTGTGCAAATGACTGAATGAGAAGCAGTGTAAAAGCACTTTGAGTACAAATAAGGAAACTGCTGTTCAATTATTTAAGCCAAACAGCATTTGTAAATGGTCTGAGCACACAGCTAAGTTATTATCCGTCCCCCACTGGAGCAGTGACAGAAATCTCCAAGACATTTATCTACAAAACTGGGCAAACAAAACCAGAAATATCCAAACTTGCTGGATTCCAAAGGGAGAAACCGAAAAAATGCAGTTTACCACCATTTTCATGATCCAAGAAAAGTTATTTTAAGTCAAAGAATATAAATTATAGTACGACCCTACAATTAGTTCACTGTCTGAATCTGTTTATATTATAATATTTATTACTCAGGATCATCATCTTCAGAAACAGCCACAGGACAACATTTTTCCACTGCGGTCTAAACATGGCTTCACACCAAATTCTTAAGTTCCTCTGATGGGTGGAGTTTTCCCAGAGGGTTGCTGACGCAGGGCTCCGATTGGTTGACGGGGACAGTTGAGTTAAGTGACGGGCTGTCAGAGGGGGGACAATGTGCCCACTGACAGGCTCAGAGGTCGCCCCCGCTAACAACGGTTCCACTGCTGAAGTTTGTTTTCTCGTGAGGAGCCACTCTTTCATGTGTGCCAGTCATTATCAGAGCTAGTGCCCCCCCACTGCCCCAAACAAGGCTGTCTCTGTATACTGTGTGTGTGTGTGTGTCGTTTTACCAAAAATCTCTTTATATATATCTCCTAGTGACCTTGTTTTACTGGAACTGGAGCGCATACAATTGGGAATCCGACTCAAGGTGACCTGAGCTGATCTCCTGTGTTTTGTTTGGCATCAAAGAGGAGCAGGAGGAATGGCAAACTAAATGTCCTGGTCTGTTTTATCTGGACTATCCATATTACTTGCTGTAGCTTTCCCAAGCCTGTAATAACCACTGCCAGCATCTTTTTCAGCAATTTTCATTTGTCTGCACTCTGAGCTTTTACATCATCACTTTAGCAAAACGACATTTATCTTGAAAACTCTGCACATGCGGAATATTTCCTGAAATGTGGCTACGCCTGGGGTAATGTCAACAGGCCAAATTTCTTGAGGACAGTGAAGTAAGCAGAAACAGGGGACGTCCTGTGGAGAAACAGAGAAGTAAAGATCAATAGCTTGGAGATAGAGGAGTGTTATTTTGAGCAGAAACCAGATACACAGGCCTTTTGTGTTACAGATGAGAGAGTGAGTGACGCTGTGTGGATTCATGGAGTTAATGTGTAGATGTGTGTGTATGCGTGTGTGTCCACTTGCAAGAATTTACTATACGTGCAAATGACAACGTTAGCATGCATATGCGTGCATGTGCGTGGGTTCAATTGCATGTGCATGTGTCCATTTTGGTATGTGCGCCGATCAGCTTTGACCTTTTCTCTGGAGAAGAAAGCAGCTCACTGTCCTCATGCTGTCCTGGGTTTAAAGTCTCGCCGGCTCTGGTGTGAAACCAGGCCTGCATGGCTGGAACTCTGTGTCTCTACAGGCTGAAGCCTGGCCTTGTTCACGGCTGTTTGTTCAGCTGGCCCGTCAGCAGGGACACCAGGGACTCAAAACCCCCATCTCGGGCCCAGTTGGACACCTCCAGCGCTGCACCCACCCAGGTCACCAACCTCCTAACCCCCTCGCTGGGGGGTTATTTGCTCCGAGGTCATCGTTTAAGAAGAGTGTTTTGTTCGGCCCTCATTTGGTCCGCAATGTCCACTTAGGTTCTTATCATCAGTGCCATAGATCTGCTCCAAATGAGCTGATTAGGGGGTCTGCAGTTTGTCCTGTTGAGTGGGCCGGCCTAAGCTGGGCTGAGCTGAGCTGAGCTCAGCGGGATGAGGAGGAGATTACTTGAATGAGGGAGAGGGGTCAGGGTGCACACAGACCAAACACAGTTGGGCATTCGCGCTTGAAGATGCAACGTGAAATGAGCGATTGTTTGATGCAGATTGGATCTCTTTGGTTGTTTTTATGACAGTTCCAACCCCTGCACTCAGCTTAGCTTCGTTGCTAACACATGTGGGCCATATTCCTACCATTGAACTGAATCTTTACTGACTTTAGTTCTCTACAAAACCTGAGTTTCTTTGATAAAGACAGAAAGCATGGGATTTGGGGGCTGATGTGCTGCTGACTAAATGCTGCAGAGGCATCAAACATCAGCATCTGTGCATGGATAAAAAACAAAACCCAGTCAGTCAAAGGAGCTGAAGTAGCTGTGATATGATCAACTCTCGTAGCATTTCGAGAACTGATTTCATAATGTTGCACAAAAGTCAGTAAAGGTCACAGTCATAATCTCAACCACGACAGATTACCGAAGATGGTAGAGGTGCAACGTGCCAGGTGAGCTGGTAAACCGGTTCCTTCTTCCCTTTCAGTTCGGTTTCTTGTCACACAGAAACAAAGTTAACCAAAATGCATCACTGGAAACCACGTGAGAATGTTCACTCCACTCTCTGGTTAGACGTGTGAAGTAAACACAGGAAAAATATCCTGTGCCAAAATATCAAAACAGCAGCACGCTTGGTTTCTGGTCCAAATCAGACCTCGGTCTTCAGCGAGCTGCTAGCGACAGTTGGTTTTGCTCATGTGCATCTTGCTATGCAGCTGCTTAGCTCCAAACGTGCAGAGTCTGCCTTGTTGGATCATTTGTCCCACCACAGCCTGTCCAGATTTTGTTTGTGACCACTTCCTCAAAGAGTCTTGGTGTGGTAATTGTTAAGTGTCATTCAGCGACACTAAACAGTGCAGGTTTGAAAACAACATTAGGAGAGAAGACAGAGTGGCAGGATCTCAGGGGGCATTTTCCCCGCACTGCAGAATAATCTCAACCCATCAGCATGTACAGAAAAGCATGTATGTGTATTAGCGTTTGCAGCTATTTATCAGTCATGGGGCCTTATAATTATAGTCTTAGTGTAATCTAAAACTCCCGCCACTCCCTGTATAAACTGAAGTCCTCCCTCTCCAGATCAGGGATTAAGACCAAGGCCCTGCTGAATGAGCTGCGCATTACTCTGAGACATCGCTAACACTTGTCAAGAGAGACATCAATAATATTAGAGGATTGGGGTTTGTCTAAGACTCTGAGATGAGGGGAGGGGGGGGTCGTTAATGACAGACAAAGAGGGGTTACCTACAGTTACGCACACGGTTTGTCCTTGAAGCATGAACAAAGACGCAGAGCTTTGAAATAATGACGAGGATTATGTGTTGGTGTAACGTGGACTTGGATAGATGGGGGGGGTTTTCACATACAGTATCTAATGTGGAACGGGCCGGGGAGCTACAATGGCACCTTTGTGTTCTCACTTGTTTTCCACAATTTGCGCTGGTTTATGGCGTGAAAACATTTCTTCCACTGGCATAGTGAAACTGCAAAATGTGTTGGAATGATGTCTGATTTCCCCGCGCAAATGAAAAGTGTCTTCTCCTGCCAAAGCTGTCTTTTTTAAGCTTGGCCTCTGTGCTATGCTGTGTCACAGGTCAAAGTTTAAAGGGTTAGGGTGCATGCTGTGTCATCATTAGAGGTCTGGAAGTACTCAGTGACCAGACCTCCTCCTCTTTCCTTTCAAAACTATCTGTCCATTTCTGATAAACAGCCTCATCAGAGGAGCTGCCTGACACGATCCACCGGTGAGACGCTCTCCGCAGTCAGCAGCAGCAAAAACAGACTGAATTCAGTTCAGAGTTTCACATGCATTTTGTTTGCTTGGCCTCGAAAAATATTTAGATGACGCATTGCTAACATCACCGAAGAGAGACGGCGATGACAGCATATTTCAACCTAGTTTAAGCTCTGAAACGAAACAGCCAAATGTCCATCAGCACATTCAAATGTCGTCTGCTCGCTCATTATAAGCTGCAGTGAGTAAAACATCAGTGCTGCGACTTATAAAGTTAAGAAAGTACACCCCCAAGAGACACAAACTGCAAGGGTAGCACTTTATTTCACATACAGCAAGTTTTGATTGTGTAAATATTGACATAAATTGGATTTACTGATGATTATATATTATAAATTTCCTACTTTTGATGAGCTGCAGTTCATCATCTCCTGACACCAGAAAACCAAGTGTTACATTTTTGATATAACTGCCAGCATTGGTGCATTTGCAGCCATCCTGCCAACAGTTTGTTGTTGACGTCAAAGGTTCGGGATTGCTCTGACTTGGAATTAAAAACTTGAAAGATTACTAGGATTTTATTTTTCTACTTGTCTGCTTGTGATTACGGTCTAAATGATACGACACAAGCGGCTGCAAAGAGGTTACCTCGACAATAAATTAGAAACTCCAAATACTTCTGCACACATAAATTACCTTTATTATTCACACATTTCTCAAGTCGACTGCAGAACACTCGCCCTCCGTCAAATATATATCTATTCATACTACGGTTGATTCTACTAGGATGAGTATGTGGGCTCTACAAAACGGGATGGCCACTCTGGACAGCGGCAACGGCATGGAAAAGAGCTCTTTGTTTATTGTAGTGGTCTGACCACGGTGAGAAAGTGAAAAAAAATAAAACAGAACGTCGGTACGGATGTTGAAATAAACAGCCCGCACTTGTGTACAGTCGATGCACGAAACAAGCAGCTGGTTTACAGACACGGGCGCTGGAGACGGTCTGCATGGAGGCAAATGTTACAGCATGACAGCTTCCCAACAGTGTGATGCATTTATTACCTTTGCACACACCCAGGTTCTCTGTTACCACCTTCTTCCAGTCCGTTCAGGTGCGTAACAGCTCCATACTTAGTGGACAAACATGCTGATGCCGCCGATCCTCTCTCTCATCCTCTGACGTCTGAGAAACGACAAAAAGCTCAGTTCCATCTTGTAGTTGTTCACTGAAACACGTTATTTATTAGAGCTTTAGGCATTTGTTCCATTGCATCTCTGGATTTCTACAAACAGTCAGTTAGAAACAGCTGCTGTGGAATTAGGATCAAATGCAGATGCTGCTGATTGTTCTAAGCTGCTAGAGCAGAGTCCTCCAAACATTTTTTTTCTCTCTTGCTTGTTTTTGAGTGACGTGCTGAAACATTATTTCTCTTATCATGTGGCCACCACTATAAACCCACCAGCTTTACAATCCAACGTTCAGGAAACCAAGGCCTAAAGAGGTGCATCAAACTGGATCCAAACTAGACTAAACAACTTAGATTGGATTGGACACTTGGCCAAGCCAAAACAGATGCAACCCATGTGAGGGGACTGTCCCTCTGCCTCCCCAAGATTGTTATCAGAACAATGATATCACTGTAGTGTTGTCTGACTGTGACATTACCAAATCTGTGGTGAGGACTGTGGGCAGAGAGCAGAGGAGTGATGAACGGAGCTGGAGAGAGAAAGATGGAGAAAGAAAGAGGGATGCATTGACAGAGACGGCAGCAGTGTCAGCGAGAGGAGGAATGAGAGAGAGAAAGCCTCGAGTTGCGGCTTGGCTGAACTCACCATGAACCTTGGCAGATTTATTTTCTCCGGAGCCTGTTGCTCACTCAGACGTACGTGCCGCTCCCTGGGCTGCTGTGGAGCTCGGCTAGGGGGAGCTGAAGATGGGATAAGTGGGCTGAAGGGGGGGGATGGAGGCTTTTCAAGGGTTATAGAGGTGACACAGAGCAGCAGAGGAAAGAGCGTTTCTCATGGAGTTGACTTTTTACTTCAATACTTGCTGTTTAATCGCCTGGCCCTCAGCTTCATGTGCCCTGATGGAGCATTCCTCTTGTCATCCTAATTAGAAACACTCCCTCCATTAACTGGGGTGTTTCATATTAAACCCTGTCATTCTCATTGACAGAGTTGGTGTGAGCTGATGGATCCCTGCTCCTGCAGCTCGCTCTCTGCGTCCTCTGTGGTGATGTGCATGTTTTTTTTTGTGTGTTTTTTTCACCATGAACACCGAGTAAGATTTTGACACAATCTGGCTTATGTAAGCAGTAACATAATGTTCTGTACGCACACTCGCAAAGACAAAAACAGAGACGTGCACAGGAAAGGGGGGCTTCCAGCCGTGTTTTCTTCCTGCCCTGATTCAGGCAGAGTGTAATGCTGCTGGGGGATGTAAGTGTAGCTGTAAGTGTTTTCATTCATTCCTCTGTTTAGCTCATCAGAGACAATGTGAAACCAAGCTGAAATAGATTATTAGAAATATTTAAGGTACTTTTCAAACTATTTTCATAGAACTTCTACTGAAAACAGGATATGAAACTCTTGTCCAAACCCGTTGGGTTAGTTAGTGGATGATTATGTTATAATACTGAATTAATTCAGCTAATTCAATCAATGGAAAGTGAGGAGGTGTTTGCTGTGGATTTCTGGCTGGCAGAGTCCCTCCTGTGTGTGCAAAGTCCGTGTTATATCTTCACTCTTATAAGCCAGACCACTGTATTTCCCTAACCCTAACCAAGTGCTGTGAGTGCTTAAAGTATAAAAACACAGTAAACACAGTATGGACTATACACTACACCCTCATTAGAAAATGTGGTCATTTTATGGATATGTGTGTGTGTGTGTGTGAAGCATATATTATAGTAACATCACAGATGTTATTATTAGCTCTCTACAAAACCTATTTGTGGTTAGAGTCTTTATTAGCACAGGAACATACAGTAATTGGAGGAGAAAGGGGTTATGTCATGCTGTCGTTTGCCCCGGTGGATCACTGTGCGACTATACTGTGCATAACTTCAACACAGTTGCACAATACAATATCAAAATGTGTGCTAGAGTCTCTGAAGCCATTTGATAAGCAGTTAGTGCCCATACAGAGATAAACCGTGATCGCTTTCTCTTCTCAAATTAAATTCCACGTTGTTTACAGGAAATGGAGAAAATATACAAGGGGGTGAATACTTTTTACAGCCGTATACTGGCGCCTTGATGCTTGTGTGCAGAAGGCCACAAATAATGGAAGCAAACCAGAAAAAGGGAAAGCATTTTGGTCCAGATGACTTTTTAAGCTATTTCATAATCTTCATAAGAAGAAGGAACAGTGGCTGCAGCACTTTCCCAAACTAACCTAAATGAAACTTTCTGCACAAAAATGTTCTGCCTTTATTCCCATTGCCCCTCGTGCACTGTAATTGAAGAGGGTAATCCTGAATGTCAGCTCACACTGGAGCCCACTGAGGACGAGAGAAATTAACAAGCTGTCCTGCATCTCTGAGTCAACTCTCTGTGAACTGCTCTTGGAACCAGGGGTCAGTGACTCTGGGTTTCATATCGTTTTCCCTTCCACTTCTCTGCTGTTTTTGCTGGGGGTGAGTTTCAGAGGGTTGGGGAGAGGCAGGAAGGCTCACGGCTGCTGATCCTGGAGCTCGCTCCGTCTGACACGCAGCATTTAACAGGCCTGCAGGAGTGGTCGAGCTGTGACCCTGAGAGCGAAGAGGTGTGAGGGCAAAAGGCCAGACAGGAGATAGGTGTAAGGCATTAAACTTCACGTTCACCTAATCTAGATGCATTTAGGTTTCACAAATAAAGGGCCTGTGGTAAAATCCAAAAATGTTTTAGCTGCAACAAACAATACCACGTCTTATGTTAACTAAACACTTGCAGGCAATTTCTTTCTCTTCCTCTAAATGTGAGCAGTCTGTTTTGCTTCCTCCAAAACAGAACAGTGAGTAGTAGAGTACCGAAATGTTCGATTGCATCTGCGATGCGGATTTGCTGAATGTGTAGTTTTACTTCTCCAAGTTAAAAGTGTTTTGCTAATAGAACCACTTTAGTTCGCTGAATCGGGTGAATTAGTGATGATATGTAACGTGGTGTTTTTCAGAACATTTTGCAAAGCCAGAAAACAGAGAAGTTGTGGGTTTTTGACCCATTAAACAGCAGTTGCCTGCTGATCAACAATTATTACGAACCCACACTGTGCAGGCAAGTTTTATTCAGACGCAAAGACATAAACGTCTAGTGGAGAGTTTAAAGGTTCCAAATACAACAGAATTAATATGTGTAATGTGGAGCGTTATAATGAATCATTTATATCCAGTCATTTTCTAATTGAATGTTCCAGCCCTGTTGTCCTGTGCAAGAAGAAGCTATTTAAAGAGACAAAAAGAAGATATAACCAACATCTGCATTTAAAAAGGAACATCGGCAGACTCACACATTAACACCTAAAATCTAAATTATATATTTCTAAAAAAACATTAAGCCCGTTAATTAAGCATGTTATCACTGGTTGAAACCTGGAACATCTAGCAGATACAGAGAAGCATTAGCAGTTGAAGATGTTCTTCTCACCACCTGATGAATAAAAGCCAACATTAACTCCTGAGGGTAAAATCAGGCTCTTTAGTTGCTGACTTTATAAACTAACATAGATCCAAATATGACTTTGCTGATTTTTTATTACCCATGTCAGTTAACTTTTAATTACTGATTAAACTGGAGACACTGTTTACCATGTCTTAACACACGAGTTTTGTGTATACACAGTATTTCCTCTGACAATGATCTACTTACCCAGCTGACTCACTGAAACTATGCTTCATTACTGAGACGCCTGCCTGCTGTGGCTGGAAACAAGGTTCATGAGAGTGGTGAGAACCAAAACAGCAAAGTTGCATGCACAAAAACCAGAAACAACATCCTGAAAGATGCCACCCTGTCACAATAAACAGTGAAACACAGTCGTTGTTATCTAAACGTGTTGAACTGTGCAGAGCAATTTACAGCAAATGTCTGGATTGCACTCACTCTAAAGTCTGTAAACTTATTTAAGGATATCTGTTAACAACCATACGTAAACAAAGCATTTTCAATATACAGACCCTCCAAAAGTAAATGAGTCGCCGAAGACCAAGCCAGAGAAAAGCATCATGATTGTGTTACAACATCCACAGAGCAGGGGTGAGTGAGGCCATGCTACAAAATGCAAAGCTCTACTTCAGCGTCAAGGATCAGAAAGCCGTGTTAAACATTCAGGAACAACGTTGTACCTCTGCCAAAAGTGACGGAAAAGCCTAAATACGGAGGGAGAAAGGATCTGCTCATGGTTCAAACATATGTCAGTCTTCATGTCACGTAGATTTCTGTATGTTGTTTTCAGAGCACAAACCCATCATAAGCACTGACTCAGTGCTTATGATGGGTTTTAGAACCTGCCAAAACCACTCACATTACAAAACACAAACATGAATGTAAAGACAGTGTAGTGTTTCACCTTTTCTGACTGATGCCCTCCTCAGAACTGCTTGCGCGCTGCCCAGACTCGAGGAGGAGGAGCAGATCAAAGTAAATGTGGTTGCAAATGAACACCCAGGGACGCCCACCTCCACGTAAACACGGGATCTCCTTACCAAAAACAAAGAGGCCTGAGCAGCCTGCCCACATCCCCTGGAACAGGGAGGGTGAAAGGGCCTTCAAAAAAGAAAGGGGGGGGGGGGGTCAGAGAACATGTTACATCGACGGAAAGGTAGAACGAAATCATTCATTACTGTAATTACAACCTGAGCCCACTTACTCTTTCATTCAGTAGGAGGAGAGGAGAAAAGAAAAGAGGGAGTGGAGAGATTAAACTTGCCCACAGAGGTGTTTAACACATTAACGGAAAAGAACACACACACACACACACACACACACACACACACACCCCAGGGGTTCCTTAATCAGTTAGCGTAATGCGGTTTCTGCCAGTAAATGAAATGAGCTATGAAAGGCCTGTCTAAGTGTCTTCATCCCAGTATTTATTTTCCCTGCCTGCCCTGAGTCATGCCGTCCCTCCCCGTCTCGCTCCACTCCAGCATACCTCCCGAGACGAACACTGTTTAGATGTTTAGTGTGTTTGACTGCCTGATAAACATTGCTTTATTTCTTTCCCTCTTGTCGTCACATCTCAATCGGCACAGTTTGCTCAGTTGCTTAATGAGTAATTTGACATTTTTGGGAAAATAATGCTTATCTGCTTTGCAGTACATGATAGATCATTTTCGTAAGCAGGGTTTTAACAATGGCCGGGGACTCGAGCTCTCAGAGAGACTCATCACTTTTCATCTTTTTGATTTTCCCCTCGCTGCTTTATCTTTGTTCTTGGTCGCGCCGTGTTTTCAGGCAACGTGAGCAAGTAGCTGATGAATATTCAGCAGCTAGTAGAACAAAGATGTGCCTCAGGTGTCGAGAAAGACTGAAAGCAGAAGTAAAAGAAGCACTTATAGTCACCAGGTGGTCAGCAATATAGATTTGCTGGGTGGTGAGTAAGTTTGCAGTGTACCCTCACTGTGTTTACCTCGCTCCCATCTCTCTGTGTTCCTCTGCACTTCTTAAACACTGCCCTGGCAGCGTAGAGAGGAAGGGGAACAGTAGCCTAATGTAATTTGAGGACAAGCGACAGCTACGATTCCTGGAAAGTTCCCCTACTGGGTCACATTCTGCTGTGGTTATCACTGAAGCTGTTTCCAGTCATTTGGGACACCTACAGGTGTTTGCATCCATGCCAGGAACCCAGCCTTTCCTGTAACCTTCATTAAGGAGTATAACACTGTGAATGCAAAGACAGATGCGTGTGATGCTTTTTTTTTTGTTTGAAGACGTGTGAATGGGCTTTTTATTTGCCATGCGTGTGCTTTGTTGGCTAGAGACAGTGAGTATAATACTGTAACATTCACATTTGTGTTATTTTTTTGCTAAAGGGGGAAAGTGGACAGTGGTTTGTTGCACTTCGGTGTCCGTATGTATGTTTGTGTGTGTGTCTCGGTCTCAGGTAGAAATCACAGAGGTTTCACAGAGCAATGGGTTAAAAGCTCCTTATCTGTAGAGAGACAGTGAGCGAGTCTGTGTTCAGCAGTGGTGCAGCAGGGACAGGGCACAAGTGGCACCTAGTGGACACAAGCAGGACTGGACCATGAGCATCTCACAGCGGGGAGAGTGTTGGAGGCCCTGCCTGCTGAGTCACTGACAGAACTGTTCCCAGCAAGTCAAAAATCTGAAGACAAGTTGTCTTTATGTCATTTTTTATTACTGCAAATGTTTTGATCTCCGTTCTCTCATCCTGGTTAGCCATGGTGCTGAGGAGCTGACACGTGACAGCAGCTCAAACTAAATATAAGAGAGAACAAGGACTTTGTCATGGGTTTCTTATGTGTATTTTCACATTATCTTGAGAATAGTTTCCGCAGACTCGCAACTCGCAGCGACCACGTATTTTCACAAGGCAGGATCTGGTCTTAATCTAAAGTAAGACGTGCACATAAGAAGACATAATGTGTTCTGATAATCCACCGCTGACCCCATTTGTTACATAACGCTGAATTTACATGTGGACAAAGTGAAAAACCTACAACAATTCATATCATGCCTTGATCTTGGGTCATGGGATGAGTCATGAGTTATTAGATCCTGTTTTTCTGCAGCCGTTTCATAATAATCTTCTGCTGTAAACACTGCTCTGCCCTCATGATGCTCTCTCATTAATGTGACAGAACAATTTTAGATTCGTTCCGTCAGCCCCAGAATAAAGTAAGATGTCCTTGATGGGCTCCTTAAGAACCCCCCTCCCCCCAAAAGCAAACCCACTGTTTTTCATGAGGAATTAATATTTATTTATAGTCACTCTGTTCATTTATCTTCTTCTTTTCTGTTTATACTGAGAGTGTATGTAGTGGTCAGAACATCTGTGGCCATCTGTGTGTTTATCTTTCACTGACCTGAAACAACTCCTGCTCCTTTCTAGATGTCGAGCCTCCACGCCTTTCTAAACAGAACTCAGCTCTGAATGGCTGATTGTATCTACCCCGCGCGACGCTACGGCTCTGATCTCCTCTTCTTCCACCCACAGAAATGCTGCTTCTGCTACAGCCCATTTGGTTGCATACATAGATACACGTGTGCACGGGCTCAATATGAGAAACAAATGTGTGCTCTGTTTAAATATAGATACGCACAGTCACTCACACGCGCGCGCAGAACCGTAGAGCAGTCTACCGCCTCTTTTCTGCTGACAGTACATCTGCAGCCCAGATGTGCGCTGTAGTCTGAGGTGCTGCTGTGTGCAGGATGTTTTGCATTCCCCCTGTGGAACATGTGAGGCGTTCCTGTGGGCCGTCCGTCTGGCTGTATTAGTCTGTGTGTCATGGGGATCTGTTTGCCTCGGCCCCTTGTTGGCTGGCTCCGGGGGTTTGGACACGTCCGTTAGCATGTTAATTCGCGGCAGATGTGGGATGCTGAATCAGGTGGTGAGAGGAAACTCCAGCCTGAGCGAGCAGGAGGAAGACACTGGCCTCCCTGTGTAGCGGCCCAGCCCCACATAGCAGACGTCTGTCTTCCTGTCCTAACCCCAACTACTTTCACATTTGGTCTGATGAACTAAATAAAAATGGGACCAACTTAGGTTATTGAAATGGCAATGGTGCACATTCCAAGCTCTTCTAATCATATATTATCACTGATTGGGCATAAGCCAGTTTGATGCTTGATGGAGGGTTATGCCATTCTGTAGGTGGAGGGGCAAAGAAGTGAGTTGTTAGCTATTAAAATCGGAGAAGGATTTAAACTCTATTCTAGATTTTACAGGCAGAGAAGCTTATGTAACTTCGTAGTCCATTAGTCCTTTCTCTGGACCAAACCAAATACGAGGTCGCGTCTGTGAACTACTAACATACACGTCGCTGCACTGACGTTAGTCTCGGTGGAAAATGTGCAGTTTCTGTGACACAGATTTACATGATGCAGTGAGAGAGAGGAAGTCAGAGAAAATGGACGGAGGTGATGTCTGTGTAATAATGAAGAAACGGGGAGCACTGTTTGGACTGCAGCGTCGCATGGTGTTTTTTGTGCATGCAGAGCAATGAGGAGTGTTGTTGTCTCTGGTCTGTAGGTAGGGTTAGGGTTAGTAAGAAAACATACCCAGGTGGTGTTATCTTGGCTTTGACTGAAATGCTGTATTAACCTTTACTGACAGAGACATATTTTAATTCTAATTTAATATTTTAATGTTAAATATTGAGTCATTTGTTTACGGCTTCGGCTTAGTCCCTGTGCACATGCTGACTCCCTAAAACTACGCTGCCTGAGGTTTCTTTCTTTCCCACTTTATTCCTCCTCAGTGGTTTTCTTCTTTTAGTCCTTGCCGTTGGGCTGCGTCTCCACAGCTGGCCAAGAACATGCTCCAGTCAGACCCAAGCACTTGTGGCCCTCACACCACCTGCTATAGGGTCATGGCCGTGAAGTGAGCTGACTCAGGGTGTTCACTGCGGGTGTGTTAATGCACATGAGTGAGTTTCTGCCTATAGAGCAGTGGAAGATGCTTTTACACAAACACAAATAACTGACACAGCGTGAGGTTCCATTGTGTCCTAATAAGTACACCAGGAATTGAGCAACCGGTATGTCCTCCTTCCTTCGCTCCAGTTGACTGAGTACGAGGAGATAGAGACAGCCAGCGATGGAGAGCAGGAATTCCTCTTTGATCAAAGCGGCCGTTATTCAATGGGAGTTGGCGTTGCTGGGGGTGTCGGGCAGGAGGAAGCTGCTGGGCTTGAGTGCTGGGAGAGAGTGCTCAATTGTTTCATCCCTTTCTTTTTTCGGGATGCTCACCCCCACCAAGAAGCCGATACCGAGGTTGTGACCCCCCCACCCCACCCGCACTTCCCTCATACTTGAAGGACGCTTTCTGTCACATGTAGCTGATGAACAACCCCCTTTCTGGAGCACATTGACTCTAACTACATGTCTTTTTGCCACCCCGCTTCATTAGGATGTGTGGCGTTGGCTGGAGGGTTTGGAAGCTTTCATTTGGTGAAGATTAAAGACGGGACTGACAAAAAACTGGACAAAGGACAAATTGAATGTGTCAGTGTTGTTATGGAAGCATCTGTTGCTGTGAGTGTTCTTAAGAATCACCAGTGCTTTCTGGGAACTGGAGGAGGGGAGCAGCAGAATAAAGCTATTTGTCTCTGGTGTTATTTACTCTATTGTTAGTTATATCTTTGTACAGCCAAGTCATCAAAGACAGAACATTTGGTCCTTAACAGGGCTGTGTTATGTTTGACAGCTGGTTAACATGCTTTTTATTTGGATGTGCTACATTTTGCAATAACTCTGCACAAAAACATCTGTGCCCTGGTTAAGATAAAGTGGAATACCTCTTAATGTTATTGTCGTTTCATTTACGCCCATAAACTGAGGCGAAACACCAAAAACAAGATATAACATGCTAAAAAAGGCTGGAAAAGGCCAAAACAATCATAATAAACACATCTAGTGGCAGCAGTCAGTCATGCAGACAAAGCTTGTTAGTTGTCTGCTTGGGACATAAACAACATCAGACTCAGTAACATAAACTCTGCAGTAATACGGATTCCTCTAACAGATTTAACGTGAATCACACAGGAAGATGACAAACAAAAGTGGTGGGAGTAAGGATGCAACTGAAAACATTTTAAGCTGACCCCTGGGCCGAAGCATTTGTAAGATGTTAGCGTTTGTGCATCACATTTTAACTACAAGATATAAACAGATGCAAAATAAAACAAAAGAGAGGAAAAGAAAAAGTCACCAAATAACAAATCAAAAATGTTCAGCTGCAAATGACAAAAACATATTTGTTTTGAGGCCTATTTTCTCATCATCTGTCTCCTCATATAAAGTGGAGGCACTGCATAAAAGGAAAGGACACAGTGGAGGAGATCAAACTTTTGGTTTTTCTTTAGCACCAGGATACTTAATAAATACCAGGTGTGTCAGCTGATTACACTTTTGTACTTATGACAAATAATAATTCATTTGAATGTTTTCACCCTTTACCACCCCAGCCATCCCACAGGTACGTTTGATATGAGTCTGCATTTTATTGGTATTAATGTGCTTGTATTTGTGTAACAGGCACTTGTTGCTGTTGTGAAATAAACACATTATAGGCTACAACCACTTTCCACACACTCCCTCCCTCACAGAATATATCTTCTTGCAGAGAAAGAGCAAAAATGTTTTAAGACAAAATAAAAACTTGATGGATTAACTGAAACAACTTGGTTATTTCTGATCAACTTCACATCTGGTGACAGAAAAAGTTGTATTAAGCTGTATTTGTTTTGTCCAGCAGAGGGCAGCATGTCTCTGAAATTGTAGGTTGGTCGGATGCTCAGCGGCTCTAAAGAAACCTTTCAGACTTCTTTTACTCTTCTCCTTCTTTCTTCAGCTCTGACGTACTGTACCACAGAAGCAGGCAAACCACACCACAGTCTGCTTTTTGATTTGTGCAGCAGAGAGCTGTTTCTCGTCTGCTCTGCTAAAACCATCACTCTGCCCCCCTCTAACATGCACACTCTGTTTTCTCTCTTTATTCAGTCATATCTATCCCTCTCTTGATCTTTTCTCCCTACTGGTTCGTCATCTCCGTCACCTTCTTCCATTCCTCCTCCTCCACGCTGCCTCTCTCTCCATTTTTCACCTGCGCCTCTTATTCTACTTTTCTGTGATGAAATGCTGTTAGAATTATTGCCTGCACTGATATGACAGCCAGTGTGTTTGCTGTCGTTCTGCACCTTTTTCCCACTTGTAATTCATATTTTTACATTGTCTGTGTCCGTCTTCATGTAGAAGAATAAGATGCAACACCTCGTGGTTTCTACATTAGCTGTTCTGTGCCAGTAAATTTCTTGTTTTATTGATTTGCACTTTTACAGAGCTGTTAAACTGAAGCGTTGTCTGAACCAGTGTCCACACTTGTTTCTGTTATGAGACAAATTCAGTCACTCAGCTTTAAAGTTTTGATCAGATCTTGATCCCTTGGAGACAGAAGGTGTTTTCTCATAAACATTTAACACTTTGTACATACTACTGCTTAATGGATTAGCAGATGTAAGTGACAGACATTAATGCTTCCACACATACAATTACAGTGACCTCTGACCTTCCCTCTAGCACCCCCATGAGGCTGACATATGAGGGGAAAAATCTCCACACTTATGGCGAATAGCCATGTAACGTGACATAAAGATTCACGTTACCCTGAGGAGTTATTGTAAATACATAATTCATCACCAGGTTCACTTTTCATTGGGAAACATTAGCATACCAATGCTAAAAGTAGTACATAGTAAATATGTTAACCTTATCTGTGCTGAACAACAGCATGCTTGTCGTAGTATGTAGTATATGATGTTTATATCTAATATCTATGTGTGATTACCTTGAAAATTATTATTTAAATGCTTTTCCTGTGGATTTAAGGTGGGCACCTTCTGGCTTGTCTCTTTAAGTCCTGCATGAATGTTTGGTGGGTCGCTTTTACCAACCAAACCAGCTTGGTATGTGTTTACGCAACGTTGCCCTCAGTGTCTGCTCTGCAGAAGCCGGTTGGCAGATACTAAACACATCTCAGCACTGACTGACCAGGGGATTTATGTCTTCGTAAACAACTGATTTGGAGATGTGGTTAACAGTTTCCCTCGGAGATGCAGTTCTGAGATGTTTCCTGGTCTGACGACAAAAACGTCTCAACAGCACGTGAGAAGCATTTGATTTTTTTTTTCTGCTTAATGAGTATGTTCTTGCCACATCGATATTCTGCGTGTGTGTGTGATATGTTTGGTCTCCGTTGAAAAAACAAGGATGTGGGTCATTCACACTCTGTCTCTATCTGTTTTACGGTGGGTAAAATCACACAAACATCACACTTCACACAGGGCAAACACACGGCAGTGACCTAACTGTGTTCAGAGATTGTTAGAAGGTCTGTGTGGGCCTCACACCTCCTCTGATTCATGATCTCACCTCTCACTCTGCACTGCACAGCATCAACATCAACAACAGATGTATTCACGCAGACGTCCCCAGTGGACCAGCAGGAGGACGCAGAGTAAGACATAAAACATGGGAAGGTTAATTTGACAACCCTATTGCATGTCTCACACACTGGTGACTATTTAAACTCAAACTTCAGCACTGTGGGAAATGGGATGGTAGAATTTGATTATCTGATTGTTGCGGCTCTGATATCAGTGTATTAAATATTGCTGAGCACCCACTTGTTAGCTTAGCCTAGCATGAAGACTGACGACGGGGAACCCCTTAGGCCAAGCCTGTTTAATTTCTAATGCAGAACTAGGCATCAACCAAAGAGTAAATTTAGGAAAGTACTGGATAACTGCTTCAAAGAGACGCTGCAGACAGTCTGGCAACAGATAAGTGGATCTCCATCTGTATATGCTATATAGTGCACAGATGATGGGATGATGGGATGCAGATGAACGAAGGAGGCAGAGGGAGTCAGGTTATTATTAGTGTTGCGGGATTGTCTGAGATGACAGAAAAACAAATAAATAAATAAACCAATTGTCAAAACATGCTAATACTGGTGACTTGGAATGAATTGTACTATTTTATTGTATTTTTTCTTGTCGTTATCAGTTAATTTATTTATATAAAGGATCTGATTTAACCCTAACCCACACAACACAGCAGTGAAGTTGAGCATTTAAATAAAGGCTCTGTTTTCTTCTTCACATCGCCTCTGCTTGTGTCGAATGAGACGCCTATCAAAGCAGGATCTTATCATCTTTGTGTGCGGGACAGTCTCACTCTGTAGCTGCTGACACTGGCCCTGTCACGGGACAGGACCGCAGCCAAAATCTCCCCAGAGGAGCACATCCTTCAGGCTGGAGAGTCACAGTTTACAATGCTGGGTTTTCTCCATTGTAAGCTCTCATACTCTCCATTGTCCTGCAGCTTTCACAGCTCCCCATCCGTAGGGTTTCAGAAGATCATGTGACATTGCCTCATCCTCTGTTTGCAAAACACCCTGCTTTTTCTACCTCCACCCTGTTTTACTGTGTTTTTTCCAAATATCTAAACACACTTTATGCACAGTATCTGGCAGTGAACTCAAATACTGTGTCTCACTCCATCGCTCTTTACGCTCTTTCTCTTTGCAAAAGCTCTCAGTGTAAACAGTGGGTGTATTCTGTCCTTGGGGTTGATTGTTTTGTCTGTGGGAATCACCAAGATAGATTGAGAGCCCCTCATGTGTACGAGCAGACGTTTCTACTCACTCTCCCTCACTCTGTTTTGACAGTCTGCAAACAATAGTAGAGTGTTTAGTTTGGTCGCGCTGTTCCGGCTCAAGTAAATGTAGTGACAGAGAATAACAGAATTTGGTCTTTTCTTCAAAAGGTGTGCTGATGCAACTCAGTGAAACACAGTTTTCATAAAGAACCTTTTCACGCATCGAAAGATGTCCTCGCACTGTGACCTCACCACCTGTTTGGGTGTATAAACATTAAAAGAACAGGAATAAAAATACAACTCCCAGCAAATGTAAAACTGTTTTTCAGTCTGTTGCTAAGTTGACTAGCTGCTATCATCAGCGATATATTCATCCATTTTCCTATCAAGTGCTCTACTAGAATTTACTCCTCTAGCATTTCCCAACATGTCAAACTTGTCCTTAAAGATTTCTGCACTGTAACAACTACACAACAGCTTTATCGGATAGCCTGGTGGAAAGTTAGACCACCCGACAGCTGCAGGGTCATAGGGCTAAATCCCTTCTTCATCTTAATGTCCTTCAGCAAGACACTGAACTCCTCCCTCTGGTGCGCATGTATATTTTTCTAAAGAGAAACTAAAGTACCAATTGCATAATCCAATAAAGGGATAGACCTTTTAAAGTATCAGAGAAGACACCAGGGGCTTGTTAAGAGTGAAATCCTTTTTGACTACAGTTGTACATTTGCCACCGCAGGACCTGAAATGTGGCTCATTTTACTGCTTCACTCAGGCTGGAAAACTATATTCAACAATTGTGGTTGGGTGGTTTGTGGATTGGCTGTGATTTGCACTCCAACCCATTGTAAACACTCTGGCTAGGATCACCTATGGTAAATTGTTGCGAAGCATGACCACGGGATTCTGCATTGTAATTTAGATCTTTACAGCGCAAACATACACTCACGTACGGACACACGCGCTTCTTGTATACACAGTTCAGACCCACGTATGTCTTTTAGAGACACGCATGCAGTACCACGTGCCACATTGTGAAATGAGTGTTATTGTGAAGTGGCTAAACAGTCATCGCTCCTGGACTATGTGATTTAAGGATCAGAGTCTGACCACACTCACACTGTCTGCTTCCAAAGCTACTGTCACAGGCACACTGCTTTACATCTCACTCACTAGACGTGTTTTCCAGTAGCTCCAAAGTGCTGACGATGTTGACAGTATGTTCAATGCCAGCCCAAACCCTGCCAGTCCCTGCTTTAATACCCATTACACATGTCCAGCATTAAGTCGCAAAGTGAGCAAACAAAAAAATAACGGATTAGAAACTGGCTGAATTTGGGGAAACATAGCACTGGTAGTACTAGTGCTGGGGTCACATGATGAATGCCTTCTTTTCTTTAACGCGCGTTTGTTTTGACCCAGTCTTAAAAAAGTTTCACCTTCAAACTGCTAAAAATCATATCCTTTGAAATAATCACCTGCAGCTCTGCCTATTTCAGCTCATTGTTGAACATGCTGCTTCATGGGTTGCTCTGTGCTGCCGGGTATCTGCTCCGCACCAAATGGCAAACAGACACAATTAGCAACAACTTAGCAGCCGATGAGACAGATATTTCCCTCAAGTGTTGGTAGAAACCAAAATATGTCAATGTTGACAGCCTGCTGCGTCCTTTATGTGGTAACACAGTTACTTTCCAAATGTAGTGTTTGTTGTACACAGAATGTTCACATGGCATCAGAACTGCAAAGAGCAACAAATAGTCAGAATATTTCCATCCTCCTTCCAGTTCGCCTAAAAAAACATCTGGGTAGAAAGTCAGAAAATGGCAACAAGAAGGCTGAGGTAGAAATTTTCTACCTCAGCCTTCTTGTTGACACTTTACTAGAAATGTTGGTGGGTGAATAACAACAGAAAATAAGATACTTACTATGCAGATCAAGTGACTCCATCGAATAACAGCAGGAGATGGAAACATTACATGTGTGCAGAGCTGTACGCTCAAAGGTATCCTCACGCTAATGCATTAAACAGGCAGAAACTATAGAATTATATTTGTGCCACAATTTGTACGAGCATAACATGATATTTTGAACACCGAAAACGTAAACTGTGCAAGCAAAAGTTTATTTTGTGCTAAAAAGTGACTAATTGTCTGCTATTCACCACAAAAACACTCGCAAATTTCATTTCTTTGTGCTCAACATTCTCTCTTACGCTCGCTCAGCGTCTCACTTCTACGTTCGTTCAACGCGAACACTACGCTCACTCAACGCCTGTCACAGCGTAATACATGTGCCACTA
>JAUMTR010000014.1:4464647-4489132 GCA_032270685.1 Microctenopoma stevenorrisi | reverse complement strand
CGTAATACATGTGCCACTATTCCAACCAATCACAGACCCGAACAGGGTCAGCTGATCACCAAGATTGTCGGTCTCGCCAAGATAGTTCTCTCTACCGCACACAAAATAAACTTTTGCTTGCACGGTTTACGTTTTCGGTGTTCAAAATAGCTCTTAACTCCATCATTTCATTGTATCTTCTTCTTCAATAGTGCAAAGGCTTTGAACTACATAGAGAGCGCCACCATCTGTTTGCCTCGATGCACCAGACTCCAAATATTCACTACAGTAACTGTAACATAAACAGAACTTAAACATAAACAGAATATCATTAGTAACATAAGAAAATATCAGTGACTGGGTAAGTACTCAGGGTAAGAGCTTCAGAAACCACCTCCCCTACACCTTTCTGACATCATGGAGGTCTTTGTGAGCCTATTTCAATCATTCATACCACAATCGTTCATACCATTGGTTTTCTTTACAAATTTGTTCACACATACTGTAAAACTACACTTTTCACATGGAGTGCAATACAAACTGCAAACAGTCCGTCTTCCAGTAAAAACTGAAAATGTGTGCCTGTCTGTGTTGATGCATGATTCCACCTTACAGTGTGACTTTTCTGAACAACTATAAACACCTCACGCGTCTAACACACTATCTCTGAGTGAAGGATAATCTGGCCCTAACACCCTAATCTTGTCTTGGGTGGTTTTCTACCCATGGGTAAAGTAACACACTCATTGCATTCGTGTTACAGTGACCCAGATTTAGTCCATTTTGACACAGTGATTTTGAAAGTGTTGTTTTAGAGAGTGAGGTATTCCTACTATTTCATTGCACAGCAGTGGCCGGCAGAGGGATGACCCCTACCTGCAGCATTGGCCTTTGTCAACTTGAAATCACTCGGCAGCTCATCAAGCAGACCACACACAGAGCAAGAGGAAGCACGCATGGTGAAAAGCAAGAGGAGAAAGAGGCAAAGGGGAGAGGAGTTAATGGTCTTGTTATCACTGAGTGGGAAAAATGAAATGAGTGAGTAGTTTTTCCGCCATAAAATCTCATAATGTATTATCACTACGTCCCCCCAGTGTCAAACATATTATCCTTTGCACCTCTCATCCACAGCTCTGTCCTCTCTCTCTCACAATGTTGCTGGTGAAGTGAGTTTGGTTTATTTTCTTTTTATATAGAGTTTCCATCATGCTCCACTCCCTCTGTGGTTCCAGCACGGCTGGCCAAATGGCAATAAAATGCTCAAAGGACATCAGAGAGAGAGAAGGAGACCTATTTGTTAGCCTTACAAAATCTCTAGTAGTTAAAGAACCAGTCAAAATGTAAGGAAAAAAGAGACACACGCTGCTTCAGGGCTGGTGTGAAAGGGCAAGACAAGTGGCCAAAGAGCAGCCACTGTCAGCGTCTGTGCAGGAGAACGGCTCAGTACTTGCTGCTGTCATGTTATTCATGTTGTGTGTCGGTTTATTCAAAAGGTCGATTAAAGCTCAGTTACAGCCAAAAATATGCAGAATACGAGAAAATAAAGTAAACGAATTAAAAACCAAGGACATAACTCAAATTAGCTCTGGTCAAATAAAAACATGCAAGCAAAGTCGTCATAAAAACAACTACTTTCAAATGCTGGGTTTGCTAAAATTATGGCTTCAAAATGCAAGAGTGGAATTTTCTTTCTACAGTCTGTTCCATTTGGATGTAAAGTGAGTGAAAATTGAAAGCAGATTTCTCCTTGTTTTATTGTGGCTTACAGACCTTTGAGAAGTGAATAGTCCTGACGAATCTGTGTCAGTGTACCCTGTGTCTCTTTTTCATTATCAACTAAACCGACTTTTTTCTGAAACTGGCAGACTGTTCCTATAACAATGTCAGAAATTACAGCTGACTTTATGTACCTGACTTGAAATCTGAATCTGCCCCTACCAATTAAAAAAACATCTTAGCTCCCTGTGTATCTGTGACTACAGAAGAACTTTACTTTACTTGGCAGACGCTTTTATCCAAAGCGACTTACAAAGAGCTAGCGCTGGGTGTGTGGCTCAGGGACACACCTTTCAGGGGATGGATTAGGAGTCAGACGGGGTTCGAACTCACAACCTTCTGCATGCCAGTCTGACGCCTAACCCATTGAGCTACCAGGCCTCCTGAATACATTTGAGAAAAATATTTTCCTTTAACATCTGGGCACAGTAGAGGCAGCTTAGTTAAGAGTAAATACATTGTGTTCTGCTGATTTTGTAGTGTTGCAGCAGCAGGTCAGTGCATGGGGTTAACTTCAGTGCCCATGTTTATGCACTGCACTGGGCACTGCACTGGCAGCCGTGCCCGGGAGCAGGCATGGAAACTGTGTAGGCCTGACACCAGTTGTTTTGACTGAGAGCACTGAGGCACTGATTTATTGTGCAACACAGGGCAGAGCCTTAAGCCTGGTCAGCTATAGAACTGAAATTCTTGCTGTAAACTCAGCCCTCTGAGGTACAAATTAACCTCAGGATGAAAGGCACGATTAGTCATTATGGCATTCATGTTGTCTACATCATGTAGCATGCATTATTTGACAGTTTTTTGTTACACTTGCAAATGAATGTAGTAATACTGTACATAAAACAAAAAAACAATAATTGAACCTTTTTAACCCGTTAGCACTACGGCTGGTGCATGAACAGGGTATTAGTATTGAACTATCAGTGGAAACACACTGTATGCTTACTTTATATAGAAATACACAGATGAACAGTATTTGTGGTGCTTAAGAACGTTTGCGTGAATATGTCTTTCCATGCCACGCAGTGCCTGGTCCAGATTGTGCAGAGACAAGCAGCTGAGAACTTCTTGTAGTTATTTGTGTACATTCTCTGTCTGTGTTTGAGTCTGTCTTCATGCATGCACTCTGTATTTGTGTACCGACACTACTTCAGCAAGTTGACGTAGTGGGGTGTGTCACAGTGTTGCATGCTTCTTACATTAATACACAAAACCATTTTAGAGCAGATTATAATTAGAATTGAAATGTCCTTGTTATTTTATTTTATTATACTATACCTGTACAACTTGATGCCTTGTGCTATGGAAGAGAAACCTAAAAAAATGTCAACGCTTTATTTGGTAACATGCAACAATTGAATAGCTCAAACATTCTAAAATGTTCCAGATGGAGACGTATGGAGTCTACAGAGAGGAAACAGATCTTCCCACCAGGGCCACAAGTCTGCTTCTCTGATTAGACTCCATTTGTTTCTCAACTACACAGCCGATTAAAACTTCTTGACTCTGAAGTATTTCTGACGTTTGAGGGGATCCGTGTGAGGTTTAGGGAAAGAAGGCCAGTGCTCTGAAGACCTTTCTGCACTTGTATTTTGTTGGTGTGTTCTCAAACTTTGCCACATTATCCTCTCACAATTCTTTTACTACCCAGATAATGATTCATTACAGTTGCAAAGCTCCACATGGTGGTTTAACAACTTATGTTTCCAGTAAAGCCCAGCCTGCAAGCTTTGCCAACAAACAAACATACTGTAATTAGGCTACTAAGAACCTTAAAGTTAGACTTCAGTGCTCGCGCATGGTGGTCTTAAACATTGTGATTTGTACTCAACAGTAATAGGTATAAAAACAGTTTCAAATTACTCAAAGACACCCTCCACTCAAAAATGTGTTTTGTTTTTCACTTGTATGTTTGAGCTCCACTGTGCAGAAAGAATTTGTGTTTTAGAATTTAAAGAGTGGATCCGGCAGTCGCCCCATATGGTGATGGTCTGGTCAAAAGTAGTTATATGTTCATTTACAAAAAAAATTGTATTTAATGAAGTCACAAACAATTAGGTGTGATCGAGGATCGTCCTTAGTTTATTCGGAATTTAGGTGCGAGTCCTCAAGTCTTCTAACAAAAACATTCAGTCACAGGCCTTAAGAGCACATTAAAACTTAACTGTGATCCATTGTGCAACTTAAACAAGTCAGAAAGTGGAATCTCCAGCATGAGACGTTTAAAGTTTTATTGAAGTAAGAAAACTCTTGTGTCCAGTCAGACTTGAAATGCAATTTGTGGATTGTGCAATTGAAATCATTATAGAGGCAACTTTTGAACTTTTGATGGCAAAAACATGTCACACACAAATTATTATTCAAAGCATATTGAGTATTTGTATCCAGGCCAGTAGTGATGTGTTCTTTCTCTAGGAATATTGATCTATTCATCACATTAGTCTAGACTGGAATATGTCTAATCTGGATAATGCTATATAGTTTTGTTCAGTTAATAACTTTTGTTGTTTTTTTTTCCCTTGTGTCTTCGTGAAGTCAGTATTTTGTTCTTTTAAGTATTGTTGCTGTTTGACAGATTCTAATGAATTTGGAGATCTAGACATAGATCAAAAGCGAAGCCTCTCCGAAACCAGACTTGAAAAAAAATACAGAATGTCAAAAAACTAATTACTGACTTATGTTGTGAAATGTTAGCATGCTAACACAGAAAAATGATGGTTACCAATGTGGGCTGTAGCTACAAAGCGTGTTCTTTGTAAATACAGACACTTTATATAATCTGTTTGACTGGTTTATATTACTTTTTTGCAGTTAAATAAAACTTTCTTATGATGTCCAGGCAGTCTCTGACATACTGTACTGTTAATTAGCTAAACTTAGTATGCTAACGGCTAATGGACGTTAGCCTAGCTAGCAGGGCTGTTTTTCACTAGTGACATTAACTTTCTAATGGAAAATTAACATCATGAGGTTGATTAATTCAAAACAGAGTGTTTTTTTTATTTGTCTTCAGGCGTGTCTGGCATGGATCTTTTAGATCATAAAAGTGTGGACGCAAAAACAAACAACGTATAGAATAAAACTGCTTCCTTACGCTCAAAGAAACACTCACACGACTGTGTCTGCATCCTTAACCCCCGCCAGCCTTAATGCAATATCCTGAGAGCAGCTCATGCACATAAGGGGGCCTGACTCCTGCAGAAACCTGATCCTGCGTTGGGCCCTTTAAAGGAATATGGGATGAGTCTGCTGAATGGAGCTGAGAGAGTCGAAGGGCAGCGGCGGGACGAGCCGACACCAGACACGAACCCCTCGGAGAGAAATGAATGAGAAATGACAGCGAAGGCGAAGGCGACGGACTGAGGAAGAAGTTATGAGCCGAATTCCGACGAACAACCGGGGAAGGTGTCCGTGAGCGGGGGGAAGCCGAGGGAAGACCGACAGACAGCAAAGTCGAAAGGTAAAGCTGCGGTGACGCGCTCCGCTCGAGGAGCTCCGACTTCTCCCTGAGCTCCCGCACAGACGCCGATTTAACGCACACGCGGAGGGATGCGGTGAACCGGGACGCGCGCACCGCTGCGTGTTTGGGACAAAAGCCGCAGCTGCAGCGGTGTATTTCGAGAGTTGTCCGACGCCTGGCTGAACTCCATTTTCTGCTTGCGGACGCTTTCACGGGTGCCACTGTTCCTCGGAGCTGTGCGCACCTGTTACTCGTGGCCTTTTTTGGACAAAATCTTGTGCACTTTGTGCGCTTGGATTGCTTAAAATAACATGTATTAACACTATATTAATTGTATATGTGAATGCAGACAAATATTACATTGCACATATTTATATATGCATCTCTTACTATATCTCTTTCTGTACCCTGTCATCCTGCAGGAGAGTCCAGACATAAAAGTATATGTTTGCAGGAGAACAGAGCTGCAGAGGTAGATGTTTACACCTCAGTACAGAGGAATGTCAGGGCCTGTGTTTAAAGTTAAGACTGATAATGAGTGCGGTCAGTTGGCTGAGGTCTGTCATTAACCTGCTCCGGAGAGGAGCTGCAGATTTGCTCGCTGGCAAAGGTGGGAGGAGGAGAGGATGTAAGAGGGAAGAAGGGAGGAAAGAAGGAGAGAGGGAGGGGGAAAGTGCTAGAGGTCGAGGGGAGACGCGCAGGAGGATGGAAAGTGAGAGGTGTTGTAGGAGGAGAGGTGAGCCACAGTGAGAGGAGGAAGACACGATAGTTAGGAAGATAAATGAGGGAGGATTATTATGATGTATTCAGGATCTAAAAAGTAGGCTGAAGACTTGCATTGGCGTCCACATTATTTTAACTGTCAGATCAGAGTTATAATGCACCATCAGTCTGAATTATTACAAAATCACAATAAAAACTAGGGCACTTAAAAAGTTAACTTAAAAAGTTTTAAGCATGTTTTGGTTGCACCCAGTGATAAAAATGAGTCTTTTTCTAGGTAATACGTTGAAAGGTTGAGAGAAACAAAGCTGTACTGGAGCTTTTTCACTTTATTCTATAGGAATCTGTCCCATCTGTAGATGTTAAATGGGACCTAAATAGTGAAGCAGGCACTAATTTAAACAAAAGTGTGAGGCCTATTTGACTGGATGGGAGTTGACAGAGGTCCCCGCTTTGGTAAACATATTAGGCGGCTGAGGAGACGATAAGGCAATATATAACACACACATACTTGACTCTTCGTGCTCTCATATAGTTTATTTGCGTCTTCTCTCGTACACACAGCGATCTGCCGTGCTGACACAAATCTACAGCGAGTGACCCAGATTCACACGCCTGCTCCTGTACTGTCCGATGGCAGAAGGTAGAAGGGGTGGGGTGCCAAAATATGTGTAACTTATATATATGTATAAATTGGACTTCAGCTGGGACAGCAGAGGGGATTTGAAAATGTCTGGTGGGGATGATATCACTGAACCACCTAATCACTTACATCACCACAGCTGCATGCTCAGCAGTGTGTCTGTGTGTGTGTGTCTGTATATATATATATACACATCTCTCTCTCTATATATATATATATATATATATATATATATATATGTGTGTGTGTGTGTGTGTGCAAATGTGTCTGTTTCTAATCTCCATCTGTGTCTGTCTGCTCTAGTACTCTAGTAAGCGAGTGCTGAAGAGTTACAACTGGCCGGGGAGTGTGCGTTTGAATATGTGGTGATTAACGAGGTTCTGTCAATGGAACAACTGACTTGAGACTTGTACATGTGCTCCCCACGTCCCCTGAAGATCAGCACACGCCCTCGAGCCTCGGTGCAGTCACTTAGCTAGAAAGAAACATCACACACACGCAGGGCGTCCAAACAATTTTATAACGATCCATGATATCTTCCAAACTTTTGAGTAAAAACTCTCCTCGCTGGATATCAAATCTCACTCAGTCTGAGGAATAATGCAGTTTAACTGTCAGTGCAGTCAATGGAAAGCAGTTGTTGGCGATGGCAGCGGTAGAAACGATCCTGCTGGGATCTTTGCGGCGGCGTTTCCATTCAGTCGTCTTCCCCAGTATTTGCTCTGGCTGAGTGTGAGCTTTGCAGCTAGATGGAAGTAGAGAAGCTCTCAGGGCCTTTCGTGTCTGTCTCCAGCATTGAGAGGGCTCAGACTGTCCTATGCAGCTCCCCACCCGTCCAGTCTGGGTGGCCCAACTGTGACCAAACATGACTTGAAATCTTGTTTTTGTTGTCTCTTGTTTTTTCCTCTCCCACCTGAATGTTCCCAGCATTGGCATGAGCCTGACACACAGATACTGCAAAAGAGAGCAGTATTTATCAGTCTGTGTATAACAGTAGGTTCTAGTCAGCGGAAACCGTGTTCCTGTAAACCGTGCAACAATGGAGGGTTCTGCTCATGCAAGAGGAGAAAATAAATCCTTTTTAAATCATAGCTGTAACAAAAGCTAAACGATGGGCTCCGTTACTCCCACACACTCAGTAAAAATGACCTCATTCTTGAGCGGCTGTTGTAGTGGAGTTTTTTTTCCTTTTGCACCCTGATGCAGTGAACTGAGAGGATACGTGGTCTTTTTTAACCCCTGGTTGCTAAGTTTGACCTTAAACCTGTTAATAATTTCAGCTGGGTTTGTGACACCAGATGACATGACCAGTTACACTTCCTCCCTCATGCTACATTCAAGAATAGTTCTGTGGAGAATTAGCTGAGAGTGTTTGCATGTTTGCACACAGCTGTTTCAGCTCGTTGTAGAGGATCCCGGCCTCCTCTATCCTGGCTTGCCCCAATGTGGCCACGCGGGACTTGTTCAGCACACTTATTTCCCCAGTTCCCTGTGTTGGCATCCGCTTTACTTGACCTTCATGTACTTGAGTGAGAGAGAGGTTGGTAGCTGGACCTTGACTGCCCAGCTTTGGTGCAGTGGTCGGCTGGCAAAACCTCACATGCCTGACTTCTGTAATTTGTTTGCTAGGCCTGTATTTATGAGCATGCTAATTGTAGGGAGCGCTGTGGTGCAGTTATATTTGCCGGACTTTGAACGTCTGCTGTTCTGTTGATGGTGTCTGGCTTCACTTTGAGTCTGTCTAAAGACACTTCCTTGAATTTTATTTGGTTGAAATGTTTTCTCAAAAGGTGCAAAATTCCACTGAACACTTCACTGAAATCTCAAATCACACCACACTCGTGAGTTGTGGCCTAGAAGCCGATTGTTACGGCTCCTTTAATACCAAGATAATCTGATTTTTATTGAGTTCACACAGTATGACGTTAACCTTTGTGACTGAGCATCCTGCCAGAGAGAAACAGCCACTAGTCAATCTTCCTCAGGTAAAAATAACTTCCCACATTCAGCACTCGGCCCATTCATTCTCACACATTCTTTCCTCCTTTCTTTACCGTCACAGGCCGACGGCCCCCCTTGCTCGCTGTGATGGGACTGTCACGCAGAAAGACACTATTGTGCTGCACAGGATCCTATTTCACTCCTGTCTTGTAATTAAGAAAGGATTGCATGGCTAGGGAGTTGACTGTGTGTGTGTGGGGGGGAGCCTGGGAGGTGCACCATGGGTTAGTAGGTAATTTGGCTAAAACGCAGAGTGCTGACCTGCTTTGTATCTGGCAGGCCTGGGAGCGTGACCCCCCCCAATCCCACTGACACAGAGCTTCCCTGCAGAGATTTTATTCAGCATGTGTGTGGGCATGTGGATGAAAAGTAGAGGAAGACTCCGGCTATTTGGACCCTGTTAGGCTGCGTGTTTGTCTCTGCGTATAAAGCACGTCCATGTGTGATTAGCATGCGTATGCCGAGCGTGAGTCTTTGTGGTCGAGGCTCCTTAGAGCAACACAGAAAGTGAGAGGAAGCTTCCATTAAACTCATGTCATCGTAGAGTCATTCAGGTTTCCTTTATGCACTTTTTCCCCATGAATCACGGGAAGTGTGGGCAGCGATGTGCATTTTAGAGGTTAATTTACTCTTTCTGCTCTTGTGCTGTAAATGAAAACAGAAGCCGGACTGTTCAAGCATCACAGAACTATAGGGTTACTTTCGGTGCTGACATGTGATGTATGCTGTTGTATTATTTACAATCCAGTTAATCCAGCAAAACCAGGCATGAGATTATAAGTAGACGTGTGTTTTGTGTCTTTCAGCCTGGTCCGAGTCCAGAAGCAGAGCTCTGAATCTTCACCATGGCTGATGTTATGGAGAGCGGCGCGTCAGGCACTGTTGGAGCAGCCAGTGTGGATTGGCAGAAACGCTGCGTTGCTCTGGAACTGCAGCTGCTGAGGTTCCGGCTCCAGGCAGGGAAAATCCGGGAGCTGCTTGCAGAGAAGGTAAAAGAGAAAAGCATCATGGGTAATATAACGAGCACAGTTAAACAGAGAAGCTGTGTCTCAAATCGCCTCGTCACTCATTTCCTTCATATTACCTACTCAATGGCTGCTCATTAGTCAGCTGTGAATTGAAGTTGTAAAATCTTTACAAACAGAGCTCTAGAATCCATTTTCATCTGAAAATGCCCATCGGGATTTCCTCTGAATCCTGCAACATTCCCAAGGTAGTTAGGAAATGTAACTTCAAGATGTTACATTCATTTACTGGTTGGACATTTATTTGCATTCTCTACCAAGAGACTATGACTGTGAGTTAAGACTTTTTATTTTCTTACCATAGCCTTACAACCGTTACACCTAAAGTGCCAACAGGAAACTAGTGAAACCGGCCGGTCTATCATAAAACTCAAAATGGCTTAAAAGGTTCACGGCCATGTTGGAACAGAACAGAAAGACAAGTAGCATCAAGAGTTGAGATTTCTCTGTTAGGTTCCACTTAAAGTGTTGATTTGATCTGACATCGCGTTGGCAGGAATTTCATTACTGTGGTGTAGTGGCCAATTTAGGGTTAGGGTTAGGGCCATTTTTAATGAGCCACTGCACAGCACAACAATAACAGTGAGTGTTACGCTCAACTTGTTATATACACACGGTAAAAGCAATAAAAAAGCCAATGAATTAATAAACAAGCATAAACTCTTCCCGCAGTTCTATGCTTTTACCAAACTTTAACAACATGACTATGACTATTACTCTCAGTAGCAGTGCTGGTGAGGCATTCAGGGACAATGTGGACTGTAGGTCATCCATGTTTTTAAACATATGCACCCACTCATCGGTCTTCTGGCACTACAGAGCAACTGGGATGTGACATTAACAACTCCTAACTCCTCTAACCACTGGGACACCAGCGGGGATTTTAAATTCTTCACAATACACTAGATGTTATATATAAATCCAGTATATATATGTGTCTTATTAGCAATGATTAAACTGTTCTGTTTTATAAAAAGCCAAAAGAGGAAAAGAAAACCTTCTATATTGGCCATTAAAAAGCCCAAATTGGTCGACCACTGCAGCAGAAATGAGATTTTAACTTGTCGTGCCACGGTCATCTGCAAAATAAGTCATGCTGTTATATATTCTTTCCAACAGCATGCAGATCCCACTGCTCTGTGATCATCTCTTTCTCTTCTGCCAGTGTTTTTAGGAGTGTTATGCATGAGGACTCAATCAAAGCGTGTGACTCAGATGAAAATACAGCTGTGGATGTCTGTATGTTTATGTGTGTGTGAGATTACTCTGCCTCTTTGGTCCACTCATTCTGTGTCATCAGAGGTTGGCTATAGTTTCAGCCGACGTGAATATTCAACATTTAACTCATCTCCTCCGGTGCTTCCCCTCAAGTTTGGAAAATAACCGTCAACAGCCGGCAAAATACTTGTAAAGTTGTGGCTGTTGTAAAGCCTGACTACCAGACACTTTGGAACGTAATCAACTGTCATCGGGAGATTGAGTTCAGTTCAGAAGATTTGCTAGTAAAGGAGAGGAAATGTTTGGATTAGAGAAAGAAGGAATGAGTTTAGTAGCAGGATAAAAACTCTTTGTTGTCAGTGGGTTTCTTCCTAGTTTTACTGTGACTGTTCTTCATAGACTCACACAGCTTAAGTCTGCTTTTATTTGGAGTGTCCCAGCGGTTTGCTTTCATTATCATCTCCAATTCTGGAGCAGTCGAGAGGTTCATTCATTCATTCAGTCAGCAGGATTTTTACAGTCCAAACATAACCCAGTGACTGATAAGAGCAGGACGACTCCCTGCTGTATCAACTATCAGGTTTTGTCAGACCTCCAACTTTTCTCTGAGATCCCGTGCAACAAATGGACTTCTTAATATGTAGAATGGTGAAAAGTGAGACCAGCTATTCAATAGAGGGTTTTATAATGTTTGGAGGGGAGATGTATCTCCCCCATGTTCAACTTGTTCCACAGTTCAAGTAGGTTGTGGTCACAGTTTACTCCAAGCATCCATTCAGGGCGTTGCAGGCAGCATTAAGGGCCAATATTGTCTTCCTACATAGCCATCTCTGTACCTATGTACTGTAGTTATAGTTACAAAGATGGGAAAGAGGCGAGAAGAACTGTTTGAACAATGATTGTCATAAACTATTAGGTTCCTGCTTTTGTTCTAATTGGAGGAGAGACAACTCAGAGGAGTCTTTCTAGGAAAAATACATCCCCCGCTATCGATTGATGAGATGATGTCAGACTGAATGAATGAAGTAAAACAGAATGACACAACTCTTTATACTGTTAAAGTAGCTGCAATAATGCTAGTGCAGTAATTTTGGATCAGTCTGCAGCTAAAGATCCCATTAAATTTTATTAACACTTACTCCATATTTAAGATTTATTTCAGTTTTTAAGATGTACTGTTTGACAAACGAATGAGTGCCACAGACACAGTATGGAAGTCGTGGACTATGGATTAAGAGGCAGATTAGTTGTTAATACATGTAGAAAAATATAATAAAAAGACAAAATCATGAAACATTATTTCCCAATAACTGCTAATAAATCTATTAGTTGCAGATTGCCATGCCATATTAAAAAACCACCAAACACATGCCTCTATTCCTGCCTCTCACTCATAAAAATGCACGTTGTTAAACAGTATGTATTATTAAAGTTTTAAAACTCTTTTTTTTTTAAATATGCTAAGTAATCCCTCTACTTTTCTTATTCTTAAACAAATATATAAACAGTCTGAGACACACGCACAGAGCAGGGTTTAAACAAGCTGCTGAGTGAGGTTTTGTGTGTGTGTGTGTGTGTGACTGACTCCGTCGTGTTATTGCTGTTTGGAAAGAGTGCTTCACACTCTTCATCTCCTCTCTTGCCAAGTTAGGAGTGTTGCGCATTGACCCACTTTGGTATGGAAAAACTTGAAAAAGAAAAGTTGATGTGGTCACATATGACATGGCCCTTATCTCCAGAGGGGAGAGAAAGAAGGACGATTACTACGACTTTTGCTTTATTAGTATTATGATTGTGTGAGAATTTGGTTGAGCTTTTGCTGAGGATTGAAAAGTGTAATTGTTGGATGTTAGCTTTTAGCAAAAGAAAAACATGAAATGGAAGAAAGCTTTGAAATGTGAGTGGGCAGAAAAATACAAATTTGGCAATAAGAAATCAAACGAGTTGAAGTTGTCCACTCCCTGTTTGAACTACACAAACACCTGTCACACATGTTGACATCACAAAGCATCAATTTTCTTGTTTCTTTTATAACTTAGATGGTAATTAATTTGTGCCTTTTGTCTAATTTTAAACTCTTTATTGAACTACTGATTAAAATGAGTAAGACTGATAAAAACGGTTCCTAAAGCTTAGCGTCTACAGCCATGGTCTCTGACGCTGTAAATAGGCATCATTTCCCAACTCTAAATTGAAACCTATGCCTGTGTCAACTATGAACCTTTATATTTAATCTTTAGTTTAACAATTACAAGTATTTGTTCATAAACAAACGTGGACAAACATTGACCAGCTGGTGACAACAAAATGATCACAAAGTCAACTAGGATCCTGGGAACACAACTCTGTCTTAAAATATATGTTTGTACACTGAACTGCAGTCACAGTCACTATATAGTGTATATGTTTTTAATGCAGTACAACATTCAGTTTAGTAACTACAGTGTTTTTAAATGGACTCACAGCGCTTGGTTCAGGTTAGGGAAAGGTTGTGGTCTAATACTAAGCCTCACGTGTTATGAGGAGCGAAACGCTGATATTCGCCTCAGAGCAGTCTCCAGTAAGGCTGCAGAAAGGTCATGGGGATCACACGTGTGTATAAACATTTAGTTTTGTGAGAGTATGTTTACATGAGCTCTACTGAATAGATCAACTAGTGAAGGCTGTGTAGTGTTGTTTGCGTGTGACCTGTGTGTGTTTTCAACCTCCGTCAACTACAACAAAATGTGACTTTATATGTAACCGCTGAGACGTAGTCATGAGGGCAGTATGAGGAATTGTCAAAAATCATTTCAAATAGTTTGCGTCGGTTACTTGAACTCGTTTAGTGTTTTCCTATTCTTTCTTTCTGTCTGTTCATTCTAATCTATTCACCGATTGTGTTTAACGTTTAACGATTTAACTGGAGATATGACTAACCACAGTGTTTAATGGTTAATGATTGAGAGACGTGGAAAATGGACTGATGACTCCTCTTTTACTTTACCTGTTTACTGCACAAATACCTGGAGGCTGGATAATTTCTTTAAACTGCTGGGCAGGGTAACTTGCAGTAAATGTTAAATTATTAGTGCTTTTCAGGGACAGTTCATGTTAATAAGAGCAAGTCACTCACCAGCTCATAGCTACTACTAGAAAAAAAATACAGAATATCCTCAGATTTGTCCTTGAAGTCTGACGATACATGTGACTCAGACTGGTAACGCAGTGCTTTACGAAACAACTCATTTCAGCCTTCTCAGCAGCAGACGTTGGCGTGGTGCGTTACCCTGTAGCTTGACAGATGCTGGATAGTTTCACACATGCTCAGCCATTCAGACTTTGCAGCAGCTAAACAGACAGAGACAAACAGACAGGACACGCCTCCACAGTCTGTATCCACGTCTGATAGTCAGAAGGTTCCATTTTTTTACCCATTAGTTGCACAGAACAATAGAAACCCAAGGTGACAAGAAAAAAATGCACCCTGCCTCTCAACAGATAGAAAAAGAGTGTGCACAGTGAAAAATGAGAATAAGTGGATGTTTCAGTCAAAGAACCATTGTCAACTTTCACACCCTGTAATTTTCAAAAATACCTTTTACAGCTTTCTTCCTTCTTCTTCTTCTTCTTCTTCTTGTAGTTGGTATTTTTAAATGAATGTTTATTATTGGCATGTGAGGTGCAAACAGGTAGTTGGGGTGGACGAGGGGTTTATAATCTACAGGAATAACAAACTGCAGACCTGAGTTTGCGTCTAGTGTCAGTTCGGGTTTCGGCGACAAAAGCAGTTGGGTAAGATTAAGGAAAGGTCGACGTGAATTGCACATATATACAGTATTATACGATGTTAGATTTAGGTGTCCTCCTGAGAGTCCTGATACAGTCTTACTTGAATCACATCGCCCTACAATAGACAGGCAACCTGTCCAGGGTGTATCCAGCTTCTTGCCCGATGACAGCTGGAATAGGCTACCATGACTCTAAGGAGGACAAGCAGTTAGAATAATGGATGGATGGTAACACGTCGTGCTCTTACTTTAATTAAGGTAATTTGTGGCTGTAGGCCCAGCTACTTCACACTCACAGTCTCAGCTACCTCACACTTTAATCTTATGACTCAAAGTCCAACCACCTCCTGACCGCCAGCTCATCCTCCAGATGGGGTGTGGCAGCTTTTTAGACCAACCAATGGCTCATAAACACTTCTCACATCTTCCTTGTATCGTGACCTCTGAGGAACTTGTTTACCTGAAGTGCTTGCTTCACATATTTAGATTGCCTGGACGGAGAACAAATGCCATTTCGTAAAACCTTTGACTCATCACAGAGGCTTATGACCTTAAGGAGAGGAGTCATCCAACCACTAACAATCAAACTCTCCCCGCATCTCCCCCTGCAGATTTGCTCTGGCATTAGTGAGTGCTATTCTCAGTGCTAGGAAGTGTTTAAATGTTGTGAGTGGTGGGTTCTGGGGTTCGGGGTGGGGTGGGGGGCTTTTATGTTGGTGACGAGAACGTAGAAAAGCAATACAAAGAAAGGGAAACAAAGATGACGGGAGGAATTCAAATGCATCTTTCAAGCAGAGAGAATCCATTAGTATATTTGCTCGCTTTTTACTGGGTCACTGAACTCAGAAGAAAGGGCTTCCCGTGTTGAACTGATGTGTGTGTGTGTGTGTGTGTGTGTGTGTGTGTGTGTGTGCAAGAATTTGGAGGTATTTCTGTGCATGTACGCTCGCATGTGTGTGCGCGTGAGACTTGCTGAGAGAGAGGGCACTTGCAGATGTGTGCATACTTGCAGGTTGGACTGTGTTTGTTTTTGAAAGCATGAGTTTGCATGCTTGCACAAAAGGTGACGCAAGCTTGTGCACACACATACTAGCATTCCTCTATCACACTGTTGTTTGAACATCAGTAGGAGTGTAAAGGATCCACTGAGGCATCCTCAGTGGATCTCCGGCATCCATAGTGCCATTCTGCCTAAAATGCCATGTCTTATGCATTTTTTCTTTTTGCAAGATTCTCTTGATTGAGCATGTTTTCCTAAATCAGTTGCTCTGCTCTTACTTCCCACTACTTATGTTAAATATCTAGCCTATAGCAATAGAGATTCTATGACTTAAGACTGTCTGTATGCATCTGTAACTGTGTGCATGTGTCTATAAGCAGACTAGTGGGTGTATTAAATGCAGATATTGTGGAGGAGACCTAGCACCAGCACCCAATAGACAAATTGACTGAATCGTGTTTACAACCATGTTCAAATCTTTTCTCTACCACAGATGCAGGAGCTGGAGCAGAGGGTGATGGAGGCAGACCGAAGAGCTGAAAGTGCTGAAAAACAGGTAGCTCGTTATTCTAACCACATTTCGGACACTGGCAAGTTGCATCTCGGGAGTCATTTGATTAGTTTGTTAGGCATAGGCATAGTCTATTGGGATTGGGAATTAATAAAACCAGTCCATGAGTACAGGGAACACAGTCAGCTCTAAACTACCGTGTTAGAAAGCTAGTTTGTGAGATACAAGAAAATGAATGTCCATTACAAATTTAAAGAAATTGAAATATGCAATAAACTCTTTGCCAAAAATGCCTTAACTTAACTTATAAATGAACACTTTTCAGTGCAGAACTGGGAAAAGTTGGTACTTGTGTTTGAAAGCCCTGAATAGCTTGTAAGTGCACACGAATTCATATTTATTTTCTGTCCAAGGTCAAGAATGAACTGAATTCTCAACACTGAGCAACACAACAAATTCTAAATTTGAGATCCATAAAGTCAAATGCTCAGTTGGATTTTGTGTGTTTCTCTGGACTCAGAGCCACTAATTAGCAGCCAACCTTTGATGGAACTTAAAAGCAGAGTGGGGTTTGAGGACAGGAAACCTCATACATATCACACATAGTCTGTCCCTTTTTGCTGTCGGGTTTAATCGCAGATTTGCTGTCAGTAATGGCTCTTCCAGGTGTTTTCTGTAGGTGGTAATTTAATGGTACCCTTTCTTTAAAAAACAGAAATACCTAAGGGTTTAGAAAACTTTTTTTTCTATTCAGAGTTGGCAAACGTATCCTCTGTGTTTTCTTCTTAACTTTCTCTGGTGCCTGTTAAAACTAAACAAACCATCCAAATCTGAGCTGTTTTTTGGCTGTGCTTGCATATTCACGCCTCTAATTATGCATTTCAGATCCATGTAATGGAAGAAAAGCTTAAGTCTGCAAATATACAAACCAGCGAATCAGAGAGCTCGTTGTATAGAAAGTATCAAGACCTGACCAATCAAGTTCAAGAAAAAGATGCCACGATAAAAAGATTGGAGATGCAGCTGGATAAACAGGTACGCATTGAGCCATTGTATAAAAAAATGTATAAAAATGTAATTAATTTTTAATGAAATAAAGGTTGAGATTCCATTGTCTCCAGATCTTAGTCAGAGCCCAGGAGGCAAAAATCATCGAGGAGAAGGCTGCAAAGATTAAAGACTGGGTCACCTTTAAGCTTAAAGAGGTATGCTCCAACATGTAAAGATACACCCCTGACTGAAGTCTGAGCCTGTGGGAAAGCCCTCATTCTTCAGACGAGTTTTCTTCAGAGTCGTCATGTGTAGAGAGAAGTGACACTTGTGAATAAAAGTGTATAATCTACAGCTGTTTATACAATTTATTTTTATCCACAAACCTCAATTGGAAATTCAAAGTTGCATTTTACATAGGATTCCAAAACTGCTTTATACATTACATTATAAATATATATACACACAGTATATATATGACGTACACTGCTGAATGTATTTTAAGAGTTGCTTTGTTGCAGATGGAGCAAGAGAACCAACAGCTAAAAGTGGCCAACCTGAAGCAGACGGAACAAATCATGCTGCTGCAGGACAAATTACAGTGTGAGTACTACTGCACTGTATGAAAGAGGCAAGAAGAAGCAGCTACAAATGGAAAAATGTGCCAAAGTTGCAATGCCTCATTCTCATTAAATAGTTATTGACATATGTTTAGGCACTAAGTTTTGTCTTTTGTCTCATCCTTGCACTGCAAAATCATATTTTGTTACCATTATAAAGTCAAATGTCTCGTTAAAAAGAAGGGAATGAATGAGAACACTACTTGGCGAGAGCTTGAGTTGTTGGTGTTGTCTTTCTCCTCCAGCTCTTTTAGAGAAACCTGCATCCTCAGGATCCCCCAATACCTCCCCTGTAATGGATACCCATCTGGTGCCCAACAGTCCACTGTTTCCTCCCAGCTGCCCCGGCACACCTCCTTCGCAAGACGACAGCTGGAGGCAAATAGGTCCTCAAGGGGCCACCTCTAATATCAAGGTCTCGTCAACAGGTGTGCTGCCTTCAGTTTTTATTATGTTGGGATGAATGGCAGTTAGTGTTTGAAGCAATATTCCTTAGTTAAAAGAAGACAAAGAGTCACGGTGAATTGTTGAAACCATTATCCTTTAAGTATAAACCATATGTGGGCAAAATCTTATTAATTAAATAAACAGCTCTGGCTAAAAATTTATGTCATAGTCTTATAATATGAGCACAGTGGTATGTTTTACTGTTGAAAATGCCAAACGGTATTAAAGAGTTGCACACACTGATCTTCATAATAAGTAGCATTTGATGCTTCGAGGAATTTTCCACCAAAGGTTTGAAGAGTGCAAGTTCATATGTGGTAGGGTTCTCTCAAATGGTACCAATATGTCTCCTCTCAGATGGAAAAAGACCTGCTGAACAGATCAGTAAAGGGATTTACCTTGGGGATCTTGCAGCCCACGATGCTTTGTCTCAGGGTCGGGGCAGGGAGGGTCACGGCAGCCCTGTTTCCAGCAGTGGATTAGACCTCTCCGTAGGCTCAGAAGGTCAGACGGGTTGCTCAGACAGAGACAACTCTTCTGAGGAGCTCAACAGCAAATTCCGCTCTCAGTGTCTTCACTCGTCGTCATCCTCTTCATCTTCATCCTCTGCTTATGAAATGGCCCATGGACCAAGCTCCCCAGATTCATCCATAACAAAAAGCCCGCTCCTGTCACGCTCCCCCTCCACCAACAACCCCTTTCCCAATCCTCTGGTTCACCAGTCAGGAACCAGCATGACATTACCCAAAGTGCGGACTCCACTTACTCCCAGAGACAGCATCCAGCTGGTAAAGAAGCATTACAGTCAGCCACAGCCTAGTCTGGACCGACTACATCACCTCAATGTCAACATAGACATCATGTCCCCATCCTCCACCTCCTCCACCCTCAAGAGCACCGGCACTACCACTTCACCCTTCTCCCAGGTAGTTGAAGAAACAGACATTGATGATGGGCTTCCTGATGGTATGGATGGGGTGGTGGAGGGGACAGAGGACTTATCCCGGGATGGGGTTTCCTTTGTGGGCCTCGCTGAGGAACTGGAACGGCTGGATCCAGAAGCTCTTAAGCCGCCAACTCCTCCATTGCACCGCTTCCCTTCATGGGTATGAGAAAACCGTACGATGCAAACTTTCTGTATAGTATGCTGCTAAAAGATGACCAGTGAATAGTGAAAATCCTTGGCTGTGTTAATTGCTGCAGGAAAGTCGGATCTATGCTGTGGCTAAATCAGGAATGAGAGTATCAGAGGCCAGTCCTGGAGCCCGAGGCCCCGGACGAGGTGAGTCTTTTCCCAGATCGACCCACTTATTCTGTTGTTACTTAGTACTTTTACAAAGAAGCATTCGACATCCGGTATAGTACAGTGCTCTGCATGTGTTTGTTAGGGATTTGGGTGGTGTTGCTTGGGGTGTTGTAGATGAGTCAGTCTGTGAAGTGACATGTCATTCAGCTGATAGCTAAGCTACTGTGGGGGGTAAGTGGTGCGGATCTGTCATTGCTGCCTTTGATGTCACTTCCTCTAGCCTGAGGCTCCACACACCTGTGCAGGTGTGGGCTCCTCTTTGACAGGCTCCTCAAACCAACCATCTTCACCTCTTCTTTTTTTTAGGAAGGGGGTTTAGAGAAGCAGAGGGAGAGTCTGCTTTTTAATCACATGTGATGAAAGGACATGGTCTGGGTGTAATTACTGCTGTGCTTTCTGTCCCGACATAATCCGTTTTGTCAGGATGCAAACAGTGAGATGTGACAGCTCTCTGACTACTGAATTTCCTTACTGCCAGGTACATGTAGCTCACTGCTAAGTGGCTGTTGTGGATTAAGTCATAGCTTACTCAGCCTAGTCAGCTTCCTGTACTGTTTGTGCCTTAAGGTGCATGTGCTGTTTTCTCCTGCAAAGTAAATACAATGGAAACAAACAAGAAGTTACATGAAATACCACAGTGCTGTTTAAAATGTGTGTGAAATTAAGAGACTCGGAGAAGCATTAAACTGGACACCTGTTCTATATTATGACTAGTCTAATCAGTTTTATTTGCATAGTATTTTTCATACACAATCTCAATTCAAGGTGCTTCACACAGCCTTACTTACATTTTTAGTAGCTTATAGTGTCATTATACTTCGTGGATAGATGGACTAAATAGATGCTGCTTTGTTCTTTTTGAAACCTTCTGTACAAGAGCTGTTGTTTAACTTCTTTTATCTTTCTCCCCAGGAGCTGCTGTTTAGCAAAAATTATATACAGCTGCTCATGCCCCAAAACATGAATGTGAAATGAATGTTATTAATAAATCTTGTTGTTGTGTGTTATAGGATCCATCTTACCCCAGTATCCGGCGGCAGGTCCGTTTACTCAGCTGATCTATAAGAATATTAATGTACCAGTCTATACAACACTGAAAGGGGTGAGTGTTTATTTATTACTGTTCATTTTCTTTAGTGTCATAAACAAGGTTGAATTTGTATAGAAATAACTCTAGTGGTGTTTTACATGACCACACTCTTTAACATGTTATAGAAAGCCACTCAAATCAGCAATGTACCTCTACCCGATGATGACTCTGGCTCAGAGGACGACAGCAGCTCTCTGGCCAGTTTACGGACCTCTATCTTGAGTCCAGACAGGAAGAGCAGTGTCCCTGAGAGCCCCCGTGCCGTCAAGAGAGGTGAGCTTTGCAATTCACTGTGTAGTGAGGGTGTCAGGGATGTGCCTTGCTTAAAATGGTTGACTATGTAATGTTGGAAATCCTGGAGTTTCTTGATAGAGTGAGACTTTAATCTTGTCACATAAACGTGATACTCACATAGACATAACTCAACCTGGCCAACATAGAAACACAGACACAATGCGGTAATAAGAGTGAACAAAATACTGAAACACACAAAAAACAACTGCTGGAATCATCACATATTCATAATATCTGATAGTATAAGAGCCTAGATTTTCCATTAAAGAGCTGTGTTTAGTGAACCATCAGTTAGTTGATGTCCCTCAACAAGATCATGTAAAGTTTAAGTTACGCCCTGAGTTTTTGTACCACTAGTATGTCTTTCTTACCGTTCCTTGTTTTTGTGCCATATCTTGTATTTTCCCAGGTGTATCCATGTCCTCCATTAGCTCAGAGAGTGACTATGCTATTCCTCCCGATGCCTATTCCCTGGACAGTGATTACTCTGAACCAGAGCATAAAGTCCAGCGGACCTCCTCCTACTCCTGTGAAAGCACTGGACCTGTCAGTGAAGCTCATACACAGATGCTTTGAAATAATAATATGATATTAGTTTACCTGTTTAAGTTTTAGACTGTGTTAGTTACAGCTTTACATCAGGATTGTTTTATGAAATCCACATTAGTACTGCAGCGTAAAAGTAAAACTAAGAGCTTGAATGTAATTATACCAACGGCAGAGCAGATTACAAATGGGAGGCTGTGGGGACAGTGAATTCCACTGTGCTGTTGTCTCTGTAGGAGATGTTGGAGAAGTCTGGCTACCTGCTGAAGATGGGCAGTCAGGTGAAAGCCTGGAAGCGACGCTGGTTCATCCTGAGGAATGGAGAGATCCTCTACTACAAATCTCCTGTGAGTGTGTCTCGCTCTTGAGACTCTCTGTCTGCTTCCTTCTAAGGTTTTGCTATCTGCACAGAAAACATTGCAGGAATATTTGCAGAACCTTTGGTGTGGTGAGGGCTGTATTTGAAGGTGCACACACTATTATACCTGATGGTATACCTGTAGGGTTTCAGACACATGCTAAGGATTTCTTGTGTGTAAATGTGTGTTTCCAGAGTGATGTGATCAGGAAACCTCAGGGTCAGATTGAGCTCAACTCATCCTGCTGCATAGTGCGTGGAGAAGGTGCACAGACTTTTCAAGTAAGTGCAACTATCTGTGATTCCTACTGATTCCTTAGTTTAAAGATCTAAGTTGAAAAGACAACTGGAAAACTACACATACACCAGCATTCTTATTATAGCAGTATCGCAGCAGGGCTTTACTGCTGCATACCAGAGAAGCAGCTTAAGATGACATCAGGTATAACGCCGGGCTGGAATGTTTTCCTGGCTCTTCAGGAGCTGATTCTGATCTCCTCTAACACGGTGATGCTATCTCTGTCAGCTTGGCTTAGCATTTTTCCCATACTTCTGCATTTGGTCTAATCAGTTGATTACGGAGAAGAAGACCTTCTATCTGACCGCTGATTCACCCAACATCCTGGAGGAGTGGATCAGGGTCCTGCAGAACATCCTCAAAGTCCAGGCCAGCAGCCAGGTTACCGTGGGGACCACTGCGAAGCCCACAGTGAGGGGTTGGCTTACAAAGGTCAGAGGGCATGATTTATGTTATAATAATTACCATATCATCCAATTTTTAGGTTATGGTTTAACTGTTTGGGAAATACGCCTGTAAGCTTTTTTTGGCCGAGATGGAGATGAAAAGATTGATACCACGCACGTTATATGCTCAATATAAGGCTAGAGCCAGACAATAGCTAGCTTAGCTTACTTTAGCTTAGCGTAGCTAAAGAGATGAGAAACAGGAAGTCGAAATGGTTGTTTGTTTCTGTCAGCATAATAATTACTGAGCTTTAAAGATGCTGGCATATAAATAAATGTACAGATACAGAAATTTAGTCTTAACACTGTCATATAACAAATTATTTTGTTTTAGCTATGTGTGTATATTTGTTTTTGCTGAAGTGCTGTAGTTTGATTTTCAGTTAATCTGTCAACGTTTTTAATCTCTATTTAAACTTCCTGTTTCTATTTCATAGCTGTAAGAGGTATAAGTTAGCCAAGGTTTCTCCGAATACGATGCCAGAAATAGCCCCTTTTCAAGCTTAACATCCTCTTCCACACAGACAGTGAAGTGCCGTCTCTGGGGTGGGGAGCGTTTGACAGATCACTCTTGAGGCAGATTGTTGAAAACCTTCACGTTGGGACATGGTTTTAAGACCAGAGCGGCTGGAATGCTGCAGAGCTTCTTCCCCTTTTCCTTCCCCACCTCTCTGGCTCGCTCCCTGTCTTTCCTTACCTCATGCCTGTCTGTGGGTAAAGTTAAGCCACTTCAACATCTGACGGGTGTGCGTGATGGATCTCTGACAGATGACTGACAGCCTCCAGCAACTTCACCATCCACCCAACCCTCCTCCCGCGAGTACTCTTTGATCTGCTGGTTATGATGTGATCACAGTTTAGACAGGGGCCGTTCTGCCTCTCAGCACAGTTAACCCCGGTGACCCCATTCGAGATATGCACAGCTGGCCTTATCTTGAAGGCGTCCTCCAGTGACATCATTGCTCCCTTCGTATCTGTAAAACTCTTTGGAAGTAGTCAGTTTTGGAAAGTGATGTATAATTAACTGCAACTGCATTCCTCGTGAAAGTTAAGCTGGAGAAGCGAAGCAGGGATCGGTTGTAGTTTTACCTCAGAGATTTAAATTACTATTGAAGTAGATGATATCCACATTCACAGGGCCTGTAAACCTCTGGACATATGTCGGCCAGGTGCAGAAAATCCATAACATCTGTCAAGCTATTTAAAAACTATTTGGCCCGAGTTTCAAAGAACACAAAAATATATTGTCTCATATTACTACTGTCTTGACGAAAAGCCCGATAATGTTGTAAATTGAAACTTTTTTTCTGCTATTGTCTCGTTTTTCTTTCAGGTCAAACATGGACACTCGAAGCTGGTGTGGTGTTCGTTGGTTGGAAAAGTCTTCTACTACTATCGTAATCAAGAAGACAAGGTTCACACAAGTCTCACTTGCTATTAACATACCTCTTACTTCTTTTATTAGCATGTTTGATTTCTTATATAGATAAGGAGTTCTTGCTCAGGTGCCAAGCTTGGGTTTACTACATTATTTTGTATATATTTATGTAATGTGTAATGTCTTAAACCTTACACTGTAAAGTGCCTTAAGATGACTTACGTTGTGAATTTGCGCTATATAAATAAAGTTGTTTTTATTTTCCTGGTTCAGCTGCCTCTGGGTCAGCTGCAGATCCGGGAGGCATCGGTCCAGGAGGTGGATCGCTCCTGTGATTCAGATGAGGACTATGAAGCAGGTAGTCGTGGGTTCCTCTCCTCCCACTGCACTTTAGTGGTCCAGCCTAGAGACCAGAGCCCTACATACCTGCTTATCGGCACCAAGCAGGAGAAGGTATTGGAGCAGGGGATGTCTTCAAAACATAATATTATTATTATGTTTGTATATTAACGTGCGGGAGGCCGTTAAGCTGAAGAAGGAGTCCTATCGGGTCTTGCTGACCAGTAGGACTCCAGAAGCAGTTGAGGGGTATCGGCGGGCCAA
>JAUMTR010000014.1:4405276-4464547 GCA_032270685.1 Microctenopoma stevenorrisi | reverse complement strand
CCAGGTGAGCTGGAGGAGGTGGCCGGGGATAGGGAGGTCTGGGTTTCCCTACTTAGGCTACTGCCCCCGCGACCCAACCCCGGACCAAGCGGAAGATAATGGATGGATGGATGGATGGATATTAACGAGTGGTCTTTATTCCACACAGGACACATGGCTGTATCACCTGACGGTGGCTGCAGGCAGCAGTGCAACCTTCAAGGTGGGGACAGAGTATGAGCAGCTAATCGGTAAACTCCTTGATGCAGAAGGAGACCCAGGTAAGAAATCCCTGTTGCACAGTACAGTGTCTGCTAAGCGGGCCAGTGGGTCACTAAAAGTGAGATGACACAGAGCTGTCTGGCAGAGATGTTAAAAATATAGTTGGCTTATAATCTATTCTTTTTTAGATATTTTTTAAATGTATAAGTGTACTTTTACTTTACTTTTTGTCTCTTTGAAATAAATATCGTTGTGTTTTTAGTCTGGAAGCAGATTTAACTACCTTGCTGTATCTCTGTGCAAGTGACGTTAAAGGTTTTGAACTTTAAAAACACTGTGTTATGACAACTTGACTACTTTTCCTTCATCCATTTTTCTTTGGGCTTTAGTGAACATGTGTCGCTAAAAGAGTTTAATTAAGTGAAAACATGTGTTTTCAGTGTGGTTTAGAACAAAATATTTGCTTTTTAATAAAAAAAAAATCTGCTATCTTATTTTAAAGTAAGAAGAAATAGAAGTAACTGACTTGATCTGAGTTACAGTAGTACAGATGCAGGACAGACGCTCGGACTGAAGAACAGTTTGTCAGTAGATACTGATTTTCCTCAGCAGCATGCTACATGCTGTTTTGATCCATAATGTGTGTGACAGCTTTAATCCACACTGCAGCCAGTGTTTAGGAGTGGACCACAGTGTGTGAATTTTTGTCAGCTGTTGAGTCATTTCAGCTTTGAAACTCAATATGTGTGTTTGTGTGTGCATGTGTTTGCGTGGGCTTGTGTGTGTTGCCTCGTTTCCCAGAATCTGCCTTGTGGAGGAGCGAGGCCTTGAGCTTCTGTAAGGACGGCCTGCGCTTGCCCCTCACCACTCTGCCCTCTGACGCTCTGCAGACAGAAGCTCTCAAACTTTTCAAGGTCAGCCTCTCCACATCTTAGAATCTTTTTCTCTCTGTCTGTGTCTTTTGTTTCAACCCACTTTCTTTTGATGCTTTTTCTTGCTTTCAACCCTTTTCTCTATCCCAGTCCTACTGTGAGAGCCTGTTCAAAGCATTATCCATCCCACTCCAGTTTGTTCCCATCATACCCTCCACTTTATCCCTTCCTATTTGCTCTTATGTGAGGACAATGCCTTTCACAGCCTTTTCCTCTCTTTCCTCCTGCCCCTAAACTGGATCAAAGGTTTGAGGACGAGGCCCCAGCTCATTAAAAATGTGGAAGAGAGATAAAGGACCTCTCTGACTGAGGTTGACCATTCCTTTGGTTTAGTATGTACGACACTCCTTTAAGAGTACGTGAGGGCCTACAGGGATGCCACAGGATGGGGGAGGAGAAATGGGATCAGAGCAGAAAAAGTGGTAGAACCTTTTTTTTCTCTTTTTTTTTCAACCCTGTAGCCCCCTATGCACCCACCCAGAAGCCCCCACCCTGTCCAACTTCCTGCTCCAAAGCCCCATCCACTACAACAGGACCGTACGATTGAAGGTTGAATGGATCTGCCCCCTCTTTGACTATCCAGCCTTAAAAACAGCCCCAAACACACACAAAGAAACAAAATGAATGGACGCGACACACTCTTCAAGTCTATGCTCTGTTTCACATCTTTGAAGTATTAATGAACCTGACAGGACTGATGAAAATTGGTTAAATTGGTACTCTGTCTCGAACCATTGAATCGAATGAGAAAGAAATAACACCAACACAAAATCACATTTCTGTGCCCTACCGGACACCATGACATAGGGTTTTTGTTGTTTTTTGTTATCTGACCTGAATATTTTAATCACCCAGTGTTCTATTTATTCCACTACTGTCTCCACTAAGTTTGTGTTTTTTCGTTTGCTGGTAGTTTACAGAATCAAATATGCGACTGAAAAATAGAAAGTCTTTGCTTCCTTGCAGTCGTGTCAGCTCTTCATCAACGTGCTGGTTGAGTCTCCATCGGTCGATTACCACACCTCGTTGGCCCAGAATGCTTTGCAAGTGTGCCTTACTCACCCGGAGCTTCAGAATGAAATGTACTGTCAGCTCATCAAGCAGACCAACCGCCGTACAACACACAACTACTCCCTCACACAGGTCAGTTATCAGATTTATCAGATTTATTTGCCATTTCTTCAAACAGTAACACGCAAATAAAACTAAGAGTATAAGTATTTTCTCCTTTTTTCTATCTCTTTCTGTAGTGCTGGCAGCTCTTGTCTCTGTGTGTGGCTCTTTTCCTTCCTCAGCAGCACATCCTCTGGTACCTGAGACAGTACCTCCAACGCAACGCTGACCCAAGGTGAGCTGCCTCACCCATGCTGCTGAACGCTGCTGCCATTAGCATGTAGCAGATAAACGGTTAAAGTTATCTAGTCTTTTCTAAAAGCAGTCTTTCTACTGGATTGTTCTTATTTTCCCACACAGCAGTGAGGTGGGGAAGTATGCTGTGTACTGTCAGAGATCTGTGGAGCGAACTCTGCAGAATGGAGAGCGGGAAGCCAGGCCATCGCGAATGGAGATCATCTCCATCCTGCTGAGGAATCCTTACCACCATTCGCTGCCGTTCAGCATCCCAGTTCATTTCATGAACAACACCTACCAGGTAAAACACACATGTGGCTACAAAACAACAACAGCATTTGTAAGTATCTCTCTTTAAAACATTCAAACGCTCTTTCTTTTTTCAGTTTAAGTGTGGTAAGTCAGAGCTGTCGACAACTGTTCTTAGACTTTGTTGAAACAGTAGTGTATATTTTTCAAACCACAATGTTGGCTGTCCTGTCTGTAGCACGACTAATATGCGTCTGCCTATTTTGTTCTTGCTTCTGCTTTGTATCTTGAATCAATGCAAATCAAACCACAATATTCGTATGTATATTTATATATTCCTTTATATATTATTCATTTCATGTCACCATGCCGCTAAACATGACACACACATGCACCCCGTAGTTACTGTGGTCTAATGACTGACACTGAGAAATACATGATGCTCCTTGGACCGCTGCTGCCATCAGCTTCTTCTCATGCATTCAGTGCAAGGTCTGTAGTTAGATTCCTGGTTCCTACTGGCTAAAGAAACCTTAAATCTCTTTTCCAGCTCAGGTCTGACTAGAACTGCAGGTACAGAAACACAGACTCTGAACTACTGCTTCATGGTTCTGCACAAATCATCTCCATGTGACATTTGTTTTCTTGTGTCCTGTAGGTTGTGGGTTTTGATGGCTCCACCACAGTAGAAGAGTTTCTCAACACACTGAACCAGAGGATTGGCATGAGGAAGCCTCAGCTGTCTGGGTTTGCCCTCTTTACTGATGATCCATCTGGCAAAGACCTGGAGCACTGCCTGCAGCCGTCTGCCAAGGTGAAGCCGTGGGTCACTGAGAATAAGTGGATTGAAGAAACCCTCCACACACGACTGACGCCTTTGGCTTCCTGTTATGTATCGGGCCAAATCATTAGTCTCATGTTACCTAATAATTTAGAGGATCACCACGAGTAGTCAGGAATATTTTGACACATTCAAGCTGTCCAAATATTTTGTAACTTTTCACGTGTCCAGATATTTTGGTTGCTTAAACAATCAAAGGCTGTGAATTGCCTACATGTGGAGCTCTGCCTGGCTCACACAGTATACAGTTCAAACCAATCTTTTATCACTATAAGTATTGCCACCTGCTGACAGAAACACAAAACAAAGTAAAAGCTTCCATGTGTCCAACTTGCGACTGACTTCTGTCCCTTTTGACAGATCTGTGATGTCATTTCCAAATGGGAACAGGCCTTAAAGGAGCTGCATCCTGGGAAAAATGAGGGGACACGGATTGTTCGTTTAACATACAAGAGCAGGTAGAATTTCTCAGTTGTTGTTGTGGTCACAACCATTTGTCCAAAGAAAAGAACGATTGAAGAACAGATTGTACAGTAAATTTGTTGTGCATGAATTTTAGTTACTGGGCTTATAAAATAAAATGTGCATAATTCCAGCCTTTACCAGGAACAATGACAAATGTTTCCTTACTTTGCTCTTTTGTGCACGTAGACTGTGTTTTAGATCACAGGTGAAAGGAGAGACAGAGCGAGAGCGCCTCCTGCTGGCGTACCAGGTGAATGAAGAAGTTCAGCAAGGCCACTTTCCTGTGAACAAAGAGCTGGCTCTTGAGGTGGCTACCCTCATGGCACAGGTCTGTACAAGTTAATACGGGGCACAATGAAAATCATTCTGCGGTAACTAAAAAGACAGTTCTTTATTCAGAAATATTTGTATTTATAAAAGTACAGAGCTTCAGCTTATTCACAATTCAGGTTTTAAATTCATATTTCTTGTGCGGTCTCTTCTTATCTTCTCATTTCAGGTTGAACATGGTGACTTAGAGCGATCAGTTCCTTCCTCTCCCACTGGCTCTCCTCAGCCTAAATCTCAGCTGATTCTCTTGCAGGCTTTAGAGCGTTTCTACCCCAAACGCTACAAACAAGACTGTAGCTCAGAGCAACTCAGGTAAACAAACTGCTATTGTGCAAATAAAAACATCATTCAACATGTTATATACTTATTTAATTTTAATCTGCAACCTGAGAACTTAATTTTCTCATTCAGAATAGTTTTTTTTTATAATATTCTCTTGGAACAAAAACAAAGTCTGACAAAAAAAGCTGCGCTTTGTTTACACTGAATAATAAAATGCATCAATCTAAATTAGAACTGATGAATGTTTTTGTTTTTTCTTTCTTTCAGAGATCTTACTGAGCGACTGGCCACCAAGTGGTCAATGCTACGTGGGTGCAGTGCATCCGAGTGTGTGAGAATATATCTTACTGTGGCTCGGAAATGGCCCCTGTTTGGAGCAAAACTCTTCAGTGCCCAGGTACCGTACGGTCCCCTTAATGTTCCCTGAGTGTCAGTCCACTTTACAAACTCATGAACAACAAGCATTTGCTCTATATACCACTGAAAGATTCATTTTAACACCACTGCTGTGGTTTTAAACACTGGTTAGACCTAGAGAGGAAGCAATAATGTTTACTGGTGTGAATTCCACCTATAACGTGACCTTTCCCTCGTCCATAGCCTGTCCCGCCTTCTCCTGTTGAGCAGAGCCAGGTGTGGCTGGCAGTCAATGAGGATGGACTGTGTGTATTGGACTTCACAATGGTGAGTCTCAAAATGTGCAGAGCAAATATCTCCATCAACTCCGTCACAACCGTCAGATTTTCTGCTGCTGTTGCGTAAAACACAAAAAAGCTAAATTACGCAACATTTAACTATAACTTTAACTATAATCTTTTGACCTTTGCGTTCAGAAAGTGAGATACATTTTTACTAAACTATGTTATTCTACAGCTTTAGTTTACCCACTGTTCTGGAATGATTTTTATTCTGTGGCATTTGAAACACCAGAAATTCCCCAGAAAATAAAATTGCCAGCCTCTGATTTCTGGTTCCTGACAGACAGCAGTTCCACTATGTACAATATGTTAAAGTGAGCTCTGTAATTTGGCCTGGCAGGCAGTTTTACCCCCGTAGTCCAGAAAGGCAGAGGAGAAAAACAAAGTGAAAATTACATAAGTCACTGGAAATTATGTTATGCTTCTTCACACTCAATTTCCCCCTTAAGAAAGCAGAAACCAAAGTAATTTCCCAAATGAAATCCAAGCTCTTTTCTGGGATCAGCAATAAAAGCTGAACACGCTCTCTATTTATATCTATTTCACTGCACATTTCACACTGGCAGTGCTTTTATTTCTTGCAGCACACACTGGTCACGTACCCCTACCAGTCTGTGATTACCTTTGGTGGTTACCGTGACGACTTTATGGTGGTAACAAGCCAGCAGAGGGAGCCTGGAGTCGGGAAGAAGACTGTGGAGAAGCTGGTCTTTGCAATGGCTAAACCAAAGGTATGTCTCCTGTGTCTGTGTTCGCAAGCTGAATCAAGATTTCCATTTGCCTCCATGCGTGAAACTGTCACGTGTCGTTTTTGATGATCTAACTTGGCGCTTCCCACTGTGGTGCACTACTTTTGTCGTTGCCAGGGGAGATGTGGAAAGACTGCAGAGTAGCTCGACTACTTAGAAAAGACTGTAGAAAATGTATAATTATATAAAGTGAATTAAGGTATTGAAGAACAAGGGGCCACAGAGAAGAGAACAGCAGATTTATCCTTATTCATCATTATTTTACTGTTATGGGTAAAGCTAATGGGAGCAGCTTTTAGGTCTCACGTCGTCTTGGAACAATGCCGTCTCTCCAGCTCCCCAGGTTCTAATGAAACATGTCATAATTTTAAAGCCATTATTCCTGATGTCCTCTGTTTCTGCTCTCCTCTCAGATACTAGAGCTGACTCTTCTCATGGCCAGTTACATTAACTACTGGAACCCCAGCCTCCCATCTGCTTCACAGCATCTGCTTGGCCACTGGGACGTGGACAGTAAACACTTCCCTGCCATGAACTACACCACCAAGGGCCCCACACTACTGTGAACTGTGCAAACGATAAGAACAACAAAGATTATTTGACTACAGGGTGATTTGCTGACAGCAGTTACCTTTAGTCCACATTCATCTGGGGTGCATTGGGTTGCATGTCTGGATTCTTACATTCTTAGTCTTACAGAACAGGTACTGGGAGATTCTTTTAAGGTATTTTGTGTCTTATGAACATTTAGATTTAGGCACGGTAGGCTTGGGCTTGCTGGACAATTTAAAATGAGTGTTTGAACTCTGCTTTAATTAGGTGTAAAGTCAAATTTTCATCCACTCCTTCATATGGTAAGGTTCATTACGTTCATCAATCAGAGCTGAGAGCCCGGCTGGTAAAATACAGCAGTGTGTGTCACTGCAATCATTCACCGAGAATCTCCACACATACTTGACAATGAAATAGATTTAAATTCATTTAAGAGCTATTGTGCAATTAGAGCAGGGATAGGGCATGGGGTACTAGAGATTATTAGATAGTTTCTTTATTTGATATAATCCACAAATATTATTACTCTAATTTATTTAGGGCTTGAAACTAACAATTATGTTTATCAATAATCTGGTGATTCATTTTGAATTTATGAGGTTTACCCACATTTAGATTTATTCAAACATCCCCAAATATACTAAATTACATTATATTACATTTACACAAATGGAACCAGGTAATTTTGATTTATTAAAATAACTTTGAGAAAATAAATGTATGTTTTTTGTCTCCCAAAGACATTATAGTCAAAGTGAAAGAGCCGCTAGAACTTTTTTATATATTTAATCCAAAAGTTATTTAGTTCATTTATCTACTATAAAGCAGGTCAAAAAAACAAACATGTGTGAACAGTGAAACTGTTTTTCCATTAAAGTAATATTACTGGTGCACAATAAGAGAGACAGAGAGAAAAGATGATATGTAACAGTAATAGACTGTATGTCTAGTGTATCTGTGAAATTTTAGCTGTGGAATCTGTTCATATGTTCATTTTCTGATGGTAAGAGAAAACAAACATTAGTTCCAACTAACAAAGGTTAGTAACAAAAAAGAGGACAAGTAAAAAAAAAAGAGTTACCAAGCTTTTTTTAATGACTTGAACTGTTTTGGATCAAACCACTGTCTTGTGTTCATATTAGTTATTTATTTTATTATTAATATGTTGTAGCTTTTGCTTTAGAGGTGGTTGGTCACACACATAAACATACAGTTACCTTCGTGTAGCAGAGTAACTTAAGAGCAGAGAATGTTTGGTTGTGTTCGAAAGGTGGTGTCTTTATGTTTCCTCTATGTGTGGGTGGTAATAAAATATGGTACAACCCTTGTTCTTGTTGTCAAACACTTTTTTTAAACTCAACTTTTGTAACCCCACTGTTGTGATTGATTTAACATATAACATTAATATAGCATACTATAGCAACCAATTACTATGTTATATTAAAGCACATGGTGATATTCAAAGACATATTTACCACAAACAGCTGCACAATTACAGTGTTTAGATCTCAATGCATCCCCAAAGCTGGGTGATATTTGAAATGATCCTTATCTGTGTTTTTCCTACTGACATGATGTCACGATAAGTAATCAAATAGTATTGTGCATTCATTCAGATGTATGTACTAAGTCAAAAGGCTTGTATTTATGTTTCTGAAACAAATTATTTATTTAGCAAGTATAACTCTTCTGAAAACCTATAAAAACAGTGAAAGTGCAATAATCTAATCTATTTTTAATGTCTTGTCTCAATCTTAATGTCTTTCTTTTTACTGTTTTCTTACTCTGGAACAAAATCTTTCATTGTGCCAGAAAGTACACATTATACATTATACACAGTTTATACATAAGTAAGAAAATTCATATTTAATTAAAAGCTCCTTTAGAACTGAGAACGCTGTTTCTACACACTGTGTCGCTGAAAAAAGGTGTCTTGTTCTGCACTTCATAAACTAAATACTTAAGCTCTGTGCTGATTGTACACAGTCTGCCCACACCTCATGTTTTACTGGAGTTGAGGTTGTAGTGGTGGAAGTTGTCCTGCTTTTTCTTATCCAAGGGGGTCAAAGTGGTAATGGCACTTTCCTGCCAAATAGATGCCGTGAATGCAATTTTATTTATTGCTCGTTCGAAGCTTTTCTTGTTCCATAGCTGCTCTTGTATAAAATATAATGGTAATTATAGGGCTCACTGCTGAATTTCTGTGTACCTTCATCGCTCAGGGAGAAAATTGATAACTGCTGAAACCTTTCCATGGTGCATAGTCACATGCTTTATGAGCTGAAATCAAACTGAATTAAAAGTCAAATATTTCAGTGTGTTGTGGGGGCAGATGAACACACTGACAGTATTTGTACTGGGTGTAAATTAATGTTACACAGTGTATGCAAAAAGCAATGTTTTCTTTGGTGCAATGTTTTGAGAGAAGGTTGCCAGTGATTTTTGGATTAATATTTAAGGTAACTAAGTAAGAAAAAAAGTTAAATATTTGCTGGATGTGGATGGATGTGTTGCAGTTTTTTTATTGTAGCTGACTTTTATTTGTAATATTCATTAACTTTTGACATGTAAATAAATTATGCTAAACAAAACAAACTGCCTACAACTTAAAAAACCGTATATAGTCTCTTTTCTTATTAACTGTTAACTCCAGCATCCTTTTTTAAATGTAAATCCCTGAAATCAGTAATAGAGCAGTGAAAGTTCAGAGTGAAAATCAGTGTAAACTGGGTCAACTACTACAAACACCTACTGTAAGACGATTTTATGAAGAAAACCTCCACATTTACCGGACAAGAAAAGACTTTGACCTCATTGTGTGATTGTTGCCTAGTCCGGGGTCAGAGTTTACCTATTGTTTATTTACAATGTACAAACACATCATTGCTGCGAGGCAAGAGACCTGTTTGGTGTTGGTAATTGTTAACATATTAGCCTAGCCTAGCTGGGGTGCAGTCGGAGATATATCTGTGCTGCGCAGACAAACTCCGACAGCGGGACAAGATACTAACCGGGCGACTACAGCACAGGACGAGAACAACAGGTTGGCTCAGCGAACACCGCTGCTGCATCACTAAATGCCTCATGACATGAAACGAGAGACTTATTAACAGCACCATCTGTTTTCGTCTGCTTTAGCAGTGTTAGCCATCCATTAGCCGGTGATTCCGAAGCTGCCAACTGCTCGCTTCTTCCCCTCGTGTTGCCTCCAACGGTGACAATGACAACTAAAAAGCCGCAGAGCATACTCCGGGAAGCCTCCCATCAGATCATCGCGGGTGGATCAGCCGGTAAGTTCACTTCCAGTCTTTGAAAAGACTGATTTAGGACGGACGCAGACGGGTTTCAAACCGCGCGTGCAGCGTTGTCTAAGTGTTTTCAGGCGACTGGCGAAATCTGGCGGCGCAACGTGAGTGACTCTTCCCACACAAAGCCAGGGTTGACTTTATATTCGCATATGCATCGACAACCGAGCAACACGTGTCCACCGTGAGGCACCCTACCCAAACTTGTGCACGTGGGAGCAAGATCATTCTCACCCCTTTGCCAAAAGGCTCGTTCGATATGAGCACGTATTGACTCATCGGCGCGCAGTGCATGCCGGTTAGTGATGCCGAATCGGTCTGACGTCATGCACACGCAGGCCCGTGAACATTCTCAGTCGTGAAGGTGACGTTTCACTGCTCATCAAAGTAGAAAAGTTTATTAGAGAACAACAAATTTATCCTCCAGGCTGGTTTCACTTTAACGCCGTGTCCGAATAGGCTCGTTGGGAAGGGGAGGGTGTGGTCAGATCTAAGAGTCGTCTAAGTAAAATGCATATATGTTTGAATTTATTGAATTACATTTTACAGTATTGCTGTATAAAATGGCGTTTATTATATGGTTTATTAACTAAAATAACTTATATTTACTGCAGCTGTATCAGAAAATGACAGCACATGCATAGTTTCGCTGTACAGTTCGTTTTTTGTGCACAGCTGAGCAACTTGTAAAAAAGTCAGTCCTGGGAGTTCAAAATACAAACATAGTCGAACACAGCTGGTTTTTATTGACATGTAAACTGAAAGCTATCAACTTTAAACAAAAATATATTGCACACACAAATTATGTAAAGTCATCATCAATAATTCTTGACTTTTTTATGGTGTTGATTTTTGTTTGTTTCAAGCTGAATTAGACATTTTTGTGTTACTGTGCTTATTGTGATGATTTTGTTTTAATTTATGTTTTGGCTTTGGGGTCAGTTGTTCTGTATTTTAAAATCATATTAAGCACTATATAAATCTTTTTCTTCGAATATTTCTCCAATGTTTGTTTTGCCTATGTGTTCAAACCTTAGTATAGGAGCAGTGATATAGTTTAAGTTTACATAATGTATTTAGATTTCACTAAATAAGGAGTAAAACTGACATGAAATGCATTTTATATAACAATTGTGCAAAAATGTCTGTAATCAATATCACTCTCACCTCTGAAAATATTTTTAGAAATCTGTAGTATCAAACGTTTATATTAGAAACGTTGCAATACAGCCCCTGGCCGCTAGAGGCAACACTGAGCCCGTCGCTGTTGAGCGCCGCTCTGAATAAGTGAGAAAGAAACGTCCGCCATTTTTAACGTCTGTTTTGAATTTTTGAGGTTTGCTGCTGAAGTCTGGAAACTTTTTTCAACACTTTTTTTATTCTTTGTGTTTCGCCTTACTTTATACCCTCTTCATAAGTGGCCAAAAGATTACCTGCCATGTGGTGAGTTTGTATTTTTTAATCGTCTACTATTGGGTTTTATTGTTAAAGGTAACAGGGAAATCCGTTGGCTAGCAAGTGGCAAGCTACTGCACTGTTGTGATCGTGAAATCATTGCGTATTCTTCTTTTTCAATGTACATTATGTTGTCTGTGACTTTTCGGGGGGCCTAGGTACGTAAGGTCATCATGTGTGAAGATGTATCTCCTCCTGAATAATGTTTAGTGTATGGTGTCCATCTGTTAACAGGCCTCCAGGTTCAACCTTGATGTGGCTTATCTTGAAGATCGTGTGGGCCCCACAACAATATCAGAATAAAAGCGATAACAACTTTAGCAAAGAAGTTAAATGTATGTCATAATGCAATGAAAGCATTTTAGTGCAAGATAGTGATCCCTTTTATGGAACAAGTACATGCAGAAAAATATATTTGTTCAGAAAATATAAATGCCTAATGGGTTGATTGCAAATAGGTTAGTAAACCCATTTACTCCTTAAACTAGCACAGCTTGCCTCATTTTTGCATCACAATCATTCTTTGATATCACTTGAACTCCGAACACACACATAGGCACATGCATAGTAAATTAATTTGTGCACAAAAGTAGTTTATTATATAGTTTCATAATGGCAGAAAACATAGTTATTTTACTCTTTTAAGCTTTACTTAAATACTGCTCGGTTTGGTTTCCCACCATCTGTTGTAAGCTACTGTTACGCACTGATACCTTGCCAACAAGCCGTGTTTTCTGGGATGGGGGACAGAGTCATGGAAATAACATCAAATGAGAGTGCAGCGCCTGGAGGATACTGGTTACCTGGATACCCAAGTTTATTAGTACTCCTAGCCAACACTAAAGTACTATTTGGGAAATGGAGAGCTACTGGTTCAACTTAATGAATTCTGTGTGGTAACTGTGCAGAACTGATTGCATTAGTTTTGGTATGATGTTCCCAATGAACTGGCTTATTTATCACCATAATCTTCTATTAGGATGCAGCTTGGCTTATAAAGCTTATAAACATATTGGCATGATAGGGTTTTAACAAATTTTTAGGATATTACCTTGCAGGTTTGCTTTATAGCAAACGTTTTCTTTCCTCCACCTTTTAACTGGTTTTCAGTGTTACCCACCAACATGTCTTCCATCTTTCTTGTTCATCTCTTTAGCTGTTTTCTCTGTTGTGAAGGTGATTCATAATGATCTTTCATTTACAGAGGATTACTCCAAACTGAGTGTGTGTATTTTTTTATAATTATAATCCATTTTAGAGCCAGTGAATATTTGTATGATTCAGAATTCTATCACTCCAGCGACCCTCATGCTGTTAAAGTTACTGCAGTAATACTTTTAAAACTCGGAAAACAAACTTGTATCACGGCTTCTCTAAACAACTTGTACAGGTATTTTCCAGCCAAATGTTTGCTGCCCTGTGGTTTCTGTCCAACTTTTACCTCATTCTCTCCAACATATTGCTCTCTCACAATGTTTTTTTTGAGAAGGAACAAACAGCACTACACACACATTTCTGGCTGTTTCACATTTGAGTGTGCACAAGCAGAACACCCAAATAAAGCAGATAATGGGCTGAAAATGAGTTTTGGATCCAGAGTTGGTTTATTTCACTGCAACCTACTTCAGCTGTTTTTCTCCAGCTGTTTGGAGAAATGTGATAAATATTGTATGTGTAGGTGCAATTCACTCCTTTCGTTATTGATTCATTTGCAAAATCCCTATGAATTTGTAATGTCCATAAAAATGTTCCAAAGATAAAGTTACAAAACTCCTACAGCCCTAATTTACTACTAACGTATAAAACGAGTAATTTGAATAGTTTTTTAAACTGTCTTTAGCTCATTTGTACATGGTGAATTAAAGTAACTATTTTAATGCTTTTCTAATAAACCTGCAGGTCATTATTGAACAGCTATTCTGTTACCTTGTATGAGGTGGTGTTTTAATGGGGAACCATGATATATTATTATGTCACATGTTCTCTGTCATTGCTGCTTGTCACTCACTGTTCAGACACAAGCCCCCAGGGTCTAGCTTGCTGTCCCAAATCCACATCCAGAAGCTCAGGGGCCCACATCTGTCCTCACCAATCATGATGAGGATGTGCAGGGGACTGAGTGACCCCAGTATTTCTCTACCCCTCCACCTCCCCCAGAGCCCCTTTCTTTAAAAATCCAGATTTATTCAGATCCAGATTTACTGAGATAGTGAGATCAGTTTTAATTTATGTGCAGCCCACTTTTAGAGCTCCAGTTAAATGTGAATGTTTGACCTTTTGCAGTGCATGTTTTTTGAGAAGCTGGTGCTTTTATTGAGGTCTTCTAAAGAGAAAATGAGGGAAAGTACCTCCTTCTCCTGTTGGAAAACCAGTGTTGTTTACTATATTATCTGTATTTTCTGTGTGAAATAGTGCTGAATGAATTGGCCCAACCTTTGTCTCTTTTTTTGTTCTGGGTCAGTGATTTCCATTTAGGAAGATCACAAGTATACTGAAAATAAGTAGTTAATTCAAATATAAACTATTTTGTTGACCATGATTAACCATTTGAGCTAAATTACTCAAGATATATTTATCTTCTACATTATCTGTCCCTGTCTGGGATACAAAACTAAGTATTTTTATTTTTGGATTAATAACACAATTTGTATTTTTCTTTTTTTTTGTCGTAGTATATTCCAAACAGTTATTTGTCTAATCAAGAAATCAATTCCCAGAAGAATATGCTAATTAAATGACATGGTGTGTTGCAGCCCAAGCCATAAATCCTGCATTTGTACATTTGTAAGTCTTGTATTCTGCAGGGCACGTTTGTTTTCCAACGTCAATTCGTGTTATAGCCACAAGGTGGCAGTAGTTGCATATTGTATCTCTCTATGGTTAAAGGGCTGTTACAACGTTTAAGGTTTCAGTCCAAACTTAGTTTGCAGGGAGACGTCGGTGATGCATGTGCTCTCCATGAATGCAGTATTTTAGATGAAGTACAAGTATTTAGCTGATTTGGAGAAATAGCAGTGTTGCGTTAGAAAATGCTTATTAAATAGTATTATTAATACTGTTATGATTAAATACAAACTTAAACCTAAACAATTTCTAAGAGCAGAAAATGGAAATCTTTGTTATTTCCATGACAGATGCATTTTTTCAGAACTCCATGAGTAAATCGATCCGTCTCCAGCAAATGGACTGTAACGACATGAGACAGACGCCCGGCGTGTGATTACTGTGCCTCTCCCAGCAGACTGTCAGAGCCTGGGTCTGACTGCACCGCGGCTCTCCTGATTTAATTGGTTTTAAACGGCAAACCGAAAATCAGCCGGGAAAGAACAAATAAAGCCACTTAGCCTAAATGAAGGAGAGGAAGAAAGGAGGAGAGGGAGAATCAAATAAATAAAGTCAAACACGGTGTGTGCATATGTTGTGCACTGACAGACACTGCAGTTAGCAGTGTTTCTTTTTCTTTTCCGCGATTCCCGAGTGGCTGCACCAATCACAGCCGAATTAGGCCTAATATTTATTTCCAGAAACATTTGTACGTGTTTCAGCTGGGCTTTGATTGAACTCCCGGCGGACATGTTGTAGACAGATGTTTAGATGACCTCATGTTTGAAGTAATGTTGATTCTGGATGGGGTGCTTCTTGGCCTTTTCCTCTAAATCAGCTCCCTCTGTCTCCCGTCGTTTTTTCTCTTTAGTCTAGGAGGGCACACACCCCTCATATTTAATGCTCAGTCATATTCAATGTGGTCTTATTCGCAACAAATAGCTTCCCGTTTCCATTTTTGTTCCACCCTCTACAAACAGATGTCTGTACATGGAGATGGTGGATGGCTTGGTTAAAATGAGCCATGATGGTGCTGAAGGATGCCTACTTAACCGGACACGTGTCTTTTGTTCTCGGTCTAATTCTCCTTATGCGTGTTTGTCGGAGAATAAAACAAGATCGATATCGTTATTGGTTCGTCAATATTATGATGTATAATCAGTTTATCTTTTACACTGCACGCTGCAGGGTGTGTAATTAAAGTAACTCCCTCATTTGATGATTTGAAACTGCTACAACCCACCAAGCGGTTCTTAAATAAACACATGATATTTATTATCCCCGTCAACTAATCACCGAGCTCCCTAAATGTGAGCGATGCCATAAGAAATCAGTTGATTACGAACCTCTGCTGAGTCTAATGCTAATCCGATGAATACACTTGAAATGCGTCGCATCCAAAAAGATGGAAAGTAAGCTGCAAGTACGATCCCCTAAAATGATCTAGCATGAAATGCTGATGATAACATAATGCGCAATGTCTGGGATGATTTAGAGAAATGTAATTAGTGATCAAGCCAATGTTGGTAGCGTACATTTTTAATATGTTAGATTGAATTAGTCTGTTTATTAGTTTAACTGGTTTATGTTAAAACCCAACTGATAAAGACTCAAACTCGAATATCTCCGTGGAAAAAGGCATCAATCAGTCACTGATAACGTGCACCATGTAAATATTTTTACCTAACGTGGGGATATCGCCCTGATTTTTTTGTTTATGATTAGCACCTGCTTCTGCTGTAAAATACTATATAAAATACTAGCGTTATGACAGCAGCTTACCAATGATTCTCAGTGATCTGCGTCGGATCAAGCGAAACTAAAGTACATGCATCATTTTTGGTTATTATACCAATACAGAAACATTAACCGTGTCTCTATAAGTCACCATGTAACCATTAAGGGGTTATATGCAGTACTTGACCGCAGTTACAGCTGTGTGTACAGGTGAGGCCTCATACAGGCTATAGGCTGCATGTGAATCATCCTTATGAGACAAGTGTCATCAATTTTCAGAAAATTGCTTCTGCCTCAGACTGCGATCTGTCTTTGTCAAAGTTTGGATGTAACAAATCAAAGTGGTAGGCAGGTGAATCCTTAAGATGTTGTAACTGAAATAGCCTCCTAATATATGTCTGAATGTCTTTAAAGTGAAATGAAATTTTCAGTTTTACTTTAGGCCAAAGCACAATCGAACAACTGCTTTTTGTAATCAATAAGTTAAAAATAAGTTTATTTCTCCATAATATTTCTATTTAATATTGTGTTAGACTTATTAATGCACATGTTTGTTATTTTAATATTGTGTTTGGTTATAAAGGAGCTCATTTTAATTACCTTGTGCTGTTATATGATAAGTTTTGACTCCAAATGTAGTAAAGTCAAAGTTTAAGGTAGAGTATGGAAAGTGCAGTAGTTTTCTTTGGTATCCCGGTTTAGGGAACCTGTGATGTATGAGGTCCAGCCAGGCTCCCGACGTTATCTTAATGACATGATTTATGAAAACGGTTCACTGGTGAAGTTTTGAGGGGACTAGAGGCGAGACACAGCATGCAATTACCTGATTGTACTTACTTGAGCTTGCACGGGCATGTGCATGTGCACTGTTGAACCTAGGCCAAGAGAGGCATGTGCACCGCAGTGACTCCCAGCAACTCAACAGTTATTAGTGAGGCACACTGGAAGTACTTGAGTGTGTAACTGGGTCTAGGTGACACATCCGTGACATGGCTGCATTATTGTGAGCACATATTACAAGATTGTGTTCTTTAATAAAATAATAAAAAACTAACAATTTTGGCAAAAAATTGATTTTACCTGCTGAGCTAATTAATATCTGATCAAACAGTAAAGCTGGTCATATAATAGGGATTTATATTGAAATATGAGCTGCTAATTAGGTGGTGGATGGTTCTTATTGATTGTTGTCATTGGGATATTTGGATATCTCTGTGGTTAATTTATAACTTCAACTGGATTTAGAGGTGCAGTTTATGAATTTGGTGTCAGTTGGTTCAAGTGAGATTTAGATTTTTAGTGTATTAATATTGGCAGCATAGATGGTATTTTCTAAGCCATTGACTGAGTTGTTTTTGCCCGTCAGAACTAACAATCTTTAATTCATTAACATGGTTAGACACGACAACACACAGGGACACACAGGACATTTATCATAGATTCAGTCTCACAATAATAATAATTATAGTGTTATGGTAAGAGTGAATTCAGGAAGATAATTATGATTGCTCAACCTGGGAGGTTTTCTCTGGATCACTGCCTCTTATTTAGAGGTACCAATTATTAAATCCAGCACATTGTGCTGCAGGAAACTCAGTGGAGCTGGGTACTTATTGCACCTCTACATTGTTTCATACAGAAAAACAATGCTCTCTTACATTCAAGATTCCTGTTGCACCACATTATGTTTCATCAGCCAGTATTTTAGCAATACAAGTCATTGTTATCTGTATCTGCTCCAGAAAGATGCTACAGCAGGAAAAGGACACTGAGACATTTCATGACAGTCAGAAAATGAAGGCATACATAACCCAGCACATGGCAACAATAATAAAACGGGGAGGGAAATCAGCTGAGTAAGCTATGCTTAATTGACCACTTATACTAAGTAGTCAAGGGGCAAAGAGAGAGTGACCTTTTTAAGAAAATGTAAGTTTACAGTTGTGAGAATGGATTGTGTGTGTGTGTGTGGGTACATCTGGGTTATGTATTCGTGTAAAGGAAATGCTTGCGTGTGCGTGCATGGCTTGGCTATATTTTCATGCCACGACATGGTCAAGTGTTTGTTTGTTTGTTTTGCGTGTACATGCATTCAAGTAAGAAATTTATGCCAGGAAATTGTCTATAATTGTGTGTTTGCATGAGACATGTGTGCGCATGCATGCAAAGATATAGATATATTTAAGTATTTGTATGTGTGTGTTCTTATGTGTCTGGATTTTTCTTTCAAAAGTGTGTATATTTTTAAGCCCAGCTCTGTCTTCAACCCCCTAATTAAGTTACAGTAGGAAGGAAAGCTACTGTCTGTCATCTTTTCAGACTTATCTCAGTGTGTAGATATTTAATAGGGCATTGCTGCATTCAGGGTTCTATAAATCACTTACCATTAGCACTCTTTTTTTCCCTAAATTTCTACCTAGCCTCTCAAAAGTCACTATACTCCCTCTGTTAATCCTCTACCAGCTTGTTCCTCATGAACAGTGACGCGTGTGTTGAAAAGTCTTGAATTGGCCGTTTAACCTCCTGCCCTGTAGTTCATAGTTGCAGTTGGTAGCAGGTCAAACATATGGGTCTGCTATACTGTGCGAGACGTAACTGCTGGATGGATTCCTAATGCTGTTTTTTCAGGCTCACCAATGTTTGGTCTTTTATTGAATAGTTTTTCTTTTGTTTGAAGAAAACTTTCGAGAGGGGGGGGGGGGGTCAAGGCAAAGGCAAACCTCCATGTTATTTCAACTGAATTTGAAACACAATTCAAAAGTTCAGATACAGTAATTACAAACCCTCCATACTCCTGCTGTAAGCGCTGAAATATAAATAAACATAATAAGTACTGTCAAAAAAACAAAAACAAAACCAGACAAACTAAAAACCCTGAATTACATGGCTGTTTCCATGTGTATGTGTGTGGTGTATAGATGTGTGCTTTGCATGCGTCTGACCTGTGATTCTCTGGATGAGCTGGAAATTTACAACACAGGTTTTTACAGTAAGCCAGGGCCAAAAACTGTAATTCTTTCTCCCCTTTTAGCTCTGTAGTTGGGAGACAGGCCTACCCACTTTGGGTTAACTCTAACAAGATGAACAGCAGTTGGGCCACTGTAGTAGTCATAATGTAATTTGTTGTGCTCATGGGCCAATTTGTGTCATTTCAGAAGATCTATCCCGTGCCTGGTGGCCATGCAATTGCATATCCCAGGGCAAGGCTTTAATTAGGGAGGCTCAAATTTATAGACACTTTGTATTATTTCTGATCTTGAGTGGTTGGAGGACGGCATACTTAAGAGCATGCTGGCAGAGGACAGGGAAAATTTTGATAATGAGAAACAAAACTGAATGAACGGTCATGTTAGGAATTTGTTTACCATTTCATTATCATTTTGAAATCAGAGACTCCTGCAATGAAATCAAAGCAGGCACAAATGTCACAGCATGGAAAGCGCTCTTATAGAACTCTGACAAGCTAGGAGCAGTTCTCTTTGAAATGTTTGAAGTATAAGCCAGGGAGATGTGAAGGAGATCACAGGTTGTTGAAAAGAGCAGCATGCTAGTGTGTAAATGTACATCTGCTGGCAACACTACCGCTCCAAGGTTAAATATGCTTTTCCTGTAGCATGTTTTTTTTATTTATCTGGATTTGATTTCTGGCTAAAAAGAGAGCAGCAGTAGAACACGGAGAGAAAAGTATCCAGGCTTTTTTAAATTTCAGCATTAGTTGACTGCACAGGTTTTTAATGAGGATTAAAATGTTTTGCCCTTAGGGCAAAGTGATTCAAATATTTCATAAATATGATGACTCGGAACAAGTGACTAGAGGGCAGAAGAGAGCCATACTGTAATGTACTGAGTTTAAAATTTCTACTGCTCCCTGTGGCACTTTTAGCCATTAAGCATGGTGACGTTCATGGATTTTAAGGTAATGTGAAGATGGATAACTTCACTGATCTCTTCATGTGTTCTTGCAAATAGTGTAACATAATTGAGCCATACAGCTCTCAAGATATGAGATAATCCCTCACATCTGTGTTTAGTTTGCTGAAGGTGGAGATGTTAATATTACAAGTCCGAATTACTCAGACAACAGACGTTGTCTCCGTTTATTCTTCCAAGCTTTCAGTGAGCACGATGATTCTTGAAATTGTTTCAAACCACAGTGATTCAAATCATGCCTCAGATGTGACACAGGTTATATTTTTATGGTCTGTGTGCATTTTAAAACAAGTTCACACTGAGATGCGTTCGGTAGAAAGGAGACCACACAGGGCGCTCACCCAGCTACGTTGCAGCGTTTGAAGCAGTTCCAAGGGGACGGCAGTGGCTGAGAAATAGGACGGAGTAAGGTTAAGTTATCAGCGCTCTGACAGTATGAGTGCTTAGTTGTGAAGCTCTGTAATCAGAGGCTTTGACAGATGTTTTCTCGATAAGAATCCCCCAGATGCTTTGGAAGAACACACAAGCAGCCAGCTGTTAGCATAGTGAAGCTGAGATGTCTTCAAATGACAATCCATAACATGGCAGAGCATGTCTTTCAAGACCTGGCACAAACCTCCCTCAAGTTATCTGCCATGTGGTGCATGTGTATCAGCAGGTGATCTTGTTCTAATAGCTTTACCCTATTTGTATGGTAATTTGGTTTCTTTTTTCTCTTGTTTTTCCTTGATTTGCATGTGGTATGTAACAGTTAGTGAAGAATTATCAGTCAAAAACTTTTCCTACATCTCGCGTTTACCGCACAAGAAGAAATCTCTGAGAGCTCCATTGGTGTTCTGGTCTTTCCTGAATTGCGGTGCTCTCGGGTGTGTTTCATAATGGTACTTGGGCCGTTTCAGCCTGATGTATCGCACCCGGGGGAGAATCTGCACTCCGCACCAATCTATCAGTTCCCAGCCAGAGGAAGGTAGAATGACACACTCAGGCCTCTGCGATTATGGCCCCACATTATATTCAGAATTTGCTTAGCATTGATGGTATGGCCTTTCTTTCCGTAAAGGAAACGTCTTGAATGATCATACGCAGGCCACTGCGGTTTTGCAGATGTTGTTTTTATTGTGATTACTTGAGGAAATATTTTGTTAGTAAAATCTTTCCTGTAAGATAATTTGATTGTAGTTCTTCAGTTATTTTATAAGCTGCTGGGAAAACAGAAGAATGTAACTTGATCGGCCATTAGACACTATTATTATTATACTACATTGATATTTACATAATTTTCAGCTTCTGGTCGAATACATTTATTATTCTTACTTTACACAATTATTATAAAAATATTACTCATACTTTACTTTCTACTTTATGCAATAACACTACTGCTTTTCGTTTTTTCTTAAATGGAAAGGAGACAAGGTAATTACCCTTGGGGCAATTAGAGAAGGCAGCTGAGGGAGTAGTAAAGTCATTTTCTAACCCAAACATCCTGGTCCGAGAGGCCGGAGCGGCTGGACAGCCTCCTGGAGGCCGCTTGCAGGCTCGTGGGGAGCTGTTCATGGGGAAGCAGATCAGGGTTTGTTTTCTTTCTCTGGAGGCAGGCCTCTGAAACTTCTGCCAGATGAACAGCACCTGAAACACAGCAACTCTCCCACCACCATCAGTAGGGGGAGTGACTTACAGTACACGGCGTGCTTGTGTGCATGAAATTTTTGAGTTAGCTTCGTCAAACAGTAAGCAATATAGTAGGTCGGGGAGGGGGGAGTTTGTTGGTGATTGAAGCCCCAAATGTTGTTTTTCTGCTGTCTCTTCGATGCAGCTTGAAACTGTTTGTGGAAACCCATAAACACACTCAACCCACATAATATTTCATATATATCATATGACACTTCCAGCTTATTACAAGCTGGTAGTATGCTAAATAATTAGAAGTAAGAATCTGTAAGCAAATGTGGTTTGAGTGGCTTCCAAAAAATGTGAAAATGTATAATTACCTTTTTTCAGGAGTCAAATGAGCTGAAACCATTAGCTGAGTCAGCAATTAGTCAGTCAACATAGAATTTACCAGCAACTCTTTGATAAATACACACTTGTTGCTGTTTGTCAAGCTTTCTTTGGAAAAGAAGGTAGACGTCTCCTTTATGTTTAAGATGTAAATGTAATTGTCATTTTTTGCACTTTTCTGACATTGTAGACTCAACAGTTCTCTCACACAAGGAGAGTTGAAATCAATTAAGATGTCACTGTGCACAAAAATATATTGAGGCTGTCTTAGTAAAGGATGTAGCTTTGTTTAACCACTACTGCTGTGCCTGGCATCCTACAAATCGTGCAGACAAACTGATGTGGTCATGGAGAAGATTAGGTACAAAAGACAAGCATGAGAACGAAGACTTTTTGCGGAGCTTTTGGAGTAACAACAAAAGGCAGCGCTGGCATTGTCCGCCTCTGCTCCTGATGGAATTGTGCAGTTGATGTGAGAATCACTCTGCGAGCTGAGTCACAGTACTGACAGTATGCACCAGAGAGCAGTTCAGAAGCTTAACAGCTTGTGAGTGATAGCCATCAGAGAAGAGACGGGGCGGAAAAGTAAAAACCCTATGTGAAAAATTGTCCGAAAATGACGGGTGAAATGGGTGTTTCTGTATGTAGATAAATCAAACGTAAATAATTTATTACTTGAACTTGGTGCCCTTGTTTCCATAGCTTTATTCAATGTGTAGAGCTTTACATTTCACATAAAGGATAGAAAAGAATTCACATTTACATTCATGACTGAATGAGAATTAGTCTTGGCCTCCTGACAAGAATCGCTAATGAGCAAATACTGGATGACATCATTCTGAGGTTTGGAGGGAATTAGCTTGATTAGAATAACTCTCCACTCACCTTGGCTCAGGCGTCCAACTCCTCAAATGTGCCTGTCAAAGCCTCTCTCAGCTCCTATGGTTTTGGTTTGAGTCTTTCCCCCACACTGCGGTGTGTTTAATGTGGAATAAGCACGTTGAGGGAGGAAAGAAAAATGAACACTAGTGCTGATGTTTCGTTTAGCTCAATTTTGTTTTTTTGTTGAACATTTTTAGCTGTTAACAGAGATGTTTGGGGGGGTGGAGGTGGTTTTGGTTTATTTGTCATTGTGAGTTTGCACAGTTCAGTCTCTGCTGGGATGAGTGAGGCTTGCCATCGGCTTTCTAAAAACAAGCCTCGCCTGCCAAACTTCCTAGATAATTAGTGAAGCATTTCACACTCTGCAGAACATCAGAAAGGAAATGAAAAATGGACAAATTAAATATGGTCTGTGTAGAGCTGGAGGTTGTTTTTTTTCCTGGAGTGGTGCAGCTCCAATACAGCACATGGTCACTTTAAAACAAGCATGCTGGATAACTTAGTCCAATTTACACCAATCAGCAGTGCTGTGGCTTTTTAATGTTCTGTTTTCTTTTTTAAAATACTTTTTTTCAAATTCTGAATTCATTAGAGCTAATTTATTTACAGTTGTTTATTATAGAGGCCTCATAACTGATGACACTCTCCAAGATAAGCTTGAGAGGAACATGCTCAATTGTATTTTAATGGAACCACAGCACGGCTTGAATTGCGTTTCTGAATAGAAACGACGTTTCAAAATTTGGTTACTGCAATTGTTCGGGTGGGTCAGACAGGCTCTTAAAACACAATCAAACACACAGTCTGAGATGTGATCAAGTGTTGATTGTTAAAACTTGCTTTTCAAGTCTTTATCTACATGGAATACCAGACATTTAATATTCTCATTATTAGCTCTTTGATAATGATTAGTGTGGCTAATCTCCTGAGCATGTTTTGTATTTAGCATTTAAACATACTGATTTCACAGAAACAATAAATTTTTCAAGCTTCACTCACTAATATCACTATTCACCATATGCTGGAAAATAAATTATCCTTAGCTTGTTTATATGGTGGCTTGTATATGTGGCAGACATGACAATGACAACAGTGTAATATCATTCTTTAAATGCCCTAATTAAGTTATAAATGAGCAAACAGTTTTATATGCTGTATATGAAATTGCACGCTTCCAATTAAATATAGACATACACACTGATGCAGCCCCGTCCTGTCAGAGCTGAGTCAACAGCGGAAACTGTCACTGTGTCCACCGTGGCACTCTGGAGAGTTGAACTTGACTGAAACATATGTCTTCAATTTTAATAGCCCTCCATTCCTCCAGATGGCCTGAAGGGGGGGGAAACTTGCCTGAGAAGTTGCGTTTCATGTAAGAATAATTTGTGCTAAGTAGCTGGGCGATCTGTTTGTTACGGTAGAGCTGACAGTTTGTTTATGTTTCTTGAGGAGTATGATGGATGGGGCAGGAGTTGATGCTAATTAGACTAAATTGTTGCGAAGAATGCTGAGGGTCTGCACCGCACTGCTGAGGCCAGTTTCCATTGTTTTTGTGTCTTCGCACTTCAAGCATAATTGAATGGAGCTTGGACCCATTCATCATGGTAGTGGGCGTCTCGGGCAGGAAACAAACCTGGACCTGGATGAAGTGGTTTGGTTAGAGGGACTGTAGGTGACGGGAGAGCTGGTCACTGGTGAAGGAAGATGTCACGTTTTTAACCAGGCCAATTAGAACAGACAGAACCTGAGTCCAACTGGCCGTGAAATTAATGTTTACCCAGTTACTCTTGACCAGAGAAGATTAGCAGGTCTTTACCTCCTCCCCCTGACAAACATGGTCAGCTGCAAAAGATGGTCATTAGTGGGTGTGTCACTACACAGGCTTTACTCCAGAACCTGTGTCATGGTCACTTTGCTTTTTTATATATACAATCCTATTATAATTTAAAGAAGATTGAGTCATCATTAGTGATCATTAACAGTGATTGAAGATCTGAGCTTTCTTTGGGCAGTTTCAGAAGGATCTTGGAAAGAAACCTCAGATTACACAAGTGACCTGAAGAAACAGCTTAATCTGTGATTGGTTGAAGGTTCTGTGTGTATGATGCAGAGGCATCTGTTGGCACAAATGAAATATAGCATTCTTATTTTCATTAGCGTTTTCCAATTACCTAAAAAAAGAATTGCTGCTTTTGTATATATACCTTATATCTACATAGGGAGTGAATTGTCTTTTGAGAAAGTCACCTTGCTACGCAACAGCGGATACACAAATTTAACACAATTTATGAAATTGATGGAATGCCCCTTTAAGATTATTTAAATTGCTGCTCACCAGTGCAGAGTCATTTTAAGTCTCTCCTGATCTCTATACTGCATCTGTATGTTCGTATCTCTGCCTTATGCTGCCTGTCTCTTGTTCATGTTACGTCTAAGGCAGGAAACAAATGACTGGACCTGGATGAAAGGGTCAGTTCTTGTGGTGTGCCTCCCTTCAGTGTTAATTTGTTTTTGCCTCGTTCTTGGTCATGTTTGCTATTTTCCCTGCAGAAAGAACATTTTACAAGTTAGTTGTAGTTTAAGAAACAGTTATGCATTGTTCCTTGATCATTGCATATACTGTAATTCTGAAACTAACACATTTGTATAGAATATACTTTCTCTCACACATGTAGGAAACTGAAAATTTCAGCACAGCCAAGTGAACACATGTGCATATCCTATCAACCTCATACCATTCATCTTTGCTTGGTTAAGACTTGCTCAGTGCCTGCCATGTAGCGCCAAGTCTGACAACACAACACACTTGACCCACTCAACATGTCCAGTGTTTAACAGCATCACCCTGTTTGTCGCCCTTGCTAGAAATAAACCTGACATTGCATCTGCAACTCATTAAGCCTTAAACATCTGCAGTGCAACAATGGTGTAAACAAAATGGCATTGTCACAGTTTCGACAAGTAGATGTGTGAAGTCGTAGCTAACAGAGAACAGAGCAGGGTTGAACAGGGTGGACCTAGCACATGTTCAACCTCACACAGGCTTGACAAGGATTTGGTCTCCCCCACTTGAAGCCTAGTTCAGCTTGAGTTGATATCTGAATACCAACCGCACGCTGCACTGTAACCAAACTAGTGAAACGTGTTTTAGATTTACCCTAGAACTGTGTTAATCTGTTCAAAGTATTTAATATAGATCTGTATTTTAGATTGTATGGTTTTGAAGCAATATGCCCTTCTCTCCAGAATCATGAGGACCAGGATGCTTTAGATGTAAGGTTTACACTGTAGTTGCACACATGGAATGTAACCAGGTCACCATATTTCCATTTCAGCAGATCCCCATTTCTTTGGACCAGGGGAGAAAACATGAGCACCAAGAGTAAACATAGAGAATATATGAGAATATATGGGAGGTAAAGTGTATTTCATACAAAAAAATATTATGGCTGTACCATTTTGTCAGTCTTTTACAAATTATACCCACTTGTGTAGTATTGGTATTCTAACACACAGTAATATTTTTACCTATATATTTTTAGCTAGAGACGATTTACATTTTATGTAATTTGTCTTAAATTATTCATACAGATATTGTCACCTTAACCAACATAATTCATTTTTGTAACAGTTGTGTGATTTGTAACATGGAACCCATGGCCACTCATAAACTACCTATACACAGAAAAGCAAGTTTACACACCATACATACGCAAATGTATGAAAAGTGAAGTATTTGCACACTGGCTAAAATACATGCAAACAGAGGTATAATCCATTTAAGTTTCTTTAGTAAACAATGGTGTTTGTGTGTGTGTGTTGCAAGTTGTTTGTGTTACCATACAATAAAACATAAATAACTAAAGTTCGGTCATCATAAAGAGGCTATAAGAAACTCACTCGAATGTACTGCTCACTTTGAGCGAAGACGCTGGCTGTGAGACTGCCAGAACTGTCAGGTCAGGGAGTCTGTGTTTTCTTGGCTAAGAAGACAAGAAGAAGACTATTTTTGTGGTTGCACTGAATCAAAGGCTATTGAGGCTGCTGCCAGTGGAGAAACCCCTGTTAGTTTGTTAAATGTCAGAGCATAAGTAGGACTGTAGAACGTTTGTCTTGCTCTTTAATTTTGACACCAGAATCTGACGTTTCACATTTTAATAGCTGAAACATTTCCCTGGAACCTGGCAGATGCTTCACTGGAAATGACTTAATGTTCTTGATGTTTTGGCACTTTGACTGGAATATGGAAAATATACAGTATACAACAATGAAATGGAGAAGTGTAAGGTGCTTTGCCAGTGATTATTTCTCTTCAGCAGTGTCAGAGCGATTTAGGGAGGATTTTTCCTTTAAACATCTTTGGGGAGAGTTTTGTGTTTAAGGCTGCTGTCTCTGAAAACGGGCCCTTTTCAGTATATAATTGAGTCTCTCTCTCTACTTCTAATTTAATTCACAACAAAAAGTCTGTATAAGTCATGCACACTGATCCTATCTCCAGGATATTAGCCATTTGAAGCAATTGCTTATTAATAATTGTTGTCTCTAATGAAGAAAAATTTTAATGCAAGGCTTATACAAACTGTTTTTGTCTTGTGTGTCGTGTGTTTCACTAGGAACTGATACTGTATGGGTGGGATGTTGCTTAAGGATTTTAAGGATGGAGGGGTAGTGTGAGGGGATAGAGAGAGGAAGCGAGTTAGACTCGGATGGGCGAGAGTGAAACCTGAGCATGATTGAGTTAGGGGAAAGGAGACAGGAGCCCTGAGGCCGTCAGTCGAATGCTGTGTGTGTTTGTGTGTATGTGTATACACACAGCGCTCTTGTCATACTGCCCTGTTAGCATGGAGAGATTGTGATGGAGTTATCTGGCCTGGCCCTAAAAACGGCTTGTCATGTGTATACACAAGGAGGTAGCGTTAGTCTGTGTGTACGCTTGTACGGTGCCAGCAACATTACTCACAGGCCTTCTGGGACACTAGCAAAGCCTCGCCTGGTTCTATTTCCTCTCAGTGGAAATATACTCACTGCATCCTCTGAATTCTCAGAAGATGAAGGTTATACAAACAGAAATAGAAATTAGGTCTAAGAGGGTTAAACTATTGCCTTTTTGTGGGATTCATCCTCACCTGCTTTTCAAGCAGTCTGTCTGTGACATGGCTGAATATGGGAACAAATTAAACTGTTCTCTATTAAAATCAAAGTTCTTGCTTTAATAATGTAATTTTTGTTACTATTAGAAATATATTCCTTATGCTTAAGACACATTTTACCCTTCTCATCTTGCACAGTGGGTGAGATGCCATTTAAACTGTGGGAAAAAATGTCCCAAACTCAACACAGTATGGAGCCCCTGCTTTACACTGCACCAGCACTAAGCAAAAGCAGATGTTATAAAGTTTACAGAAATCAGAACATTATTTTCCTGTTTCCATTGCATTCTTCTAAACACTTAGTGAACAAGCTTTGAAGTCACCCAAGAAATCTAGTCTGCGGGAGAAATGATAGGATCTCCTGGAGCAATGGAGCCTCGAAGGGTGGGGTGCGAGGGTCTGAGTGAGGGAAGGGGGACGAGGAGGAGCCTTGCAGAGGGGGGGGGGTTGATGAATAATTAGAGATGCTTGTCGGGGCTAGATTGGGCTTTGTGCTTTCTCATATGATTTAAGACTCACTCATCTGATTGGGAATTGTTCGCACGTTTCTCTCAAACTTTTTCTTCATGGATGGGACGTCGGATGCAGGGGAGATAAGCTGTGTTTAGGCAGGTCTGCTGTGGGTCTGATCATAACAGCAGATAAATCACAGCGACTGTGTTGGATAGCCTTACCGCAGGCAGTGTCCAGGAGTGCCAGGAGCCCACATTAGGCCTCTGTAATGCATAGCCAATATCATAGTAGACTTTCCAAATACATGAGTAATGTGGCTGCCTGGCAGGCATGTCACTTGGAAGTCTTCACTGAAGTCCCCTATCATGCGCCGATCTTGCACCTACCCTGCATTAGTGCATTAGCAGCAGTTGCAACCTGTTCTTTCTGTCCTCAAATCACTAAACAGCCGAGTTGTTGTAATGCAAAACGTGTGCGTGTGTCTTGATCAAAGTGGTTGCAACATCATTCCCTACATCCCCAGATAAATCAATGCAGTTTTCCTTCTCTAAACATTTCCTTTAAGGGATAGGGAAGCGGTGAAGCAGGAGTTCAGCAAGCTTTCAATAAAACGTGTGACTTCTAAGATGGCTACATCTGCAGCACATTAGGGTTCAAGCACGCTCTCACAGGTTAACTAACTCTTCATGTTACCTCGAGTGACTGAGTCTCCTGAGAAGCAAATAGGTTGCACTGGGCTTCGATGTGAAACACACTATGGAGATTCATCATCTTAAGATGCATTAGACTTCAATGTCACTATCACTTGGTTTTGATTTAGCTGTGCAAATCACCCTTGTTACCATGTATTATGAGCACTGGAGAATACAAATGCCTTGTCCCTCTCTCCTAGCGTTCCAAGCCAGTCTGCCTCAACTCAGCCCTTGTTGTGCACTAATCCAATGTGGCATATGAATCATACACACAATGCATGTCTTCATCTGACCTCTATAGACAGGACCTCACAGGACAACCACTTTGGGGTTTCCTGCACTCTCATCTTTGAGGCCCAGTAGAGACGTGCATTCCCTCTCTCTTCAGTTAATTCAATAGAGAGTATGACAATCACAATTAGAGCAGAGGCAGAGTAGCTTGGCAGTTTTTCTTTCGTAATATGGAATTACAAAACTGTGCCCAGTTATCCACCCACATGTGGTGGGTCCGTGTAGTGATGCATCTTTGTTGGGCTAGACCCAAAACACCCCCCTCTGAAAAACAAAGTGCCTGCAGAGAGCTCTGGAAGATTGCCAGGTTGGATTGCCACTGAAAACCCATGAGAACTTCTCTGGGGCTGTGAGTCTTGAAGTTTTCTGCACGTGTGTGAGTAAGTAAGGGGTCTACCTCAGAGTCTGATGGGAAGAGATGATGTATATGTATAAAGTAGACCTGCAGGTATTTCTGTCCAAAAGACTTTTTCCCCCTGTGTTTGCTTTGTTTCTTCTCCACACGCTCCATTGTTTTCATTGGCTGCGCAGACGATGATGCTGACTGCAATGCTGGAAAAGTTGGTGTGATTTTTACAGGAGGACGGGGAACATGGGTCATAAAACTCGCCTCCATTTTCCACAGCCAGAAGAAAAAACTCGCCCCCTCCTTCACCTTCGCCGTCAAAGCACAAGACCTCTGTGGGAAGTCTGTGTGTGAGAACAAAGATGTGCACAGACATCCACACACCGACATGGAGGCGTTACTTTGAGACATTGCACATCACAAGAAAACACATGTGATGTCATGTTACTAAGCTCAGATTAGGGGGGTGTAGTAAGGTGCAATATGGTCAGTAAAGAGACAAATCACAATCAGGTGTGTCTGTATATAGACTATTTTTATATTTGTCTGGTTTTAAGATACTCGCCAATTCTGCCTCCTCTTCGCTACAGTGAATGGACATAGAAGCAGTGTTTCTTGTCCTGCTACAGTAAAATAATGCGCACACTGTTACAGGAATGTCATGACATTAGTGTGTCACTTATGTTTCTTTTATTTTAAATATCATTCTCCCACGTTAACAACATATTAAAGTAATAGAAATAGATTCTATGAAAACTATGCAGCATATTTAAAAATATATATTAACGCAAGTTTGTAGAATATAACTGTAAGACTCTAGTTGGTGGAAATTGATCTGTTTATTAGTAGAAAGTGGCACTTTTTTTTTTTCAAAAAAGTGAAATGGTAATTTAGTTTTATCATTAGGCAATAGGTTTACTCTTGTACTTCTGTCACAGGCTGCATGTGCTACCCTGTTTAGAATCTACAGGAAAACTCTTCCACTGCATGCTGCTTTTGGGTGTGAAGGAGGGGAAAACATGGGGTGAAAGATGGCCCTCTAGGACCCGAGCCAAACCATGAAAGTTTAAGTAAATATGGACTGGGGGGATAACCCCGGTGGTCCGGGCGTCCCCCCCTCCTTAGTTGATGTTTTCTCTCTTCTCTGCTCTTGTTTGGACAACAGTGTGCAGTGCTGTGCGCTGCCACAGTGGCCTAGTCTTGCTGGCTTGCTTTTCTTGAGATTACACCACTGTATATTCACAATGAATGCAGCTCCGTAAAATGCAGTATCATAAACTGTATGCTTCCTTACAAGCTAATCAGCTTCACAAACATATTTAGTGCTGCATTTCATTAATTTGTCATGACATTTTGCTGACATGAAAATAAAATTAAAGTCATATACCTGCTGCACATAGTGTGTTACAGAATAGAGAGGGGTTTGTGATCAACACTAAACTTTGTTCTTGTCTAGATTCATCACGAAAAACTACTTTGGTCATGTTTTCCACTTTGTGCACTGTTTTCAACTTTTCAAACAACGCATGCATGGTAAACATCTGAAAATAGTTGCAGCTGAAAAACATATTCACAACCTGCATTCCAGCCTTAATGTTCTGCTACTTTTCTACATAATTCACAGCAGACCAATTTGCTTAAAACCAATTATAACTTCATTATGTATTTAGTATATGTAATTGAGCCTTAGTTTCTGCACCCATTGCTCCACAAGACTCCTTAAGCGTACCGAACCCTCATTAGTATCATCTTAATGTATGTTAATGCTAGACATCTATATCAGTGAAGCCTTTTACTTTCTAGCATGCTATAGCCATAAACAAAAATATGAGACTGAGAAGCTACACATCTAGCAAATATCTTTGAGATGATATTTTTAAGTGATGTCGTGGACTTCTAGTGGGAGTATATGTTTGTGTGAATTTGATCTCTTGAAATTTAAATATTAGATGTGGATGTGGTGAAGGCATCTAGTTGTGCCACTAATATTGTAAACAGTTGATAACTCTGCTTTTAGTTTTTAGTTGCTTGTGATTGATTTTGAGATATTATCATTCAGTAGTGGCATTTGAGAAATGCAAACGTACGGTTAAAGTAAAAAATGAAAAAGAACTTTGCCAGAAAAATGATCATTTTGATAACTGATCAATTGTTTCATGTTTTGAGCAGAAAACCCAGATATTGGATCCATCTTTAGAAATATTTGACTGCGTTGAACAGAGAAAACATTAATTTGAAGTCTGACCTCAGCATATTTCACTATATGTTTTAATGAGGAAGATGGTTTTCCTTTTTCATCCTTAAAAATTGAGGTGGTTGTTGGACTTGTAAATATTAACTTTACTTTACTTTACTTTGCTTGGCAGACGCTTTTATCCAAAGCGATTTACAGGGAGCTAGCGCTGGGTGTCTGGCTCAGGGACACACCTGGTAGAGGAGTCAGAGGGGATTCGAACCTGCGACCTCCTACATCCCAGTCTGACACTTAACCCATTGAGCTACCTGCCCTACCTGCCCTATTAACTGAAATACATAATTAGAAACATCCTATTTGTTACAGAGTGATGTGGTAGCATGAAGCCTCACTGTATTTACTTACTGTTCTATATTAGCAATACATAATATGTTATACCACTGAGCTGTTTTTGTTATTTCATGTACTTTTGATATTTCTACTGTTGACAGTTACTTTGCATTCAGTCTATTGCAACCACATGATTGAAATTCATTGTTGGACTTGTGAAATATCTCCTGTGTGGAAATGCTCAATTGAGCAGGTGTGCATGTCTTGTTGAATCTTTCCCAATATGATTAAAATGGTATGTTTTGGATTATGGTGTGTTTTTTGGCTTCCCGCCGGTTCTGTGTGTATTCATTTTGAACCCGTTGCTGTTTCTCTTTTCGTAAGCTGCTGGGCTGAATATCTTAGCTGGGAGCTGTGTGGCCTGAAATAGGCTGCAGTCAAGGAGCCGAAGCTGGACTGCAGCTGTTGACTCGTTTTCTTCGAAGTGAACTCAGTACACCTTGAATTCATAACGATAGGAACATCTGAGAGGATGGTTAAATTAACAGAAGAATTCAACTTTATTTTGAAGAAGGAGATAAGGAAATGTTTTGGAATTCTGCAGGTGGCATAGCATAAGATGCCAAAATAACCTCTGGATAAATAGATAAGCTTCTTAGTGCGGTCAAAAATTCAGACTACAGTATATTGTCCTATTGGCTCATCATGATTAAACATTATGTGTGTAATGTGAGCTGCATGACTTGTTTCGGGTCTGAAAATATTAAAACATTTTCAGATAAATTCATTCATATTTTTTTCTAGCTTTAAACCAATGGATTACTTCAACATTAGTTTATGGCTTTTGAAAGATCACCTTTTAAATGGGCAATAAACCAAAGTCGGTAACATTCATTATTACCACGAATCACAAATCAAAATCTGAGACATTTGGACCAGAAATATGTCTGAACATTTCAGTGTAAGCGCAGACAGAAACTGGCCATGGAAACTGGACTGTCTCTCCAGTAATAGCAAATCAGAAAGGAAGAGAATATGAATAGCAACCCATAACCCATCCCGAATTCTGCCCAATTTTTAGGGTGTTCCTAATGCAGCAAAGGCTGCGAGACTGTGTAGCCAAGGCCCTGAAACCTCAACCTTAAATCTGATGGGTGGATGTAAGATGAGACGGATGGTAGAATAACAGAGCGTGCATTTTGTTCACCCCCAGCCTGCAGTAAAAATCTCAGAGAATTACAGAGTGAGAGACAGTTTAACTCCTGGTCATAAATATGTGTTTGGAACATTTTCACTTTTTCCCTCCTTCTGTGCTTCTTCCTTGACGTCTCAGTTACTGTGTTATGTGGAGGCCGCAGTGTCTGTGTGTATGGGAGACTACAAGTTGACAAGATATTTGTCTTGTTTGTCCTATGCATTTTCACTACTGTACCATTTACTGTAGTGCTTTTAACCTTTTTTTTAACACCTCTCTTTTGCTAAATGCATTTTCATCCACCTGTTTTTATGTATGCAGAAAAGCAATAACCAGTAAGCCACATTTTGTACATGGATTTCTATATTATGACTTTAACAATGATTTTCTTATCACATCATTATTGTCTTCTACAATAGTTCAGTGACACCAACTTGTATTTCCTTAAAACAGCAGTAGATTTAAGCATCAATTTATCAATCTTTTGCCAGTTTTTTAGAAATATGTTTAAAATCTGTTCGATTTAGATGTAGCTCTCACCAACTCGCATCCACACACAGTTCTGTGATCTTTTCCCTTCAGGGTGTCCCTCTTTCTGTGAGATAAACGCCTAAACAGTGTGCACATACTATGTACTGTATGTGTGTTTAAGAGGGAGAGGTCTCCCTCCTTCCTCGTTTCCAGCCTGTGGGAGAGTCCCTACCCAAACCGCAGCAGGGTAATACTCACTTAACCCAAATCAGGCGCAATCAAGATGAGCTGGTCTGCAGCTGGGAGGCACCCAACCAATGGTGGCAGTAGGTGGGTGAGTGAGGAGGTGGATGGTTGGTTAGGATGATGATGTGGACACTGATGGCCAGGAGGAAGATCAAGAGCGGCAGCCTTTGTTGTGCCATCCTCGTCCTCATCTGGCTCCAACAGGGAGCGAATCAGCAGGGGGAAATTGGGGAAATCAGAGATGAGATTCTCCCGACATAGTGAAGGTTAAATGCTGTTCTGTGTGGTGTGTGTGTGTGTGTGCTTGTGTGCATGCACTGTCTGCACTTTCTGTGTGTTTTGTCTACATGTGATTGTTTCATTTGTGCTCCTCAGGCCCCTGCTGAGTCACTGGATCTGATCTTGTGTGATCCAGTGATTGTGTTCTGAGTTGTTTTCCTGATGTTTACATTGATGTAGGTACTGTCATAGCTTCAGGCCCCACAGGAAGACGCACTCACACAAGGACAAATACCAATGAATGTAACATACTTCAGGGCATGTGGCACGTATTCAGTGTACTCATATGCAGGGGTGTGTAGGTCCTGTCAGAGTTGTGTGCTTATTGGGGAGACATCTGTAAATAGGCCTTGACATGTATGTGCACACACATGTGCAGAGCAGGGTGGGACCATGTCAAAGTCTATAATCCAGGCGGTTTATTGAGCTCTGCTACAGCTAAGACCTACATCATGTCAAAGCTGTCTCCATTTCCTAGTTCTTCCACCCCTCAGAGCTTATCTCATTGCAGTTTGCTCCTCAGCAGCCAGGGCCTGCTCCTAATCAAACAGGGATTATAGCAACACTGTATTACTGAGATAAATCTGAATTGTGTATGGACTGGAGAGTGTGCGCTCCTGCATGTGTGTGTGTGCGCCATTTGTTGTAGCAGTCTTGATGTTGTTAAAGGCCCACCTTGAAGCATCTGCCATTCATTTGAAGTAGAAGACAAACATACTGATGAAAATGACTCTGACCACAGGATCATTTATGTCTGGATTTGTCTTTTTCCTTTCACTTCCTGACTCTATTTAAACTTTTTCTTTGTTGCTGTCTTTTCCTTATTTCTGGGGGGGGGGGGCTGCAAAAGTAGCAAATGGATCCTTATACTTTCATAGTATGTATGGATATCTGCATTTCATGTATTTAGATCACATGGACCAAATTTTAACCCCCAGCTACATCTCCACAATTGAATTTTACTTTGTTTAAACATGCTCTGTGTTGCCTCTGCGAGGTCACCAATCTGTACTGAGCCCCACTGAAGTCTTAAGAGTGTGTTTGTAGTGCATCTGTGTTTGATTTTACTTTTTTTGGATTCGCAAAACTCAGTATGTAAGAGCCATAACGCAGACTTAAGGCTTTAATTAATGACATTGCAGAACAATTTGTTATGAATCATCTCCAGAATTGATAGCTATGGCATTCCTGTATGCTTAGGCTTATGAAGAAGTTCTGATTAAATTCTAACAATAGCTGAGTTAAGGAAAGTTTGATTGTTAACATTTCTAGTCACTGATGTGACTAGAAATGCACCGTTTCTTATAAACTGACTTTCCAATAGGGAAAAGAATGCAAGTGGTCAGAAACTGAGACAAGTTGTAAACAAACTATACAAAAGATGACTAAAACAGTGAAAAGTATTTTTTAACAATAAGACCTGAACGTGTTCATGACTGAAGTTGAGTTCGGACGACCTTAGAGAAGACAGATTCTTACCTGCATTCTTTTATGACATGATCGAGTTGAGGGTTGGTGTGGAGCTGGGAGGTGGAGGTTCCATGACAAGGTTTTGAAGTGGAACAGCCCACAGATCAGCAGGGTGGACACCTGCCCCCTGAAGCAAGTGACCCAGAACCCCCCAAATCCTTCCTCACATAGCGGAGAGTTATAAACCTGCAGGAGAAGAATGCATGCTCATCCACACAATGTTTTTTTCTGCTCTGCTCCTCTTCCAACCTCCTAAAAGCTCGGACTCTGCTGGATGCACAAACCAGTTGTGTCAAAGCCTCTGACATTACATTTGGATTGAAATGTTCCTCGATTCCGACAGCAACTCATGAGATAACCCAAACTACCATGCTTTATTGTAACAAACGAATTGAGAAAATTGCATTTCAGGGTCTGATGTAAAGCTTTGCTGTGTTTCTGTTTTCTAATTTCCGTAGCTATTTTAATAGAAGTTTAGATGAACATGTGTTATCTTTATACATAAAATTATTCATAAGTTGTGCGAATTGAAAATTCTGAATCAGACGAGCTTGTCAATGACATCTTTGTCCAAAATATTAAAGTAAAATGTTTTTTACTTTTTAAAAAAACATTTTTCCGATTACTTTTTGATAGATAAGGACACAAGACATTTGTTTGTAATGCAAATTTTAAATCTGTAGGTCTTTTTTATTTATAAATCCATAAAGATGCACCAATATGTACCACTTTACACTAACTTGATGAGTGCCACTGTTTTCATTACTAAGTGATGATTTCTTGTTTTTCCTAAGTCCTCGGTTGAGGCTTTGATAAGATAATGGGAGCGTTTGCTCAGAAACACCTGACCCTTAAATAAGGTGCTGAGTGGAAGGCCTGGGCTGGGCTGCCAAAGACGTGCTCATACTCTGTTGACTTAAGCTTTCAGACTCAACCATCAATCATCCAAGTGTGACGGGTCTGCCCCTGAACCCCAGCCTACTTTATCTAGCAGTAAAGCCTCCTTGCTCAGCATGTGCATGTAAAGACCAGTCCTGATTTGAAAGAAGTAAATCACATTTCTATCTCTTCGCCTCTCGCGCTCTCTCGCTCTCGGTCTCTCTCTCTCTCGCTCTCTCTCGCTCTCTCTCTCTCTCTCTCTCTCTCTCTCGCGCTCTCTCGCTCTCACTGTGTTACAAAATTCAGTTCTTACAATCACACTCACCTTCTCTTTCTCTCTCATTGCCCCAGAAAGACTAAATCCTTCCTTCCTATTTTTTCAAAACCACTGAGCCATTTGGAAAAGGTTCTTCGTAATTATATTTAATCGTATGCGGCCGTCCCAATCAAGCCCAGCTCTGGTGATCACATTTGCATGGGTTTCAGGTTCTGCCCTTCATGTCAGTGTAGTACCCATGCAGGCTCCAGGGGTAAGGACCACCTGGATGACTTGCAGCTTCTTTCTCTGCCTTTTTATTTTCTTCTTTTTGCTTTGTCTCAGCTGGCATTGCTTTGCATTTAACTTAACAATGTAAAAGTGTGCCTTTTTGTTTTGTTTTGTTTTGTTTTATGCTACCTTGCTCAGCTTCAGTCTTACTTTCAACACTGTGAAGTGGACTGACTGATACCACACTTCTATGAAATTATGAAAATAATGAAGTTAGTAAGACTGTGTATGTAAAGCGTTTAAGCAGAATTCCCAGATGCACTGTCCTGCTAGGTCCAGCTGACCAGCCCACCCAGCCTGTGAGAGAGTGCGCTTTCATTTTTCTTCTCTCTTCAGATTGAAGAGGTCTTTGTGTCTTTGTGTGCGTGTGCGCATGTGTGTATACACATGTTCACATGTGTCACAGGAAAGCATCTTATGTTGGTGATCCCCTCTCCTCTCATTTTCCCTGGTGAAAGGCTGCATTATGACAGATTTCCATGACCTCAAGCCAGGGCCTTCACTCCCTTCATGGTGTGTGTGTGTGTGTGTGTTAGTGTTTGTGTGTGTACATACTGTGTGTGTGTGTGTATGTATTTGTGTACACGCATTATAACTGCTTTCCATGACCTCCAGCCAGGACCCTCCTCTGCGGCCTGCCTTGCAGCGCTTGTTTAGACAACAGTGGTGCACATGTTGGCTGAAATATGGCTGCTGTGCTCGTTTGCTCGGGTGAATTAAGCTACGGCATGTGTGCTTAAACCCAGACGGCAGGCTGATTTATCCATATATTTAAATGATTGATTTATAGTCATCCAGCCAACACTTGTTGATGCTGCGGATAGGGGTGTGCTTAAAGAGATGAGAGAGAAGAAGGACAGAATTCAAATCGGAGCAAACACAGCCTCACAGGTAGTGATATTTACACCATCCATCGTGCGGCTGCAGGGACATTATTCACAGAGGTGAAATAAATTATTCACAAGTATAGCTTTGCTTTGCACAAGATGGATACTTTTAACGATGTACTGATTGCTTTTTAACATACTCCATTTTCAAATGAGCTATAAAATTTTGTTTATTATGGTTCAGAACATGACATAGGTAATCTGTTTTAATGTCAGCAAAGCTGGGAAAAAAACATATGAAAACACGTCCTCCCATTTGCCATGATGTGTGTGTGTATATGAGGGTGCGTGTGCCAGTGTGTTTTATTACCTGTCTCATTATTAAATGTGTTGGAGCCCGGCTGAGCTGGGACAAAACATTCCAGCTCCTTTAATGTCTCCCTCTTGTCCCCCTCACTATTCTCTTTGATAATACTTTTCCTTATGAGCCCATAAAACCAGGCACTTTTTCACAGGACCACCTCTTTATTTAGGTCTTAACTTAGTATTGTAATATTTCTAGAATACAAGATGTAATGAAACTTTCTCTTGGGATTTTCAACACTCATGAATTTCCTAAAATAAAAAATAGTTTCTCTTTCCAGAAAATGAAGGAAACTTAAATTTGCAGTTGGAAATGTACATTTTCTGTATTGGCATTTGCCTAAATAAGATTTGTTAATATAGGGCTGCTATGACTATATTTAACTCATTAATGATTGTTAATTAACAATGTTGATACTTTTAAGTATCCTTTTGATTAATTATACTGTATTTTATATTAATTGATTCTGAAAAGTACTTATAGTTATCAAATAAATGTAGCTGAGGAAAAGTATATTTGCCTCTCAAAATGAAATCCCCCAAATTCTGTAAGTATAGTACTTAAGTTCTTATTTTTATTAATACGTTTAAAGTATATCCATTATAAACCACGTTATATCATCGCTAAGTTAAATAGCTGTACAATTTATAGCTTCAAAATCGTCTCCCTCGAGTGAGAGACAAATGTTCCTACTAATTAGTTCCCTTGTTTCTCGTCCCTTTCTATACTCAGTTTTTTTACTCCCTTTATCACAAAATCCCTTTATTCCACCTTCTCCCCTCTCCCCTCTTTCTATCCCTTTCCCCTCTCTCCAGTTCTCCGTCTGTCTCTTACGGGGTTGAGTTAGGCATAAGCGAATAATTAGGTAATTGCCCCCTTGATTGAGCTCAATAGGAAACATTTCAATTAGGCTAAAACTGCGCTAGGAGGAAGTAGGCTCTTACAAAGGGAAACATTCCTTGTCATGCAACTGTCAGCCCCTGAACCCACACCACGAGCCAGGATTAACTGGATACTAGAGAAGGAAATGCTGGGGAAGAGGGAGGGTGTTCGGCAAAACCACTGGGGGGAAAACATTGGGAAATGGAGTGGTGGTGGTGGAGGGCTTGAAGAACTGGTTGAGAAAGTAAGGGAAACAGAGGGTGGGGCTTTTAAAGGAGGAGGCACTGGTGTGGGATTGAAGAGACAGCAAGAAATGATTGCTGCAATTACGGCTATATTTAAACACGCCTTGCCTCTGATATGATTTTCTTGGTGATCCCTTGTCCAGATAAGAGGGAGACCTCTCTGCCTGCCCAGCCGCCTGTAACAAATTACAACCTCCCAGCCATGGAAGAGATGTAGTTCCTGAGTGAGCGGGTGGGGGAAAGTAAAAGAAATAGTGGAGAGCTCATATAGCTTGGGTGAACAACTCAATACCTCTATGAGATGGGTAAAACAAAACCCGAGTGGGCTGACAATAAGTAGCTGCAGGCGAATAAAAATGCTGCAGAGCACCAAAATAGTCTTAACTTTTTTTCTTTATTCAAACTGCACCTTTTTGCACAAAGTCTTGATCTGTAAACTTCAAGTATCCATTTATCCTTCAGCCCCAGCTGACATTGGTAACATCCAAACCGTAAATGTATCACCATAACCTGATGGTCTAATTGAGATGCACAGAGGTGTGTGCGGCCTGCATGCGAGCGTGTATTAGTGAGTGAGAGCAGTGTAGCTCGCCTACCTTTCTGTCATCACATTCAGCCTCATACATGGGCCATGAAATTGAGAAGCTGGGCACTGACCTCTAATAGAATACGGGTGCTTGTAGGTGTTTTATGTAGGTGTTAATGGATAGTGTGTGAATGTCTGTGTGGACAGGTGCTAACATGGAGACGTGGGGAAACTGATGCTTGTGTGTCTGTGTCAGTGAAACTCTTTGTCTGATAACCTGTGTGTGTGTGTGTGTGTGTGTGTGTGTGTGTGTATACATATAATATTCTGTAAATATTTGTATAATTAATATTATTATACGTTATGTTTGAATTTGTATGTGTCTGGCTTAGTTTGTGTTTGTTTATCTCCCTTAATATATGCCAATATGTCTGCTTTTTGCAAATATATCTAAAATATATTTTATGATAGTCTGTGTAACTGTCTAGTATATCTGAATTTAGATGTTTGGATTGGTGTGTATGTGTGTGAAGAGGCTCTGGCTTGAGCTTTTTCTCCATGTCCCTGTGGGATGCAGTGTGGTTAGGAGAGTAAACCATGGTCCATGTTAATATGTTTCCTGTGTCTGGGCCACCATACCTGTGTGGTTCACCTCGCCACACACAGTTTGTACAAATGAGCAAGTCAGACACATACCAGTACCTCTTTTAGTGAAACTGGAGTTATGGCTGGAGCTTGATGGATGTAGATCCATGAGGTATTTTGTCCTCTAAACAACTAATACGTCTATTGTTGTGTTATTATATTTAAGCATTTCAGTATCAACAAATTATATTTTGTCATGTTGTTGTAATGAATTAAAAGCCAATGGGGAAAAGTCACTTTGATTTCAGAATAACAGAAAGCTGCAGGTTTATGTGAAAGATAGATTTTCAATATTTTTAGGGCTGCACCTAAAGATCTCGCAGTAGTTTTCTTGATTTAAAAGATTCATTGTTATGTCTGTGAAATGTCAAAGTATTGAAAAAAAACTGAAGATGTTTATTTTACAATTGAATATGACCAAAAAGCTATACACCAATTCATTAGTAATTAGGTTATACAATTTAGGATCTTCTTGATTGTCTGACAAAAAGCTACAGCTAATCGCTTTGGAGAAGTTTAATCTAATTAATGTTTGGCAGTGATTAAATCTCAAATAGAGGCCGATTCATTTGCTTTCAGCTGATATAATTATTCAGGTCCTTGTTTCAGGTTTATCCAGTTTGTTTACACTGAAATAAATTATGTTCTGTAGTAAATCTTTTAGCACCAGTGCTAGTCTTCAGGATTTGTTTATAGCAGTTACACCAATATATCCTTGTGAAAGTGACAGTAATGTGTTGGTGTTTTTTTTAAATGCTCTGACTCTAACATCTTTTATGATACCTTGATTTCTCTTTAGTTCGTTTTTTTTTATCACACGCCTTCAATGTCAGTTACCCCTGCATTTAAATTGTGTTTACTCCAATAATTGGTAAGAACAGCAGTCATAAAAACTCAGGCCACCTCTTTCACCCTCACGGTGGCCCAGACAACAGCGCTGTGTTATGACAACTCCCAGCACAGCGCTGATTTAGCCAAGGCAGGACACACACATCCGCAGTTGTAATTCAGTAATTTGTGTTTGTGCATTCTGTGACAATTGTGACAAATGAGTGGCCTGGAGTGAAATGCCAACCTGCCCTCTCCCCCCTTGCTTCCTGCCTGGGCCAGCGCATGCCTACACTTTCACATTCAGGTGTACACTGAGCGGGTTTGCGTGCTGAGCATGAGTAGGCCAGCTGACAAGTGAAATGATTACACGGACGTGTTTATTTTAAATGTGATTTTAATTGATGAATTGTATCAACTCCACAGGCCTGTATGATAATTTTTAGCAAATTGGTGGCATGTCAACTTTGCTATATTTTTTTTCTTCTACAACAAATTCCTAAAGGGCTTGTGCACATAGTTTACATCCTTTTCAAAACACACATGCATACTCATAGACAGTGACCATGTAATCTACATAGCCCCCTCGTTTATATTTACTGGGACATTTTTCATTATAAGCTCATTCTGTCATCAATATATGCAGGGAAATTGAGGGTTTACATCGGAGCGGGCCTCAGCAGAACACGGAACTTTTTATGGAAGCCAGGCAGCAACAGGAGGAATCCTGGTAATGTTTTACCCACAAAATGAGTTCCATTCCTTTGGAAGTTCTGTGCAGAGTTAGGGATGTAATACTCATATGGAGCAGTTTATGAGGATTAAGAGATTTTATTTAGTCTATGGGGCCAGCGGGTCTCTGCAACCCTCCTCCATCACTACCCAGCTCTCCCAGTTGTTGGTTGGATGACCAACCAGTTACAACGTAGAGGAGAAGAACAAGAGGAGAGCCCTGAGACTGTAGAGTAGTGTTTTTGGCGGTGACTGTGTCTGTTTTGCGGTCCTATGTGCTAGCCACCCAGCCTGAGAGTCGGCACATTCGAGCTCTAACACCTGTGGCAGGTGGACTTTTGTAGTTTTGGGGTTTCTGTTGACTTCTGGCATTTTGTTCCTGATTCATTTCTGAAAAAAAAAGCAATTTTACATGGGGGCAAAAACGTTTCTTAATAATATGTAGTTTTTGTTTTGATGAGTGGTGTATTTGTTGTGTTTATATTTTATCTGTTGTCTGCAGGTTTGCTTCAGAATTTGTATGCGTGTGGTTTACCTCCATCTTTTTCCCAGAAGGAAAGGTCTCATATTCACACTCTAACTCGTCCTGGTAGAAGGTCAATTGCAACCAGTTGGCTGCTAGTCTGGTCCAAAGTAAACATTTGGAGAGAGGCGACTGTACAGTCAGGTAGCTGGGGGCTCTGAGCTGCACAGATTTGCTTTTCCCCTTCCTCTCTCTTCCTCCACCTCCCCCCTCTCCACCTCTATTCCTTCTTCATACATGGCGGTGGGCCACATTCCCCTAAGGGCTATAGATCGCCAGGGTTCCTGCTTTTTGACTGGGCTTCGTGAGATGTTCTTTCTCTTGGGACCCGCTCTCTAAAGCGTCTGCCTCATTGGCCTGCCTGCCTGCCTGCCTGCTGTGGTCTGGCTAGTTTAAGAGCATTTGAGGATCACATACTGACACAAGCCAGCTCAGGCCTACTTAAAATGTATATACATGAACACAAAACACCACCAAGTACCACCTTTATTATTGTGTGAGCTATTAGGAATATGGTTTTCATTTAGGGCTTCTCATGCCAAATAGGTTTATTTAAGTCTAAGGAGAGGCTAGTTTTGTTCTGTGTTGCAGGAGAGGGAAGGTCGGCTGCAGATTGGCTGTGAAGTGTCGGCAAGCACTTCAGGCCAAAGTGCTCGCTCTGCAGCTTGTAGCCTTTTGAGTCTGATGGCAGGCGACTCTATTAACTGGGGCTGGGGAGCAGTCTGCACAGGCCAATTTTGCCCACATTAATCAAACTCACATTTCCTCACATCAGCCTGTGTGCCTATCAGCAGGGCTGGCTTGTTAGCATAATGAATTCAGGTGATTTTTACACAGAGGGTCACAGTCTGCTAAAAGTGAATTCAATATGTTTGAAGATGGATAAAACAAGAACTAGCTTTCTTCTTGCTGTACTTCATAAATTTCCATTTATATGTTTTCCTCCTAAGTCAACATTTTTTCAGACAGCAGTATAATTGAAATTATTTACCAGGTGTCATTCACATTCTTGATATCAAACGATCTAAAAACATCTAAGTGTCACATATTTGTTTTGTAGTATTTGCCCCTTCCTGATGTTATTTTTTTTTTGCATATTTGCTACATATAACTCATTCAGATGTCATCTAACAAATTAAAATATTCCACAAAGATAAGCAGAGTACATACAAAATTTAGTTTTTAGGCGATCATTCCATTAGATAAGGGGAAATAAACTGTCCAGACCCGTTAGGACCTAGGTAGAGCCGTCCTAGAGAAGCGTTTATGGAGATTATGTCCAAATGGTATTCTGTGTCTGAGATGAGTTTTTTCTTTTCAGCAATATTTCCAGGATTGGGGGGCGGGGTGAGGGGGGGTGAGGGTCATCGCAGAGAGACGGGGCCAGGGAGTTGTGGAGGTGGTGGGAAGGCTGTCTGCCAGAGTGAAAGCATTCAATCAGACAGTGGGAGAGGGCTTTGCTTTGCTCATACAGGTGCTTATAATTTGCAGTGTGTGATTAATCATTGTTGTGTTTCTGGGTGACATCTTGTTTAATGGATCTGTCCATCTCTCTTCTGTCACTGTTGTGTGGAGGTCGGCAGAACGTAGCATACATAGCTTTCAGTGCTGACATGTACACCTATGCACACACAAACAATTTGACATCAAAATTGACTTAGTTGTGATTTCTAGTTAGTCTTTGTGCTTCGTGCTCTCTCTTGACTGATGTTAAAGTCGATGTACGAAGTAGCCAAATGCAACATGTGTGCGAGCCCACCAGCTGCCACCACACAGAGGCGGCGGTGTTTTCCCTGTATGTTTGCTTTGGGTGGAGGGCAGCCTGGCTGGTCAGCATGGCTGTAAATCAGAGTCTTCCTGATGGAACCCTGATGGAACCCTGATGGACAAGAACATAATCTGTCCCTAGTGTGTCATTACACTGAACCTCCCAGATAGCTGCAGATCCTGCTGCTCCTCTCATCTCTTCCTGGCCTCCACACACGCACGCAAACCCACACATACCTGCATCTACACTAAATGAGCCAGGGCAACCTTCTGGAAACCAGAGACACTAACGGAGACACACATGTTGAACATAAGAACATAAACCAGTTGAGCCAGTGTCAAGAGTTCATCGACAGCATCTGTCATAGCAAAGCCGTTGCCCAAAAAGCATTTGCTACTCTTGCGCTGTGATCTCGCTTTTGCTTCAGATGTACACAGGATATGCAACTACTGTTGCCAAACTGACCTCAGTAATAGCTTAACATAGCAGTAAAGTGACTAAACTGACAGACATCTTTAGGACATGTTGGGATCAGTCCTAAGACATGCTGCACATGAGCCTCCACACATTGAAGGAAGCCCAGGTGTGTTTATGGCTTTATGAACCTTCACATAGCTAAATCACAAAGCTAAAAGAAATGGTCTCTTTCCATCGGAAAATTAAAAATCCAGATATCAGAAGCATGTTTAATTTAATTATTTGAAGGTGAACAGCCTTTACCTTTGGAGATTCATATTTTCTTATCTCAATTGATTCCATTTCATCAGATGCTATTCAAATAATTCATGTACATTTTAGTTACACCTCCTTTTAATTGTATTACTATGGTTACAGTGTGACATTCCTCCTCATTCAAAATCTTTTGCTGACATTTTGGAGTTATTTCAGCTTTTCTGACAGAATCAAAGCGGCCACCTTGTTAAGGCACGGTTCAGCTGGAGTTTACCCAAGGAACCCATTGAGCTACCAGGCCGCTGGTAGCTCAGTGGGTTAAGTGTCAGACTGGGATGCAGAAAGTCGCAGGTTTGAAACCCCTGACTCTTGATTTAGTACTACAAGGTGTGTCCTTGAGCCAGACACCCAGCGCTAGCTCCTTGTAAGTGGCTTTGGTTAAAAGCGTCTGCCAAGTAAAGTAAAGTAAAGTAATGGAAAATATCTTGACCCCTCAAATACAGGATGATGGATCTGTTTCTTTTGCATGTTGCTGAATTTCATTAATGGTTTCACATCCGAAGATGTAAAGGGAAAAGGGGAATCTTACTTTGTTTTCTCTAGTTTATTGCCTCTCTTGGTTTTCATGTCTGATTATCAATGTAGCTTTATTTTTGAGTTTAATTTGTATTTCTACTATCTTTTGATTGTTCAACTACCTTCTGCAACAAGTCTCTTGCAAAACAAGAAACCGGAGAACCAGGGCTAAAATCTGATGCTATCATGAGAGGCTGGAGACAAAGGAGTGGATGTGCTTCATTGACAATGAATTGGAGACTTATGGACTCAAAGTATGTTTGCTTGACCTTTTTCTGCATCACCCTGGTCACTGAATCAGTCCAGAAAAAAACAGTGTGTCATTCAGTGCCAATGGAGCAGTTCCACGGTTTGTCTCTCTACTGACAACTGCAGAGTGTTACCTCTCATTTTTTCATAGAGCGACATGTGATGTGTGCAAATCTTGACTTAACTTTCTAAGACAGAGTAATGTCAGGTTTGTTGTAGTTTTCTTAGTTTTACATCTTTTTCCTGCAGTAGTGAGCACGTAAATAACCAGTTTTTGAAGCTCACTCCATCTGTTCCCCTGTTTGTAGAGGTATAGTCTGTTTGTGTATGACTTAGACAGCACTGACAGGCTGAGGGTAATGCCTGTATTGTGATTAAGCCTGAATATAGTTTTTCTTTGTACTGGTTGAGCAATATGGCACAGGGCCATTGGCCAAAACAAAAGCTGTCAGGGATGCCCTGTCACACAGTGAGCCATTAAGCCTGCCTGCCCGCAATAATTAATTACTTCAATTCAAATAATGTTGACGAATCGCAGACATAACGCATAACACAGTTGTGCTGCTGATTGCATAATTATTGCATCAAACCACTGCAGTATGTAACATAATCACAGTCTCTCATCGGATCCAAACCAGCAGCGTACATCTGTGTTATGCAATGTTTGGAAAGTGACACGATGAGCTTGCTAACAATATGTGTGAAGCTTCTAGGCTTGTGTAGGGCCTTGACTTGTTCTAGAGAGGGGACAAAAGAGCCATGTTGTGTTTGTACAGGATGGACCCCTTCCCTTAGTTTTCTTTTCTTCTGTGCTCGGCCATATTTTCGCTGTGTTTTATCAGTGACGGCTGAATGCATTTACACTTTGGTAATAGCTTCCTTCCTTAAGTCAACTTAAGACTAGAGTGAACCATGCGGGTTCTTAACTGAAGCTGCAGCCACAGGTCCTACCCCTGCTACTGCTGTAGCCATGCAGCCCTTCTTCTTTCACCCTTACGCCTGTCAGCCAAACCAGTATGGAGAAGACAGACCACCCTGTCAGCTTATTCACTCTCTCCCCTAGTGTATTACCTCTACCATGGACAGTTTGTGGACTAAAAGATTGTATCACTGCTTAGGAATGTCCGCTGGTTTCTCAGTCCCTGCATCATTTGCATTTATCTACCTTGCAGTCCTTTTCTTTACCCACAAAGATGTTTGGAGAATGTCCCTGCCATGGTGTATCCTGAAATGTCAGCCAAAGAGGAGTTTCTTCCAGGTGGCTGGAGTCCTGGTCCCAGAAAAGATCTCTCTCTATTTTCAACTCCAAACTACATCTCATGCTTGTGTGCAGCAAAGTTACAGCTTTAGCTTGAACATGACGGCTTTTGAATCTTGAAATCTCTCCCAGAAGATTGTTGTTATGACGAGCTGATGGTCAACAGTGAAAGTGGTGGTCTTCTCTCTCTTAAAGATGTGCTATTGGCTGAGAATGTCTATCCAACATGCTCTAGACAGCATGCAAGCAACGGGGAGCTTCAACGTATCCATAAGACAGAGGGTCTTAACAACTAATTAAAGAATTTACTGCCTCACTAAAACACCATTATTGCAGTTGCCTTCCAATTATTGTCTCTATTATCAGCTTTTATGGACTCAGGTGAGCTTCTGGACAAAGTTGTGCTCATTTTGGCCGAGTGGTCAGCTCGGTCCCTCTGTGAATTAACAAGGTGGTATGTTACAGCCATGAAGTGGTTAAGATATTTTAAAACGCCGAAAATAAAGTAGGACCATCCCATTTCAAATGTGACCTTAGTGATTAATAATTTGTATTTCTGTTTTTCGTGTTACATTAAACTGAGTTGCTTTTGCAGCTGCTTTTCTTCTCTCTCAGGCAGAAAGCCAACCTTTGTGTGGTTCTCACATGTGCTTTCGATCTCTGTCTCTGTCTCACCTCGGCGTGTATTAATCAATCTGTCTCCCCTTCGTCCACTAGGTGACAGTAATGACACAGCTCTCCCCTCTGGGAGTTTAGGATGAGCTCTCTGTTTACACAAGGTGAACTTGCTGAAGACTAAACTACTACAGGCAGGCTGGGAGTGTCAGCGGTGGTGGTGGTGGTGACGTCATAGTGGTTCTGTCTTCAGTGTCCACTTACTACCTATTTAATATTCTCCTGCACATTAGCAGCATCATGTCAAGGCTCACCGTGATGAGCCATTCCCTATGCTCTGCGTAAGGTAGCAACAGAACCATCCAAGATTTTATTTAATTTTGTATCTGTAAGTTGTATTTAAAGGTTTTCCAGGACTAATATGTCCTTCTCAACATTTTTCAATCTGATGCAACCTCCTGGTCCTGTCAAAGAGTTTCCAGTACTGCTCCCCACATGTTCCAGATGTTGGTTTGAAACACTTTTGAATATATCAGTGATTCTTGAATTTAGATATTTCCAGTAGATTTGGTCAACGTTACAAACTATCACGCTTAGTGATGGCACCTGAACATTTAGATGCAGGGTCACGGATTTGCCTTTTCAAAATATCTTTAGTGTTTCTAGAAACCTAGATGTCCATGATGTTTATGTTATGATCACTATATATTTTTTGTGTTATTATTATTGTACATCAGATGACTTTTACTCCACATAAGTACCACTGCTAATAGTATATGCTATAGTTTAGAATATTTTTTTTACTTTATCCTAATTTAACTAATCTTAACTTTTCACCTGTGGGCTATAAGCTTTAGCTTCATTCATCAGCACTTCAAGGTCTGAGATGTTTAGCCAATATGCATCTTGAGAGTGAACAGCGAAGAACCCCAGAAATCTTTATTTACACAAACCTGCGCCATGTTTGTATTTTAAAAAATTTAACAATTATGTATTTTGTCATGCAGTTGTACTGATGATTTACTTTTATGCTGATCTAAGACAGAAGTGGTCTGGCTATGATCTCATAACATTGTTTATGGGTAAACTGAATTGATCTTTTACTTCCACAACTGCTGACCGTTTAGGAAATGTAGTTGCACATCTCTGCTTGTCCTACTAAGTTTACCATCTCAGGTTAGGGTGGTATATCTGGTGCAGGTGGCCTGTTTAAAACAAATAAAACAACAATGAAACCAAACTTAATTATTCTCTGGTTATTTCACTGTTTAAGAATTAAACTTAGCGGCGGTATGAGAATAAGCCCCCTCGTGCATGTGTATTCATTGTCCTCCTAAGCACGAATGTCTGGTGTAATCATTGCTGGGAATGACTGCTGAACACCTTGCGCAACAGTTGTTCAATAGCAGCATTTTTTTTTTCAGTTTTCCTGTCCAGTGTCATCATTTGATAGTGTAAGGGCAAAATTATTCAGCACGTTCGGACTAGAACAGCGTGGGCTGATAACCACAAAGTGATGTGTATTCAGAGAGGCCTCACTAAGCATACACACACGTCAGCTCGCACACCAGGTCACACATTAATAGACTGACTTGTTATTCTAACGTATTGATGTCATTTCCCAACTGTAGTCAAATATTAGGACACGTAGAGCCCATTTCGGTGACATCTGTTCCGTCAGTTAAAAACATCAACTTAACTGTGATGCAGGAAAATAAACATTATTTCTCCATTACTGTTAGATCTCTCTGTTTGCAAAATAAATGATAGCGAGAGGAGTTTGGTGTGGGGACAAGCTGTTAGTGTTTTCTTACTGTTTTGGTTACCTGTAATCTCTCCTCGATATTCCAATTGAATAGATTTACCATAAATTAGATTTGTATGTTGTTCTTTCAACTAGATAAACATTTGTCATTTGATTATCATTTATTAATATTGTAGCATAGTCACTCTTTTTTTTCCACTTTAGTTTGTGTAATTACAATCTAGTGTTCAAAGTTTTGCTGCCAAACAGAAAAGGGCTGTGAAATGTGTAGTTTCAGGCTGTAGTGATGTGGAGGTTTGAAATGGCAGACAGGTGAGTTTTAGAGAAAGTACACAAAGCGGCCGTGGCAAACAGAGTAAAATAACAATGCTTTTGCCAGGTGCAAACATTGTATGCCATGTCCTGTCAGGTCTCTTATATTTATTTGAATTGAAGAATTACACAGGTTTCAGATGATTGGCTTGTAGAGGCAATTATATAATAGCTACAAGATGTGTCTGACAAACGTGGGGACAAAATAAACATCTCAAGCATTTTAGGTATATAAAACAAGGACTTGACGTGTATCTGTGTTAAAATACTGGCATTTCAATGTCATGTCTGTATATAAAACACTGATCTTTCTTTTCCAGGAACATAGGCTGTAGAACAGATGTTTTGCTAAATAGCCTATTATTGTTTGATTTATTATTGTCTTGATTTTAATAAGTCTTTTAGAAAGAAATTTTTGAAGCAGGTGTTAGAAGGGAAAATGTTGAAAATGTCCTCTACTTCCTAGTCAGTAAAGAATCTCACCCAGGTGAGGTGATCTGGAAGTTGAGTCAAAAAAAACTGGATTTTTTACTTGTTTAAGACGATTCACACCTCTTCCAAAAAGCTTGGTTGTCTAAGGAAAGTTGGTTAGCGACCTTAACTTTGTTCCCTGGGGTCCCTTTACCTCTCACCTGACCGGAATATGCTCATTAAATGGACAAGCAAAGGATGAAAGTCACTGGGATCTAATGGTCACTCAAGCTCTTCCTTTAGGCATCACCTCCCCGGTGAGGGTGTGATCTTAATCTTCCTGGCGCTGGATGAAAGGGCACCATAAAGGAAACATTTGTTGAGCTGGAGGATTCTTCAGCTTGACCTTACCTCACACCTCTTTCAAACCTGTCAAATCTGTCTTCTCTGTCCAAAATGTGTGTCATAGACAAACCAATTTCCCTTTTTGTATCTTCTATTTTCTGCCCCGTCCGAGTCTGATAGTAATTTATCATAAAAAATCTAAATTTGCTTCTATGAAAATAGTTTGTAACCTGCTGTATTTCCCTTTACGGTGGACATGTTGTCTGGATAGCTGGTGGAGATTTTGCTAATACGAGCCCTATAGTGGACATTTGAAGAAAATGAACTGGGTAACTGGTTACCCTCTAAGGACTCAAATAAATTTTTCTGTTCATCTTTTTCTGAGTGAAAAACGAAATCAAATACATGATATAGTCATCTCAAAGAGCCCTTAAGATAACTTGCCATGATTAACGGACCACTCGGTTGTATTCTTCTGACAAGAGCGGTTGGCTTTAATTAGTATATGTTAATTTTTGAAAAGCTCTCAACAGTGTTCATTGCTTTTAACATGTAAGCAGGTCATTTTCCATTTATTTTTTATGGGCTGAGAAGTAAAAATGATAATATTTCAGAAAAAATAACCAAAATTAAGCTTTGTAAACCACTCTTGTAGCATGATTTTGCATACAGCTGGTGATATTTGTAGAGTTATATTTCAATCTTATACCATTTGTCAGTGGATTTTACAGCTTATTTAGATGGTAACAGGTGTCCTCAAGGATTTGTTTAAAAGTAATCCTCATAAAAGGAATCGGGCCAAGATGACACAGAGCACTTCCTCTCAAACATCAGTTACACCAGGTTTTGCATCCAATTTGTCCCCTTTTTTCTGCTCATCTCTCTTCCGCTCTGCTCGTAGATATATTTGCATCAGATGGTTGTGGAAAAAAAAACTGGGATCACAGGTGTCAAAAAGAAAGTGACAGTAATGGAGGAGGCAGGCTTCGAAACATCAGTGCACTGTCTGCACGGTCTACCTACCAGTCTGTCACTAACTTGTCATTAGCAGACGTTAGCGAAGGTCTAACCCAGTCAGTCGCACATTCACCTCAGACACACACCTTTTTATATTTTCATTAACCTTACAAAGTTCATCTCAAGGATGACATACGGGGACATACCCAAGCTGTCTCAGCATATACTGTATAAAACCACTGGAAAAAATGTGCCATGATTCATTTCTTCGTTTTGAGAACATTCATATTTTCCTTTAATGCATGTGGTGGCTTGAGGTGTATTTTCATAGTTGGTAAATGAGTTGGCAATACATAAAAATGTAATATTAACATTATTTTCACTAGAATACATTTAAATGAGCAGCTGTGTTAGAAATAATAATAGATTATTATTTTAACAAAAATTGTACTTGTTTATGTAAAATAAACTTTGTCTAGTGTGTAGACCTGCCCCCCTAAAGTGATAATAGACAAAACCGCAGCACCAAACACAGGTCTGTTGAATGATGGGTTACTTGCATCCATCAAAACTTGCTTTCACTGAAGATGGCTCATCCTATGTTCTTTTTAAAGCAAGTAGGCTTTTTCCTGTGCAGAAGAATGTTTGAGAGGTTTATCGGGATGCTGCTGTGATCCTTAGACCAGAAGTCTGATGGCCCGTATCTGTAATTGATTGCTCTCTAACTCTTTTCCTTTCTCGCAAGACTTTAAACGTGAAATCCCTTCACATAACTAGTTTCTCAACACCGCTATTTGGGTAAATTCAATTCAATTTTATTTATATAGGAGGTAGGGGGGCAGGGCTACACTAGGTTTAGGAGATAAACCTGAGGAAACCTGCTCTCTTTTCCCTTTCCGGCTGGTTTCAAGTTTATTTTACCTTCACTAATTTGCTGCTAATCGATTCATCCAGCTGTGACAGACGAGCAGCGTTAGATAAAGAGCATAAATCACCTTTAGTAATAGTTGCTTCCTTCCACATTAATGGCATTGTTTTTGTTTAATTTACCAACTTATACTATGAATGATGAGCATTAGTTTTGCCACAACCTCCCTCCCACCACAAAGCGATTTGTCATTATTGTATAAAAATGCTTTATAGTCCATTTTAATTTTAATGTGATCAGTTTGGAATCATATTACTAGCTGTTTCCTTAAAAACAACGTTGGCTCCTTTGTATTATTTCATTATAATAGAACACCTCATTTGGTAGTAACTATAGTTTACTGCCTGGCGCAAGCAGGCAGGCCTCATGTTATTTGGTTACCTCTACTGTGAGGTTCCTCATCCCACCCATCCACAACTGCAGGATGAACTAGTAGTAGTTATTAGTGTATTGTTGTCTGTCACAGCTTACTAAAATATAAACCTACAGGTTCCCTGTTCCACACAATCATGCCGATATTGGGTAAAATACAGATGAATCTACAGTTCTCATTTAAGACGAGCTCAACTATGCTCTTTGCAATCAAGTGAAGCATGATTTGTTTTTGGTTTATTGCCAAGTAGGCTTCCAGATACAAGGAATTAGTCTTGATGAGTTAGTGCAAAAAGTAATGATAATATACAAAGTGAGAAAGAAGTTATGTTTTTTTATCTCTTCACCATTCTTCATCTTCTCACCTTTACTTCTGTCTGAGAATGAAAAGAACCTGAAATTAATCAGTTTCCAAATCGGACTGCCCGTCCCAGTCGCTGATGGATATCACGTTGGCTTTGTTACTGCACATGACAAATTGCAGGGGAGCAGCAGCTTACAGGGCTTGTTTAGCATTCCAGAGTCGATGTGTTTTGAAAAGTATTAATGGAGGACATGGAGGCATGAGATATCACCTGCAGGTTCAGTCAGGAGCTCCTGTCAAAACCGGAGCGGGCCTGTGAGGTGAAGCTCTGTTATTATGACACTCGTATGCCTCATCTCACACCTCGAAACCACAGGACGAGCTACGATTTTCTGCTTTGGCACTCAATGAACCAAGAAATGCATGGTGTAGTAACATTTCTTTAAAACAATTACCAAAATCTAGGTTTACTTCTGAAATGCATTGTTTAAGTCTAGCTTTCTCTGCAACCTTACTTATATTTTGTTAAGAATGAAAAGTACATCTCATCTGTAATTGCTGTTACAGTTCACCTTCGTACATCAAAAAGCAAATATTTGAATGTTACAAATAAACATTTCTTTATTTAATAAGAGTAATTAAGACGCAATTAATAACATATTATAAGGAAAATGGGTGGTAAGCATTTATCAGGTCAAATAAGCATGTGAAGTAAGCAGCTGGTATGCCTGCTGTGTTTTAGTCAAATGAACTGCTTCCTGTTGTAGTGACCTTCTCCCTGTGGTTGCTGGGAATTACAGTCATTCAGTGTGTGTCTTGGCGTGATGGATGACACCTGCAACCATTGAGCAATCGCTCCCTGACGCGGTATTGTTTTCTTTTTCACTTCTGCGTGGGAGCAAACTGCGTACATTCCTGAGCCAAAACCAACTCAGATAATTATCTCATCTGCATGATGTATGATCTTCTCCTCTTAGAAGATAAGTAATCAGAAGGCCTGGCATGTCTTAGTAAGGCGGTGGCAATAGGAGTGCTACTTGTTGGGGCCACCCCAGAGATAACATTAAATCACACCAGATGAATTCTCAGTTTTTAAAACCAAATCTCATTGTTTCAGCAATGTCGTCCTTTTATCCAGTACTGCAAAATGACCTGAGACTTCGATGGCCAATAAACTGCTACACATGACCCTCTCTGTACAGTAAGAAACCCAGGCATTTTATCATATAACATATAACTGCGCTGTAACATCAAAGTAATATCCATCTGCGCTGTTGCATCTCTTTTGTTTCCACAGTACATGTTGCCAGGACATGGTGCATTTGTGGCAAATAGCGGTCTTGTAAAATTATGCACATGTAAGAGTGCGTTTTAATGGCTGCGTTCCAGACACTCCCTTGCCATTAGCCCTTGTGCCTGACTGTGTGTTTGTGTCTGCAAAGGACTGGGTGACAAGCCCTGTCAGCATCATTGTGGTTCAGATACCTTGCCTTCAAATGAAGGAATTTTCCAATATGTCACTCACAAAGTCATAACATCAGCCAGACAGGTCACTCTATTACTCCGCTCATTCTCGCAGCTAGAGGAGAAGGTGGGTGTTTACAGGAGATGTTGCAGCCAGACTGAAGCAGTGGCAGGCTAGACAACGCTGTAGCATCATTGCTTTGCTTTGCCCTCTCCATGCTCAGTGCCTGTTGATCAGAGGCTTTCAAGAGGTGTGAAGTGCTCCCAAGAGTTTGTGGGTTCAATGCTGCTGTGCTCTATTATTATACAGTAGTATGTGCTGACAGCTAGAGTAGAAAAGCATGATGCACTAGGGCACAGTGGAGTAAGAAGCTGCCTCTCAGTGGTGTTATGCATTTAGAGATTATGTATTTGGTGTCATAAGGCCTTGAAGCAGAGACTGTTTCACAACAGATCACCATGAAATCTGAATCAAATTAAATGACAATACGTAACAGCCTTTATGTAACAGTGAATTATCAACACTGGAGCAGAAAACAAAAGAGTCATTAAGAAGACGTATCAAATCTCACTGCAATGCAGTGACAGGTTGCATCTTTTGTGAACCTGCTATCTAACATAAATACAGTAATCTCTTCTTCAGGGTTTTGTTTTGGTAAGCTGAATGACAAGGCACAGAACAGCATTGCTCTCTTGTGACTCATGTTTTCTTGAGTGGAAAAACTGATGCTTTTTTGACCTTTTGACTACCTGGCAGTCCTCAAAAGGCATTGAACATGAAGACATGAAGGAAATGATGATCTAATATAGTAGTTATTAACCCTATCAGTGTCGCTAAATTATTCATAAATAGTTTTAGAAACTATGCAAAGTGTACAGCGTAGAGCACAGGATGTCATTCAAAGGCTAATTAAGGTTTGTACACTTTGTCCTGTGTTAGTCTTTCTTTGAGCCATTGTAGCTTCACCTTGCGTTCATGGTTCTCAAGATGTCTCTTCAAGAAGGGCATTAGGCAAATACTAAAATAAACACAACCGAGTTTTGCGTTCATGCTTGTCATCACTTAATCCTTGAGCCACTGGCGTCTTGGAGGTGCAATGCATCGAGCATTTCTGAATTCCATTAAACTTTTTCGTACTTTTCGATGACAGTGGCTCAGTCTAAAACCTGAGTTTTTTTTGTGACGCAATTGTTTTGATTTTGTCAGGCTTTTTGCTATAAGTGCACAAATGTGTCGCGTCACTGTCACTCTTTTATTGTTTTCTTTTCCCAGGATCTGCTCTCCTACTGCTACATCACCTGTTGAAGCATGTTCGTCACTTCCCAGCATCTTTTTGTTTGCACAGGCTGATGAGGCAGGCAAGCAGGTTTAGTTTTATCAAGTAATCTGATCACTTGCTGAAAGATCTGATGCCACTCAGCCACTCATCTTGACTGCGTGTTTACAAATAGCAAGGCTCGACGTACTAGCAAATTATTTATGCAATGCAGCCCAGTATTCGTCTTTTCAATGCTGTATCATTATTAATCATGGATCATCATGGACAGATGGAATTTAGCATGACTTTGCCCACTGGTAGCTTGGTTCAATAGTTGTTTCTCGTCATACATTATGATGGAACTGTAGACAAAGTCATTTTTCTGTGGTATTTCGCTTGATAATTACTTCCCTGGAAAAACCCCAGAGGACACACACTTTTATAGACAATATGCTTAATTGAGCAAATTAGAAAGAACCCATACTGCACAGCAGCTGTGTACACACGGTGGAATCTGCTAGGAAAACCCTCAGAGCACCACTAAAGTGATGCTGTGGGAATCATAAGTTTAAAAAAAAAGGAGTCAAAAGGCCTCTGTGCCAAAGCAGTGGCTTCTCAACACACATGCTCATACTTAGCATGCATTTGAAACCTGAGTGTCTCACACTGATCACCCATTTGCATGAATTCTCCAGGTGCTGGCACATTGCTGATGTATGATGATGGAAAATGTAGGGACCTCTTAGGAGCTACGAGTGAGAAAACATAAGACCACTTTTCACCAACGTCTTTTACAATGGTCTGATATATGCTGACTGTAGTTTGAAATTAGTATTTGGACAGTTCTCATATCAGCAAATATAAACTCCAAACCAACAAAAATCAGATTAGGCCATTCATGATCATGAAACCAGCAACAGATCCTTTTAAGTTGGCAGAGTCATGATAAGGCTCTTGTAGCAACAACATTTTAATAGTGCTGTGTTTACACGGTGCTATTAGAAAAAGAAAGGGAAACTAGCTCAAGAACATTCCCTCACTTATGCTTTGGTTAGTTGTCAGGCAACTTGTTCAGTTATGGTCGAAGTAGAATTCCAAAGAGTTTGCAGAGCTTTTCTTGCAATTGTATGTCGCTGTACGTGACGGCAGTCATTTTATAACAATAGGTGCGTGACAGAAATCTTGTGACAAAGACAAAGGTTTCAGGACATTTCATTAATGGGAGCCATGGTTTTGCTATGCATTAACTGACAAACTTTATTTTGTTGTTGGTTTGTCTGAAAAAGCAAAAGCATATTTGATTTACAGTTATTTTACTTTATCTGAGAATCTCGTATGGACAATGTTTACTATTTGTGCTCGAGTACCCTGAATCAGTAATGCTATCAAAGACTTGACAAGGGTTATATTATTTATTGATGCACTTGATTTTGTTCATCCACAGAGAGCAGTTAAAGAACATGAGAGACTAGAGACTATGCGATAAGCCCATTATTCATAAATACTGTGCTCTGTGATAGATAAATCTTTTACTTCTTTATAACATAGGTACATTCGGTTTTTCATTTCTATGTATTTAATTTGTGTCTTTTGGTTATTGTAAATGGTTTCTAATTTTGTTTTTTGGTTTTCTGGTTCCGGTCTCATAAACGTGCTGCTTTTCTGTGTTTGATATTTTTTACTGTTTATTTTTATCCTCATTTTATACTGTATGTATAACTTACATTCGCCTAAATGATGTCTGTTTTAATTACTATAGCTATGATAACTGTCTGTTTTTACATCTTAGGTCTGGTGGAGATCTGCCTGATGCATCCCCTTGATGTGGTGAAAACAAGGTATGCCACACATTCACCTAAAAACTTGCACATTAACTTATTTTGCATAACTTTACTCGAGGTATAAGACACTTGGAGGGATGCTTTTTTTAATTTAACATCTGTGTTGAATCCTCTTGGTGGGCATTTGGGTCTGTAGTGACGTTCCGAGCATAGTATGTTTTTCTTTCACAGCTCGGATGAGTTTTGCACTTAAATTTAGCCCTAATGCTCACCTAGCCGTGGAACTTTTTTTAACGTTAATAAAAAACTGAGCGCTTTTTTCTGGTACACGCTGCTGAACTGGTTTCCTGAAATAAATGTGAACTCGCAGAATAAATCTGATGTTTTTAAATGTACTTGCTGTGTTTAATTACTTGTTTACCGTCACCATCTCCTGTTTGAGCGGCAGCAGTCTAGAGCTGTGGAGTGATCAGGAGCCTCACACCAAAGTGTGTCAGCCAGTCATAAACAGATCGTGGGCTACTACTAAAGCTTTATAGTCCTTCACAGGCCCAGCCAGGACCTCTGGCTTTGTTCTGAGCTCCCCTGCCCTATTCACTACTTGTCAGTAAATTGTAGTGCTCTTTCTGTCATTTACGGCAGCAGTTTCTTGGTAAATAAATTGCCGGGTGTGCCTTTAAAAAAAAAAAAAAAAAAACAGTGAGATGGTTGCACTTTGAAGGCAGTGCCACCACAAGAACGCAGAAGGAAGCATAGCGATAAAAGCCAAGAGTGCGTGGTGTTGTATTAGTCGATATTTGATACTTTGAAGGCACACTGTGATTTATGGTAACGTGTAGAAGGTTTGGGCTTTATTACAGGTACGTCTTGAGCTCTGCCATGTCCGTCCTTACATGGGGTCAGGGTTAAAAGTGCACTCGCTGTTTTTTTAGTAATGCTTTTCCTTAAAAAGTGGTAAAACCTGCTCTAAAACTAGACAGGTTTATCTGTTTGTTTTCTGTTTGCATCACCATGTGTTTATGTTGATGGGTGTTGTGTTGCTCAGAATCGGTCTGCGTAAATGGATCCATGCAGCCTTTTGGTCTTGGCTCACATTATACTTTCAACAAATGCTGGACAGAATTATAGTCTGTTTATTTTAATTGGGGAGCTTCAGAAACTGTCAAGAGAGTTTAAACAACAGGAAGTTAATGCTTACTCCGAATGACAAACATACACTACACATATAGATTTACATTTATACTGTTCATGAATGGGCACACCCTTCAATTCAATTCAATTCAATTCAGTTTTATTTATATAGCGCCATTTTACAACAAAAGTTATCTCAAGGCACTTTAC
>JAUMTR010000014.1:4218892-4405176 GCA_032270685.1 Microctenopoma stevenorrisi | reverse complement strand
GACATGCGGCTATACATATCGTCACTGATCACATTGGGGAGAGGACCAGAGAAAACTACGGAGTCCGACATCGTCTTAGCATAACTACACACCGAAGCGACGTTAACTTTAGTGACTTCCGACTGACGTAGCCGGGAGTCGTTACCTCCTGCATGAATAATAATCTTACGGTATTTACGTTTATCCTTAGACAGGAGTTTCAAATACGACTCGATGTCGCCCGCCCTGGCCCCCGGGATGCACTTAACTATGGTCGCTGGCGTCTCTAACTTCACGTGCCTGACTATAGAGCTGCCAATAACCAGAGTGGGTAACTCAGCGGGTGTGTCGCTGAGCGGAGAAAACTTATTAGACACGTGAAGAGGTTGGTGGTGAACCTTGGGGGGCTTCTTTAGACTATGCCCCTTGCGAACCGTCACCCAGCCAGCCTGTTTTCCCAGCTGCTTTGGGGGAGCCGGGGGACTGCTAGCCTGAGCTAAGCTAACCGGCGCTACGCTATGTGACTCCGCTCGTGCTAACGGGGCCTGACTATCTGACCTGCTCTCCATAGAGCGGAGCCGAGACTCTAACTCTGCCATCCGCGCCTCCAAAGCTGCAAATAAGCTACATTTATTACAGGTACCTTTATTATTAAAGGAGGCAGGACTACCGCTAAACATACCACAGTCCCCACAGGAGAGGACACAAGAGACGGGGGAACAGAGAGAAGCCATAGCCACAGTAACCAAAACAAGATACGCAGACGAAATTAAGAAAACACCGCTAGTGGTAGATTCAGAACAAGCAAACGAGTAAACAAGCGTGCAATATAACTTTTAGATTCAACCAATGTGTGTCTAACAGATAGGAGATTTAAGAATCCCAGAGTCTAGAAATGAACTTAGACGTAAATCAAACCCAACAGACAGGACAGGAGCGGGAGCAGCAAACAATCCGTGTCGATACAGCAAATCTGTATCGATCAGATCACCGACCGTATCAGATCTACACATATAGATTTACATTTATACTGTTCATGAATGGGCACACCCTTGACACTGTGCACATGATTTCATAAACCAAGCATACTTACCAGCTAATTGGGAAAATGAGGGAGCTGAAATCTATTAGCAGGAACCTTGGAGCCAAGAGTCAGACACAGACACACCTCCACTAGTTCTCTCTCTCACAGGCATGGCTCTTATTAGGAAACCGGCTCCTGCTTTAATGTCCACCAGGCCAAATTGAATGGCAACTGGAGTAAATTTACTTTTTTCCACCAACTCAGAATCAAAGGCTTTTTTTTCGTTCTCTTTTCCTTTTTTTGGGGGATGAAATGTGTACCTGCCAGGGAGCTCATGTTTTACCTATTTTCCAAATGAGGGTTTATCTTCTCTATTTCTGAGGTGGAGGAGGATGGGCAGTAATTTGTAGATTTAGGTTTAATTTCTTTCAACAGTCCACCGGTAGCCAAATACTGCTGCTATAAATTTAAAAAAGTCAAGACAGCTTGGCAGCTTTTTCCATTAACCAAATAATGATTCATCTGCCAAGATAACTACTTTGACAGATAAATTAATAGCTGTGTTGTATGAAACTGATACACAAAGTAAAGCATGATGGAAAACACAAACTTACCAGATATTTTTAAATCAGAGTAGGACAGCAAGACAGCCATTCAAAATATGAATGGCTCAAAGCATCATTTGAAAACATGAGTGATAACGCCTAAATCATAAAACATTTTATACTTAACATTCTTACAGGACGTAAAAGTAAAGGTTTTTGTGTTTTTACTTTTGCTGCTGCACTTTCAGCCCCCTTTTTGTGCTCACTGACCAGTCACGTCATGTCCCCTTTCACACTTTTGTTAACAAGTACAAGTACGGAGGGACTCGTGCAGCGTTTCATCGTTGTGTAAAAGCTGAAAAGAAATCTGATTCATTGATTATGAAATTTATTGTTAGTTGTTGCCCTAAAACAAATGGTCTGGCAGAGCTTCAGTTCTTTGGCCATTGCAATGATGCAGTACAAACTGCTACTTATTACTGTTGGTTGCAGCTCGAACTTAACCTTTGACCTTCCAGTTAGAGGATAGTACCAGTAGAAAAGCTGCAACAGATCAGGGCACAGATCAGCATTAGCCTCAGCTCATTTCACTGGGGGTTAACTGTGGGAGTTTATTACACATCTGATACTGTAACTGTTCTGTTTCATGTTTGTGTTATACAACACACATTTGGAAAAGTAGAGTCAATCCAGAAATTCTTACATTGTTCTTATTGTCATTAAGTCTGGATAATAATCATCCCCAAATGACCCAGATTTATTATTTTCCTCCTCCATTCTCTTCATGAATAGGGGTAGGAATAGGGGGTCAAGATAAAGGGTTGTAGTGTGGGGAGGGGGGGCAGGCATCAGTTTAGCAGGGAGAGACAGTGGGACCGGAGTTACAGCTTTTCATTAACCTGGAAACCACCTAGTTACATGGTTCATGGGCTGGTCTCAGCTCACTTGGAGGTAACAAAGGGTGTCGGGCGGCTCTTTCTGCAGGGGGCTGTGTGCTTGGGGCACCCATCTGACTCTGATCAGGTTCTTTCTCTCATTAGAGAGCCCGCATTTCCCTTCATGTTAGGATCTTGTTACTTGGAGCTCCACCCTTATACACATGCATGTGCAAACATACTCATGTTCATCTGAGAGAAACTTCCCGTCTCACCATTTTCTTCCTCGTCCACCTCAAATCTGTCTGACATCTATTGCCATCCTGAACGTCTTGCAGTTCACACAGCATGCACGTGTTCTAATATGTTTTCCATAATAAATCCCCAAAGATGTATTCAGTGCAGGCTACTCGTTTTCTGCCCTTGTACTCCCACTGCACCCACACTCTTTCTCTCAATCTCTCGTGCTCATTAGCTTGTTATCTTTTCTCTCTCACATAACGGCTGTTCATTCAACTGTATAAATTCATTGGTACGTTAACGGTGTTAAGGTTCTTGTGTTTTTAAATTAAGTCTGGTTTTCTGCAGCCATCTCGGTTAGCCTGTTGTGGAATCAACCACTTCTTTCTGTTTAATATAAATCTGATTATACATACACATCATGTGGAATGCATGGATCAAACTTCCATCATTGGTTGTGAATTTGCAGTTTGTTGAGAGATTATGTAATGGTTTGCTTTAAGTCCCTGTTGTGCATGTGTTTTGGAATATTTGTATTGAATTATGCAATTGCAAATTGTGTTGTATGACATGGCTGTAAGAGTAATTGCAGACCACTAAGCCTGCCAGTAGCCTCTTTCAAGGATGATTACAAAAACCTGGTTACTGGCCCATGCTCGCGGAAGTATTCATGGCAACACTACTTCAATTTGGTCACAGCACGCAAGAAAGTGTGCCTTACTTGGGGGGCTTAAAAGTGATCTTTGATGGGGGCTTTGACAGATCACATCCAGTCATTTTCTCAATCTCTGACACAACCCTGAAACAGCAGGGCACAAAGCAGCAGCACCCTGATAGCTGATCTTTCCTTGTAAATGAGCAGACAGGTCAGAGGTAGTCAAGCCTACTCCTAATCCCCGTGGCTCTGTGAGTCAGGGAAAGACATGACTTGCAGTACAAACCTACCAAGCAGATGCGTGCATGCATAGAAGGTAAACGAAACTTAGTCTGTGCATTGATTTAGTGCTTGTGCATGACTGAGTTGTGAGCCCAATTTTAAAAGCTAGTGAGCAAGTCTTTTCATGAGTAGAGCAGAGCAGCATATTTGGCAGGATTAAATAAGATGCCTTTGAATTCCAGTTGTATTCTTGTAGGGGATACCTCTTTCTGAAATGATTTACCTAATCAGAAAACAAAAACATTTTTTTTCTTTGTGTAAGATGGACTGATGCATAAACATGTGGTGACATAGTGTGAAGGATGAGCCAGTACCTCCAGTGTTTACATGTGTTTTTGCTAAAACCCATAAACTTTTTATGATGATGTTCAAATGTTCAGTTGGCCGTCCAGTATTTGTTAATAGATTTTATTCTGTAGTGTGGCACAAAATGAGTATTAAACAAATATTGTCACCATTTAACATAATCTGTGATGCTTCCTTTTGAAGGGCGTATAAAAAGACAATTCAAAGAAAAACTATTTTTATATATTGTAGTTGCTGCTCCACCGATACTGGAATTTTAATACCTGCATTTAAACCCTGACACAAGAGTAGGGACAGAAATTCCCCACTTAATGACAGAAATGTAGTAGAAATGTAGAAATATGCCATTAAAACATAACACACCTTTCAGTTATTTGGCAAAATAGGATGATTATTATTTAATTTATCAAAATTAAACAACACATTCAACTGAGTAATAAGTGCAAAATATACTTTTAGTTTTGTGATATATAGAAAAATGCAAAATGGAATTACAAAATTGGAGAATTCACCTATAGGTAGTTAGAGGTACACATAAAGAGCAGATCAATGTGTTTCCGTTACTAGAGCACCTGTAATCATTATCAGTGAAGGGGTTCACATTCCACTACAGTAATTACAGAGTGTAGGCATTGTGCTTTGATTTCACTAGACTTTGACTGTGCTGCAGACACGGTGCTGCCCCCCTGCTGTCGCATCTTTTTTTTTTTCTGACTCTCATAACTGGCATGTCTTTCTCAAACCTTTTAGAAACTGAATTTTGCTCCTGTAAGTCACTTGGAAAGACCAACTAGGCAACATTTTCTGTCCTCTTCGCACTTTTTCTTGAAAAGTAGAACAGTGGATGTGGGCGTTGGAGTTTCTTGGAAGTTTCTGATGACACAACTCGTGGCGAAGTGGAACACCTTTGCACTTTTTAAATGTGACCGTTGCTTTTTACCTAGTGTCTGAAACACAACTACAATCATGTTATCCTTTGTTGATGCAGCTGTTATTATCATAAGGTCATCAATGCCCTGGGGGAAATTACTGTTGGACAGCTGTAGGGTAGTAAGCGTCGGTACTACTGTATGTTTTACTCCTGTAATCAAACCACTCATCCTGGGGTTCTTAAAATTTTATTGAAACATTCACAGTGGCCGAATGTGACCAGTCCACAGCATGTGTGTTTTTGTGTCATTTGTTGGTTATCTGGTTGCACAGTTGATGTAACTGGAGATTACAGTATATTGCTTAACATTATGAGAAGCACATGCAGGGTTTGCAACAGTTACATATATAAATATTCATATACAGTTGAATAGACAGCACCCAGCAGTAGGCCTTACATTTTAATAATGCCTTAATCTTTGCTTCAACGTCTTGGTTCAACTGCTTGCATTTCAGATGTGCTGTTTCATGGTTCGCTGTATTTTTGACACATAATACCATGTGTTATTCATGGTGTGCTGCATCTGGAAATAACTGGATCTTAAGGACAGGATCCAGTTTGGCTTCTAGTAAAAGTAGCTAAACTGTCCTTAAGTTGTCATCCTAAGTACTTAGTCACTAATACCAGTTGAGGACAGAGTCTGAGAGAGATCTATATGCGAGATAAATGATGAAAAGAAAGCTGAACAAAGATAACGGTAGTAATCAACTCCCCTCAGATCCCCTTTTATCTCCGGGCACTTGTGCAATGGTTCCTCTACATACTAATGATGAGTTTGCATGTAAAAAATATTTATATGGGGTCTGCTAAATGGATACCAAATACCTTAACCCAGTAGGTCACAAATATTCAAGTAGAATCCAGTATTAATTTCAAGCAAGAGTAGGCCTTGTTTCTTTAAATTGCATCTTTTTATATGTATGTATATGTGTATTTTTTTTCTTCTGCAAACTTGTGCCTTGGCCTCTCGAGGCACAGCTAAGATGAGACAGTGTAGTAATGGAGACTCTCCAGTTTCTCTCTGGGGGCATGCAGGAAAGTTGTCTTATTTCTGGAGAGCACTGTGTTATAGCCAGTGGTTATCTGCTGTCAGAGGAGTCTCCAAATTCAGCAGCATTTCCTCACATCAAAGTGGCTGTTACTGTCAGTGGCCTGGACCAACTAATCCTGACCTAGCCCGTCTGGCCTGCCAGCGTTTGTCAAGTCCTCCATTTTTCTCTTTTATGCATCCAAGGATTTTGGTCTTTCTCCTCTATTCCAACTATGAATCAAGCTACTTTAGTTTCTTTTAAAGTAAGGTTCCTGAGGCTCTCAACTTTGCTGCAAAAATATTTTACATAATTGTTTTTTAAATTATCGCTTTAAAGCATTTGGCAGAGGTTGCGATATTCCTCTTTAAACACCCAAGAAATCCTTTCTGGTATGGAACCACTTACTGGAAATGTCATAAAAATCATTAATTAATCCCCACCTTCTCTAACTGCTCTACTTCTGCCTTTTTGTGGATCTCTAAAATTATCCTACAGTCGTCTTAAACATATAGAGTGACCTGTCAATCAACCGGAGGTTTGTTATGCTCACAACATCTGCGTGTCAGTGTGGACCTTTACCAGCCTGGCGAGTCATCGTGCTGTTTTATGCATCTCTTTTCCTGCCTCATCTCAGGTCACAGAGGTCACATTATATGAGCAGACATCTGGACCGGCAAACGCATCTCAATATCACCATAGGGAATCAGAGGAGTCCATTTTATCGTTGTGAGAAAGAATTCAGACTGACAGAAGGATGTTGTAGCCTCTTTAACAGCCAGAGTACACTTCTCCCTTATCCACAGCAAAGCTTGCTCTTTAATCTGGGTTATCCCAGGTCCAGTAGGTTTGTGGTGCCCGGTGAAACACAATCTAGTTTAGCCCAGATCCAGCCCCGACAGCCTGCCGTGTCACAAGCACCAAAGATTTATCACTTCCCCTCTGCTTGAATCTTGCATCTTCGTGCCCCTGACTTTATTTTTGTATTCTACTCTCAAAGGCTTGTCTTTATTAGCCTTCTCCTGCCATGCTCAAACACTTTTTCCTGTAATAGTTTTGTCATGGATGCAATCAAAGCATCTAGAAATCTAGAAGAAAAAGACTAAAAACCTAAATAGTACAAATACACATTAAGCTTCATGAGCTTTTTTTAAAGTTTTATTTGTAATAACGTGTTTCACCCAGAGAGACTCAGTTGGCACAGTTGTCAACAACAGTTAGTTTTCAAAACAAGCAGCCTTGGATCCATAGGGGACAGTTTTATTTTTGTTTGCACTGTTTTACCCTGAAGCATGATTGGATGACTGAAGTCACGATTGGTTTCATTTGCAATGATGGACCATTTAGGTCGGAAAAGTGCTCTTAACCTCATGTACTAATGCAATGGACTTTTACCATCTTTATGATCTTGCTCATTAAAATTAACTGTCTGGCTGTAAAAAATAGATTCCCCCTTTATGTTGCCTGCTGGATTGTCTTATGTACTTCAGATCTAACATGAGAAATTGCTCAACTTTCATCCCTAGCATTTCTGTGATTCACTTCTCCTCTTTCTTCACTCATATATTTTGTCTTTCTCCTTTTTGTGAAAGCACTTGGCATTCCAAAAGGAAAGGAGATCAAGGCTCCCACTTGCAACCAGTCCAAAAACACAGCAACAGACATTAGTCATAATGTTCATACAAATTGCACATTTTGAACTATTACAGTATAATTGATGGCCAAGAACTACTTATTGTTGAGTAGGTCATTACTTCTCTATATTGGGTGTTAATTTATATGTCAATCTGTCAGAATTGCTATAAATATGATTTCATATCAGCACTGTTAAACCCTAAATTTTGAAGTTTGTAAAAGTGCCACTGAGCTTTTTAAGACTAAGTCTCCTAAAAAATCTTGGCCTGTTGCTTTAAAAGCAAACTCTGTGATCATGCATCTGCCTTGTAATCACTCCATTACCCTCTACCCCTCCCATAGGCCGTTTTTAACATCATTAATGAGCTTCACATCAACATCTTTAATTCTCTGAGGTGACAGCCCATCTTGTTGGTACCCATTTCAAGACCATTACCGTTGGGGTCTAGGAGCAGACATAGCCTTGTAAGACCCTCTAACACTATTTTCCTGCCCATAAAAATACAAAGAAGAGGGCTTGAGCCAGGTACACCACATTCATTTACCTTTTTGACGTCTTGGTGGACGCCTTGGATTTGTACTTTTATTGGCAGTTGAGGTCAGATGGATGAGGTCTTCAAGATTATTTACCCCATAGTGCTTGTCTCGTTCACAGAGGCACCGACCTGCCCTCGCCTTCACCTGTGCAGCGCTGGGCTTATAAAGCGCAAACCTGGGGGTAGTGGGTATGGAGGAAAAGGAGTACGAGTCTTTTCTTATGTGTTTTTTTGACAGATCTTGCCACCTTTGAGTAAACATTGTTTGCTCTTTTTAGGCCAGCCAGTCTGTATCCCTATTAAAAAAACATTTCTTCAACAATCCATTTGCCCAGGACTGCTTTAAGGCTTATTTTTCACTGTTGCTGGCTGTGAATAGCAATATTAGTTGCTTTCTAGCTAGCGGCACGACAGTTCCCCTGCTGCCGTTTTTTTTGGTCTTCCCTATTATCTCACACTGCCCAGGCCTTGCAGTTTGGTCCGTGGCTTTTTATGGTAGGGTAGGAGAGGGCCGTGAGGAAATGAGGTGACCCCAGGGTCATGAGTGGAGTCAGGAGGCTGGCACCGGACCACGGCCGTGAAAAACCCACTCTCTCATGGCTGGTTCAGGCAGAGTAAAGGAGATAGGGTGAAGTTAGGGGCAAAGTCTCTTTAATACTTGACCCCAGCATCATGTGCCTTTAATTAAGGCAGATTTGAATATTTTTACAAGTCCCAGTTGTCTTAAATCTTCTAGGTTTTTGCTTTCCCTCTGCAACCCTTATCCCACCACCCTCTCATACTTCAAGTGCTTATTTTCTTTTTCTCTTTAATATGGTGTCAGACATCTATTTATTATGCTGTTTTAACTGGTTTTCAGAAACGGGTTACAGGCTATTTGGGAATCCACCAAATAGGATTTGAGGGACACCCCTCTAAGATGTTAATCTGTTAGCGATATGAAAGGCCGCTCACCCCACTAAACCCCCCCTCATCTGAAACCCCGAAGGTTTTTTATGACCCCATCAGGCACCCGCATGGACGACTTACTGCTGACCTTATGGCCTGGCATTTGAAGCCATATGAGGAGGGAATCTTTCTCTTGTCCTGTTAGTTCCTACTATCTTCACTTCACACTATCAACTCAATAAGTTGGTGCTTGTTTTGGTATTAACTAAATTCACGCAAATTTATCAATTATTTAGTACTAAATTGTGTGCGCAATATTGAATATTGCGTTTTTTGTTGTCTACTAAGACAAATTGCACCTTTTGTGACTGACAAAAGAGTATGGAGTGATGCAAAAGATTTATAAATAGCTTTTATTAAGGAGGCACCAGTTTGTAAGTAAGTTCAGCTTCAATGTATTTTTTTATTCTAACCTTTTAATTTCTAACTCAGGAGCTCTTACACATGGCTTTATAGCAGGTTGGTGGCTTCAAAGCCTGTTGAAAAATATCTGGTCCTGAGCAGTTAGATGATTAATTTGATTGGTCGGATTAAATAAATGTTTGAGATCTTCCCAGCACTGGGGGAAACTGATGGTAGAAGCTTCTCATCTTAGTCGAAAAAAAAAAGAGAGGATGTGAAAAAGGAAATGAGCTGAAGCTATGTTTAAAACTAAATTGTTCTAGGTGTATTTTACACACAGGTAACATAATGTTATAGATACAGACAATGACGGATATAAAAAGTAACTAAAGTTGCAACAATGCAATACTTGTAGTGAAAGTAGCAGCTGGCACAGATTTGTCTAATATATACATTGATGTAAGCTTTAATGGGAATTTTTTAATTGCAGGTTCCAGATCCAGAGGGGAACCAGTGACCCCACCAGCTACAAGAGCCTGAGTGATTGTTTCCGGACCATCTTCCGCAACGAGGGGTAAGTTGTCCACTACAGTTGTTACAGAATGTCACACTTTAAAGCGACATATTCATGCATTCTTATGTTGTGTTATGCCCATAAATAAATCAAACTCTAATATGTTTATATTCTATCAAAAGTAATAATGTATTTAATGCTTATATGCCATCACAAAGCAGCTAAGCAAAATCAACATAGGTCAGCAACCTGAAATGGCCTACGCTAAAAGCTTATTTTCATTCACTGGATAGAAACGCTCTGTATATGTAAAGTTTTTGCATTGAAAAAGTCTGTCGCCATGCCTTGCTCGCTCCTTCACTGCCTGTCTTGTGACAGGTCTGTGAGACAGTGCAGGCGTAAGAGAAAGTGGTTGCCACTCGCTCTGTTTATGGCGAGTCGACAGCTTTACAGCGGATATAAAGTTGATCTGCAAAGAGGTGTGAGCAAGCGCACGGTGAGAGGCCGCCTAGTGACAGTTGGAAATCCTCAGCTGGTTGCTGTTCAACTGACACAGCTATGCCACCACAGTAGCTGTGTCCTCTTCACCTTCAACATATTAAAAACAAACACTTACAGTGTGAAATTGAATGCCTCTGTGCATGCATGCTTTTCGGGTGTGTCTTTCAGACACACATAAATTTCAAGAGAACTCTTTGATACACTAAAATGCTTGCCAACTTACACAGCATCTACACAATCAACTACGACAGCTATTTGACTATAAGCTCACACAGCTTAGCTGTGGAACGAGTCAGGGAGTCCCCACAGGTGGAAGCTCTACTTTAGGGATGACCAATTATCACTAACAGTATATTTTTCTGAGGCTGTAATCATTCCCCAGTAGCACATTGAGGGATTACCTCCAGGCCAAACCACTTAGTAATAATTTATACACATACTGTTAGGCCCCAGTGTTGTAGAATTATTATGAAAAATAAACATCTCCCTTCAGTTCATGGCAGGGCCAGACTATCATCAGACTTCCCTCTCTGAGGCAATGATGAAGGAAACCTGAGCTCTAAGTTCAAGCTTGGTGATTACACTGCGACCGCATCTTTAAGTCCACAACCTGGATTCCACTTAGAAACTTGACTTTTATGTAGTAGCAAGATACATTTTAAACATTTGTAGATTAGACATTACATACTATTTATGTTAAATCAGTAATGTACATTAGGAAGTCGAGCATGAAATATTATAGCAGGGCTCATAAGTGTGTGACAGTGTGAACTGTTCACCAGCATTAGGTTGTATATTGCCTTCCAGGCCGTGCTCCTTTTTCTTGTTGCATGTGGGCGCAGCAGCATGAGCATGTGTTAAGTGTTTCCGTCTGGAGGCAAACAAAAAGACTCTATTCTCAGGCATTCTTTGCCAGTGTGGTATCCAGAGACTGGGTCGGGACCTAAAGCAGGGCTGCAGAATTATTAAGACAGTCCACATTACAGCAGAGGGTCTTGGTCTGTGTATAGAGAATCATTGCATAACGCCCGGGACTGACGGTGCATGGTTGGTGTTGGGGGGCTGGATCCAGCTGGGACCACCCATGCAATATATACATTCACGAAAGTGCAAAGAAGTGCTGATAAGTGTGTCCAACATATTGCATATGTTTTGCTGCAGGGAAACAAAAATGATTTGTATGAAATTTTATTCATTTTCAAGAAACACCTGTTTTAAGTTCATATGCTAAGCCAGCTGCTAGTGATTGCATCATATTTATTGTAGTGTTATGAAAGTGTTGTCAATCTTTTCACCTAACCCACAACAAAAGTACAAAAAAAATGCTTGTTAACCTCTTAAATAGAATAGAACCTTCATGCAGGTATAAGTAATTGCTTTATATAAGGTAAGACACATATTAAGGCAAAACAATACATATTAAACATTTTTGAATACATGACAAATCAATATTTGATCACCTACAGTATCAGTGGTGCTGTAGCTGATTTTTGAATACTTTTACCTCGAAATCCTAAATGCATGGCACACCGCAGTGTGATCACGTAGTACAGAAATACAGAAACATGTGATTCATACCTTTTTCCAGTGAATCCTGCCCATTGACAATTCTGCTTTCCTGTTACTATTGGTGACAACGGCAAGCTTACAGTAGACATAGGGAAAGTGAAAATATTTGTAGTTGAAGCATGCTGATTGTTTACTAATTAAAAGATTCCCTGGGGCTGCTTCCTTATTAGAAAATTAGCAGAATGATGATACCTACTCTACCATACACTAACACTTCCAACAATACATATGATTTTGTTATTTTTGCCTTTATACACTTTGGCTTTTGTCTAACATGTCTGTGCAGTTCTGTTGGTGCTACTCACCTCCCCAGATGGATGGAAGCTGTTAAAAAAGGAAAGGTTTATGAAAATTAAAGACAAATCGTACACTCTGTGCCCAGCACTGCTTCAGGAGGCCATTTGTTTAGGAAAGCCAAAAAGGGACTTTGTGTGTACTTTACATTGGAAATCAAATTAGGATTCAAATGAATGCCACTCACTAGAAGCCATATTTGTTCTGTAACAAATTTCACTCCACCTTCATCACCTGGTGGCTCCCCATCCTGACCACACCCGGGAAATCTGTGGCCACCATTTGCATGCACAAAAAGAGCAAATGGAAGAGCCTTCCGTCTGCCTAAAAAAACTTGTTTACACAAACGATACGTGGAATTCATTTTTGGTTTCTAGGAGGGATTTTCCTTATCCGCAACCCCTTATTCCACCATTATTATGATGTCTCGATTACCAGGAGCCAGTACCAGTTGTGTAACGTGAGGTGTTGATGAAATAGGTTGGTTTTGTCACCTGATGACAAGTGTTGTGGTAATTAGTTTTGGTTCACTACAGTTTTTGGAAAGCGACCTTGCTACTGTTGGTTCCTCGTAAGTGTAAAAGCCTGTTCTTGTCAGGTTATATTCACTGTGCACACAGCAAAAATATTTACCCTTGGATCCAATCACCCAAGATCATCTCTGTTGACTTGTTGAGAATGTTGCCACAACAGAGCTTGTGCTTCTGTTCACAGGAAACAGCCGACCACAACACGTTGTCCTTTTTGTCCACAGGCATGTGTTCAGTATCAATACACAGTCCCATATACTTTATCTATGTCACCTGCAAGCAACTTAATTGGAGGGTCATTGTTTTGGCTAAGGGTAGACCACGCAAAAGTTTCTTATGCCCTCACTTTAAAGCTCCTCTGCATGTTTACAGATAAATTATGCATTTGCTTTTGACTTTTAATTGTTAAGGGAGAACGGACAAGCGGCAACTGTCAGTGATACCCAGTAATTAATGATAATGGACATTTTTGACTCACAGAAGTAAACTGTTAGTAAACTTTTTGTTAGATCATTTCAGCTGTTAATTAATACACATATCTGTTTCTCTGGTGAATATTTACAGCAGCAGGACAGTGTATTTGGAATAAATTTAGTTCCTGTGTTCATTCTAATAAAGCAGCATGTCATTGGGTTCAAGGGGGTGTGGTTTAATAGGGTTTGAACAATGGAGCCCTGTGGCATAAAATAATATTAAAATTTGGTTTGCATACACCGACATGTCCACTAGAAAATGTGACCCTGCACAATAAGCAACAACAACACAAAAAGCTCCTTGATTTGTTGTAACTAACTGAACTTACACTGAAAAAGATGCTTGGTGTTACTGCTTCACAAGAACAGTAATAACGGATTTTGAAATAAATACTACATATTGTCTGTGCATGAAGCTGGCATTTAGTTCACTTTCTTAGCACATGTGCAGTTGGTGCACCCACCGTGCATACGGTCCATGCAGCTTCAATATTTTGGACTGCACATGGATGTTAGTAGGCTTGGGATGTTAAAAGAATTATGTCATTGCTTTAGATTGCCTTAGATTACACAGATTATACACATACACTTATACACAGTACACATACAGACAGGAAAAGGACAAGGAAGAAGACTGCTAAACTAAAAAAGATGCTATCTCTGTTTGTTGTATTAAGTAATTTTGATCTGTTTGCAATGCAGGAATGTTTTAATAAAGCTAATGAGCCGGAGCCAATTTGACTGTTAAAGATTAGTATCTTAATTGCTTATCACTGAATATCATTTTGTAATAAAAATATAATCACCTTTATTAGCCACACACACACACACACACACACACTCCCCAAAAAATGTTGCTTAATAACCAGGAAGCTTTGAATGGTTGCAAACACCCTGATTATTTAGCATTTTTCCGTGAATAGAATATTTGCCAATGGAAAAATGCCCCATTGTAGACAAACAAGGAAGTGTGGAAGTCAGAAAAGCTTTGGGCAGCTGGTGACAGTAGAACTTTTTGGCAGAGCAACAGGTTTGTTAACTGTTGAAATGATGATTATGTTTTCCTGGTCTGTCGGCTCCAAACACTGTGTCTATACTCACTGTTAAATGTGCTTTGAAATTCAAACTGTTATTAAAAGCAGTGAACCTGTAGCATGGCCATGGTGTCAGAACACACATGTACTTCAGTTAGCTGTGTATAGATTGTCCACGCTGACGTCTGACCTCACCACAACATTAAAAGCACCAGATCATAACAAGTTGCATGTAAAAATGCACAAGCTTGGACATATTTATTAAATTAATTCTTATCTTATATATTTCTGGAACATCTGTATTCGTCCAAAATGCCAGAACATGATGCTGTGGTGATGATTCTGTTTAAAGATTTAGACCTGTTTTACCTGTTTGGCTTTGGGGCGATCCCTTTAAAACAACATATAGAAATGAGAGCAGCGGAAAATGTAGCTTGCTGTTGCCAGTGGCAGTTTGTTGTCAACACAACAGCTAATGCACATCTGACGCTACAGGTGTGCAGGGTTTTAGGCCCAAACTTTGCATATTACCTTTTTAGGATTTATTGTTGTTCACTAACATACGTACGGTTTGACAAAGAAGGACAAACACGTAAAGTTTGTACACAAAATATTCAGTTCAATCAAGGGCCTGTATTATGTTCTTTGGTTGGCAACTTGTTTAACATCACCTGCCCGGACCTGTTAGTGTAAACTACACAAGTTTAAACAAATGAACAGTTCTACCCATGTTTTCACTAAATTGAAGAGGGAGGGAAATGCATGTGTATGCACTTCTGACTGTATACAAAACATTCTTTGTACCCTCTTTGCAAAACAGAAAACATACTATCTCCTTACATGTATACATCAAAGACTAGTTGCGCATTTGTTGGAATCCGTAACTTTCTCTGTTACATTACCCTAATTTGCCCAAACAAGTGAAAACTCTCATTTTTAAATAAAACATTTCAAGCAATATACATGCATTGCATAGAGGGGAATTTGCATAGACCTAAAAATTTGACCGCACTGTCAGTTTACTCTTTAAATAATGAACAAAATGCAGCCTGTGTAAAATGTTGGCATACTGTACATTTTTATATACATAACTTACTGTATCATTTTATAATTTCTTTAGCACCTAAGTATGCTTTAAATCACAGCTGGACATATGATTGAGCAAAGGCAAACTACCAAATTGACTAAAATTATACAGCTGCCATGTTTTGAAACATCCAGTATATCCAATACTGAAATAAACTCTTAAATCATTTTCTCCGCAAATGCCTGCAAAGCATGTTTACGGTTTGTGGCTTCAAGATATATCTTGCTCATGCTGCCAAGCAGCAGCAATACAGCCCTCTTTCTGTTTCCATTTTGTGAGCTTAGTATTAGTCACGCTGTCTATATCCAGTATTGTCAAGATTTGATTCCTGCTGCAAACATATATCTTTGATAAAGTGCCATGGTAAAGAATCACACCCAGGGTGTTGGAAAATTGCAGTTCCTTTTAAAGGTTGTTGTCTTATTTGAAAAATAATCTTACAGACATAGTATCTCAGCTTGGGCTTGCAAACACAGGAAATTTATAAAGAAAAGCTTCGTTAAAAACTGAAGGTGTGGCATTTATCCAAAACACATTATGTTGTCTGCGTTATCAGAGCTGTGCGAATACTGGAGCTGAAATTTCAGGATGTTGGCCACTGCTGCACTGATTTTGGCAATTCTCTTTTTAACCAAGCGCATCGGGTTAATCTACCTTATGCAATCTGTAACGTTCAGTTTATGCTGAAGCTGTTCTTAGTTTAGTTTAGTGATCTTTCATTTTTAAACATTTTTATTCACATTACATAATATCGACCCAAGGAGGCAGAAGTATCCACTTATTTTGGCCTACCCCTTTGAATTTTAATTTTACATCATTACATTACAATTACATCACATTCAATTTATTTACCTTTAGTCTTAGCAAAAAAAAAGTTCTGTGCTGTTAATTTAACTTAAGCATTTAAGAGGATGAGTTGCTCTTGAATCATATTGTCCTTTTCAGAAAGGTATTTGTAGAAGATGTAGTAAAACTGATATTGACAATTAATATAACATCAACGTAGTATGTGTAATATTTCGTATGGTCTTTCTACAGCGTCCTTGGTTTCTACAAGGGAATCTTGCCTCCGATTGTGGCAGAAACACCAAAGCGAGCAGTCAAGGTGAGATTATTGCTTCATAGAAAGCTGCAAAGCATTCAGCGCTGACGCTCAGGCTCTGGTTTCACTGAGCTGCACTGCTGCCATATGAAAACATTCCAACCGCAGTTGCTCTAACATGGTACACACATGTTGATTAAACACATGGTGCCATCCCTCACGTCTGCATATACAACCACTCCTATTTGCTCTGTTGGCCTTCCAAATATTGACTTGCAACCATATACAGCAAGTCTACCTCAGAGTCCCATAATGATACCTGTTTGTAGGGACGCTTAGCATCTCTCGCTTCAAACTAACATGTGACGGGGTGATGGGGAAAACGGTTAGGGTGGGCAGCATAATGCCGCGGAGCTGCTGGAGACAAGGATGTGTGAACTTTAAAAATAAGCGCTCACACTGAGAAGATGGGGTAATCGCTCACACTGCGAACAAAGCTGTCTGGTGATGGGAAATGTCTGGAGCAAAGAATTAAAGCAAATTAAGGCTCAGGTTAAAAGGCCTCTGTTGGCATTTTGCCCTTTACTCAGATAAACAAATCAGTGGACGTGTCTCCTTTTCAGAATGTGCTTGAGACTTTTCTCTTTCCACAGAGATTGAGGTATAAAGTAGAAGAGCAGCTTGATTATCATGATTTTTGAGTTGGTACAATGCTCACGCAAGTTCTTTTAAGGTACCGGTTTTCAATAGCGTGTGTATATGTATATGTGGGTGTGTATGTGTGCAGAGATGTCAGTTTATGAATGACCATCTGACAGCTCATTTATCCCAATTATTCCTCTTCAGTTTTTCACCTTTGAGCAATACAAGAAGTTGCTGAATTTGACCCCTTTGTCTCCTGGTGTGGTGAGTATTAAAGCAGACACCTGAATACACTTTCACCTGAAAAATAAACAGACGTACACATTACCAGGAAGAACGTTACACCCAGTGTCAAAAATCAACGTTTCAGCTCACCTGTCAAAGTCAAAGGCTGGTAAAACAAAGGCAAATGCCAAGTCTAAGTTTACCAGCAAAGTGAACTTATGTAAATGTAAACGTCACTGGTGTTTCATGTACAAATACAGGTAATGCAGGAGCACATCTAGAGAATTTAGCACACATATCTTTCGGTTTTTTGAGTGTTGACTGTTGAAAAGTACAAAACTGGCCAGAATGGCAGCCAAACTGTCTGGATCTACAGCAGTTTATCTGATTAAAAGTATAAAGCACAGCCCTATTGATTGTCACCAGGCGGTCACCTGATCATTAACCGAGGAGCCTGGCACTACTGATGCCATGTCTACTTACTGTACAACTGTCATTCCATGTAATAGAGTAGTCGAGCTCTAAAAAGCTTTTATTATTGTTCTGCTTTGTATCAATTCAGTGTACCTGGCTACATGACACTATTACTACAGAAGCACGGTTTTCTTTTGATTTCATTGGCTTCAGTGTGAGAGTATAAACGGTTTCATACAGAAGGAAAAAGAGATTCAAACACAATGGTCCTAAAACACCCCCAGCATGTACAGGCACACGTAAAGCTGTGCAGTAAGATGCTGTGTGTGTGTTTTTGTGCCTCCTTAATAAGTGCGTATAGGTTGTGAAACCACATCACAACTGTCTACAGTCTCATGTTTCAGATCAGGAAGATAGAGCTGCAGTATCACAGAAAAACTTTAAGGAATGTCTCTATACATTTGGCACAAATGTCCTTGAGGTGAACTACTACATACCCGAAGGTAATGCCATCAGACCTGGCACAAATTTAAACTTCAACTCTTGCATAAACTTGTTACAGTATAAATCTGGACAGACGTGCGTGTAAACTGCACCTACACAGGTTTTCTTGCTTTACTTGCTTTACATTGACAATCTGCTAGTTTAGGCCTCACTCTACATGGCTCACATTGATCATATGTTCTGTTGGTTTTTCCAAGGAGCTTATTTAAATATGTGAGGTGTATCAACTTTACCGATAATGACATGCTATATAAATAAAATGGCTTTGCCAAGGTAAAAAGGTATAATTCTTACCAATAAGGTCAAACGCTTTTAATGCTGGTATTCGTCACTTAAACCTCGTAGTCATTGTTTCATTTGAAATCCAGTATTCTGGAGTAAAACCAAACAAACCTAATACTTAACACAGTCCTAATAAGCGGACGTCACTGTATATTTGCTTGGCGGTTGTTATGTCTACATAGGCCATGAATATATAAGTGGTTTCATCCTTAATCTGGTTTCTGTTATACTGAGTCAAGCAGGTTCGTATTGCTGGGGTGCACTCGCCACACACCACCTATTCAGGTGGCAGCCAAGTGTCAGGCATGATTGATTGCTCACCTGTAGCTCAGTGTTGGGGCTTCCCCCAGCGCAGCATCTATCCTCAGCTTGTTTTCACAGCTATTGGTGGAGAAGTGTTTACCTGTCTCATCCATCATGTTCTCCTCACCTTCCTGCTCTGCCTCCTTTTTAGTATCTTCTTCCTACTCTTCTTCAAGTGCCTCCAACCCAAACCTTTTTAATCACTCCAGGACATTAGAGTGAATTACAGATTGTGAATAGCTCTCTTTCTCATTCAGTGTGGTACAGCTGAATATCTTCACGCTGATTAATGAGGACACGCACAGTAATAATACAAATAAGGAATTAAAATTTGGCTGCCTGGCTGTGTAAACATTGCAAGGCATGTCTGAGAGGATGGGTCCCGGGGCACTGACAGCAGGATAAAGAGGCAGGAAGAGTAATGAGCTATAGATACATTCTTGACGTGTTCTCATTACACGTATACACACACTTACATGCAGGCATACTGCAGGAGATGCCACAAATTGTAATAGAGCACCGTGGTTATTAGCAAAACATTATCACGCTAAGATATTTGACTTTCTTGATTATATTTTTGATATGTTTATCTACTTGCTATGTGACTTGCATTCCTGTTTCCTCGTTAATCATCCTCTCCTTTCTATCTGTCATCTCACATTTTGTTAAATGATAACAAACGCAGGTGCCTTGTGTGTCTTTAAACATTTGTCAAACAACAACAGTGACAGCCATGACGGAAACAAATGTCCATCTCAGACGAGACAAAGAGACTTGGGGAACGAGTTTCTGAAAATGAAACTACAAAACAAGAGCAGGCGCTTCAGCCTGGACACTTTGATGTGGAGGAAGATTGTCCTTCATACGGTCTATTTTGCTCTATCTTTATCCTTTAAGTATTCATATTTTCAGTACTAAATCATGTCCATCTCTCCTCCAGGCACTGTCTGTAGCGGGGCTTGGCTGCGGCTTGACTGAGGCTGTTGTCATCAATCCATTCGAAGTGGTGAAAGTCAGTCTGCAGGCAAACAGAGATTCCTTCAAAGAGGTTGACAGAAATAAAATGCAGTTTTAACTTGTGAAATCTGCAAAATGTGCACATTTTTGTAGAGGCCCAGTGGTTTCGTGTCAGCCTCTGACATGTCCCTTTGAATTTACTGTGCCTAATGCAGCAACCCTCGTCATTCGTTCAAGCTCGACGCATCATTAAGTCGGACGGCTTTGGACTGAAGGGTCTGAATAAAGGATTAACATCAACACTCGGACGCCATGGCGTTTTCAACATGATCTACTTTGGCTTCTACTTCAATGTCAAGGATGCTTTTCCTGCCAGCCCGGTAATGTGCCAGTCAAAGTCCGTGATCACACTCTGACTTCCCCTCGTGTTTTGATTTTTGCCCACAAATGCACACCCCAAGTCAAGTGACATGCACAGCACTTCAGCTTTCCCTTAGTGCAAGCTTGAGTGCAATGACTTTCTGCTACCCTCAGGCTATATGATACATGTATCCAAGTCATCTCACCAGTGGGGAATAGCAAGTGTTTGACAGTGTAATTAGTTAGCCTGACTGCCAGGACAAGGAGGAAGCAAAAATCAGCAAAAGAGCTTGTAAGATCAGCCCTGCTAATACCTCGTCTGTTTGCTCTTCATAACATCCTCAAAGTCTCAGATTACACATCCGGCAGGGCTTGATGGCCCAAACAAAAGTTAATTTTGTTTAATGGAAACGTTACCATACGCCTGTTCCACATGTACAAACTGGAGCATTAGATTAACTCCAATGAACTAATTGGAAGCAGACAACAGTGCTATTTTCAAGAGGAGGTTACAGTGGGAGCTCAGGCTCTACTATATTTTCAACATTTTTCCAGTGACGCATGACGTACAAAGAACCAAGTGGTCATCCTCTGTGAATGATAATTATGTGGCTGGATGACTCAAATAGCTCTCTTCCTAGATTGTGGCCATTGCTTTTGGGAATGATCCATTGGTGTGTGCATGGAAGGGTCCTGTTTGTAAGAGGCTAACGACAGCCATTGGTAAGGAAGCCATGGCGACATATTGTGGCCTCTGACCAGCTCACAGGCTGAGCTGATAGTGGCATTTCTCCAAAGCCCTTTTGTCAGGCAACATGAGCAATGAGCTTGCAACTCAAACATGTCCATAGTCAAATTCAGTTGGTCGAGTCCGGGCTTCTCTCACGTCACCATTTGAATAGTACAGGAGAGGAAGATAGCGCTGCCATCATTCATAAGTGAATGTGTGAAGAGATGTTTGCTTAAGGCTGTTAGGAAGTGGGTTGGAGGGCGTACTTAGGCTGTGGGCATGTTACCCCATTCTCCACGTCCCACTTGAAGTAAAAAAAAAACTAGAAGTGGGATTAGCTGTTGATTTACTCAAACTCTCGGGGTGTCCAGCCGCTTGAGAAAGGCCTGCACCGGAGAGGCTGCTGTCATTTGTAAAAATATCCTGGCCAATTAGCTGTCGGAGCTCTCTGAGTCTGGGCTTCTTTGGTACAGTAATACCCCTGTGCCGAGTCACAGCCCAATTACCCAAATTGTCCCCATATGCCTCCCTAGTCTGCCTGCATGAACCCTGTTTATAAATCCTCTATCTCGGCTCCCCAGAGAACATGTGCTACTGCCCAGCCAATCAAAATGCTGCAACGCAGTCAGGAAGCACTAATCTGCCCCCCGCTACCATAAAATGATCAGGGCTTTCATGCCAGCTTTGCAATCATATGGACAAGCCCCCTCCTGCTCTCCTTCAGTTTCTCCTTCTCACATGCAAATATACATAATGTCCGTCTACGTCTTAGCTTCTTTTTTTTGTTTTATATAGGTGAAATACAGCTTATTACTTTTTAATTAAACTAACAAATACACATTCCACAGCTCAGAAAATAAATTATTAGAATCCTGAATCTCCTTGTCTTTACCAGGACCCTACCCTTGAGTTCCTGCGGAAGTTTACTATTGGTCTGGCATCTGGGACCATCTCCTCCTGCGTGAACATTCCCTTCGATGTAGCCAAGAGCCGCATCCAAGGCCCTCAGCCAGTGCCAGGAGAGATTAAGTACCGCACCTGCTTCCAGACCATGGCGCTGGTATACCGGGAGGAAGGGTATGAACAGGGGGGATACAGGGAATCCTCACATTTGAAACACTTTGACTGAATTAATGAGGCACTTTGTCTGTTTTCTTAGCAAGTGATAGTTGGTGATCTGCCAAGGTGGCTGTCAGTAAAGACAAATGTAGCAGCTACAAGTTAGCAGCATTTGATTATGTGGTGTGAGTTTCCTACACTGACTGCAGGGGACGTGCATGAATAGCTCGATGCAGAGCTGTGATCAGATGAATGGAAACCAAACACTGATTCCGGGCTGTATTCTCCACGTGTATGCCATCATACATTTTTGCAGTTTGTCAGTTGTACAGTAAATGTTAACATATTTTCGAGCCTTGGAGAGTGACAGCTCTAAATGGAAGCTTCAAGGGAAGATGTATGTTATGTTAGCAGTTGCCAGAGGCTTTCCACTTTCCCCCATGCAGCTCTGCTAGACAAGGGCCAGCGAGATGTTTGTAGTTAGTGGACACAGGGCCCTGGGGGGCTGCTGGAGAAATGGCACTGAAACATTGTCGTCGCAGGGGTGCGCAGAGGGTGCCCCCTCCGCCACATCCAGTCCCCTGCTCTAACACAACACAGTCCCAGCTAATTAGTGGTCCCTATGGGAGACGTCGTTAAGCAGACCCTAACAAGCCGCGCGGCGCTCCACGGGTCAATCTAATCAGACAGAGGGCCAGGGAGGAAGTGAGTCGAGCCTTATTAACGCCATCAGTGGCGGGGCAAGGGAGCGGGACAGGGAGCACGAGGCGAAGGCAGTCGCTGATCACCTTGAATGCATTAAGGGGCAGGTACTCACTAACACTGGCCATTAGGCTAAACTGTACCTGACTGTGGTGGGAGAGGCAAGACCTCGCTCACTCGCTCACTTTCCAAACTAGTACATGAGCATACACATACTATAGAAATTTGTAGAACAAGTATCCAATTTTGATGTAAAAGTAGCAGTACCACAGTGTAAAAATGCAGAATTACTTTAAGTGTTATTGAAGTAAAAGTACCAATGCATGTTCTGAAAGTTATAATGTTGAATTAAAACTAATAAAGGTGTGTGTGCGTGCGTGCGGTGTGTGTGTGTGCAAACATTTTAAAGTTGCACTTGTAAGGGTGGAACTTATTTAAATTAGTTAATACAATGCTGCATAGTTCGTAATTTTCCCCTAGATGACTAAGGAGGAAGCAAAAATCAGAGAGGAGGAAGCTGTCAAATAAATTCATAAATTAAATAACTAATGTTGGCTGTTGAGTTGTAAGATGAGGAGCAGAAAGTGGAGTGAAAGTAGCTCAAATAAACAGGTCATATAGTCAAAGGAAAAAAGTTTTATATGATTTGCATATTCTGGATTGTGAATAAAGTGTTCTTGTATGTCATGTTTGTCTTTTACAGGTATTTTGCACTATACAAGGGATTGGTCCCCAAGGTTATGAGGCTTGGACCCGGTAATAAAAAAGATCTTTATAATGACATGAAAATCATCCTCAGAACCTGTTTTTCTTTGTATTATGTCTTCCATTAGTATGGACAGAGCTTCCCATAACACATTAGTGCTGAATGTCAAATTTGTATGAAGACAAATGTTGTATTAATTATTATATCGTGTATTACATTACAAAAATACAGGTTCATTTTGTTTTATCTGTTATCTGTTCTATCAAGCTAATGTTAACATAAATATTTCCAATTATTGAATTTGTTGACAGATGTGTGTGTGTTCCAGGATTTTAGATCATGTGGGTACGTCATGCTGGTTATTAACCGTTATGTAAAAGGAGGTTTTCTTCTGTGTTGCAGGTGGAGCAGTGATGCTGCTGGTCTATGAATATGTGTCTGGATGGCTACAGAGGAACTGGTAACAAAAAAGAAATGTGCCTTATGGATCGTGCCTCGGTGCTAATGTTGTCACCTGACGACAGTAAATTCAGACCAAATTTGTTTTTCTTTGCAAAAATACCAAATACCCATTTCAAAATGTTCATCTTCCTCTGAGGCAGTTTCTCATTATTCAAAAACTGCTACAACCTTTTAACAACTGCCACATACATTTATTATAAAAAACATATAACTAAAAAGGCTTTTAACATTGTACCTAAAGGTCTAAAAGGACATGAAACCTGTTTTGTGCAATGTGGTTGTACATGAACACAAGCATTATCTAATCTCCTATGACTGGTGTACTGTAGGTATTTTATGTTTTTATTTTTTCTGTGCTTGTCTCACTGGTTTTAAGTGGGTGGTGCTTAGAGTTAAATGCGTATGTGAACAAATCAGAATTGTTTGAATCCAAATCTCATTGCACACGGAGGCCAGTGTTAAGCATCGTCAGCCATCTGCATGGTCCCTATGAAGTATGTTTTCAGGACCTTTACCTCAGATTGTTGATTGTTTAGTCATGAAAACTTAATTTTTAAAAGAAATACTTGATGTTTTCAAGGGCTTCAATGTTCCATTACAACGTAACACTAAAAACAGAGTGAAAACTTGTTTACAGGACAAAACCTTGGCTCTAGAGCCACTAAAGTTAAGTGTACATTAGTCTTAATATAAGAACACATAGTGAATTCAGATGAGTCTCTATTCCTAAACTTAGCTGACCAGAGATCTGCAAGACTCGAGGGGATCCTCAAACTTCAACGAGTAAAACTCCTATCTTAAACAAACCCTGTAGACACAAGCATATGTTAAAGCAGTCTTCCTGTTCAGGACAAGAACTCAGCAACTTGTCAAACTGTACACACACCCTCTAGAGTCAAGGAGTAAATTACATGTCTATACGCATACATTCTGTCTGTACGTATTTCTTCGTACATGTCACATACATATACTGTGTACTGTTACACACCCAGAGTGCTGACTGAGCCTTGCTGTATGTTTCAATTAAAGCAGACAGATGCAATAATAGTAGTTAGAATCAGTTAGATGTTTTTATGAACTGATCTGAATCTTTTCGCATATTTTTATGCAACTCGTTGTAATTGGGCCAGTATTAATTAATTTTTAAGATTTTATTGGTTAGAATTTGTGCTAATTTGATTTCTAATGTCTATTTCTTAAATATTAGCAGCTATGGGAAGCTGCTTTTATGTACTGGTAATGAATAAAAAAGGGAAAAAATGAAACTCCTCACTTGGTTCCTGACTCTGTGTCTGTGTGTGTGTGGTAGGTGGATTTGTTGATGGGTGAAGTAAGTAAGCTGGTCGTTTGTGTTGATGCATGTTTGTGTTCTCTGTACGAGTGTCAGCTTGGCATTGATGTAACCCCCCCCCACCCTCGTCCTTCCCCCGAAAGAGTACTTTGTTATTTGAGAAGCTGTTGCATTAGCCAACCCAGTGTCAGTCTCTCGCTCTCTCTCTCTCTGGCGAGGAGTTGGTGCCTGAGCGCGAGCTAAAACAAGAAGCTCAAGAAATTCAAATGTGGCTACCGCACAGATTTTGTCCAGTAGCTCTATCGCTTACACAAATCTGCACACTCACGCGCATGCAAACACACACACACACACACACACACACACCTGCTGCAGGGCCCTGAGGGGTAATGGCTGCTCACCCTAACCTCAGCTGGTAGTAGCTGATAGTGAGCCACGTTTGACATTTTGTCATTAATATGGTAGTTTTCCTGGCTCTTGAGTTTTTTTTGCCAACGGGCCCGTGGTGACGGACTGATAACTGCAGCTCGCAGACTGATGGAACTGTAAGCACTTAACCTGTCCCTTCTGTAATATAGTGCTCAATGTGTATGTTTGTTACAGACTTGACAGCCTGGTACGTGTGCTGTGTGTATTGCTGGCAGCTAAGCAACAGAACCACCCTTCACCTGGATTTCCTGCACACTGTGCTGATCATAAATCTTTAATAGCATAGTCCCCTCCTCTTCATTTTCTTTGCTGGATTTCCATTTACGGCATGTTCCCCGTCTTCACCTGTGACACGTTACTCTGCCGAGCCCGCGTGGCTGTACCTGTATTCCACAGTGCACTAGTAGTTAATGATTAATATTTATTAAAATGTCCAGGATTTACTCTGTATAAGAAAGCAGTGATTTGTCCAGTCAGTGTAATGGATCACGGTAGCCACATGTGTACATACCAAAGAACTGGAACCAGACATGTTGTGATTTTCCAACCGCAAGTGTTTTTGTCTTTCGAGGAGGTTTTACTCACCTGTCTGCTCAGTGTTGCTGTTTTAAGGCATTAAGAAAACATTCTGGCTGTTGTCAGCTTCTTTTAAAAATGTTCATTGAGCAGAAACACGCACAAAGTCCTGTGTTTAGCCAGCGTTACATACTCTGCTCTGTGTTACTCTGCAAGAGGCTGTCTTGTTTCTGATTGCATGTGGAGAAGTAAAGATAACCATATGACACTGAAGTCAGACTCAACATCATTAATTATAAACACGTGTCTGCCCCTATTTTGAAAACTACGCCTTTCAGACCTCGCTCGAACAAAGCTGACCAACATTAGACTACGAGAGCGGGGATTATTAGACTTTCAAGAAGCTATTTCTCCTGTCTAGAACACACGCTGTTCCTATTTTTTCAATACTGGTGTCAATTAAGATGACCACATTTTAATTTTGTTGTATGAGTCAGCGGAGGCTAACAAGACTCTGCTCAGTTCATGTAGCTTAGTTAAAAGGAAAAGTTTGTTTGGCCTTGTTGTGTGTAGGCTGAGGTAAAAAACAAAAACAGGGCATGTAATGACTTTTTCATGCCACTCAGAGTTAACTATCATTTGCTGTTTCGTGATGGATGGTGTATGGTGAAGGGGTGAGGACTGGATGGCACAGAGTGTGTGTGTGTGTGATCATCGTGTTTCTGTGATGTGGTTCACATACGGTCAGAGAAACACTACGATCCCTGAGCAACGGTCCGTGACCACTGGATGCCGGGAAGAGTGCTTTCCAAGTCAAATCAGCTCCTGCGTAGGGAGGACTGTTGACACTGTGACACGGATGGACTGTTTATGCTGTAGCACAGAAGGAAAGGAAACAAGAGGATATAACTAAAGTAAACACCTCCTGAACCCTCAGCAGCAGGTAATATTATGTAAAATAGCAGTTGAGCTTTTTATCAAGTTATCAATCTGCAACTTTGTGTCCACGCAGGAAACCAGTTTGTTTAAATCTCTGGTTTCTGCTGCAGGGCCAGACAGGGCTCGCCAGACTCGCTTATAATTTATTACACTACACTTTCCCCCTCTAGAGTATTTTTGCATCATTTTGCAAACATGTCATTTGTCAGCTGGCCTGTGTGCTTTTCTTTTGTAATGAACACTTTGACTTGGCCCTGACGAGCCCTATTTGGTCCTTTTGTGGCCGCTGAAGGTTCGTGTTTGGTTCACATGTCTGATGACCTTTAGACCACAGGCCAATGAGCCTATTTGTGGCTCTTTGAGTGCACATTGACTCCACCTCGATGCTGGAGTCTGGGACTCCTCGGTACGCGGACAAATTTTAATGCTGTAGTGATTTTCTAGTTTACTGTTTAAATCCTAAAGCAGTGTTACTTTGCACTTATATCTTTAACAAGTTACAGCACATGACAAAAGATGTTAGATTATTTGATTTGATTATTCACAAAGCTCAGTGTGGCCTTGTGAGATATTTACTGAAAGCATTTTTTTCTCTGTACATTTAAAAGAATTAACAGTGAAATAAAGCAATAAGTTGCTATACTTAAATTATGTACTCAATCTGTATTTGAGGGTTTTTTGCTACACGTTATTTTGAACTAATTCTAAGAAAAATATTCAGACACGTGACTCAGCTGATTCTCGGGTAAGTTTTCATAAATACAGACAGGCCCATATTTAGTAAAATGTGATGAGGGGACGTGTACGTGATTTGTGCTATTTATGATGTCCAAATGACTTTTAGGAATTGCTTTATGTGGTGACAAAGACTGTGTGCGTTCAAAGCATTTCTGATGAACTTTCCTAGTGAGCTGTGACATGTGGTAATAGAAAATACAGGCCTTGTTTGAGCACACTTTTTTTTTATGAAAAGCAGTTTCCTGTTCATGTAAAACATGCCAGTAGGATACAATACCCTGAATTTAGCATAGACACGGACAGAGAGAGAGAGAGAGAGAGAGAAAATATAAAGGTTTTTAACTGATTAAAAAATGTTAAGCCCCCCACCCCCCAACAACCGCAAAACTCCACGAAGAAGAAGTAGAATAACAGCCAAACGATTTAATAAGATACATTCAATTTCATTGTGCAACATTTGTCAATTGTTAATTCCCTAGACTCCAACTTAAGACCAAGACCTATGTTGTCTAAATGTGCGTGGAGATTCCCATGCGGTCTGTGAGGCAAATTGCACTTCATTCAACGTATCTAATAAATAATCTTCTCTGGAGCTCTTGCACAGGCTACACTTTTAGAGAATTGGGAAAACAATGCACCATAAGACAGTTTTATCAAAACACATACAAACATAAAAAACAAGCAATTAATAAGCACCCTGAAACACTAATGCAAAGTTTTTTTCCCTCTTCTTTGATTGCGTATTCATGAAGTTATACATTACCCAATTTTGCCCAAAGACATTTGCAGAAGTGTGCAGTAAAGAATCTGAGAGGAATTGTGTTGATGGATGGAGTAGCAGTCATACATCAGTCCTTCAGTACAACTGTCCTGCCAAGTTCTTTCAGACACGTTTGTAGTAAAAATGAACAGACTGTTTATTCCGTGTGTGTCTTTGATTTGACTGCATGTTGCTGGAAGGAGGTGGGTGAATCACATACAGAACGGCACAAATATGGGTCCTGGCGCCGTGTCCTTCATAGAAAGGAGACATCGCCAATGAAAAGGACGTCACGGGGGGACAGACTTGTTGTCTCCTGTCCTCGCCATTTCTAGCTTGCCCCCACCCCCCCTCCTTCCGCGTTCTTTCTCTCATCAGTCTGTGGAGGTGACCTCACAGCACCGAGGCGGTGATGGGGTGGATGGCGTCACGGTTGGCTGTCATGCTCTTGAAGGCCAGAGGGCTTGCGATGTCACAGCTGTGGGGAGATAGAGCACTGCCACTGCCCGGCTGCCACGTGGGTCCGGTCACATAGGCCGACGTGGTGGCGCTGTACCCCATGTAGGGTGACACTTGGGTGGGAGGGTGGTAGGGAGGGATGCTGGGCGCTGTGACATAGCTGTTCACTGTGGGCAAACCATTCAGCGTCTGTGAACAAAAGAGAGGAGGAAGGTTTTAGTGTTGTTTTACTCTTTGTGCCGCCATCTTGCTGTAGAAATCTTGATTAGTTATTTTGTCCTTCTCAACACTGAGTAGAAGAAATAATTTGCTGCTTGCGTGCAGCCACGCAACAAAGACACTACTTTAATTTTCTGCTGTGTAGTGAGCCGACCCCCAACCCAGGTAGATGCACACAACCAGCTGAGTTGTAATAGAAAAAAGCTGAGGCGAGCTGTAGAAGAAAGTGACGTTGGAATTATGGACAGCAAAGACCTCAATTTAACTTCACAGCCACCACATAAAAAACCCATTTTCCCCATTTTGATGAAAGTATGAATGATCAATTATGCAGTCTCATGCCCCTGGAACATATTAAACGTGTATAGAAACCATACACGCATGATTGCCTGTCTGTACACGGGACTTGTTTTCTACCCGAAGAGTGGACGGCGTTGATGTACCACGCCAGAAGATGGGAGACGGGGTGGTTGAGGGTGCCACAAAACAGATGTCATGAGCGATTGAGAGTGAAGGGCCAGGAAGAGGGGAAATATGATAGAGAATGAGGAGAGCACAGGGATGGAAGCATGAATGGGTTTTGCTCCTCTGGCACGGCGACAGGACTTAACTTGAGGAATTCACCAAAGCATTTCAACAGGGAGGCCAAATTTCTGTTCCTGGGTGGTCTGCGACTACTGAGAATTATTCCTGCAACCCGGACTTTTCTGTCTCTCTGACTTGCCGTATTTTCATTGTTTTGCTCGACTGGCAGAGTCACATGGACGATTTCTATAAAAATAGATTATAATGAAATAAAAATTATACTCTAAACTGCCGACTGTGGTGAATGTAAAACATAACTGTAGAGAGAGAAACTGGTGAAGTGTGTGCATGCACGCGCCTGTGGGTGACTGTGGGTGTCTGTGGGTCCCTGTCGGTATTTGTGGGTGGCTGTGTGTCTTCACTTGGCTCAGTGACCCTGCAGCTGATTTCACAACATGCTTACAGCGGTGTTTAAAAATAATATTTAGCATTTCATTCACTTGCCGCAATTAAACATTTCTCCACAAATGATTGCACGCACGCACACACACACACACACACACACACTCACACTCACAGAGTTTCTACATATATGCTGTATATGCACAACAGGACACTTTTCAGTATAATTTAATCCACCACTAACTACAGCCTCAGAAATGACCACAGACCTGAACAGACTTCTGAGTCTAACACAAAATCAACAAAAGGTTTGCTGGGAGCGTTTATGGTGGGGCACCTGTATCAGACTGCATCATCTATTTAGGTGTACCTGTTATTTTGTCCACCTAAGTGAATATACTTGTACAGACCATATTACATAATTAATATTTGCATATTTAAAACAAATGCTACCTATAAACCTTTGTGTATATTATTTTACATGATAATAAAGCCGCAAACCTTTTATAGGCTCCTCGACTAGGTTAATATTTGCCTTGGAGCCTTTTTTTTAGGTTTGCTGTTGTTAAACATAAGTAAACCAGAACTGAATAATGAATAAGAAAAGCACAGGCTCCATTCAGGCAAATAATTACTACTCGATTCACCTTGTCACGCTCTGATCCCAATGTTTATGTTTCAAATAAATCATTAAAATCTTTAAAACACATTAATCTCGCGAGATCAAACATTTAATCAGATTTTCAATTTGACTATTTGTTGTTATGAAAAGTAGATTTTGATGAATCTTTGGAGCGCGCGCCGAGCCACTGACTTAACCTGAAAAGTTTTTCCTCTCGCAGAGAGCGAGTCCCGCATCTGCCCCAGAACAGCGCCTATGGCCCTCAGGTTACCAGCCGCAGCTTTCGGCCTTACAGAGGACCGAGTGTCGGGCCTGCTCGTATGTGACAGAATTGAAATGACCTTTAGATGTTATTGTCACATTTGAATTTACTTTGCATTGACAATCAAATCTGGCCTGTAGCCTCAAGACAAACGTGACATGTTGCGCTGGGGTTTGAAAATGAAATTTGGAAGCAAATTAAGTGCACACGAGGACAAAAAAAACGTGGAGTGTCCTTGATTTTTAACGCGCACGACACGTCTCTGTCTGTAACTGCGTCTCTGTTTGACTCAGCAGCACAACGAACAGATTTATTAACATTAGATGTGAGGAGGCTGCATTTATCTGCGCGACAAAGCACCGTTAATCCTCCAGTCCTTTGGTGGAACACTGCTTGCTTCACCATACTTTGTTTTTCATGCAATAAACTGTGTAATTTATAGAGCTGTTATTCTCCACATTTAATGGCTCACTTCTGTTTTTGTCTAGCTGGCTGGCTAACCACTCAGACAGTGAGTGTGTTCACTGTGTGCTGCAGCTTTGGATGCTGCTAATCTCTCGTTTTTTTGTTTTGTTTTTTGCGTAATGAACAAAAAAAAGAACAAAATAAAACGCACAATAAAGTTGTCTTGTCTGTAACGAGAATCACAAACAAGCACGCAGGCGCTCACACACACACGTGATACGATCGTAGCCCATCAGCTGTTCAGATAAGAGAAGATAAAAAGAAAAGAAAAGTAGAGTAAATTATTTAAATATTAGAAATTTAGAGTATCATATTAAATAAATGCAAAAGTATTTAAATGTATGTAAAGTTCAGGGTGTGGACACTAATCTGGTCCTGATTTATTTTGGCTGCAACTCGTCTATTTATTAATGTCTCTCGGGTTTATTTCTAGTTCTTACTTTATATAATTAATATTAATCAATAATCCGGAAACATGATTTTTGTAGTGGTCAGTGTTTTTTCTGAGCATGTCAGGGTGGCTTGGATAGATTCTGCCTGGACTATAACTGAGACCCATTAAAGTTCTGTGTGGTAGAATAATTTCTCAAACGGAAAATAGACTAAACACTTTTTTCTGACTGTGAATCAAAAATTATTTCAAAACCCCCAAAAGCTTGAAAACAAAAATCAAGAGAACAACTTAGCCTTCCAAAGCTCTTTAACCTGCTACTGTAAAAGAATTAACACTCCAATGATTATTATGAGCACTGACCATGCAGCAGGACGTGCACCTTGTAAAACCAAAGCGGGATTTTTTTAAATGCACCAATTACCAGCTAGGGCCAACAGAAGGAGCGCATTAATGCTGTGAAAGGGAAAAATTCTAGGCCACATAATTATTTAAAATTATTTTAAAAATATAAAAAAATAATAATTGGATTTGTAAAAGTCTGCACGGACTCTTTTTTGCATTTAAGTTTACAAGAAATGATGTGTCCATTTTTTTTTACCTGTGTGTATTTTGCTTCAGGTTCTAAATGCGGTTTATCCACTCCATTGACTAGTGGAGAGCTTGCTGGTGGGAAATTAGTCCTGTTTATAGCGCTCCATTCTTCTAGTTTGGCGCTGGAAAAGGATGGACTGTCACTAACTGGGGGGGCAAAAGAGAAAGAGAGAAGAGAGGAGTTTTTAGGATTAAAGGAAAAAAAAGACCCGCACAGGCCGCAGCTTCTCCTGCAAACACCAGCCCCAGGAGGACAGCCAGAGACACAATAAACCCTGGGACATTTTCTACCAAAGCGCGGTCATGTGTCATTTTACGCACAACTAGCTCAGGTGTCAGCGGGCATCCCTGTGCGTAAAGTTTATTTAAAACGCCGCAGTTCTCAACCAGTTAAACAAAATGGTTAATAGTTTTTAGTATCGATTACAATGTCTACACACGTAATCTGATACTGAGCATCATAGTACTTCTTTTTTATCTATAAGGGAAACTACATCTAATTAAAATCTACATTTTTTACGTTTAAGTTTTTTTTCTGTCACTCATCAGCGAACTTTCCCCGAGCTCACGTTTTTCTGTGATGAAATTATCTGTATGTAGCCTGAAGGGGACTAAACAGTTAGGTTTCCTGTCCTGAGAAGCAGACCGGGGCCTAGTTGAAACTAGGCAGAAATACATCGACTGTGTGGTTGGTTAAGTTGGTTCTTGTTGTCAAAACGTCTCTTTCCTTGCGTCCAATTAGCTTCATTTTCAATGCTAAAATATAGAGAGGCGGCCCTCCAGTATTTTAAGGCGATCAAAACCTTTTTCAACTACAGGTAGACGGTGTGATTTCGATGCTGGAGAGTGGATTAAGTCGCAGCATTTATCTTAATGTAACCCATGTTTTTTGCGCGTTCATATTAATTGTTAACTTATTTTAACTATTATCTGCCATCTCCATACATTCCAAAGCGGTTTCGTAAATTAAGGCTAAAAAGATGAAATACTTTTGCAGCAAAGTCACCAAACGTACTTGAAGAAGCCAGCTGTTAATAATTTGGAAATGCATGAATAGTTTCTAAAAGCAGCCTTTTGAAACCCATTCCTCCTCTTGTGATTTCCCCCTTATATCTGCCTCACATGTGCCTTGTTTAGATTGCCCGTGTTAAGTTTACGCATGAAGGTGGAAGCTGAGAGGGAGCCGGGGCGTGTTTAAGCATGGCAGCCCTGAATGCTGAGAGCGGGGCTCTTTGCAAACGCCTGACAGCGCTGCCCTTCCTGCCAGTGGAAAACAAGCTCTCAGAAAATCCCTTTCACAACACCGAGCCGACCATTAACACTGATTTATGCCGGATCCTGTTACACTGTTTCCAAAACAGTTGTGGTCTTGTTGAGAGCAAGCCAAAGTTATCTGGGCCTACCTGCATGTGACACACGATAAACACAACGCTGCTGCGTAAAAAGTGTCTTAGTGTGAGCTGAGTCTTTTAGAATCACGGTTAAACCTGCTGAATACGCAGCCCTGCGCAAAAAAGTCTGGCACCAAGTCACTGCAAACACTCAGCACCGGCTCGTTTTGATGCACTTCATCTCACCGCCTTTCCCTTCGCCATCCTAATATTCCACATCCGCCTCTTAACTATTGCTGCAAACCGGACCATCTGTTTCTGAACTAACCTGCCTCCCTTTCAAATTAATATCAGCAGGCAGGTCAAACGGCTTTTAAGCTCTCTCCACAGAGGCCTCTGAGTTCATAATGTCTCAACGGTTACTTTTGGAGGCCTATAAAAACAATTTGAGTAACTGAAAAGGAAAACAAATGCACCCTGCCTTCAAACGCACACACACACACTTTCACACTCTTGCGCGCAAAACACCATCAAAAGTTGGGTAAATGTAGAGCAATAAACAAATGTAACCGCCCTCCATACAGCCAAGCTTACTTTGTTGCTCTGTAATAGACCGTATCCCCAGAATATCTGTTACAGAGTGCGAGGAAGGCCATATCCTGTGCATGGCCATGTGTCCGGGAAGGGTGGGCATGCCAGGGGGAGTGGGCACTTTGGATGTCGGGTATGAGTATAAGTGGTTGTAGGGTATCGTTGCTTGTGGCGGGGGGTGAGGCGCCTGCTTGCCCGACTCGTATTGGCTCTGCTGGGAAAGACTCCCGATCTTGTTGCGCAGGATCCGACTGATGGAGCTGACGGAGGGGAGGTTGAACTTATCGCAAACCCCGTCGGCGAGTAGCCTGTCCCGGATCTCCCAGGCAAAAATCCCCGGGTCCCTCTGCTTATATGTCCGTATGTGCTTAACCACAGTGGGCGTAGTGACCCGCGGCTTGCTGCCTCCGATGGCCCCCGGGAGGATGGAGCCGGTCTCGTTGTAGCGCGCCAGAATTTTACTGACACAGCCGTGGGAGACTCGCAGCTGCCTGCTAATGTCACAAGGTCGAATCCCGAGCTGGGCCAGCTCAACTATCCGGAGCCGGATGGCGTTGGGGAGCGGCCTGCCGTTCACGAAAACACCGCCGAGCTGGTTCACTTCACCGAAGGCTGGCTCTGGTGTCAAAAACAAACGCACAGAAGAGCAGAGCAGTGAGACAGCGGTAATCAATAATCCGGATTATAAAACGGTTATTAGTACGGTTTATATTAAATATTTTCTATATGCAATCAAATACATCAGAGATAGAAAGAGTTAATTTGTGTTTTTTTCAGTCTGTGTTCCAGGTTTTTGTAATTTATAAGAGCATTGTGTAACCGAAGTTGTATCATAGTTGTTTTTTAAATCAACCTTTACTCGATGGTGCATCTTCTACAGTTTAAAGCGAGTTCACCTGTTCACCCCCCAGAACAAAACTTTATCGCCTTGAGTTCTGTTTAAAGTGAAGAGTAACCGCGAATCGCCGACTGATACTAAACTTCACACAGATGCCAAAGTTCGTGCGTAATCCACACATGGACTAATTCAGTCCGCTGGTCTTCTTCCTGCTGGAGCAGCAGCTCAACCGAGCCGTCAAAACACCACAGACCGTATCTCCCCGCATTTCGCCGCTGTGCTGCAGCACTTTAAAACGCTCTCTGCATTTTTAACAAGCAAATCTAAAACCGATCCAACGCTGAAACTCACCCATCGTGTTAAACCCGCAAACGAAGAAGACGGTGTCCGGTTTGTGCCTCCTCCGTGGATCCTGCTCCGCGTCCAGCGTGTCCACTGTTTGAAACCGCGTCCACGAAAATGCTCTTTTGCGATAAGGAACAAGAGGGACAAAATTCTCGATCTGTTTCCTGACGGCGCTGGAGACAGGCTTACATTTCCATCTGTTGAAATCAGGAGGCCGGACTTCCAACGCGTCTCTCCCGCTGATTGGCTCGACTCTCCGATAGAGTTTTGAGACTGCGCAGAGCGGCGACGCCATTGGTCCAAAAGTTTGACATGACAAGTCCATGAAAATCATCCCCAATCGTCTTCATTGTCTCGCAGAGATGGAGCTATACCACCATGAATGCGTTTGTTATTGGAGCAGATAGTGAGTATAATGCAATATCAAGATTTTGGATCAGATCCGTCACCTCACAGAGACTTGGAACCACATGAAAAGATGCGTGAAAGCTCTGGTGGGTAACATAAGGAAGCACCACCTGAAAATATCCCCGTTTCCAAAATAAATTAGCTAGATGTGTTCGTTTTTATACCCACGTACTCTGTAGCTGTCTTTAGCATATTTCTGCTCGTGGCTTTATAGCAACAACAACCCTTTCAAAATAAAATAACTACCCAGTTCTACTATGGAAGCAAAAAGGTGGAAATCTGACTTTACGCTCCACTGCACCACCCTTCATCTCAGCCTTTTAAATGACACCATTAAGCAAATGGGAGGAAATGAATGATTGGTTTTCAGTAATGTAATTGACTGTGTGATGTTGGTAAATTGCGTCTCTGCGCGCTTGAGGATGATCATGTTTTTCTCCATTTATCGTCCATGTTTTCACTCTTCTTCTTCTTCTTCTTCTTCTTCTTCAGATCCTTCACTGGAGGACGTTTCGCTAAATGTGAAGTGATCGACATGTTCGACCTTTGGGAGGAATGTGTCTGAGGGTGTTTGACAGTAAATGCCAGAATTTAATCCACGACCAGACTGCGTTGATTTTAAATTAAATATCATGTAACTTATTTCTGTGTGTGAAACGAACAGTCCGTTTAACGCGAAACAAACTTCAGCGCATTTATTAAAAACTATCCATTGAGCTGCGTTATGGCTTTGCGCTTGACAGGCCAAATGTTGCCTTTGTTTGCCAATTAGGCACAGCGAGCTTTAAGGATACGCGAGGTTTACAGCTCTTGTGTGATAAATAAATTACATTTCCACGTCTTAACCTTTGCATAATTACCCAGAAGACCCGAAGCCTGATGAGCAGTATCTTAAAAAGGGATTATTTCTAACGTGGCTACCTCTGCATGCATGGGCCGGCTTCACAGAAATCCCCTCTTGCAAGTAATAAGAAAGATTTGTTGCTTCCCGACACGAGAAACAAACACACGCCATAACTTTGCGCCTTTTCACCCTCTCCCCGTTTTTTTGACACGTGCTTTGGCTTTTCTGGTGCCACTTTTCTGAACGCGAGGCCGCGGTGCATGACTGCCCCGCATCTCTGAACAACCTGGAAGGATCAACGAGCATGCACATCAAACGGCGCTGCAGTGCAGCCGTGCAATTAGCAATATTGTCCAAAGCCTCTGCTGACATTAAACAACGGACCCGTGTGTGAGGTGCCCGAGTGTACACAGAGTATTCCTCAGCGCGCTCAGCCCTGTCGACTGGGAGCTCGAGAGAGAAGCTACTGTTCCTCCATGAGATTTAGTCGGTGGCAGGTTGCATTTAAACAGGCGCCTTTCTGGAGGGGGATTTCTTATTACGAGTGACTGACTAATAATCACAAATATACCAACACGCTGCGTCCTGTGTGGCTCCTAGTGTCCAGGGTCACGCTGACCGCGGGGGAAACGTGCTCCGCTTGTTTCCACTGAGGGGCTACTGGTGGCTAAAATAACAAAAGGTCAGTGGTGAGAGATTAAAGGTCTTTGCAAACCTGCTACATCTTCTTCATCTTTACTGAACAGACATGCGTCTTCCTCCCCTCTCTGACACATAATAAAGGGCCTGAAGGCACACGATGCTGCAGCCGCAGCGGGCGCCATCACCGGCTTTTTAAGGGTTTGATTAATTACGCTAAACAATTGAAAATAATTGACATTAAATCAGTGGTGGAAATAAATGTTGTAGATTATTGGAAGGAAAACTGAACAACTGAAAATTCTATTAATACAGAGAGTTCTGATCACAACAACCATTATAACTGTTGGGACTAGAACGACTGATTAATAATAAAAATGAAAATAAAACGTGCCCGTTTAGGTGGATTAAAGAAGCATCATGTGTTTATCATTAACCAGTTTGTTTCCCTCCGAGTGCAGGGGCTGTTTAACAGAAGCGGCGTGTTTAATGTGCAGTCCACGCGTATAAATCTTCAACACAACTTATTTCCACTCGTCTGAGGTTCTTTTGCGTTCTTTGCCTTCCGCCCGTGAACGCCACACCGGCGCTAACAGGCCTGCACGCATGATTTGCAGGCTCTGCATGGCTGTCACATGCCTGTACTGTTCACGAGCCCCCCAAAATCGTCCGTGTCGAATTGAGCTGCTCAGACGAACGTGAGGGGAATTTCTTCACCTGTCAGACTAACTGTGACGGGGAAGTTAAAGCTCGCGCGGCGTCTCTGGCTTTTATATCCCACGTTTTCTGTTTGCAGAACATACTTTAACGTGAATAAAACAACAATAAATGTGTGGATAAATGTCTTATTTTGGGGAGACATCTACCAGAGTGTGTTGCGGACTTTTCTTGTTATATGCAGCAGACTATTCCCACTCAGTGTGTGTGTGTGTGTGTGTGTGTGAGTGTGAGTGAGAGAGAGAGACGCGTTTATGGTTAATGTGCTGCACGACACCGTCTCGATATTCTGTGATTTAATGCTTCAGAGACATTTTGTAAATAATATCGTTTTAACACACGCGAGTTTTTTGCACCACGGAGACCCCCCCCCACCCCCCTCCACTGCACATCCTCCATCACTTTGATCATCTTTAGAAAATAAACGCGTAAATATCTGAATTGTGCAGGTTCATGTAACTATGTTTGGTGATTAGACTCTTATGTGATCATCAGGAGTTAATTTGCAACAGTCTGTTTTTGTATTTTAATTATTTCTTTCTCTGGTTTTGCAGGTTTGTGCCACGTTTTGCGGAGAATATAGAGCAAAGCAAAATCTCTCTGAAACGTGCATGTACGTGTTTACATCATAACTTTTTCATATGTGCTATGATCATAATTAGCCAAGGTGTGATGGAAGAAGTATGTAGGACAAACATTGTTTGTCATTGTCAGCACTAAGATCGTGTTCATCAGGTGAGAGGGATCGAAAAGCAGCAGGTAACGTGCAGGTAAACACGTCGGTGTAAATTGTGCTTTATTAAAATGTAAAATTATGTAGGGAAATATCATTGTTCCTTAACTCCTATAAGCTATCTCCACCTTCCATTTTTCAGAAACTTATCTTCAGGCGTTTTGCATAGAAACGAATCCACAAATATTCAGAATTATAAATCATATCGGCTGCAGACGTCATTTCCTTCGCGCACCGCAGGAGATAAAACTGCTTCACCCTTAAAAAAACCCTGCACACAAATCTACCTGAGTTCGTTTACCTTTACTGCACTGACACAAGCTGAGAGGACAGGCACTCCCACCTCAGCTATCCTCTTCATGTAGGAGCAAATACTTAACCACCTCTTTGTTGTTTTGTTTGTTTTTTAATTTCCACATTTTCAACAAGTGAAGACATGAAGAACTGTTTTTCTCAGGGGTTGTCACCACAACGAAAGGCACAGTGCACCACATAAAAAGAAACAAACTACCTGTGCTGGTTTCTGAGGCTGAGACTGTTTGGTTTCAACTAAAATAACGAAGATTTTGCTGCAGGATTTCGATTAAGTTTGATCGAAAACGTGCAGAATCAGTGGTTAATACGCTTTGTGTGCCTTCAATAAAACTAAAGATATCCAAATATTAAAGAAAAAAACATTTTTCTCTTTTGCACAGAATTATTGAATCGGATTTCAATTAATCTCGTGCAAAAAATAGATGAAACCTCCACATGAGAAACGGAAGTGATGCAAACGTTCGTCGATAAAACGAAACAGTTAATGATCAGGTAGGGTCGCGTGCTCGTTTCTTTCTGAAAGCAAAAAGATCGGCCTGTTATTCAAGAATCAAGTATATGTAGATGAGGAGGAGGAGGAGGGTGGAGTTTCTTTATTAGCCACCAACCTTCCTCATGTTCAGTCCAGAGGAAGCAGGTCACTATATTTTTATGTCATTTGATGTCATCGGAGGCACCAATCGGATTATTATCAGATTATTTTCACCTACACTGACAGTTTTAAAGACACAAAGAAATAAACTCGCTGAACATCTGATTAATTAAATGATCAGATCGATGTTGTTTAAAAACCATGAGGTTAAAATCAAACTGCAGAAAAACTCGATAATTTCACTTGTTTGTGAGAAAACTGTTATTAATATTAATTATTATTATTAAATGCGAATAGCTGTGGTTTATTTCTTATGCGGCGATTTCTTTTTATTAATCGCATCCATCTGCGCATAATTGATGGCTATTACTTTATTATCGCGTTTCATTCAAAACATATCTGCTGTCTAGACATGAAAGTGAACTTGGGTTGAGGCTCTCTGGCTGCAATCCGCCTCCTGGTCCAATAGTGCGAGGCAGATTTTCATATCTGTGACAAACTGACGCAGCGCAGAAAGCAGCGGAGCGGTGAAAACTAATGTTCCCGGTTTACTGTTCACAGTGAGATCCTGCGGGAAATCCAAGTTACCACTAACTAGGGGTTGGGGGTCTCTCATCTCAGCTGTCCTCAGACTGACTGACAGAGGGCTACAGTGTGTGTGTGTGTGTGTGTGTGTGTAACTTTGGGCGCAAAGTCCCAGCAGTTTATCCCCAAATCACCACTAATCCGAGTTTTTAGGGCGAAATCTGATACAAACACGATAAGACTAAACTACGTGGAGCTTTAAGGTGTGGAGGAGAATGGCATCATTTAGATGCCTCTAAAATAACCCGCACTGACGACTCCAGACTTCGCAGGCCGAACTTCGGTGACACTAATAAAGTCTTTCTGCAGGTTCGCGCAGCGCGGCCTTAATGAGGACGAACGCGGGTTAACGACGTATGTAGACGTGTCTCAGAGGCCAAGCCCGGGTTTCGGCAGAGAGGGTCAAAAAGAAACAATATTTACGACTGTTTCACGCATACATCACTTTGACATCTGTTCGTGTGGCACATGGCATCCATTAGTATTAAATATTTCATTCCGCCCTCATTTGGAGACCTCTTTGTCTCGAACCAAGGACACTGGGGGGAACACGGAGCGCTCTACCGTTCCTGCGTTTTCACGCCGCGTCTCCTTTGTGCAGAAAAGTGCGAATGGGGTGCTGATACACACCACTCCGCTGCGCTATACCCGAGGAATCGTTGAGTCATACCTGGATTGAATATATATTAAATTTCCTCATCCATTAAGATCCCGGCCCGAGCGCAGAAACATTCCTGCAATTAGTCAGGTCTTTGCACAGTGTTATTGGATTACTGAGTGAACTGAGGGCTCAGTATCCCCATAAACAAACACAGGTCGACGAGAGTCAGATGTATAAAGTCAGTGTGGGCTGTGACAAGGAGCTAGATTTCAGACTCTTCTATTCACAAAGTACATGAATAAAACGACACACGTCCCCTTGTGGTGATAAACACTTTCTCACTTTCTCCGCACGCAGCGAAGTGATGCCCCTCACATGGGACTAAGGTGAGGCTGCTGCACTTGACTGCAAAATGTAATAACATGTTGCATGTTGGCGGAATGTAAGGCTGCGTATTTTTGGCGGAGGCATCAGACGCATGAGCGGGTTTTACTGCAAGTGTTAGTCACTATGATAACAAGACGTTGTGGAGCAGACACCGGGTTGTTCCCTGAGAGAACAGATAAAATCATCTCACGTATCGTCGGGAGTCATTTTGAACAAGATCTCTGCACAGTGTCACAGATGCTGCAGTCTGTACCAGCCGCGCTGCGTCGTTCCAAAATACAGTGGCGCCATCTGGTGGACACGAAGGGACCAAGGAGGGACGAGGAACTAAACTTCGCATAGAAGTGCCAAGCAGAGACAGAAAAACCTATGCTTAATGTCCATGTCTACAAATAGATTGTGGTGTTTTTCATTTTAAATATGAAAAACGAAATGTTTCTATTTAAAGTTGGCTTCATCCCTCATGCTGTAACATTGTGATATTTATCTTGTACAAGAAGGCACGTTGAGCTGAGGGGATGGTTGTGTGCATCCTGCATAGAAAACCTTAAGAGAAGGGTCTCAGTCATGGTGGGGTGGGGGGTGGGGGGTTAAACAGGCTGCCAGTTTGAATGTGTGTCCTGTAGAGGGCAACCAAGTATCACACATGTCAGAGGTAGCGACAACAGTTCATGGTCCACAGATGATGTGTGTGCTGAGAATTAGTGGTGTTTGTGTTCACAGAGATAAAGAGATTTATTTCTTTTCCACCCAGAACAAGACGAAAGCAGCAGGAGAAACTAACCTTCCAGTGTGTGATTCTGCTCATCTCAGCTCAACGGATTAACTGACAAGTAAGTGGAATATTATTATATTCTTAACTACTTTTGCTTTTTGATGGGTTTGTGTGTAAGATTTTGTCCCCTGGGATTATTCATTGATCCCACATGTTGTATTATGCCCTTGCGGTTAATTTGCATGTTCCGGGCACTGCCTCCTTTTCCTGTTTTGTATCTCCTTTTCTGAAAATCCTTTTGGCACACAGTGGTTTTGTGTTTTTAAAGCACCGTACAAACAAACCTGACTTTTTGACACACTTTGACTGAGCAGCAAACACACAGCTGCTGCATGGTCAAGCAGCCTCACAGGACCCCCGTTTACTGCAGAGAGAGTGATGTGTCTGCCAAGTAATTATCCCCCGTGGCCCCTCTCCAAAATGCTAATGGTATTTACAGGACAGAGTGAGAGAGAGAGAGAAGGGACAGGACACCACCAGCAGGTGCAGCTGCTGAAGCACGATGCTCCACCGAGCCACCACACGGCTCTGAGGAGAATCATGGTGGCTCTTTAGGTGATGGATAATCAGTCAGACTGAGATCAGATAAACATTAGAAGATTTATCTCCTCCCCTTGTTTACTGTGAGGTGACAGTTTGAGCTGCTATGTAGTGTTTGACCTGGAAAGCAGGTGGAGATGTTAGTAGAGGCCTAGTGGTGTCATACAGCATGAATACATTTTACACATGTTCAAACCACAGGAATAATAGTTCAACCTGGCCTGTAGAAATAAACGTAAAGTCTTCTGAAACGTTAATATCAAAGGACTAATAATTAAAAGAAAAGCTGAAAATGTGAAATAAGATTTGTTATTTCTTTTGTTTTCAGTCCCCCATCAACTCTTCGTTGTTGAAGAACCCTCCTAGAAATGTAATGGTGAACTTTTCCTTGTTAATTTACAAAGATTCGCAATTTGAGAAATTAGACACCAGGGAAGTTATGGATGTTATAAACCAAATTAAATCTCAGTCGTGACGTCAAAGGAGTCAAATAACTAGAGATCTGAGAGGCACTTCCGTACAGATAAACATTATGATATAATAATCCAAATGCTTTAAGTTTACGTCTAAAGCAGTAGTCCTGCTATTATGATCTGTCACATGCTATATCTAATTCTACTTTACACCAGCTCTGGCTGAGGTGATAAGTCAGTGAATCACCAGTTTGGTAAATGCTAAGACTCCAGTCTCCAGTTTCTCAGGTGTGAAATGTTAGATGTGTCCAGCTGGGGATATTTCGCAGCTGACTCCTAACTGTGTGAGAAAACTCTCCGTTTGGATAAGGAGGGATTGGGAATGGAGAGCTTAACAACAGAATAAATATTTGGCAGTGGAGAGCTCTTGGAAGCTGCAGAGGACTCTCTCTGCTGAGGCCTGCGGGTGTCAAATAGATTAAGGGGGCTGATGGGTCATTGTGGACACAGAAAATTCCCGCTCTTTGGACATGGGTTTTCTTTGGCTCTGCGTGTTTTTGCTCTCCAATCGAGTGGCCTCTGTTAACTATCCACTCCAGCAAACCCGCGGTACTGTAATCTGATGCTGTTTGTCCACCACTGGGAGGCCGGTGTGCACACAGAAGTGATGCTTGAAGGGAGATTCACTCCTTTAGGCTTTTGCTGGTGTTTTTTTTTATTGAAAGATGTTTAATACGGTTTGTTTTACAAGAACGCGCCTGTGCGTAATGTGCGTAAAGGTGTTAAATTGGAAGCAACAAAGTAAAAAGGCTGGTTTCTGAGCCTTTTTGGGCTAATTACACAGGTCACCGACTTCGTTGAACTATGATAATCTAAAGGGAATTTAATACGTCCTGAATCACGTAAGTAATATTGCGCCAGAATATAGACTGGGCGGCAGTGGAAGCAGAGCAGTAGATAGTGTCCCAGATCCCATTGAGCTCCATTCAAAACCATGACAACACGGAACAAGCTCGGATTTATCCTGCAAACCTAAAGGACATTGTGCCGGGGCGTCAATCAGGCATTATTGCGGGACTGAACAAATGCAAAATCTTGACTGGAACAAATGCTTCCAACGGGTCTCGGACGCGGGGCTACATTTTCCCCTTTTGTTCCCCTCCTCTGGTTGGCATGTATTTGTGTTCCCTCTCGCCCGACCACCCAGGACGACAGGGGAGGCATGTCCACCGCCACTCTCCTCCCGGCCTCATGCACCTCGCTGAAGTGGATGAAGGCAGATATCAATATCAAATACGACAGAAAAAAGAGCCACATAGGGCGGGAGTCATGCTTTGCATTTAATGTGTTTTATATGCGCGGACAGGGACAAAAAAGAGCAAAGATGTCTGCCCGTATACACCAGACTGGTCTTTTGAAAGTAGACTTAGCAATATGAAGATTTTAAAATGTTTGAACTTTAAATGTTACAAAAATAAACAGTGTAATAAAATGTTGGGAGGAATATTCAGGCCATGCTTCAGTTTGTCAGAAGCTGAATCGGTGTCTTAGTTGGACATGAAACAGAGTAATTGTATAATTTTGTGCATTAGATTATAACGTAGCTGTGAACACACGTTAAAGCCGTAAACTATTCTAAATTTTAGACATTTAATAGGCCAGTTATTGTCATCCGTTTGTGCTGATGCTTCTGCAGGTGAAGCTGTAGTTGTTGAGAGATCATTCATAAAGTGAGACACGATTGTAGTTTGTAATTAGTGTATAAGTAACGTCTACAATTTGGCCCGAAATAAAAAAGAAGAGTGAAAATATTGCATTTCCCTGTTGGGAATCCTCTAAGTAGGAAGTTTCCTCCCACCGTCCATTAACACTGAAACTTTCACGCCTGCAATTAATACGCCTCTGATGGACGCATTAGTTAAACCAACTCACAGGCATCACGCTAATTGCTCACTTTGTATGCAAATGTTGGGCACTTTGTTTGGGCGAGAGGAGGATGGAGGGAGACAGGGGGGGGGGGGTGATGATGGTACGGGCTCTGTTGTCAGTTGCCACCCAAGACGTGATTCAGCTCCAACAATTACCATTATCTGTTTCCCAGTTTGACGATACGGGACGAATCTGTAATGATGACGAGTGTTTCCTTCACTCATTGTTGACGCTTCGCAGTAGTTTCCTTCTGTTTCCACACCTACCGTCATTGGGCAACAGCACTCGAGCCTTTCAGGTGCTCCGCGGAGGAGGGGGCTTTAAAAGCGAGCAGCCTTGTGTTTGCAGCCACTGGAGTGCTGTTTGTGTAAACACTGAGCCCAGTGCGCACGGTGCCGCCTGCGTGTTTGGACAGTGCGTAAAGTGGACCTGCTGCTTGGAGAGAGGCATTACTTTGAGTGCTCGCTGCTTTTTTGCGCGAAACAAACCCGGATTGCACACGTGGACGCGATGGCTGCAGCGACCAAATTCAGTTTTTCCGTCAGGAGCATCCTTGATTTGCCTGAGAAGCACACGGAGGCAGCGCCGCGGTCCTCCCCGGCTTACTCCTCCCGCTCCTCCAGCTCGCCCTACATCTCCTGGATGGACTGCGACGGCAGCCCAAGCATATGTAAGTGTGTTAGAAGCCGCAGGTGGATGTTAATACGTTGTTCATTTACAGAGAAATTATTATTTTTTAACAGCTTTTAGATTATTTTTATATAATAAGGAATGTTTATTATTTAACAGGTTTGGATGTTAGAAAAACGAAACATCCACAGGAAGTAGATGTTTAAAACAAACACTTAAATACATAGAAATAAATATGATATATAATATATTTATAATACATATTTACACGTTTGAACTAACCTGTAACGCTTGTTGCGCAGCTTCCGATGAAGGCAGCCTCGAGGCCTCTCCTGACTCAACCAAACCGGACGACTCGTCCCTGGACTCGGAGTCCGACAAGAGCAGAAAGAGCAAGAAGCGCCGGGTTTTGTTCTCCAAGGCCCAGACCCTGGAGCTGGAGAGACGCTTCCGCCAGCAGCGCTACCTGTCCGGCCCGGAGAGGGAGCAGCTGGCGCGCCTCCTCAGCCTGACGCCGACCCAGGTGAAGATCTGGTTCCAGAACCACCGCTACAAGATGAAAAGAGGCAGAGCGGAAGGCGCGCTGCAGGACGCGGAGTTAGCGCAGCCTCCTCTGCTGCGCAGGGTCGTGGTTCCGATCCTCGTCAGGGATGGGAAACCTTTCCACACCTGCTTACTAGACACAGAGAAACCTGGCTGTTTACCCCCAGCTCAGGCGACCCCCTTCTCCTTGGCCTACCCGGCTCTGCAGCATCCCTCCGCGCTCGCGCTTCCTCCCCGGTACCAGCACTTTCCCACCGCTGCCGCATCCAGATTCGCCTGGAGAGACTTTTGGAGCGACTCGGTCCACTTCAATTCTTTCAAGTGACGACCTCATCCCAATGCACAAACCTCATTTAGAATTGCATCAAATGTTTTCTGAATGTTCGAGCAACTTAAACATTTAGATATTTTCACTATAGAACAAAATATATTTTGCACATTTTTATTTTGTTATTATCTCTGTTAATATTTTCTCATTCTTGGGCTAAATGCTGTGGCCTGTAGGCTTTTAATGACCCAGTGAGATAATATAAACAGATGTGTATGTTGAAGCCTTTTTAATTATAATATTTGTATAAATAAGTTGTTTCTGCAGGCAAATAATGTCCATTAGGCCGCAGTAGGCGGTAATAGAAGAGCAATGCTGTTACAATTGCTTGAATGTTTCAAGGAACAAAGAATGTTATTTGTTGTCCTTAATGATACTTGCTGTTTTTTTAACTTTTTGTGAACAAGAATATTAATAAAACCTCTCCCATATTTTGCCTGATAAGTTGTTCTAATTTTGGCCCAAATCAGCTGTAAAATCTCTTTGGAAACTAAACAAATATTTTACTTTAGCTGTGAAATAGTTTGGATCTCGGTCTAAGGAGATTTTTAGCCTCTTCAGTGGCTTTGAATTCGTAATAGACGGTCAGTTTGTAAAATCTAAAATAGATAGCAGGTTTTGTCGGGGGCCAGACAGGCTTTTATGATGTTAAGAAACTAATTATGCAACCAAAAGCTGAGCAAACATCACTTCTAAAAGGGCTGGATTTGCCTGAGCATAAGAATACCCAGTAAACATTACAGCCTCCCTCACTATGGCACCCAGCTGATTGGAACCATGGGCTGCTTTTCACTTTTATGCAATTAGCTTTTGTTATTCTGGGATAAGTACACTATAAGCTTTTTTTTCTGGGAGTTTGTGTACTGGAGGTTTGAAAAGATCATGTGATTTTATTTTTAAAAGTGTGGAACAGGCCGAAATTAAATTCCTAAAGCACTAACCTGCATTAGTTTACTACGTAACTGAGTGGGTGCTGTTACCGATAAAATGCTTTTATTAGTCAGAAAAAGAAGCGCTTTAATGAAGAGCAGATTTGTAGCTGAGAATTGTGTGTGTGTGTGTTACAGTCATTTTCATGTGCCCAGATAGCCTCAGATGTGCTTGACTGACGTTCGTTCATCACCTCTCTGCAGCAGCTATATGATGAAAAATGTGCTCCTGTGTTTAAAATCGTGTCAGTATTTCATCGGTGACGAGGGGGGTCTTCTGCTTTCACGCCCACTATAATGTTGTTTGCGCGTCCTGTGACCCTGCACACCATCGTCCCTGTCACCTGGTCCTTTGTCCCCTCGCTGGGGCCACCTTGTATCACATATGGAGGGGACTGGCCGAACCCCTCAGCTCGCTGCATCTCCCCTTAAACACTCTTTTTGTCTGTGTCTCTCTCAGTGAATGGACCATTGTCCCCCATCCAAAAGGGACTGAGACAAAATCTTTAGTGTTTCAATTCTCGTGATGTTTAATCAGTCCCTGCGACAAATTTATGAGGTTTAACTGCACAATGGTGTTTTAGAGCATCTCAGGGTTTAAGGGTGACAAAGACAGGCTTTTAGAGGTTGCCATTGGTTTTTTAAGTTGGTCAGAAGAATTGTCTGAAAAGGATGGGCTGGTTTTAGCCTGCCCATCCTATAGTTTTACTCACTGGCCTGTCCCGGGACTCCTTTCAGGAAAGTTAAACAATCTGCGTAAACTAGGCCACAGTAAGAGTTTTGTTACATTGTTGGAAATATTATTTAATATATACTGGTATATAGTATTTATCTTCTTTACGTTTAAAGGAAAATAGTGAAAGTTCTTCTCTCTCAAGTTACATTTAAACTCAACAGGCCAATGAATATTTAGGAGGTTTTTTTCTGATCTAGCACAGACTGATACGTCACACGTACACACGCATGTATTGATCAGTGTCCGGACTAATGTAAACAATGGGATACTTGCAGTGTGTAAATACTTTTTTTTTTAAACATACGATACCATAGTCATTCTTAACATTTTCAGTGTCCACGTTGTATTTCTGATCAATTTGAGGACAGAATATCAGTATTTCTTACAAAAACAAATACATTTCTAAGTGACCACCGACATTTCAACAGTAGTGTACATCTAGTGTCCCTTTGCTGCAGGTGAATGACGACAGGTGAGGGGAGGATAGATGAGATGACTTTAACATCTTTGAACCTAAATACAAGTACCGGTATAATGTAAATGTGAAATTAATCAAATAAGCTGAAAGTGGCCAAATCTACTGTATGACCTCGCAATCGGAGATAATTCAGTGCGATTTTGATAAAAAAAAAACCTTTTACACGTTTTCAGCAGGCCATTGGAAACGCATGTTAATAAGTGAATGTGCTACAGTGAGCAATGTCTCAACTCCTGTGGGTTGTGACTCCTTAAAAAATAATTGCATGCCACTGCAGTCTGCATGTAAATTGTTAGCAATTCAACAAAACATGATTTTATTTTTGTTGTAATACATTTAATTTGCATGTCTCAAAAACATTTGAGACAAATTAGACAGTTATATCACCTTAAAGCAGAAGAACAACTGGCTGGTATCCACTAAGGTTGTTTTATTGCAGAAAGCAGCTGTGAATAATAATTTAGAAGAGTTGAAGAAGTTGAAGATGTTTCAGCCGTAACTAACCTGGAGACATATTTTAAAATGTGACTTAACCTAAAATTACCCAGACATCATCTTCAGGTCGAACAGGAAAGTGAACACTTCTAACATTTACTAGTTATTAGTAAAAAAGCCATTTGTGTCTAGAGGCAAACATGTGAACGTTATCGTTCGAGAACGTTATTCAACAGTAAAGTTGATGGTACAGTTCCCTCAGTCTTTTGTACTTTAGTCCCAGCGTAGACGGTGTAATTTCTAGGGTTTAAATATCAAACTGGTCCTGCCACCTTTAAAGGTTTTGTGACAAAGGTCAAAGGTCAGACCAGCTGTGTAGCTAAAATGAGCGGCTGTAACGTAGACTATAGTCCCCATTTTAAAAACTGTTACTAAAGTGAACTCATTATGTACTGGTCATTGTTAAATACTTAAATTAAATATTAGCAGTGACATATTTTTATGAACGTCATGTAGAACTGAGGAAAAACAGCTGGAAATGCAGCTGTGGAGTCTTCACACAGTTCTTCATTTGCTTTTGAAAGACTTTAGTGCATGTAAATATTAATATCCTTTAATGATAAAGAGCAAACATTAGCTGGAATGAAATGTTAATGTTCTACATCTTATTTCTGTGTATAAACTGTCAAACTATTATTAATATTATTTCTCTTTACAGCTGTTTGTCTATAATATTTTAAATGATTGTCTGTATGTCTTCTTTCTTGTATTTTGATCTCCTGGCAGCTTTTTTTTGAACACAACCTGTTATGGATTATTGCTAAAGCTGTTTATGATCCAACTTTTCACCAGATGGCGGACTAACACCCTGTTTCAAGGTGGAGATCCTCTCCCCCTCCGGCTGGAGTGGCTGTGACCATGCAGGCGGTGTGTTTAGAATCGATCCACTAGGGGGCGCGCTGCACTGGAAAAAAAACCACCACCACAGCTCCCCACTACCGAGCAGTTCTGCAGCCGTTACACGGGGCACGGGAACATGCCCGTGGTGACGTGTGCCTGCATGCGTGACGTCATGCCTCAGTATTTGCTCGGTGGTGTTTCAGCAAATCAAGGTCCCCCTTATCCCGTACTACTACTACTACTACTACTACTACTACTACTACTACTACTACTACTGTGGTACTACGGTGGCCCGCACCATTAATCAAAGCTGAACATTTGTTTCCATACCATAGCAACTTTATTTATAAAGCACCAAAGTGCTGTACAGAAGGTAAAATAATATAAGACAATTAAATCAAATCTAAATCAGTTAAAATAAGTTAAAATCAAACAAATATTTTCACCAGGAGGAAAAGAACAGTGTCATGAGTTGTTGGGTAAAAGCATAAAGGTTTCAGCTAAAAACAGCAAAGCACAATAGAAATATGCTGATTATGCAGGATTGATCATTTCACACCAATCAATAAGATATGATTGACTTATTCATGTGTTGGACACTTTACTGTTGAAGCTGATAATTATGGAGGTAAAGAACTTACTGCCTGTCTGCTGTTATGATTGTATGTTTCTAATCTCCCCATTATAAACGGAATTATTGATCTCATTCTGCTGGATAGCTTGATTATAATACTGTGTATTATAGTATTATTCTGACTAGGCCATGGAAAAAATGCAGCCGAGTAAAAATTTTATATTTTTTTATAATATCTCTTATATTACACTTACATACAGTATTTGAGTAAATGTACTTGGATACTTTCCACCACTGATTAGTAATTAGTGTAACTGTAGTAGTGTAGTTCACAGCTGAACATTAGGACAGAAATAAAGACCATGGAGGTCAAAGTTAGTTCCAGTGATCTTTTGTCCTCTCTCGCCTCAGTCGGATCCTCTCTTTTTCTTCCGCAGCAGAAGAAGAAGAGAGAAAAACGTCAGAAAAGGATTTTATGGTGGGAAAAAATCGAAAGGTAGCACCAGTTGTCTGCTCAGGGGTTCCTGGTGGGACTTAACGCGCACACAGCGGTAATACGCAAGTTGATGGACGTCTTTTAACACTATCACCGTCTTAATATTTTGTCCTTCATATTTTATTTATACATAAATATTTGCAGCAGAATTAGTTAAACTTTTCATTGCACTAGTCACTCTCACTTCTAAGTTCTTCTCTGAATCATATCATGCACCAATCAGTCACAGGAACCTGAAGGCTCGATGACAAAGGCTTGATGGCCTCATATCCGCCACTTCAAAGTATCATCATTATTCTGAGGAATTAGCCGGAACATTTGGACTAATTACGGCTAATTGGACATAATAGTCATGTGCCAGATCTGGGAAAAGGTACTGATTTAGATCATTAAGAATGTCTTAAGGAAAAAAATCCATAATTAAAGGAAGGCATACGCTAGATTTACATTGGGTGCAGAAACATGCAGTCATTTTAATTGCCTGCGATTATATGGCCTGTGATTCATGCGCGCGCGCCCCAACAATTTATTTCAACTGTAATATTTAGCCTTCGACTATATGATAACATTGCTTCATTAAGGGTAATTATAAGGCTATGGGAGGACATGGGCTGCAGTCCTGCGTGTGGTGCACGAGGCTCTTTAAATTGCACCAGCGAGTCTGCAGCGTGCACTGAAAACAGCGCAGCCGTGAAACGTGCAGCCAAACGCCGGTAGAATAGCAAGCTGTCGGTGCTCAGCATGTCACTGCAGTAATGGGACTATACTCGACACAGTGACACTGGTGAACGTGACTCCAGCCTGGCAGCTCGTCACTGAGGCTGCGCCGTCGCTAACTTGACTTAAAAATAATAATAAGAATAAGAATAAACCTGGTCACAAATGTCTGTTTCATTAAATACCGGAGAGAAAAAGGAGTTTGTAGTTGACAAAATACAAAACCCACCAGAATGTTACAGCTGAGTGTGTCTGCCACAAGAAGACGCTGTGATTCTTTAATCCCCGTATGAGGAGAGTTCGGCCAAACCTGCAGCAGCAGATTCCTGTTGGAGATGGTGGCACCTGCTGCTGCTGCTGCTGCTGCGTGACCGACGTTAGACCTTCCCAACATTTTATTACAACATCGTATTTGCCTCCTTGTTTTTGAAGTAGCCATACATTTCAGCTCCGGTATGATCCTGACGTCAGCAGATTGTGTAAGTTAGAAGTTCGTGCATCGATTTCAGATTTTCACTGTTTATTTTTGGATGATGTGTGTCGCTACTGCAACTGAAAAACATAAGACACGATAAATAGCTGAAAATCAACTTAACGCTTTTGATGTGTATTAAAATGTTGACAAAATAGAAAATAATATAGTTATAATATGCGCACAACAACAACGACAACAACAGCATATTAGGGTCAATTAAACATCAACATACAACAAATGATTGAATTCATATCTTGTCCGTTTTCTTGTAAAAGGGTGATTTTAGGTGAAGGTGAACTGAGGCAGCAGGACGCACAGCCTGGTGGAAAGAGCCGAGAATCTTCTCCTGCGCTTCGGCGTCAGATTTTGGATTGGAGCTTTGATTGAGTCAAACTGTTGTGGCTCCTTGAGCATTAAAACAAGATGCTACTGAGGGCTACCTGGCGTTGTGCTGCAGGAGAGCACTTGAGCGCCGTTAAGTTAACTTAACGCGAGAGCCTCTCCTACACTCAGACTCTGTTTTCTGTTTGGTTTTGTGGGTTTTTAACGGGCCTCGAAGACAAAGTGTGCAGCCTACGTCTCAAACGAGGCAGCACGCTGCCTGCGCCCAGTGATATCAGCTGGAAAAAAAAGAGGGAGGTTAATCATTTACGCAGCCACTTAAAACGCGGATGTGTATTTATTTACTTATCAGTATCAGTCGATTCTCTCCCCGCAAGTGCACTTTTGCATGTCTGAGTATGATAAGGCATAACACAAACAATCCTGCAATCACTGGAGGCCTCTCATGGCCATTAAAAGTCAGTAGTTCAACTGAGGAGTGGTTCTCCAACTCTCAAGTCCATATAGGCCTCCTTTCATCAAGAGGCCCTCGTAAACATCGCTACAGTTAATAAAGTGCATTGTGGTCACTAGAATCCCCGAGTTGTAGCCGCGTGTTCATCAGCGACAGCAACAAGTCCCGAGCTCCGCGCGCTGCAGCTGCATCGGGACCGGACGCGCCCGCAGCCGCCGCGGGGAGCGCGTGCGACCGTGTGCGGCGGGGAAGCTGCTGTCAGTGGGAGGAGAGCACATGTCTTGTAAGTGAATTTACGCTCGGCGAAAGGAGGCTAGGGCTGTTTTGTATTGTTGCTGATGCCCCGCCTCTGATGGTAGCCTTAAACCTGGCACCCAGCTAAAACAAACCAAAGCCAGGACCGAGCTCCCACTCAATCCAATTAAGGCGGACTTGAGGCGCTCTCCTACGTGTTCATCTACCAGGATCGACGTTAAGACAACAGAAACCAGAGGGGCTTTGGCCAAAAAAAAAGAGAGGAGAGATTGCCTTGCCTTCTAATTTCTCCCTCTCCAGCCTCAGAACAATGTCGATGAGCCCTAAGCATACGACTCCTTTTTCTGTTTCCGATATCTTGAGTCCCCTTGAGGAGAGCTATAAGAAAGTAAGTATGGAGAATAACAACTTGGGGGCACCTCTCACTTCTTACCGGCAGCCGCAGGTCTCTCAGGCGGCGATGCAGCAGCACCACATGGGTCATAATGGGACTGTGTCTGCGGCTTACCACATGACTGCGGCAGGTGTTTCTCAGCTGTCACACACGGCCATGGGGGGCTACTGTAACGGCAACCTGGGCAACATGGGCGACCTGCCTTCCTACCAGGACGGCATGAGAGGCAGCGCCACGGCCACCGGCTGGTACGGAGCCAACCCGGACCCGCGCTTCTCCACCAGTGAGTACCCACACCTGTGCCCCGACTCCGGCTTTGGGTTGATCGCAGGGTCTGGACGCTGTAACTCAATTTTAGTGCAATCTTTTATGGTATTTATGCAGAATGTAGCGCGTGAGAAACAGTCCAGCTGTTTCTGTCACCGAGGTGAGCGCCTCCCATACCCCTGAAGCTTATTTCCTTATTTTTAGAATTGAGGACATGAAATCAAGTCCAACTTAAATGCATTTAACCCTGCATTTAGATAAAGTCTCACCTGAGGATCATGAATGACCAAGTGTTTTGCTCGTTTATTTAAGATTATTTATTAACTAGTTTCGCGCCTATTGTCGCATTAATCTCAGTAATACGCGGTCAGCTGTGAGCTATTGCCACACTTGGTGCTCAGAAATGTATTTGACATCGCTTGACAGTTTTACTATTTGTGGACTTTAGAGTTCAGAGCACTTACTTTAAGGGTCACTTCTCGAGATTCTTATCTGTTCTGCAGAAAATGCTCATTTTGCACTTTTCGACCACCGTGGAAATAATCAGTGGCTACAATAATATGGACTAATGAGATTCTAACCCATAATTAAAAACTTCTAGTTACTGGACTGAACTAACATGTCGTTGTGTTTATGTTCTTTTTCCTTAGTTTCTCGCTTCATGGGATCGTCGTCGGGCATGAACATGGGCAGCATGGGCAGCCTCAGCTCCCTGGCAGACGTGGGTAAAGGTATGGGCTCCCTGTCCAGCACCCCGAGGAGAAAGAGACGAGTGCTTTTCTCCCAGGCGCAGGTCTACGAGCTGGAGCGACGCTTCAAACAACAGAAATACCTCTCGGCACCGGAGAGGGAGCACCTGGCGAGCATGATCCACCTCACCCCGACCCAGGTGAAAATCTGGTTTCAGAATCACCGGTACAAGATGAAGAGGCAGGCGAAAGACAAAGTGTCCCAGCAGCAAATGCAGCAGGACAGCGGCTCCTGCCAGCAGCAGCAGCAGCAGCAGTCCCCACGGAGGGTGGCTGTGCCGGTGCTGGTGAAGGACGGGAAGCCGTGCCAGGGGAGCGGGCACACGCCCACGTCCTCCTCGCAGACGCACCACCAGCAAGGGGCCAACGTCATGATCATGTCCAATAACACGTCCGGCCTCGGGCAGCATCAGAGCCAGCAGGTGGGAAGCACAGGCCACTCTCCGGACCTGGCGCCGCACTCCTCCAGTCCGCCGTCACTGCAGAGCCAAGTGGCCGGCCTCTCCCACCTCAACTCCCCCGGCGCAGATTACGGCTCGGCCCTGCAGTGTTCAGCCCTATTATACGGCAGGACGTGGTGACAGGAGGCGCCGGCCTTGGTTTAAACCTTCTTCTAATTCAAGAGAAAAGACACTTTTCTGTCCAGACTTTGAGAAATGTCACTGTAAATGTGCGCATTTGAACAAAACCGAGTGAATTCGGTGCAGCTCTTCTTGAATTTTCACCTTTTGGAAACGAAGTAGGACTCGTGTGGAAGAAACACTTGTCCACACACTGCGGATGTGAAAAAATCTTGGGATTTATTTATGTAAATTATATTGAAACAGAAGAAGAATCAGCAGTCAAATAGGCCGCGTTAGTTTGGGAAAAGGGAACCTAAACAGGGAGACATAAAGACTGCAGGCTGCTGTATATGGGTGCTGTCAAATCCCCCTACACACACACACACACACACACACACACACACACACACACACACACACACACGCAGTGACTCTGATTTATAATAGAATTTAATGTAAGCCGTAGATCTAGCTTGTATATTTCTGTAAAAGGTTTGAATTTTAGCTATTTGTTGTACAAAGTTTTTGACGCTCTTGCCGGTCTGTTGTCGTTTCATTGGTATTTGTACGTTTTATTTCTTTGTAACTTATATAGATATTTGACTTACTACAAAACAGTCCTATTAATAAATTATGTAAAACATGACAGTTACGCTTTTGTTGTGAAATGACCCCTGAAACAGAGCAGAAATGAGGCCAACGCGGTATTATTACCATTATTCTAGTACTATTATTAATACTATTGGGGACATCGCTTCGTTTATATATATCTATCTTTTTTTTAGGAAAGGACTGTTATTTTTTTATTCGTTAAAACAGGCCAATGTTTAGCAACCTGACAAAACTTAAAAAAAAACTCTACCAGGACTCGTTCTTTTATTCTGACGTTACCATCGGAGCCTTTTCTCTTTTTCTTTCGGGCTTATCGTGAACAGTGCGGCTCACACATGCATGCCCTGCAGAGTAAACCGAGCCTTTATGTGCTTTTTCCTCCTCTCTCTGTGTGTGTGAGTCAGAAAGGTGAGGTCTCCCGACATCAAACACGAACCTGCTCAAAGGGCAGCTTATCGACGAAATCCGCCTCCACACAGCGCCGGATTCTTCTCAAACACCCGGAGAGGAGAGGAGAGGCGAAGCGCCGGCGCTGCGTTATCAGCTGCTTTATCAATGATCGATGAGCGAACTGAAAGAAAAGCGCGAACGGTTGTTTGTGCGTCAATAAACAAATCTCCGCAAACATAAAAAAAAGATGGTTCAGACGTTGATGTGACTTTTGTTTTAACAGCGACCCATCGTCTGTTTACTGTAGATCAAGGCTTCGTAAATAAAAGCTGCCATAATCATTAGAGACTATTCGGGAGCTTAACACCTGTAACCGTAAACTGCGCGGTTGCTAAGCGACGGAGGTAACGATCATTTTCGTTTACGGCGGAAATAAGTTTTCACGTGTCGCGTCATTTCGGTGAAGATGAAAAACAGCTGAAGCAGAGTGAAGTTACATATTTAATGATATTCGCTGTTTTTATTTTTTGCTTTCAGTGAGAACAACGTTTTCTGTCTGTGTTTTTCTTTTATTTTGTAACAGCTGGAGCTCGGTAGGTGACCTCGTCTCTCCATCCCCGTCTCAGCCTTTATTTCACATGCCACTAACACGATGTCACCGGGTTCTCAGCCTCATCGCTTTTTGTTTTGTTTTATTACAACATTTAGACGTGTGTGTTATGGAGCAGCAGCTCGTCGTGGATAGTTTTTTCAGTGCAGCAGCATTATTCCTCCAGGTTGAGACTTTTAAGTGTTTCCACAGACAATACTCCTGTTTTCACTGGGATCACTGATTTAATGTTCGTTTTTTATCACTATGCGTCTGATGGATGCCATTTATTTAATATTTAATGTACCATGTAACAAAACCAACGACCCATATTTCGGCGTTATTGTTAAAATAGTTTTCCTGTTTTAATTACAACATATTTGGTGTCACCGTTTTAACTTGGGTTCTGCAGCAACCTCTGGCTGATTCCTTGACTCGTGTCTACTAGGAGGAGCTGGTCTTTCGCCAAAATAGGAACGCACATTGCCCCTCTTTATTCTGGCGCATGAGACAGCTCCAGCTTTAGGTCACCAGACAGGCAGCCCTCAAGAAGAGTCTTTTGAGTGCAGTCTCCGAAGCCCCAGAAACTATCTCGCATCAGGTGTTTTGCAGAGCTGGTTTTGTTCGGGGGAGAAGTGAGAAGTTTGGGATTACATTAACATGTCTTTGGCGCGGTGTGTGGTCTTTGTGTGCAGCTTGTAGCTGTTGAGAATGACTTGTTGGAAGCGTGGGTGCTCTCATCGCTCTCCTTGGTAGAAATCCACAGTGCTACTCCCCAAGTCCTCCGGGCTTATGGTGGGCTGGTCTCCATGAACCCCAAGCAATTAGTTCCTAATCTCAAGGTAATCATATTTGAGTTGGTGAATTTTATTCGCCTGTTTAACTTCAGCATCATTTTTGGGATAATATTTAACACTCAAAGCTTCTGATTTATGGGACGCCAGAAGGAACACAAGGCTGAAATTGCAGTTAATGGTGAATTTTGCAAAAATATAAAACAGTCAATAAGCAAAAGCTGATTCATATATTTACAGTTTGTTCGAAAAGTCCAATTCTATAATTAAAAAGGACGATTAATTCATTAACGAATTTTACCATCATGCACTAAAATGTTGTCTTTATTTTTAAAAGGTCTCTTCACGAAAATTATCACATATGAATCATTTCATGTAAAAAAATCTGCGTCACCTGAAACTTAAATAATTGAAAATTTCTGTTGTAGCTTCTGTTAAAACCTGCTGCTGTAGCGTTTGGTTTCTTATTTAAAAAAAACACATTAAGGTCATATATTAGAAATGAAATTCAACTAAAATTAGATAATTAAAAGTGCAACATACAAATAAAGATATTGGAAATAAAGACATGCAACAAGTTGCCCAAATAAAAACAAACCGTGTCATTGAATTAGTTGCGCATGTGACATAATTAAATGATGATATCACACATGAATTCTTATAAACATAAAACACAGACACGACTCTCACAAGAACACAGAGGTGTTGAGGCTGCTGCTGCGGCTTTTTCCTGTTGGAGACGCGTGACGCGGACCTGGGTGCTGTCCGCGGTGCTGAAATAGACATGTTTAAAAAACCAGCAGGTATCTAACATGTGCATGTATAATATGTCAAGCAAGAAATAATCGTGCAGAAAGAAATAAGGTTTTCAGCAATAATTCTTCCTCTGTTTACGGAGTGTGCAAATTATCCACTCTCCTCTTTTAAACCACAGCCACTCTCGTCCCTCTTTCTTAAGTTCCTGAACATTTTTATTGCAGCAGGCCCGAGCATTACAAACAGAACAATTACACAGCAACTGCAATCACCCCCTTGGGTAAATGTTACTGTCAGCTAGCGGCAAAAATCTTTAATTGTCCTACGTTTATCTGGTTCTTCAAGCCATTGTGCAAAGAGCGCAAACGAGGGTCATTTGGGAACTGAAATACTTTGCATGCAAAGCGGAGAACAAGATGCAGTAATACTTGACCTTTCAGCATAATTGTTGCAGGCATGAAATGCAGCATTCAGAGCTCGCTGAGTGGAGACTTTTTTCTCTGCTTCCCTCTGATGAACAAAGCGCATTTTAGACATGTTCCGTGTTCATTTGGCTTTGTTTCTTTCAAAGGAAATTTCGCAGGGACTGGCTGCAATTTAACTTCATTTTAATAAAACAGCTGAGGCGAAGAAAAAAAACGGTACAAATCACAAGATTTCTCGATTCAGGACTAAACAAGAGGCCCCGTGCTTGGTCTGCAGAGCCAGGAGACGTGTAAGTGGACGTGCTGTCGTTATTTCCATATGACAAACCTTTGGTTAAACGTCTTGCTCAAGGACACCTCCGGAGGACAAACTGGACTCAAACAACACCTCCGCGTAGCCGGATTCTTTTTGAACCGTTCCTGGATCAAAAGACTATTAAGAAGGTGAAAAGGCACGTGTGGAACATTCAGAACCATCAGAACCATCAGAAGTCAGAAGTCAGTGACCGTGCGCTTTTATGATCAACGCGGTTCGCCAGGAAACAAAAACAACAATACAAATAAATAGAAAACAAATAAACAAATCGGACAGGACTCTGTGCTACAGGGACACAAATGGTGTTACATGAAATCAGCTGATCAGAATGAGTAGTGTGGATAATTCGGAAGGTTTTCCTGGTGTATAAAGTACTGGTTCTGCCTCTTTGTTATTTGAACTGAACATGCAAGAGGAACAGAATTAGGTAAAGTTATTTACTTAACTATTAGCATCGCTAACACAGTGTTTTATTTTACTAAAAAACAAAGAAACGGTTTGACTCCCGTATTTCCTCCCTGGTGCTTGTCAAATCTAAGACATGTATCAGTAGATTGACATATTCTGCTTTCAGAAGATAAGGGTGTTTTCTGATCAATCAGTCCAAATCATCCACCTGCTTCTAGAGGAAACATCCTTTCAAACATGAACGTCTAAAGGACTAAGAGGAATCGGGTTTTAAGGAGGGTATCATCTGCATAGAAGTTAAAGACACAGGCTCTTTGGCTCTTTGGGAAACAGAACATGAGGAGTATAGTTATGGGAAGGACTCAGATAAAGTTCTTAACGTGTAATTGGCTGCTGGAGGATCACAAGACATTAGAAAAATATAGGAACTGTAAACACTACTCTTTCCAGCTGTGCTCACTTCCCAACACATACCAACACTTTGCTCTTCTCTTTGATTCATTCACCGCGTCTTTAATGTGATGCTTGCGAGGACAATTTGTAAAAGCTGATTTGCACGGATTAGGACAATTACCTGCCTCCATGTTTGCTCACCATGAGTTCACTGCGACAGGGATTAATGCTCATTAACTGGGCCAGGACATGTTGTTTGAGTTCTTTACCATGTTTCTCCCAATCTCATTCTGCCATCCTTCCACGTTCAAGATCAGTTCATTAAAAACGAAAAAGCAGAACAATTACTCTTTTCACTTTCTCCTCCTTCACCTCCACTCTTAGCAAACATGTGTCAAAATCGTGCCTCAGGCAGAGCAGAGTTTTGGTGTCGAATCGGGCTTCACAACGGAGCTGGTGTGACTTCTGATTGTTGGTGCAGTGGATGTCTTCAGATGTTATAAACCAGAACCACGTTAAAATAGCAGGAATTAAGAAAGGAACACGCAGCAAACACTGATGCCTTTAATCTACTGGTGATAATATGGATCAAATATTTGGCAACGCGATGCCCTTTTTATCAACTTAAATAAAGAAAAACTTTTCTCTGCTATTTCTTTTATGGTTGTACAGGCAGATTGAAAAACATGTTTTGGCTGAACCACCTTTCTCTCATGATCCATTAGTTTCTCTTTGCCACACCAGCACTATAACAAGTCTTTTCCATAAGTACAAAATTAACCTTATTCGTGTCTCCAAAGTCTTTCAAAAACATTTTAACAGCAGCAGGAGAACACAAACGTGGGTGTGCACAGCCTGTATGAGTGGAATGATTTCTGAATCATAAATATTTACTTATAATGAGTCCTCCACAAAGTTATTTACCATACAAATAAGCTGATTTGATTTTCTCTGCATTTTTCCAAATGCTTCCAAACTTGACTCGAGTCACACTTTTACCAGCGTTTCTACATCGTCTCATCTGTAATTCTGCCAGTTTTACGGTTTGCCAAAACTAAAAAATCTAAATTCTGTTGAACTGTTTTAGCCTGAGTTCGTGTTGAGGGTCCTCACGCGGATACAACTTCAGGGAAATGTGTGTGTTCATGTGCGCGTCTGGCTGCGCCAATGAAAGGCCGCAGACTACAGCGCGGTTGTCATGTCTGTGTACAGTACCAGCAGGAGTCCTTTGGAAAGCAACGAGCCATCACTAACCCCGTTAACACCAAACCCTCCAGAGCGACCCAGGTCCCGCTGCTCGCTCTATAGGCCTGCAGCAATAACTCCTCCATGTAATGACGCTCTGAATAGACCAAGGCTATCCCTGTCAAACAAGACCTATAGTCTATTTAAATAGATGTGCCCAAGGTCAATATACAAATTACAGGGAGAAGAAAAGCGTGTAAAAGTATGTTGGGCAGCAGTAAAGCAAAGTGAGGTCTGTGTGATATTTAGACAGTAATACTGCTACTTTTATTATTCAGAATATTACAGGTGAAAGTATTAATAAGTGCTTATGATTAAGATACATCTGTAGTTGTCTTCGCAGTTGCAAAGTGAATAAATAATAAAACCACCAGTGAGTCCTTTCACTTTGAATCAATAACCGTGTCGTATCTTAGCAGACTAAAAAAAAGAATTCCTTGAATGTTGCTACACAATAAGCAATCAAGATCCCAAAGCCCAGACATTTGACAGCTTAATGAGTTCAGGCTGCAATCACTTTAAGAAAAGCCCTGGTCCATTTGAACCCGGGCACGGTCTATAGGAGCCGAGCAGAGAAAAGGCAACGCTCGTCCATTTAACTCACAGCGAACACGCACATAACTGCAGGTTGGGAGAAGCTGGATGTAAATAGGTCCCGTATATTAGGACCTGTTGAGACGCGCATGTTTTGTTCGGCGGCCGGGAGGAGGGGTGATATTTGCCCCCCTAATGAAATATGTCATTACGAGGAATTCATGTGACACAAAAGGGGCGACAGTCAAAAATTGCCCCACTGCTGTTCAGTAATTATATAGTTTGCCCTGGCAGCGCCTGCAGGCAGGTGGCTGGTCCATCATGCAAATGGCTCGGCTGCGCCGCGTAATTAGCCGCCGCGCGCCGCTTAAATTAACAATTAGCTAACATGCAATTCTCCTCGCGACGCGGTGGTTCTCCTTTTAGGCCAATTGTCACTGTATGTTATTCCGGTGGTTGAATTGCTCAGTAGGATATAGCCTATGTGATTTCTCACTTGGTCAATTTACAGGCAAAGCGAACGGAAATTGTCGGAATAAGAGCTTATCCTAATCCCCCGAAGAGCGTCCGCGCGCTGCGCACCGCGTCGGGCTGACAGGCAGCTCCATGAGGGGGTGTCAGGTGTTGCTGGGAACATGACAGTTCCACAGAAAACAGCGCCGTAAGTGAGAGCGACTCGGCCTCCGGGACCACATGCTGCGTCCCCTCCAGCCCCCAAAGGTCCTGCTTTTCTAACCCCGTCCACTGATCCCCCCGCAGCTCCTGCCTCGCCGCGGGCCCACCCACTCTCTCATTATCCCCGCTGCCCTCCGCCACGACACGGGAACAAAGTAGACATTAAGCAACATTAAACCCGGGGATGGGAGTAATCAGGAACCCGTTATCTGTTAATGAAGGACAACACATGCGGAGCGATACACATAGCGGATAATCAATAGAGACGCCGGACAAAGGGAATCGGAGCGCCCGAAAAGGGGGAATGCAAATCAATTAGAATCGTTGTTTGCTTTGAAACCGTTCAGTCTATTTCCATTAATTACATGTTCATTAAAAGTAATTTGTCTGGGCTGCACAGCAACAACAGTTGTCTCCCCCCTTGCCCCCTTTTTTTTAAGGAGTAATGGACAAGACACTGGCTGGAGTCCAAGTCCCCTTTTAAGATTTAATCTCACTCAGTCTGGGACCTCTGGGAACAAGACTAGTTGGAGGCACGCTGCTCCATACTGTGAATTTGCTAAACCATTTGTAACCCTGTTAAAGTGTCCTGAAAGTTTCTGCATTGTTATGAGTAAGAACACATTTGTGCACCGCCTGTATTCACATTTGTTTGTTTTAGACTGCTGAAAAAAAAGCCCCAGCTCTGCTGTTTAACCACGTGTTGTGTTAAAATGTCATGTTTTACCGTCATGATCAGTATGCTATCTTATCTCCATTTTACACAATCAGAGTTGCTTTTACCAAAGGCCCACAACCTCTTGTTGGTTGCTATAGCATTTTCAAGCACCATTCTGCTAAATCCCAACCCCCACGTAGACCTGCTCTGCACACTTGTAATAAATTATCCTCAAGTGAAACGACTAAAAACGAGCTGGACCAAAGCTGGACAGGGCCACTTTACTGAATCACACCTCATAAACATTTTCATTTTTCTGTGACTTGACCCTCGAAGCTTTTATGCGTCAGTGCATGCGTCTGGGTTTTTCTGCACACATCCTCTAAACCTTGCCAACTCCGTGGGCCCTACTGTTGTGGCAGCTCTTATCTATCTGCCTGCTGATGACTGGTGTTATGCAATCACATTTTGCAACGGCAGTAGACAAAATCTGTAGGTGGCTGGATGCATCTCATGCAGAGCCTCTTCTTATCCTACAGCTTGAAGTGCAAACATATGTGTCTGGAACGGCAGTGAGAGGAGCGCTGATTTGTTGATTAATTAAACACGCTCCCCCAGAAATGCCCCCTAAAAGCACATGTTCACAACCACCAAGTTTGGTGGCGAACAAGTGGAAATTTGAATCAGCCTCTTTATTCTAGGAGCCCCCATCCTTGCCAAATTGAATGCAGATTGAAAATAATTTTTCAGCTCTTGACTTCAGCTATTCACGGCTCTTTGAATTGGTTTTGCTTCTGTCTACGCTTGATGTAAATAAAAGCGGTAAAATCTAGAGCAAATCCTTTTAAACGAGTATGCGGCTGCCATTCAGGGGCTAGTGTCTGATGTGCATAGAGGGATCAAAATTACAGCGTTGACTTACTGTAAATAAATTGTTCTATTTCGAAAAACACAAAATCCTTAATTAGTTCTGACAATTTAAAAATATCTATGTAATTGACAGCCTGCCGTTTTAAAATGATATACAGAGGAGCACCCTCTTTAATATTTTGCAGCATCAGTCCTACAGAAACCTATTCTATTAAAAGTATTAATAAACACTTTTCACCTAAATGCTGTTGATATATGTACATATCAATGTCTGCGACAAACTCCCAAAGCGCTCACGTCCTCCAGTGGTTTCCCAGTGCAGGACCAGTGCCTGCTGTGTTTTGGCAGGAAATCAATACAGGGGGAAAAATCTGTTCTAATCATCTGTACATTTACCATCACAATCAACAATCAAAGCCAAGACCTGAATCTGTATTTGTAGGCCTGAACTGAACAATTTTCCCACTGTGAAAGGCAAGCTAAATTAGAACCCTTGGTTCCCGTTAGTAGCTCTTAATGGCTCTGATTTGTGAACTGCTAAATGAGGTTATGTAAATTGATCCTGAATATAGGCAGAGGCCCCCAGGTGACAGGTGCAGGCGACTGAAGATGGGGGGCAGGGACGGTGTTATGAAATGAGGAGGAGGTGGGGGCGATGTAGCAAGATGTGTTTGTAGATCCACAGAGACAGAGTTACAGGCTGAGGTAAACTGGATTACATGTGGGCTGAGTGAAAAGTCAAGCACATTCACCATTGTAGATATTGCACTTTAGACATTCTTAAGGATTTAGTTACAGTAAATACGAGTGGTGGAAAAGTTCATTAGCTCAAGCACTGCATTTAAGTACAGCTTTCAAGTACTTACTTAAGTATTTTCATTGTACTTTGTAGTTCACTTCATATTTCATCGTCAGAATCAGGGATTTTTACTCTGCGACATCTATTTGGCAAATAGGTGCACTTTTTTACACCACCCTCCAAATATGAACACCATGAAATATGCCACACTTCAGTGTATACCTACAGTATTTGTTGATGTATGTTAATGTCCTTGTGAAGTGAAATCAGCATTAATTTTCAATTCATTCCAATTGGAAAACAACACTCTGAGCTATTCTTATACATCTTGTATTTTTTCATATAGTGTTTATCACTACTTAATAATCTGAATACTTTTGTACTGACCTCTGTGTGTATTGTCTGTGTGTCTGTTAACACTACTGTCGCCACATCATTCATGATTTGTTGTCAGATATCTAGATCAGGATTTCAGCCTGAGTTGCAGAGTAGCTCTGACTGAGGATGTAATAACAACAACTATCAACCTCTCTGTGAAAGACTGATCACTCATCTTTACTTTGCTTGGCAGACGCTTTTATCCAAAAAAGACTCACAAGGAGCTGGCGCTGGGTGTCTGGCTCAAGGACACACCTGGTAGGGGATGGACTAGGAGTCAGACAGGTTTCGAACCTGGGACCTTTCTGCATACCAGAAACATAATTACTTATTTTAAATCCTCTTCTTGGAAGCAGAAACACTCTATGACTAATAACTACATGTTTAGAAACCCAGCAGCTACAGAGCAGCATTCGTCGGTAGTTACGTTTCTCGCTCTCGTTCACTCTCTGCTTTCCTCTCCATCAGCTCCTTAGGGGAATATTTCACACTTCACAGATTAAAATGCATTGCTGCTAACAGCATTGCTGGTTGGTGTGAAACTTTAGTGGGTGCGTTTCTGCAGGAGGTTAAGTTAGTTAAGCTACTAGTTACTCTGCAAAAGAGTATCATTCTACTTTAAACTACCTAACAGTATGTGAAATCTGAAACTTTGCTCCACCTTCACCGTCTACTATGTTAAACCGCTGCTCAGTTTAGAACACTTTTGTAACGTTACCTAAGCAACACTGAAGACATGACCCGTCATCTGATATGTTTCCATTGTGGTACTTCTAGTTTTACTCATCTGCTGTTTCTAAAGTTGAACATTTTAAGCAAATATCTTTGAGAAGACATCAGGGAATACTAAAAAGAGCCTTAGAAATATACATTTGAAACACTCTTTGAACAGTTTCTTTGTCATAGATCGTGTGGCATCACTACTTTTGAACTTTATTCCAGAACCGCTGGTAAATTGACGAAGTGGTGGGATTATTTCTTTTTACCAGCTTTAAATTATATTATCAGATTTTGGCCAGTTCTGTGATTTGACGCAGCCAGATTTAAGATACTAAAAAATATCACTTACATAGGCATGTGATAGAAAACGATCTAAACATAAGTCAGACCTCTTAAATCACCCCACATGAAACCTGCATTAAGCTGATTAAGCGACTGCACGTGGCAGTGCTGGAGTGCTGGTGGCCATGCATCGTCCTCTTGCTGATTGGAAATGTGGCAAGACCAGCAGTGTGCAGCGGTAAAAGCCCGTTAATAACTTTATGAGAATCCTCAGCGCTTTGTCCATATCATTAATGCTCTTCAGAGTCAGAAGTGGCTTCAAGCAATAACCTGCCTGCCTACCCTTGTGGCTAACTTTCAGTGGAGGCAGCGTAGCATAAGAGTGTGGTGTTATTCCCATCACATTAACCCGCTGCACGTTCGGTGGAGCTGGGTTTGCTTTGGTGTTAGCTGTAAAAATCACATTTTTATGGCAGGCTTTGGTTACTGTTGACTTATTACCAAGTCCCATCAGGTCATGATCATCCCAAAAAAAGCTAGATAAAAGGGCCGACTGACTCTTTGTGTAGGACGATAGAATCAGGTTTTCTAAAGTCATATCCCTCATTGGTTATTCCTTAAATTTAAAGCTAGCACAATCATCACAGTAGGAAATTTTAATTAAAAAAACAATGCCATTCCTATGAATGACCCATGAAAGACATCTTGTGTGTCTAGGTGATGAATCCTAATAAATCTGGGGATCCTCTAATCTTTCCTCCAGACATTTATGTTCCTTCACAGTGATTACTCAGCGTTTGAGTGAAATGTGTTATGAATTTGGTCTATACCTTTACATCTCCCTCGAGACCACATGATGCCTGATGTTGCATGGTCAACATCTAACTATTATTGCCTTTTGTTGTTAACATTTAGCTCAGTGTAGCACTGTTTCTTAACATCCTCAATTAGAACCAACATGCTAGCTTTGTATAATATTCAATAGTGAAATTGTCATCTCTGCACATTTTACTGTTCCATCCACTGTGATGTTTTTCTGCCTCAGGACAAGTGCTGCATGCTCTAAAAATACAACATGGTTGTGACTACATAAACATGGGCTGAATGTCATTAAAAGCAACATTTCCACATAGTCACTAGAGTTTAGTGAACTCAGTCCCCAGCCTACAGGAAAGGAACACATTTAATTATTCCCCACTCACTAAAATGAGACAAAGCCTTCTCTCTGCCATCCACTTGCCTCTCCACATTGTGTTACCTTTTTCTCCTGACCCTCCTCTCTGCCCTTTACTCTATCTCATGCACTGTCAACATCATCTGTTTCTGTGGAGCAGACAGGCTCAAAAGCAGACCTTTTTATTTTCCTGCAGGTGGCTGATGTGACTGAGGCAGCGTCAGTCCCTCTCCACTCGCTTCCCTGCAACACCACTAGCAGCTCCGCCACATTGTCCTCTGTAGGAAACTATTTCCCACTCTTCGCCAAAACCTTACTTCTGTGAAGCAAAATAAAACTTTTCACTTCAGTTGCATGGAGAATGGGTTTTTCAGCAGCTACTATCACTATTTGTAAGCCCTGTATACAATGACTTGGACACTTACGCATGTCTAGTCTTTGAATGTCACTTTGTGCTCTGGTCATTCCATTTTTGGTACTATTTAAATAGTAAATGCCTTTGGGTCAAACTCATAAATATATGCAAAACAAATGCTTAAAATAATGTCAGCATTAGCAATATACAGTATAAACACTCTACATTACACTTTTAAGCATAGACAATTCGTTGAAAAGTGTCTTTGTCAAAAACTATAGCTCCTCCAGCTTCTCTAACCGGTTTACTGTGTTTTATTAAGTATGTCTTTACGAGCTATCAGGAATGTTTGTATTATAGTCTAAAATGAGGTGCATCGAAATGCTTTGATACTGAGCAAACATATCAACTGGTGAAGTCCAAGAGACGAGGCTGAAAGCAGAAGATTACTGCTTCCAGTACATGTTGATGCATCAGCCAAATATAATTCAGCATAATCACTACTTTTACTTGTGCTACGTTAAGTATATTTTACTGCTCATTCAATCGTGAATGCAGGTTGCATGCTTTGACTTGTGTTTGACTACTTTTTCACAGCATAGCCTTAGTAACTTTACTTAATAAATGATATATACTTGTGAACCACAGGAGAAAATGAGACAGTTAAGGGCTTAATACAAAAAAGCAAAATATAACCAAAAATATCACCCAGGTTGTTGATTAATTGAAGCACCTTAAATCACATTTTGCCAGTGAAAAGGGAGAAAAAAAAAGCTCTTGGGTCTGCAGCAAATTAAATGAGCAGTTTTTTAATTTCTGAGCTCCTTGCTGTGTGGGAACATTCAGCAATGGCTCAGCATGTCAAACCATGTCAAGTGTTACAGTTCCCTTCCTGTTTCAGAGGGAGGGTTGGGGGATATCACCCCAGAGATGAATTAAAATAAAAAGGCTTGTCTTCAGACCCCTTCCTAAAATGATTAACCCTTCTAGAAAGCATTATTGAGTTCTGAGTGGTTGTGCTTTCTCATTCCCTGTAATTGTTATTTTTCTGTTGTTGCCTTCATCAGACTCTCTCCTCATTATATGAAAAGAAGGAAAAAATGTCTGAATAGAGGAGAGAGATTTTCCCACAGTCACTCAACACAGAAAAATACGCCATTGTAGCCAGGTTCCCATCCCAATGCCCTGCTGCACAGTCCGCCATGGCCTGAAGGACAATGTTCCTATAATTGAGTGACCATTCTTTCTCCTGTCTAAAAAAACTAAGTGAATACTGTTAAATGTAGCTACAATTCCCACATTCAAGTCAGCCCAGTCTGCAGGTAGCCATCTCTGACTGCTTCGTATTTCACTACAGATAAAAATCAGAATGAAAATCCTGAACAAAAATACAATAAACTCAAATTACTTGAGTTTTATTCTAGGCATATTTTAGTTGATGTCGATTCATGTGTAATTATGCCCATTTTCAGTGAGTACAGCCAGAAGGTAATTTTCTTCTTTGAGCATCATTCATCTTGTATTTCACCAATTACTAAGAAGCTTTAGTGTGTCCTGATATATACAGTAGTATGAGCAGTGTGTATTTTTGTGGAATTGGTGCTGCAGCGACACTGAGCCTCTTTTAGCTCTTAATGAGAACAAAGTGACATTTTATGCCGCTGAAGCTCTCTTAATATCAGTGTTACTTGCATATTTTCATCATACAGCTAGAGGGCAAAGCACATTTATTTACGTAGCTCAATGGATAGATTGGGTCAGTTACACCATACATTTACATTTTTTTAAAAAGCAAAAGAGAAGAAAACAAAATATTTACTACTACAAAAGCAATCTGGGTGTATATATATTAAATTAAATACAAATACATGGTGGAATAAACACAAAATAAATGTAATAAGCATGGCATAATAAGAATAATAAGCTTTTATGTTTGAGTTTAAAGGCAGTCAGGGATAATGCACATTTTTTAGATCCTTTGCTAAATGACGTGTCCATATAATATTTGACGATCTTCATATAAACAAACATGTTTATTAATATAATCTAAACAACGATAACTTCACATGAACAACACTTTAGTTTATACTATACAGTATTCATAAGAAAAGCTATAATTGCTGACAAACACTGTAACTTGAACTTTCATAGCTTCTACATTATGTCACAATTTTTTGTGACATTTTATGTTTATATACCGTGTTCATATGGAGTATTATGGTGCTAATTATTAGCTACAATATTTTTAGATAATGCTGCACCACAACCAGCTTTAATGAAGGCTGAAAATCTGTGGCAACTATTCTGAGAATTACTTTATAATTCTACCCATTTTTCAAACATATAGTATCTAGGTAAAAATTTCTAGCTTCTCAAATGAGACGATTTGCTGCTTTCTGTTCTCGTGTACTTCATACCACAGTAAACTAAATCACTTCGGCTTTGAACCATTTGTTAAACAAAACAAGACACAAGTCGTGTTGAGCTCTGCATAGTCGTGAGGGGGACTGTTGCAAAATATTTGGATATGACTGAAAAAATCTGTAATAAAAGGATATATTACAAGAATATGTTGCATGGTGAGTACATTGACCTCTCATGCTTATAGTAGGCTACATTTAGGATATACTACACCTAATTTTACTAAAGTAGCATTTTATATAAATTAATTTTATTTATCACATTAAAGTAGCCTGTGTAGTTAGTCACTGCTAATCTTACCTTTGGTAGGATATTGCCCTGGTAATACTTACAGCTGCAATATGTAGGAATTAACCTACATTAGAACGAGAATATAAATGAGTCCTCCCTCTCCCTGTTATGCACAGTCCTTTACGTATTAGTAGTAATTACAACAAATAATATTGCTACAGAAGTTACTAGACATGAAAAACAAATTGTTAGCAGGGCAAGAAGAAAACCCTTACGTGGGAATCTATCTGTAGTCATGTCATGCTATTTGACTTGCATAAGCTTCTGACAAGACCTTTTATGTATGCTTTCATACTTTATTCTGATTTTTTGGTGCATATTTCTACTAAAGAAAATATATTTTTTTTAAAAACACATACTGTAGCTTTAAATAAGATCTGAACAGAGAACTCGATCTACCCACTTTACCCACCACATATCAGCACTTTTACTTAAATAAAGACACATGATACTTTACCACCACTGCTCCTATCTATTGTGCTACCGTCAGTGTCTGTGGGCTCTACTTCATATGCTACGCACACGCAGGCGCAGCATTCTGACCAATCAACAGGCAGGATTCTGATGACGTGGAACAGCAATGGCGGAAACAATGAAGCCGAGTGGAGATCATGCTCCTCCTAATGAGTCCGGTAAAATGTCCAGCTACGCGGACTGCATGTGTTTGTTACTGAATCTGCTTGCAGACTTCGGGAAAGAGGTTGGTTGAGATAGTGTGAGCCACATAGCCCTGGGTTATGGTTCTTTTAACCTGCGTTAGCTTAGTAGATGCTAATGTTTTTAGCAACCTGGCGTGTTAGCAGGACTCTTTCCTGTGCCGTTTCCACTGTTCATTCATTGTTTCTCAACATTCAAGCGGTGTTGTCAAAATCCAAGCTGTAGCATTATACCTTTACTCCATTTTCTACCCGTTTTAAACGATTCAATTTGATTCGTACATGTCTTACACTGTCCACATGTTCAGACATGGCTAACAATAAACCAGCTACATCAATATCGGTTTCAGCAAATTATGAAAAACGTCGAGGTTTTCGGTTAATGTTACCCCTCACGCTTTTTTAGAGCCTGTATATTACATTCGGACCTTTCTGTCTGTTTTAAACATTCATTACATTGTTCCGTAAACACTGTATATAGCCCATTGCCAGGAATAAGTAACATACTGTGTGAAAGCACCATTTGTATCAGTGCTGTCTGTTGACGTATACGTGCACCTTTATTAAATACACGATCTAAAAAAAAGTGTTAGTTATATTGTTAAAGGTATCTGAAAATACTTGTGTAAAGGTATACTTTAAGAAAGGGGAACGAGTAAATGAGTACAGTAAATAAATAATTGATTATCAAATATTTGTTCTAAGGTCATTAACTAATTGACTAACTACGTAATTCTGTATTATCCACTGAATCAGCCAGCAGTATAACCTCACTTTCTTTGTTTTTGCAATTAAGCTCAAATTAGGCGATGGTGCTCTGAGAATAGATGTCAACAACTGCGCTGTGAATCTTCCATCATCTGCAGCTGCTCATGTTTACAGCTGTTTGCAGGAGCATATCACTAAATTACAGGTAAGGTGGCTTTGCAGGAGGAGGATTTTTTTCTTAAAATGTATAAATTGTAATATTGGTTAAATGTTATATTCATATTAATTGAAAATGTATGCTTTAAGTTTGATAGATTTTGTGTTAATGACAATGTGCCATTTATAAAACATGTTATATTTTGTCTGGGTACCTAGGCCGTTTCACACAGCTTAAAGTCACTGGTAGATGCTGCTGATGACAGATCATCCACAAAGGTCAACACATCAGACGATGCCATCACCTCATCTTCACACAACGAGCAGGCAGCTGCACTGTCTGAGCATAGTCCTTTCAGCTCAGATGCTGCAGAAAGCAAGACGGCGGCTGATGATGTCATGGTTCAGATCAGAGCTGGGAAGTCAGAGGTTGGTATGAGATCAGTCAGCAGATCTGTCAGCTGTTCTGGCAGTGACATTTTTGAGACCTCTTTATTCTCTGTCAAGCAAATGAATAATCATAAGTAATTGCTGCTGAGGATGTGCACATGATGTGCCACAGTGAAGCAAATGCTCGATGGAGACCCGATAAGCCGAGTTCGGCAGAGAATAAGGGGTGCTTTAGTGCTGTGGTTGGGTAGAACAGACCACATTGCTGGAGGGCTTTGAGAGAGGGCCAGGTCCTTGATGGATTATGAAGTGGATGCTCATTACTCTGAGATTGCATGTGGATGAAGGACAAGAGGCCCCATTCTGTTGTGCATTTATTTTGGTAGCCAAGCAAACAGTATTCATATTCCATCATGTGATGATGGCAAGCAATTCAACTTTTTTGGCTACCTGGAATAATTTCCAAGTGCTTTTTTATTCCATATAATGTAAATTGTAGCACGCTGTTTGCCCCAGATCATTAACATGAAGTAGGCAAAAAACTTGATTGCATTCTTGACGCCCATCAATAGCTCATCAATCCATTGTATCTTATTATCTGTGTTGTCTCTCTGTTGTTACCCCAGATTGAGCGAAGAATATCTGCATTTATGGAACGCAAGCAGATGGAGATCAATGAAAACAATGTACGCGAGTTTTGCAACGTGATCGACTGCAATCAGGGTGAGAATGGGAGAGAGGTTGGGGGCAGGGTGGAGAGGGAGCCTGCACACAGATTGCCAATGTTTGGGAGAGAGCTGATTTCCACAGGCGAGAGGTCAGGCTGAACTGCTCCAAGAGTGGGTCTGAAGTAGCTAACCCACTCGGCCTCAAAACACAACCAGCTTAGTCCAGAAAAACACGAGACAGAGGGCCTTTTTTAATTCTGATGTTGAGATGTTATGTGAGATACTACCAATAGAAATCTGGACACACTTTTCTTATTTATAGTGAACAATATGTACTAATTGTATTTTAAATGTAATTTTCTCTTCTGTAGAAAACAGCTGTGCCAGAACAGATGCAGTTTTCACTCCTTACCCAGGATTTAAAAGCCACGTGAAAGGTAAAAAAAGAAAATGTCCCAAATGTCAGTGTGGCATTTCCATTTCTCAACAGCTTTAAGAATCGCAGCCATAGTTTTTAAAATCACACACATCATTTTCAAAAAGTCAAATCCATAACCCATAAACGTGTTAAATACTAAATTTAAATGACCTAATAAGAAGTGTTCATTTTTTAAAATTAGTTTAATTAATAAAACCAAATTTGAATGTCACTTTATAAAACTTGATCTGTTCTTGGTAACATGCTGCTAATATTGTGATAATATTAAACTATGAAGATAAAGGCTTGTTTAGTTTGCTGCTATAAACTCTGGCAACAGTATAAACTACTTTAATAAATGTCAAGGACTTTGTTGTCAACTTGTTTCTGGTTCATACTGGCTTACAGTTTCTGTTTTATTTTCCTCAACTGACCAGTCACACGGGTGGTAAACACCTATGGGCCCCAGACTCGTGGTGGGGGAGGCCAAGGGGATGCCGGCGAGCAACAAAGGGGGCCCAAGGCAAGAGACTGTGGAAATATAGCCATAGAAGAAAGACTTCAAAACATTGAAACTCACCTAAAACTCCCAACAGGTCAGAGGTGGACATACACAATGCTTAACGAGTAATGCTGAAGTGCAACACGTTTAACACGTTTATTTCCAACTGCACTCTTTTTCAGAACATGAAATGATATCGATTCACCAATTCAAAGTAATGGAAATGTCTTTAAAGGGCACTGGAATTTAATTCTAACGGCAGTATGAAGAATCTGATATCATTTATCTTTAGCAAACAGGATTAAATGTCAGTTTAAAAAATTAAACCAGATTAGATTTTACCAGCTATAAGAAGTGCGTCTCTCCATCGTCGGCCTATTCAGGCTGTTCAACATGTGCTTTGCTCTACAGTTGGTCCCGTCCCGTTGAGTGTGTACCAGAGACTAAAGAAGCTGGAAGATCGTATCCTGGAGTTGGAAGGACTCTCACCTGAGTACTTTCAGTCCACGGTGAGTCATCTGGCTGTGAACGAGATACATGACAGGCACTTAATAATTATTACTCAGTGTTGCTGTCTGTGGCATACAAGTATGGAAAAGTAATGTAAATTTGACAAACTTGACAAAGGATGTGATACACACGACGTTTACATTGTCTGCTTTAACACACACACACACACACACACGGTTGTTTTGTTTGGAGAATGTAGCAAGCAGAGGAACAGGTCTAAGCTAACACGAGCCACGGGCACTGTGATGCAATCTGTGTTTTGATCTTGGCACGCCTTCAATCTTTCCCATGCTGAACCCTGTCCACCACTATACTAAACCACCAAGTGGTTTTAATATTGTGGCTCATCAGTTTATTACTGCGGTATCTAATTAGGAGATGCTGCGTAATTTCTCTACCTCCTGTGTTCTTGCCAGTTTTAATCAATTCTTTCCCAAATGTGTACTTGAGCCCCTGCTATTGCCAACCTCTCGTGGCTTAACGATGCGTAGAATACCACGTGCTTCCCCTGACACAACAGTCAACAGGTGCTGGAGTTTCACCCAGAGACCACTCCTTTTTATTTCTTCATTTTGAGTCCTCACAGTGGGTAGTTTAAGGTTACGCTCCCCAAAAAAGAGATCCAACCGAGAGTTTTGCAATGTAAAGAAAAAATAAAGAAAAAGTAATGTAACACAGTTTCAAGGTGTTTCTGCCTAAACTGGTCATGAAATGTGACCATATCTTCACAAAGGTACAAATATAAACAAACACAAGATTTCTAGGCTGATAAGACACAATGTTTAGTGACAGCTGAAGCCTAGTGATGCTGCGTTGACACAGCTTATAAATATTGTGGGTGGATACAGTATTTGTGACTTTAGTCCAATTTATGCAGAAAACTACATTTCAAATGGTGCCACTAAACATGTGTGAGAGTATCTGTGCAGGTCCCCACGTTTGCATCCTTAAGGTTAAATACTTTAAATTACAAAGATTTAAGGAAAAAGAAGTTAGACTCAGTTCAACAGTATTTCTGAGAGCAAGTGACTCTAAATCAGTGAGCATCTGTCAAGAGTATTTTTAGTTCATTTCACACGCGTCAGTTAGTACGTCTAATGTGTGCTGTGCCTAGCGTGCATGTTGAATATTAGTTTGCGGAAGAAAAAATGTTTTAAAATGAAACCTACTTACTGAGAGGAGTTTGTAAGTGATGCTAATGGAGTTTTCTCTGACACGTCCTGATACTTCAACATGTTTCCCTCCTCGAGTTACACTTAAGCTGATGTGAATCCTAAACGCAATGGTTGGATTCACTTTTCAATTTAGGTCACTGCAGACAGCTCACTCAAGAAATGACTTTTTCACTGCACAGTGCTTTTCAGAGAAGCACTGAAAGAAAAGATGATAGTAAGTCATTTATTGGACTTTATATTCAACCTGACAGACTTCAGCAGAGTCACACACACTTTAATTTCCCCATCTTGAAGGACTCTGTCCAGTATGTGTGTAGTCATGTGAGTAAGTGTGCTTGAGATGCTGCATGTCTCTTCACACTGGTATTTCTCAGCACAGCATGCTACTTCTGTGAGTACGCTGCTTTTGACTCACTGCATGTTTGTGTGAGCAGAGCAAGAGATGTCGAGTGTCTCTGAATAAACTGATAGGCTCTTTTATATTCGGAGTACCACTCTTTTTTTTCTGCTATTTCTGAGAATGCTGTAGTTTGGAGTTTGCATAAGAGTTGTACACAGTTGGCTCACTTGTTTCAAATATGACATTTAACTCTGAATAACAATAGAGGTTATTTAACAAATTCTGCACCAACCTAAAAATGGTGCTGCATTGAATGTGTGAACTGAAAATACACAGCCCTTCTCAGTAGTCAAGCACAAACACGGTGTAACTGACATTTTCTCTTCACTGCAGTCTTTCCATACAGTTGTATGTGTGTGTGTGTCAGCAAAGATTATTTCAGTAATTGAAGCACAGATGCTACTCAAAGCTCAAGCCAGTTTGGAAAAAGTAATTAAAACCGGTCTAATATGCACTGTGTTTTCTTTTTTGTAGAGTCACCTCCACAAGAGGCCGAAGACATCCCCCTCCCAGGTTGGTAGTTTTTCTGCTCTCTTACTGCACTTTGTTAGTGGAGGTGAACCTGGTTGGATCATGTGATCAGTTTTTCCTACTTTCTCCTTCAGGCCTGCAGTCTGACAGAGCTGGATGAGAAGATTAGTGCGGTGAAAGCAGCTTTACTGAAGAGGGTGACTGAATTTGAGCCTGGATATGAGTGTTCAGTGTAACAAACACAAACCAATGGTCCAAACCCAGTATATCTGTTAATGCATTCAACGTGTTTCCTCTTTTTCTATTTGTCAGCAATTCATTAGAACTCTCACCATGTTCAGTATGTGATGGAAAAATATGAACAACAGTTTTCCACATCAGGATAGAATAAAAAAATGGTATTCCTTTAAATAGTTTTGTATTAACAGAAATATGATTCTTCTGTAAATAAATGTATTTTCTTCCTCCATTAAAGCTTGGGGTCATAATTTTATCACGATCTTCCAATCTTACCCTACCTTTCAAAGTAAAGTATGGTTGTCATGCATTGTGTAGATAACAATGATTCCTTGGGTCTCCCTGTTAACTCACCACACACCCACACACACCCACACACACCCACACACACCCACACACACACACACACACACACACACACACACACACACACAATGCAGAAACCTGAATGGTTTGTGATCGTTTTGTGATGTAGGGACTCTAAATTATATGTGCCCAACATGGTTCATCTGGCATTACTGTTTCGAAAACATTATGAATGTAAGTTATAGGTCAAAGTGGATTAATGATGACATTTCATGATTTGACCTATAAAATGTCAGCCTATAGCACGAAGTTGACAAAAACTTGAAAAAACTAACAAAATACAAAAATCTGAAATACATCTTTAAGAATAAACAAATTATATTAAATATAATTAGAATGGATGTTTAATTTATTAAACATTTTATTCCCAATAGGAAGATGTGTGCACAAGCGTGTTTTTGTCTGAGTTTGTGTGTAATTTAGATGAATCAGAGAGAGCACCTGATTTATCTGTCTGACTGCTGTGTGACGATGATCACCCCTAATGGTTGTCATTATAACAAATGACCTGATTACAGCAACTCTGTTTGGAAAACATATTGGAGCTCCAACAAACCAGCATTAAATGGGACGCCGCTGCGTTTGACACTGTGACATGTTTATAAAAAGCCTTTCTTGTAGAGCGAACTAAGAAAGCGTCTGAGGCAGTAATTATTTTTTTCTTCTCAATAAACCAGGAGCAGTATTCAGCCATCATGAAACTTCAGTGAAGGATTATTTGGCATATGATAGTTTTTGAAGCACATGTACACATAGAATTTAAAAATACTACTTTAGGTACAAGCCACGCATCCAGAGTCCAACTTAAGTAAAAGTGTTATCAGTAAAATGTACTTTAAAGTATGAAAAGTAAAAATGTACCTGCAAAAAAGTGTTCCTGTAAATGATCACAATATAGGGCCGTTAATATTTGAACAATAATGTGAAAGCAGCACAGTAAAATGCAACAGAACTAATTTACCACAGGTTGGAACTACTGAATGTATCCATAAAGTCCTTCTGGGGACTGTTTGCAAATGAGCTTTGGCTGTTAAAAAGTTCAGCCTTGAGACAACAGTCAGGCACACGTATAAAACCAGGGATGAGGTTTGGTTGCTAAAAAAATCATTCTTTCTTTCCTAGGAAAGGCGGTTGCCTGTACAACGGTGGTTCCCTGTTGAATTACAAAAGGAGAGAAACACAAAGAGGGAATTTTGGACTAAAGTACTACGACTTTCGAACATCTCCATTTAATGAGACCCCTTAGAAAGGCTGAATTTATATTTTATTATATGAGGAATTGAAGACAGACCTGAAAATGTGAGATGCTGTCCTACACTGTGCTATAAGGTTGGTGCAATGCAAAGTAACTACTAAATATATCTGTTACATACATTCATGCAGGATTTCCTGATATGTAAAAGTATAAAGCAGCCTACAAAAGGCAACACTCAAGTACAGGTACCTGAATATGAATTTCAGTACTTATGTGTACTTGCTTAACATGACTGTCTGAGCCAGCGCTATCACAGAGGAAAATAGGAAATTAGTTAGGTAATTTAAAGAGTTTGGAGGAAAATTTAAGTTACTTACTTAGCTGTACTTCAAGAGCAAAAAGACACTAAATGGCATTTTCAATTATTTTCTCTATATGTATAACAGAAAAAAATACTTTCTCCCATCTTTGGAAATGACTGTAAGTCCCTTTCCATTTCTTTACAGTTGCTCTTTGTATGTCATGTCAAGGTTTATTTCAGAGTTGATTGATGGAGTGACCTGAATACCATAGAAGACGTTGCATTGTGAGTTTTTTTTTTCACCCCTTCTTTCAGGTGTACCTTGCTTGTTCCGTTGTGTCCCTCCCTTGCTCATAGACTGGAACCTTCTGGGCAACAAGTGGCCACAATGCACTGGGAAGGGGACCACTTGAGCTGCAGTGATGCGAGTGTGTGTGTGTGGGGGGTGCTCTCACTGTTCCCCAGGAGCTTTTGTCTCAGACACAGCCCCCTTATGAGGGTTAATGAGGACAAATTGGTCTGAGTGTAACAAATGGATTATGGAGTTGGACAAAAGGCTGTATTCGTGGGCTGTGTTAGCTGGGATCCACCCATCAGCTGCCATTTGAGCCGAGCACGCTGACTAGCGCCTGCGTTAAGTGGCTCACTAAATATCTCATTATCTTTCTGTCTGTTTTATTCTATAAGCACGTTATGTGCGCAGCGTCCTACAGTAAATTTATATAACATACAAAGTTTGGGTAACAGGGCTGCACTTAGTAGTCAGTAATTAGCTGACTTCTTATGTAAAGAATATGAAGTCAAAATGTCAACATTAGTGTCAGTGGATAGTGCTCTATGGTTGGGTGGGCATGGTGTACCCTTTCAATATTACAAAGAGGCAGTTGCTCATTGACTCTATGTAATTTCTGACTGTCAATCAGTCCTCCCTCTGCCCGGTTTCTTCTAATGTCCTTGGAAACCTCAGTAAGAAGACACAGAGGTGTTCCTTGTCTTCTATGGGTCCAGTTGTATTTTCTGGTGGGGTCTAAGAAGAGGATTCATATCCATTCATATCTCACAAACTCTTAATGGGCTCCAAGCCCTCCAAAAAGAAAGCTCTTTCCTGTGACTAGTCAGCTCCAGTCTTTATTCATCTGTGGCTCCGTGTCAAAAAAGACTGTTGCTCGTTTGTGCCCCGAACAATGAGGAACAAGGCTGAATCTCTAGCTGGGAACAAAAGACAGAAAACAGGCTTTTCACTCTGCAGAACATTAGATTCTGACACATTTTGCCATGGCAGTTTTTTCCTCATCCTGAGTGCTGTGGCTCTGGTCTTTTAAAGAGACCACCTGTTGGCAACAAGCCTGTTCTTCATTACAGACAAGCCTATTATCACAGGATGAGGAGCGCCACAGGCTAACTTTTTAAAGTTAACCCTGCTGCAGTTTGCAAAGCTGCCGATTAGAAAACATACAGTTCTGTGAAAACGTATTTGCGTTTTTTTTTATTCTCGCTTATTTGTCACACTTAAAAGATTCAGATCTAATTTCTATATTACACAAAGACAACCTGGGTTAACACAAAATACAGTTTTAAATGATTTCATTAATTAGGGGAAAGAGCTGTCCAAGCTATGTTTAAAAAAAAGTAATTGCCCCCCCTAAAGCTAATAACTGGTTGTGCCACCCTTGGCGGCAATAACTGCAATCAAGCATTTGCGATAACTGGCAATGAGTCTTTCAGGCTGCTGTAGAGGAATTCTTTGCAGAATGGTTTCATTCAACCACACTGGAAGGTTTTTGAGCATGAACGGCCTGTTTAAGGTCATGTCACAGTATCTCAGAGGATTTAACGTAAACTCCAAAACCCCACATTAGTTTTTTTAGCCATTTAGAGGTGGACTAATATGTTTCAGATTATTGACTTGCAGCTTTCAGCTGACATTGGCTGGACATTCTCCTTCAGGTTTTTCTGGTAGAGCGCAGAATTTATGGTTTCATCAATTGGAAAAGTCTTCCATATCCTAAAAATCAGCCCCAAGATTAACTTTTGTCTCATCAGTCCACAAAATATTTGCCCAGACTCTTGGAGAAAATCAACATGTTTTTTGGTAAATGGGCAACCTTGTTTTGTTTTTGGTCAGCAGTGGCTTTCACCCTAAAAATCTCCCATGGATGCCGTATTTAGATATTGTTATTGCTGAATCATGTACACTGATTTTAACTGTGACATTTGAGGCCTGCACTTCTTTAGATGTTGTTCTGGGTTCTTCTATGGCAACCTGTATGAGTTGTTATAGTTTTGATGGGCTTGCCACTGCTGCAAGGGTACACTACTGTTTTCTCTAATGGTTCGATGTCCTAACACCTTAGAAATGGCACCTTGACATATGTCAGTTACTTTGTTTCTCATCTGTTCTCGAAGTTCTTTAGACTGTGGCATGATGTGTTGCTTTTTGAGATTTTTTTTAAGCATTCTTCACTTTGTCAGACAGTTTCTATTTAAATAGATATTTTGTATTTACTCTGGTTATCTGTGTTTAATGTGACATGCTAAAAGGTCAGCAATGGCTGCCAAAGCAACGTTTTTCAAAGCACTGTGAATGAAATATCACTGAAAAATCTATTTCGGCTTATAATTTTGAATTTTGTTTCTGAACAAGGGTTTTTTGTCAGTATAGGAGGGAAGCGCTTCATTTATGACCTTGTCTGTCATAAATGTCACAAAAGGACTTGGGTGTTCTGTAACCACAGATTTGGAGCCACATTGATATGCACAGTTAGAAGAAAACACACATGTACCTACTGTAAAGTTGTTGAAAGGGGTTTTATGTTTTCCAATTATCTCTGACATCTGCAGAACTTGCAATTTTCACCACCCAAAGCATTACCATAGCTACCAGCATGACAATGATTTTCATTGACTGTGTGTAAAATAAATGCACTCTACGTTGCAATATGAAGCAATCAAGTGCATGCTCTGGCTCTAAATTGGACATGACAAACACAGGCTGACACGAGTCAACAACAGATGCTTTGTCAACTTTGTAGGGATTTTAAAGATTATGTTAAATCATTTATGGTTTCCAGAGACACTGCTGAATGTTAAACAGCTCCTTTTTTTCATGAATAACGTTTGCTGTGGATTAGGTTGTAGCACAATTTCCACACATACTGTGGCCCCCAGTAGCCACATGACAGCTAGGGGCCAAATTTTAATTTCCCTTAAAGTAACCGCATATACCTCTGTTATGCTCATGCCATCACTCTCAGAGTACATCCATTGCTGTCACACTTTTGTGTTTTACAAACACCCAAAGGAGAGGGGGTGCATGCACCTGTGACCCTCCCCCACAAAGCAGACAGCACAAGAGAGGATCCCCCTGCAGCCCACAGGCTTCAACAAGAGGCAGTCAGCTGCTCTCTGTGGCCCTGCTGCACAGTCCCCAGGCTCTCTGGAGTTAAATGTGCCTGTGATATTGCCAGGAGGGAGCAGCGGGAGTTGAATTCAGGCAATTACAATCAAGTCAGGGCATAGTTAGTGCGTGGGCCCTGGCAGCACCTGAGCTGGATGCTGATGAGACACTTAGCCCCAAACCCTCATGCATTGGCCCAGGCGCTGCGCAGAGCAAGCCCTCCACTCCCTCCCCACCCCCTCCCTGTCCTTTTCTCTTCCCACAGCCCCAGACCCCCTACTGGACACTTCCACTTCCCTTCACCTCATTTAGGCCTCTAGAGCTCTCTCACCCACTCTCTCTCTGGCCCTCACATTGCAATCCTTCTGCTTTATATAGGTGGCGTGGAGTACTGCACTCAATCACTCTTCATTCATTCACAGTGTACAATAATAGACTACTACTCTGATATTGTCCTTCAAGTACCTGTGCATAGCAGAGCTTCAAACATCATGTGATGTGTCATGCCAAATTATGTGACAAGTTATTGCTATTATTAAAAAACCTGGAGGTAAGAGAGTATTCATGCCTCATCATTATTACCCATAAAACTTTCAAGCTCACGTCCCATCAAACTGTTATCTTTGCACTAAACTTGCAGGTGACTGATTTTAGGACTGTCATGCTAAGCAACCGGAAGACAGTATGGAAAGGGAGGTGAAGTTCTTTAATATCTGTGACCCAAGAGTATGGAGTCAGGCATCACAACAGCACTCCTAGCCCCTTTTCCCCAATAACATGCTCTCAGCTTACTCTGAGGGAAAGCCTCCAAGCTCCCGCCCTCTGTTAGCCACCACACTTTGCTGAAGTGTCATTAGGACTGTAAAGGGCAGGCTGCCATAGAACTCAGATTGTGGCAGATGTATGGATAGAACAACAATATTTTCAATGTAAAGATCTGAGTGTGGCACCTAACACGAGAGGCCCTACTGGGGACTAACCACGCTGCTTCTTCATCTGCACTCTGTGTGCGTGCATCTTTCATGTGTCGCTTTAGTATTCGGTTTTGTGAGATTGCTAGCTTTGCTCTTCAATCCACTTTCATTGTCTATCTGTAGCGGTGCTTGTTAGAGCTGGGCATAGTATTTGGCAGAGCCAAGGGGAAAGGTGGAACACCTCTTTCACGATTTTTGCCATAATGGTTGTCTTTTGATTTTTCCTGGGCTTTGGAGACTACCAGGGATTGTCTCTTTGAAATTATTCCATTTTGGCAGAGAAAAAGAAAATGGATTGTGCTGATCCTGTTTTGTTCCTGGGGGGACGGCTGCAGTATTATCCTGGGCTGACACCGGTGGCGAAGAGGCAATCACAGTGGCCCTCGCTCTGACAAAAACACTCCATCTGCAAAGAGAGGAGGAAATCACACCACAATGATGTCTGACTCTTCTGCCTCGCTCTGGCAGCTGGGCCCTGGGACCCATGAACTGTTACACAACCACCACCACACCGCCTGCTATACAAACGCACAAACACCACACTACAAATCAGCAGCTGTAACACACAAAGGCAATGCACCTGCCATCACACAACAACAAGAACAGGGTAGATTTGTTCGAGAAGTTTCTTTGACGGCTCCAAGCTTATTAGAATGATTTCTGTTTTATCTGTTGCATGCCTATTATAATATGTACTGATATTAGTGGTGTTAATCATCATGGGTAAAAGTTTCTCCTGTTTTTAAACCCTAAGCAAACGCATCAACACCAGATTTTTCAAGCTTGAAACCCCCTAAGCTGTTTGTCTACAAAACGCAAATACCATTTCAATGTCAAACACACATACACCCGCACACACAAGATGAAAGATAAGCGGCAGTGTAGCTCTCCCTGTTAGTATTCAGTAGTGTCACCTCTTTCCCTCCGTGTCCCATACCTTGGGATCAAACGCACCTCTTTGTGAGAGAGGCCTGACCCCCTGCTATTAGCAAACAGAAGAGAGCCCAGCTGACACCACTCTTGAGATGTGCCATGCAGACGGAGGCCTGTGATTACAGCACAATCCTGAGGAGACAACCCTCCACCCCGCTCCAACCCCAACCTCCTGCAACTCTCCACACACGCACAACCTGCCCACCCCCACTATCTCTCCTCCACAACAAATTCACCTATCTCTGAAATTGATGTTAATCTCTTACCCAACTGGCTGCCTCCGAGACCTCGTTGACACACACATAGCTGCGCCTGAGCCATGAATAATCAATAGGGCGCTAGCTTTGCGAACATATTTCCCAGAACAGGTCTTTTTTCGCGAATATTACCGCAGCAGATTAAAATGTCAGATTGAAGTTTGAGACTGGTGGTGGAGGTTTATACTTATGCGTGTGTGGTCATGTGTATGGATGGAGGAGCCCTCTCTAGAACAGTGTAACACAGAGGGATATGGGTTTGTCTAGTGCCTTCATAGCGCCACATGAAAACCAATGAAGGTAAAGCAAGAGGGGGGATTAATTTGTTGTGAGAGAGGCAGAGGCTCAAGTGGGTCTTCCAATAGCAAATTAGCAAACCCTCATTTCAAAAACCCTCATACATACTAGAGAATTGTGATGCGCAAACACACGCAACATGCATTTGCACATGCATGCAATATGTTCCTGTGAGACTGCAGATTAATAATAATTTTCGGAAACATCTTTCCTACTTTCCTTTTTCTTTCTCGCCCCCTGTTCCTCATTGACACACACATACATGTACTTGTGCGCGCACACAAGAAGAAAACTTCAATTTTATCTGCAGGGGCAGAAATCAATCTCACATCTCTTCAGTTAATCCGCAATGGCTCTCTACAGATCCTGACACTAATAAGGTATTGAGCAGGTGAGGCCAGGGGCTGAGGAGGAGAACAGAGAGAGAGGAGAGGCCTGCAGTCTGGGGCCCGACTGGCGGCTGGCACTGTTCCAGTGCAATTATGGGGCTTGTGTATGGCAGAGAAGGGTGCAGGAAAGAAGCAGCAGAGATAGAAGGGAGAGAGAGAGGCAAAAAGAGTGAGAGGGAGGCATAGAGAAAGAGCAAGAAAGAAGGGGTAGGGGAAAGAGGGAGGAAAAAAAGAAGGAAAAAAAATCGATCCCATCTGTGGTATGATGGTTAATTAAAGCAGCTCTTGAGCAGCCCAAGGATGAGAGGCTTGGCTGGGCTCCTGGAGGCACAGCTCTGATTACTCACACAGAATGGATGGTTTCTTAGCAATGAAAGGAGGAGGCCAAGAGCTGCCTGGTGGGGTGCACAGACGACATCAAGGAGGAGAGACATGTGCATGCTGCACACTCACACATGTGGAGACACACACACGTGCAAATTAACTCACATACAGACACAAACTTGCATGCGCATGCATACAAATGCGTATGTAAGGGTTTAACGCGCACACGTATAGATCACAAGCCTGTAAACACAAGTGCAAACACAATCAAATTAAATCAAAATAGATGCATCAGGAAACTAATCAGATATAATGCGAGTCCACTAAATGTGAATTTCCACATCAAGATGAGCTCAAGAGGTTAATGAAAAAAAAACACCCAAAGTTCATCTAATTGTAGCTTATGGTGCTTGGTGTGTGAGGGTGTGTGTGTGTGTGTGTGTGTGTGTGTGTGTCACTGCACACATTACAGAACATACACAGGATTCAATGCCTGTGTGAAAAAACATAATCTGCAGGAGGAATTACAATTTATAATATTAATTTAGCATATTATGGTTATTTTTTCCTAATTCACCTGTCTCCATCATACGCCTGAACATGAAGACCGATTCCGCCTGCAATTTCCCCACAGTCATTCAAATTTCATCTTATCTTACCATTACATTTAGATTATCCCAAAGCCCATTACACCCTCCTCATTGACATTCATGGCTCTGCTACACTGAGAGGGCATGGGTGACGGCACCACTTTGGTATGACCCCACCCCCCTATGGTGACAGCTGGTATTGCATAACATGGCCAGGCAAAATTTAAAATAGGTGCTTTCTGCATTTTGGTCGACATTTACACTGAGAACACACACATTCATTTTTACAATCACTAGATTTGAAATGTACATTAGTGTGCAGTGCTTATAAATTTATCTAAAAGTATTTATCAGTGATTAATTACAGGTGGTTGACTATCTTAATATTACATCAATGACATGAAGATGTAACAAGGGTTCTTGACAGACGATATGTAGGTGGAACAGAAAGACAGCCCTTCTTGCTATTTTTATAAAGTTGAAGCTGACATATAATCATACTCTCAGAGTTTGAGAGGGGTTATAATAAACCTCCAAATCGGAGGTGTATGAATTATGTATATGGTGATGATTTGATGGCTGCAAAATAGGAAAAAGGGAGCAAGCGGCTGATTGAGACACGTCACGTGGTGCGACATTTGCCGCCATGTATCCTGGTGCAGACAGCTGAGGTCAGGGCTCCATGCTAATTGGTGTCGGGCCGAACGCTTGTGAGCTAAATGAGAAAATTACACGTTCTGGGAGGAATCATCGCCAGTTGTTGGGGTGCCTTTTACAGTATGACCGCATTCATATCTCTGTGGTAGAGAGAAGTCTAGTTCTCTGTTAGTCTGGGGAAGCAGAAAAGTAAACTTTAGTTTTTATGGTGTGGCAGCTCCAGACACACCCATTAGATATACACATCCTGCTTGAGCTCATGCAGCCAAAACACAAATACACTGATGTATACTATACTATACTATACATATGTATATCAATGGGATTATAAATTTAGCAAACTTGTTTCCCTTTTATGGATCGATTGTTGTTGGTTAGTTCAACCACATCACCAAATGCCCTACTTATCCTAAATGTTATCAAAACATAACATTTCATGTGCTGCCTGCCTACCACACAGGTGTCAAACTCCGCTCCTCAAGGGCCACAGGCCTGCCAGTTTTCCATCTAACCTTACACTTACAGCTGCTGATTGACTAAACACACCTGTACCAGGTAAACAGCAACATGTAGGTTGGAAAATCGGCAGGACTGCGGCCCTCGTAGACCGGAGTTTGACATCCCTGCTACTTACAATATGTCTGAGGGGAATCCAATCTTGTCCCGGTCAAAGCTCTGAAAATGACACTTTAAACCGTACACAACAACTCTCTCTCAATCTCTTTCTTCAAACTATGTGAGTTACTTAAGATCACGTTCTCAGAAAAGTGAACAGAAAATTGGTTTTAGAAATAAAGCAGACATCGTTTTTGTAGTTGAAATATAAAACATGAATATCCTAACAACTACAAATACTCAATATTGTTCTACTCAAAAACTATTAGGTGATGACTTACATGTGAAAGAGACTCCTTTTAGCAAAAGACCCACAGAATTATCTCCTGACTCTGCTGTTCCAAAAAATAATAAATAGGCAAACGTGTTTGTGCTTTCATCTTTAACACTACGTGCAAGATTTTCAACAGTTTTTAAAGAATGTAGCCTCATGTAGTCATGAATGTAGTCCTCAGTTTGAGAAACACTGTAGAGGCATTCACGTCAATTTAATGCTACCTTAAATGTTTGGTCAGATTTGATGTGCAACTAGACAGCTAATTAGCTTGTTGTTGTTTATGTTTCTAGAGTGAAGCTAAACATTTGACTGTTTTGTGAACATCTTTCACAGATTGTTGTAGCTTGTAATGTTAGTCGTGAATCGTAGCTCGTGTTTAAACAAATAACATGCACAGCATTGGTTTCGCATTCTGGAACCAATAAGCAGAACCAAAATTAGGCTTTATGCTACGGGTACACGGTTCCCAACCCTTCTATACACCATCTGTTCAGCACCAAACTATAGTGAATAATTTGGAGCATTTAGTCAAAGAACTACAGGGACTGGTTGTCAACTCTGGGCCAAAAAGTGGAATGTGAAAGGGTATAACTATGTGTACTTTTAGGGGGCAGTAGTCTATACTCTTCATTCATTCAGGGAAAGCAGAAGAAGATGTATGACTGCAGACACATTGTAAAAAGCATTGGAATGGGTTTTGACAATAGTCAACGGCCCAACAATACTTAGAGGAAACTAAAACAGCTCTACAAAAAGTGAATATTAGACAAATACAGGCAGAAAAACACAGCTCCAAATAAATGGCTGCAAGTGGCCAAACAAGTCATTGACAGTTTAAGTACAATTTTATATGTACGTAGATTCCACTTTATTACTCTTTGTTTTAATATTTAATATTTTACTCTTTTACATATACCTGAAAAGATTTAAATAAATATATGCTATTCTTATAAAACATGACACTGGTGTAGTCTGAAATTAGAAACTAATGATATTTACTTTGGGCTATGCTAATTTTATGTAAAAGTACTTTTACTTGTGTAAAACTCCCATTACCAAACATTTGAAAGTAAACAAAAAGATCTTTCTTTATATGTGATTTGGGTGAACTGACCCCTCTATCAGGAAGCTGAAGAGAAACGACATTACCCAGGGTCCAATTTTAAAAACTATTACATTTTTTGTCTTCTTACATCAGTATACGCTGTCATCTGCTTTTTTTTCCACCATTTGTTCATTTCATAGAGAAAATTCCACTGAACACAATCAACGTGATCCACTCAGCATGATCTACATGAAGAAGCATTCTTTGTTTTCAAATCATCTCTCTGAATTTCTTGATGAGTGATACTGTTTGAGAAATGTTCATTCCACTTAAATTGTCTTTTATTCATGAAATGCCTTTCTCATGCCTTTGAGTGCAGGTAGACTCATGCCTGTGTGTGTAATTCAAGACCCAGGCGAATTATTCACTTCTAACCACAGCATTCCTCCGGCCCACCGGCACACCCAACAAACAGACAAACAACAATGTAGTCTAAATGACTGAAGTGTGGAATTGCTTTCCTTTTGTTTCCCTTATTTCTCTTTTCGGCTGTTCTCTCTCTTTCCAAGGCAGACTTTGGTCACTCCTTTGCTGGTGAGCCCTGGTAATCTTAAGAAAACATCATTAACTGTTTGCTCATATCGCCCACAGAAAGTATGCTGCAGCCTCCTTTGTTTCACTATCAGTTGTTTAAAGAGGTTTGTGCTGTAATGGCGTGGTCAGCCAGTGCCATGGGGCTTTGAAGTGCCGTCTCAACTGCAGAATTAACCTCAATGTTCACTGAAAGTTGACCCTGAAGTTGTAATTTCAGGTTACGTAGCAAAAAAAGAATCAAAAGAAACCCCCATGCATGCACTTTTCTTCAAGATATGGTTTCCAAAATAAGCAGAAATAAAGGTTGTAGCACTTTCTAATATAACACCAAAGTGTTTATCAGCTGTAACTAATGCATTTCAAAGGAGACCTTTATAGTTGGCAAGTGTGTCATCATCTAGAATGAACCTTTTTTTATCTTAAAACTTTTCATTCAACGCCTCCCACTGAAGCGCAATGATTATTGTATTTCTTTTTTGTTCATTAATGACATCTACAAAAGAATCATTCAACAAATAAATAAATGGGTGATGAATCAAAAAATGAATGCATTAAAAATGACAACTATTGCCAGTTATGCAGCAGGAGGGCGCTAATGTAAATGAAGCTACAGTGAGTAAATTGTATACTTTTAGGCACTAGTTTTTACCTTTGGTTCATACTTCTACACTACATAGCACAGACACACTGACACTTTTGGTTACTAGCTACATTGCAGATTACTGATATAAAATATCAACAGCACTCAGCAGTGTACATTTACTATTGCCTTAACTAGATAATAAACACAAAAGCAACATCAATCATAATCCTATATTTATTTCAGATATGTTGTATACTTAAGTATAAGTGCTTTTACTTTTAGTACATTTTGATGTGCACTGTTACTTCTGAGTATTTCTGCACTATAGGCCTTTACTTGAGAAAAAGATCCCTGCACTTCTTCCACAACTAAACATCAAAAGGGATTTTAAAAGCCAGCTACAAAAAGTTATTTCTACTTCATTACCAGTCTATGAAGTATTAATAACATATTTTTAACCAATAAAAAGCCATTCGTTACAGATTTTAAAGCTTCCCCTTTTAAAAGGTTTTGTCTCCATTTTCTTGAAATAGCACTAACTTAGTGCCAAGATGCTTTTGGAGATCCAGACCCATTATTATAGAGGTTTTGGCCGCAGCAGGACCTGGGTGAGTAATGGCAGTGGTGCATTAGGAGAGAGATGTGTGATAGCCCGAGTTGTGAGTCAACATCACAGGCCGTAGGCTGACCCCACAGGGGATTACACACTCTGATTTAAGAGCATCTCTCCAGCTCCTCTCCTCTTTACTCTGTGGCACTCGGGTCTTCAGTGCATACAACACCCACCTGATGCAACATAATGTCCAGGAATACAGACATCTGCTCACATGCACACTCACACACACACATGCGGGATCATTCTCGTTATACCCTTATTCTTAGCCCTGTTTCATCTTCTGTTACAGGGTCAGGGCAGAGTAGGATCATATTAGGGTTTGTATCCAGAAAAAAGGGAGAGAGAGATCCGAGCCCCTGCAGTGGTAAGTAAATACAGCCTAATGGCCTCTGATTAATTCTACGTTGCTTTCATCGGGCTAGCAAAAGAGATGTAATGACCTGCATCTCTCTCTCTCTCTTTTTCCTTCTACCTCATTTTTCTCCCTTACCCCCCCCCCCCTCCAGTCCTTCTCAATTTCTCCCTCATTTACTCAGCTTTTGATTATGAATTAAAAGGGATTGCAAATGGTATGCTGTTGGTTGCCCCCCCCCTGATTGCCATATTTGATTAAGAAATGTCAGTGCGCATGTTTCTCATGTCTGTCTTTTTTTTGTGTGTGGCTCTGTGCACGGTAACATTCATACATGCATGAGGGACACAATGGCCCCTTGGCTCTCAGACAGTCTGCCATGAACAGCAAACTTGTGCTAATCAAACGCATTCTTCTGTCTTCCCTTTCTCTTTTTCTTCAGCCTCTTTTCTCATTTTTTCCTTTTTAAGACTCGGCGGGTTTTTGTATCAGCTGTGAGACACACCAACAAGGGGGAAATCACAGACACAATTAAAGAGCAAATACAGGTAGAGCAGAGAAGAAAAGCATGAACATGTGATGTGGATACGTGTGTCTTTTGAAATCAGAACCAGACAGGGACTAGTTTACTTTGTCTGTTATTTAATCGTAACCCTAAACTTGAAACTTTTGTATTTTTCATTCAGACAGACTGAACATATACTGTAGCTATACCAATGCATCTACTGTGATGTCACACGCTGGCACCTTTAACAATGGCAGATAAGAAAAAAAAAGCAAAGTACTCCGTCTGCCTTCACACGAGGCTGTAACTGACCTTTTTGTATGCATCTCTGTAACCCCTTTCAGGCATGCACTCCTTTCCATTGATCTGACATATCTGAATGTGTCTGCTTTATGTCTGAACAAGCAACCTTGTCACATTTCCATAAAAGTGACAACGGCAGTCTTATTAGAGCTTTTTTCACATATGAACTCTGGACAATGTCCTAATGAGAGAAGTGCAATACAACAGGGAAAAATAGGAAATATTTCCCAATACTTTCTGGTGTTGTGCTCAGCAAATCAACTGAAAGGTAACATCCAGTCACATGCTGTTAATTCTCCAGACAACTACTGGGCTCAACTGTACATTATTCAGACATTTAATTTCCAAACCATTGCTTACTCACACACTCACACTTAAATTCCACCAGGTAATGTCTGGAAAAGTTCAAGGTTCCAGTGCATATCTGAAAATGGATTAATGGTTGAACCTAGTAATATTTAAGGTTCACTATTAACGCAGCACTACTACTAATCACAGGAGTCTAGGAAATGCTTCAAAACCAGCAAGCAAACCGCAGACAATATTTGAAGTTAAGCTATGAAATGACATTACACGATTGTTCTGGAAAATGTCCTAAACAGCAAAAACATTTGGAAAAACTGGTACACACTCACATTTATCAACTTTGATGTAGTAAAGGTCTGATCTCATACATTACATGACACTTGATGTACTATACCATCATGTGTGCTGTAATGTTCTACATTAATTGTGGAAATGACCAAGTGATCTGTGAGGAAAATTACAGTAAAACACTGTCTATTGTACAACTATGGAATTAGATGCATGCAGTTTTGCTTACCTGAATAATCTTGGACTTTGGTTCACTGTTTTGGCAAGCAATAGCAGTCCTTACCTTTAACGTAATGCCTCCAGTCTTAACATAAACATAAAACGTTGTGGGTCACTAGAAGAGAGAAAACACGTGCATTAATGAACAACAACAACCTAAATGATCTAGTGGTGATTAAAACATAGTATATTAAGGTTCTACTTTATAAATCATAATATGTTTCTCTCCCCTGAAAGACACTACATTAATTTTTGAAACCTAGCATTCATATTACATTGACATTCATATCCTAATCCTAGTATTAGGCTACTTGCTATTGGACTGAAACCAAACCCTTTTTTAAACTCCAGCAACTCTCTCGCTCTCCCTTCTCTTCCTGTGCCCCTTCCTCGTCAAAACCCAAGACTCACAGACTTGACATAATTACTCCATCACAGACCTAATGTATTAAAATAATACAACAACTGGCGCATGCCACTGCCCCCCCCACCCCCCCCACCCCCTTATGCTGCTACTTCTGCTATAAAGATCATTGAGTGAGAAACTCTCCAGTTTCCAGCATATAAATTTACTGTGTCTTGCGCCTATGGTAGAACTGACAATATAGTTCACTTTGACAAGGTGTAAACCTACACTTTACATAATGTGGAGCAGTTCTCATATGCTTAAATTAACAATATCAAATATTATAGTATGAAAACAAAGTGAAAAATAATGCTCAGAACGGCAGAAACAAAAAAACTGCGTTTCTAAACTAACCTGACTAAACTAAGTTCCCCCAACCTGTTTTCAGGTAGCGCCGCCATCTTTGTTTAGATTTAGAGAAACAACTTAAAAGTGTTTTAATTCTGTTTTCTAAAATGTCCTGAATAGTCATTGTTGATCACGGATTATATATTTATGGATTATACATTAGTTCAAAACAGTAGCAAATGTTCTTAAAACATTTATGTTTGCAGGCACCGGTAACCTAGTAACCGGTGTAGCTATGCTAATGACCGATGCTAACTCGTTCAGAGCACAAACTTCTGATGATTCTCAGCTCATTATTTACAGTTTATTCTTCAGATAAACCGCGTTGTTGCCGATCGACCAACAGCCAGTGACGGCCATGAAGCGCTGAACCACAAATAAAGAGGGACATTTAAGAAAGTGAGAAAAACTATCGGTGTGAGTTCCGCCTGCTTAACGTTAGCTCCGCGACACAGTGCTAGCTGTGTGACATCTGCTAACTGTTCGCATCCATCCACTGATATTTCTATCTGGATATCTGGAGACCAAAACAAACTAAATCAGAGTCATTTTTGGACTTAGATTCGTGAAGTGAAGGCTGGAAACACACCTTAAATGGATGACGCCGTGTGTAACTGTTGTCCAGTGACTTTTCTACTTCAGGTTCAGTTGTTCACAATGTTGTGATCACGTGTTCCCGATGATGCGATTTTAAGCGTTTGAACCATTTCAAGTATGCCCTTAAGCAAATGTTATGTGTGTGCAATTTTAATATTTTAACATCCAGTCACAAACTTTAAATTGAATGTTCCACTTCAGTACAAAACAGCAACGAAAAGCTGGTGTATAAACTGAAAAGTATCCTGTTTTTAAACAGGACAAAGGGAATCTTTTATTAAATCGTAACCACACTTTGATTTTCAACCCATCTTTTGTATGTTCCACTTATATTTTTTTTATTTATGGCTTTCTGATAACAGGAAGTACATTGAATTTTAAGATAAAATGCTTTTATTTTGTTTGACTTTCTTTGAAACTATAAAACCACAGCCAAACGTGTAAATTAAAATGCTCATTGTTGCCAGTCAGTTCTGTCTCAGAGAGTTAGACAGCAGGACTTATGCAAGCCTGGTCTGAAGGCATCAATTTAATTTATTTACTGTTTGCCTCACATTCATGACATGGTGCATGCTGCATATTTATTCATAGATCCCTTAGGTGACACAAAACTTTGTAGCTTTGAACTGGGGAGTGTCTAATGTCTAATCACCAATGTCTCACTTTGCCTCACAATTCTGGCATCTTCGGTGTTGAATCTATCTCTCCTGTAACCTCTTCAACCCTCTCACTCCTCCTGTCACAGCCATTAGTTTGTGCTCAGCAGCACACATATGGTGGCCTTAAACCTCAATCACAAACACTATTATTCCCTGCACATCTGCTCACCGGCCACAGTGACCACGTTTGTGTGAATATATGTTTGAGGCTCCTTCGTTACTGTATATGTTTGAGTAGTATGTGCACCCATACGAATATGCGGTGTTGCTCATCTGTGCACGTGACTGTGTGTCTTGCATGCATGGACATGTGAACGAGTGCACTTTTTTTTATATGAGTGAGTGTGTGCCTGCAGTTGTGTGTGATAATGGGCTGTGTCCATCAGCACACAGAACACGAGCCCTCTGTATCAGGCAGAAGACACGCTTAATGCCTGTCACAGGGTCAGATCAAGTGTGTACAAAGGAGAATTGATTCCTTTGAAAAACAGAATCCAACCAAGGACAGTTTTCCCATTTGCCAAGGAGTAAGAAAGCAAGAGGTGTATAGAAAGAGGGGAGAGGGAGAAAATGGGAGAGAGAAATTGTGTAGGTGCCTGCAGGAGAAAAATGTGTTGATCTTTTGAGATGAAAAGCATTACTTTCACAGGCTACAAGATGGAATGGTGGGGTTCAGGGCCAAGGCTATAAGAGGAGGTCCTTTTGTTATCTTCCCATCAGTCCATATCAGAGGAGGTGGAGGTACAGGACAGGGGAGTGGGAGGTGGTGGCTATGTCAACTCTCTGCCCCACCAACAAGGATTGGGCTGTCTCTCTCTGGCTCTGGACGGGGGAGATGCACAAGCAACCCAACAGTAAGAATGAATAGAGGAGCAGAGGAAGACGTGAGATTAAAGTTTGAAGCGGGTGCAGAGCAGAGGAGGGTGTTAATGAGGGGACGGCACAAGTAGAAAAGGTTCCACTGGGCTCATTTTTAGAAGGTGGCCTCTCTCACATTATATTCTTGACTCCGCTCCAGGAGGGCCTAATGATGCTCTACGAGGATGGCAGTCTTGGGGAGGGGTGGGGGTCGTCGGAGGGTAGCATGATGTACTGGGAAGAAGCACCCTGAACACTGCAGAGGAGGTAACCAAGAAAAGGGAGAGAGAATGGTGTCCCCACTAGAGAGACGAGTGAGGAGGAGGCTCTTTTTCTCAAGACTCTTCATGTGCCCATCTTCCTCTCACTTCAACCTCTCTCTTCTTCACCGGCTCACCTCTCCAGCACCGCCCATCCTCCCTTTCTTGCTGCACTGTCCTCTGGAGCAGGTTGGTAACTGTCACACACAGAAGCACTATTTTCCATTAACTTAAGTATGTACAAGGAGATAATGTCTAACTCAACTAAATGTGGATTTAGTTGTGATTTTAAGCTCCATCACAGGCAGCGATAGGGACCCTCGGGTATCACAGTGAAGTACAATTTATTTACAGAAATTTCAGAGAATTTCATGTATTTCCATTTTCATTTAGAAATTCAGAATGCACACCCACCTCCCCCCAACCCCTTCTATTCCCCAAAAATGCCGGAGTATCCATAAACAAAATCAGAGGGTACAGTAAGGTCTCTAATCAAGGCAATCAGTGCTGTTTTCAGAGGTGTACAGCACAGCAGCAGCGCTGGTCTCATCTTTGTCTGTGCTTTAATTACTTGCTTTTGCATTTTGATGGAGGGGGGGTGATGGGGGTGATTGTGCCTTATCACCTATCTCCAAGGATAAAAGACTACCCAATTACTTTGTTTGGATGCTAATGATTGCATTTCATTAGTAGCCGCTCTTAGCCCTCCTCACCCAGTAAATGAATGAATATGCTGTAATTTCAATAATTGGAATTATGAAAATTGCTTTTAAAAAGACGGCACGGGTATCATCAGCTTTCCACTGTGACATAATGCCATTTTAATTTCTATAATAGTTTTAATTGTCAGTGGCCCCGCTGTGCATTAATCATTTAATTGTATTGTCTTTTTCTGCTGCAAACACCTACACCCCCCGGAACACCCACGCGCTTTCCCGCCCCAGCTTTGAAAATACAAATCACAATCAGCCACTATCATCTTGAGAGTGATGAGAGACAGTGAAAACAAAACCAAGTTAGAGGCGAAGTTCGAAGATGGAGCTAGATAGTTTTTCTTTGTTAGAGGTTTCAATACACTATTTGGACCAACTGTGACCTTGGGTTTATGTTAGAGCCAATAGACGCTGACCAAAAAAAGAAATGAGAAGTTTATTACAGTTTTATGCTGTACATTTTAATAGTGTGCCTTGCTTATTTGCAGATTGTATTCCACCTTAATTTGGTATGAAAATATTATTATAATGGGATTTTTTTTCTTGGCTTACAATGAGTTTTTTTTTTTGTTTTTCATTTATTTATTAGTAGCCTATATTTTAAATACCTGGACAACATCCAACTGTGAATAAATATAGGAAGATCAACATATAAGGACACTTATACAGCCCTCAGCTGACAGGAACGGTTTGTTAGTGTCTATACTGACCTTTTTATTTGGTCAATTTATTTGCTTTTCTTAGTTCAATGATTGTTAATTATCTTTCAAGTCTCTTTTGCACTTTGCAATATATTTACCATCAACCAAGGATAAAAAATGTTGCTCCACAGCGCATGTGTTTGTTTGTTTTTACTCATATTGCAGCAACCACATGCTGTGAGGCAGAAAGAGATTACAAAACTACAGACAATTATTATGTTATAGCAGAAACACCAGCAATGCAGCATCCAATAAAATCTGTGAAATCAACAACTCAACTTATCTCCTGCAGAGCTGTGAGCTGCGCCATGCAGAAGCAGCAACAGCACCACGAGAGGATAAAGTCTGACTGACAGCCTTGAGAAGCTCTCCACCGTCTCCTCCATCCCTCCTTGAGAGGGAGGAGGTCAAGTGTACCCCCTCAAACAAACACACTTGGATACCCATGCAGAACACCTTGCCAAGCGTTTTAGTAACAGCTATTTTTCTTAAACTCATGTCATTAAGAGCAGTGGAGGCATCTCTCAAGCTTGAACCTCAGGGGGCAAAAGTGGGCCGATGGGCGGACAGAAAAAAATATGTCCCTGTTAGGTGGATCAGGAGGATCACCTAATGCCTCAGCATCTAAATGTTTCTTTTAGTGTGTTATGAAAAAAGGAAAAATACTGCTAAGATCTATAGAGATGCATAGCACAGAAGTAAATTATGCACTAAAACCAAAAGCATGTGTCTAGTTTTATGCCCTCTCCTGCAGAACAATTATATTTGATCATGTGACCGCTGAGTGTAAGTCAACAGTTTCATAACAGGAACACTGATCTTTCTTGACCGCTGGATCATGGATGGATGATTGTGTGCACTAAGGCCTTAATTTATGCACCAATTGTTTTGCATCTTTTGTGTTTAAGAGTTAAGTGTTAAAGATTTTTCATAGTAAAATAAATAATAATACAAATAAAATTAATACCAAAAAAAATCTGCATCTGAATTCAAAATGTAATCACTTTCTCCATGATCTAAATCTCCATATAAAAGTCTACAAAATATGCTACAAAGAGACAAACAAAAAATTAGTTTGTTTTTGCTGTACTATATAACCAGTACATCCCAAACTCCACTGAACTGTAATAGTCATTTTATCACATTTAGTTTAAATTAACAATACAAATCTGTTATTAAAACATCTGTTTAACTTCTAAGAAATCAACAACAGAAGTTAAAGGGGAATGCTAGACTTTTAGTAAAAGTGTAAAGTTAGTTTTTATGGGCAGGTGGCTCTATTCTTGAATCATTTTGAAAATAAGCCACAAATGGCTGCAGCTATCTTAGAAGCACAGAGTTTGTTTCTAGTCGTATCCTCTGGTGCTTTAATCCTGCTGCTAAAATTGACAGCATTAAAGTTGTTGAGAAATCATCTCTAACATTCAGTGCAGTGCCACTCTGAAGGTTTTTATAGGGACTGGTGTGACCAGGACCAGGAGCTGTCACTCAAAACATGCCAAGAAGGACAGAGAAAGTGTGATGCAGACAGAATGTGGGGAGGAAAAAAGGGGGTCGAGAGCGAGTAGAAGACAGTAAAGTACCCTTGACTGAGAAGAGGATTTACAAAAGACTTGCCCTTGGTGACTTTGAATTATATGACACTGTGGAAGGACCAGATACTCTTGATCTGGGGCTTGCTTTTCACCCAACATTTCTTTTCCAAAAGAAAAAGGCCATGACATTATGGCAACTTGTTAACACTGTCTTTAGGGCAAAGGGTCAAGAGGTCTCTTAACATACTGTGAACAAAGATGGAGATAATGTTTTCTATGACTGTCTAAGAACCAGACCTTGATGACAGCCTTTTCATATTGCATCAATGGCACCTTGATGAAAGCATGGCCTGTGACCAGTTCCTATGCCATTGTGCCACCTTCTGGATTAAATAGGAAAGTCTCTCAAGGACAGGAAGGAACTCAACAAGGTTTCAGCTTAAGAATAACTTTCATTTATGCATGTACTGATTTATTTGTCAGCATGGATTAAATACTCAAGTGCCTCTTTCCTGCTTATTGCAACTTTAAAAGTGCACTGCACTTTGAATGGCCTGTAAAATATTAATGTTTCCCTTATTATAGTTTCAAACATGTAATACCTCATTTCACAAGTAAATAGTTCACTAATGAGTTCCTATGAAGCTGTCTAGAAAGAACTGGTATTAATTATGGGTAAAATAGTGGTATTCCATAATGGTAATTGGACCACTTCTAATTAATGAATCCTGATGAATTGCTAGATTAACCACTTTCAGTCAGTGCACAGCAGGTTAGCTGAACATGCAAATATTAAAAATGTATGTACAGACCCAAAACTAATTCAGCATATATCGACTGGAAAGTTTCTAAGATATAAAAATAAACGTTTGAAATGTCATAAGGTGAAATAAATTCTTTCGTTAGTTGAAAGACAAAAGCAGAAGAGGGTGTTAATGAAGTGGGGATTAACTAGCAACATTTTAGAAACTTTGCAAATTCAACAGAAGTCCATTTAAAGAAACCATATAACAAATATAAATGTTGTACGTTAATATATATTTGTTTCTGTCAGAATGTGTTTATGGACGCACTGTATTTCTTTAAATTATATACATGCAATATGTACATAACATATGCATTTGGGGTTTGTGGCACTGTCAGAAAATCTGATGCGTGTGTGTGGATGTGTGTGGGCACTCGTGACAGCGTGTGTATTGATATACGTAGACTTTGTGTATTTGGAGTTGTGGGGGCTGGGGGACCAAAAAAAGAAGATTGGGGAGTGATTCAATCGCTACACAAATGGATTTGGCTAATAGAAGGAGCCTCTGATCCTGACTGGTGCACAGCTGGAGCTCCCCTAATTGGAGAGGGTGAAGAGTGGAGAAGAGAGTAGAGAGAAAAGAGAAAGAGAGAATATGGCCCCAGAGAAAATGCACCACTGCTGTAACACTATTGACACGCAGCATGCCAAGCGTTAGTACTAGTGGAAAAAGGACACGCGCCTGGACAGAAAGTCATGTGGAGGCTCATCTTAGCTCAGTGTTCATATTCTCACCTTGAAAGGCAGCTCAGTAATCTACGTGCAATCGTTCTCAGTGTTTTAAATACGTGGTGAGGGGTACCATATGAGCAGAAAGTGGCCCGCTCTCTAACCCACTTCACATCAGCAAGGACCATTAGAAAAATAACTCAGGCAGATATGTGAAAACAGGAGCCTTATAACCATTTAGCCGCACTGAGTACTCACCACTTTTTGTCAGGGAATTGCAATTATTGTTAAAATAACTCAAGATACCACACATGATGCACTATTCTTGATAACCTTCCTTTATATCTGGAAGAATTGTGGACGGACTACAAAGGTTATGTTTGGATTTGCTATCATCTAGTCTATGCGGTACAATATTTAATTAACAAGATGTAACGGTGACACTGAGTACAAAGGATAACGCTGCATCGCAACAAACTAGTGACTAAATCATAGTATGTTGGACTTGTGAGTGACACCACAAAGATTAATATAATTACATGAGGTCACACCATCAAGGATTAAGTTTGTGAAACAAGACTTCTGAATGGTTTCTTCCGGATACTGGATTGCACCAGAGTGTTAGAAGGACATTTTGATCTTTGATCTACACATCTGGAATGCACAAAACAGTCTGAGTGTACTTGTTTTTCTGATTTTCTACACAATCACAAAGTGTGGGACGCCATAGCATAATTCATAATTTTTTTTAATTCTTAGGCAACAGGGAGTAGGTTTATGTCCCTGAGAAATGGATTTAAGTCAGTGAAATGTCCTCTGAAGTGCTGAAAAAATAAAGTGTATGTGCGAGAGCAAGAGACAGACAGGGAGAGAGCTCTTGTGTGTATTCTAAAAGCAGGAGGTCTCTTCAAATCACCCAAAACACAAAGAGCTGCTCAGCGTGAACTCACCAGGGGGGCTCTTCTGAAACCCATCAGCTCACAGGGAGAGGGCAGAGGAAAGACCTACATATAGGAAAAAAGCCTGTGAGGGAGGAGCACACATACATCCACAAATTCTCTCTGTCACCCCGATTCCATCTGATGAAGTGCTCAACGGGACTAGAAAAACCTCACATGCAGACTAACCTGCTAAAAAATGTTGTCAACACTGTGATGTCAACACTAGTAGTGAAGAAAACATTAGTACAGCATGAGCGAATGAAGCTTACGGGGCCTGAAAATAGACTTCTTGGATCGTATGACGGAGGACAGCTACTTCTTACGCAGCCCATTTGACAATCCACAACCCACGATCGACATATTAGTGTACAAACACAGATAAACGGTGAGACCTTGTGGGGACACTCACACACATGGGCAGGACAGCAGACCCTCCCACCATGTCTCCATTGTAGCGGCCATTGTAACAGTTTTGTCTGAGCCATATGGGCTGGTTTAGGGATGTGGACCCCCAGCAGCTGAGGCTTTGTCCCCGTGTCACAAAGGTCGCTGGGATTGTGTTCCCAGCTAATTCCGTCTTTCAGGGACTGCAGATCAGAGTTTATAATGATCTGGGCGGCCTAGAACGGGGATTACCACTGCTGCCTCTGACATCAACTGGCTTGTAAGTGAGGGAGGGGGGGGGGTGAGGCTGAGAAAGAGAGAAGGAGATAGACAGAGATGACATCTTAAGATGAAACATTGTCGCTACTCCTTAACAACAGGAATCAATCCCCCCCCCCCTATTTTTAATCGCTGTTTATCTGTCATTAAGTTCTACTACGTTGGGAATCTGAGTACATTTTACATTATGAATGTCAGAAATTAGATCAATGTGAAGACTGAATGGAAGGTAAAAGTGGCTGCTCCTTTCTCAGGACGTCACGGCTCCGTCACATGCTGGAGTAGTCACTGAGATCATAGGCAGAAAGACTGTATTTAAACGAATGGCTTATTGCAACCGGGGCATATCAATTACTTCCAGGAAACAAAAAGCTACCATGCACAATTAAATTAATATATTTCAGCACTGATGTTGCTGTATTGAACGCTTGCCAGACACACTTGCAGGAGATAGGACTCCAACCAGAGTAATGAGATATAGGTGTTCTCAAGAAGACAGACATCTAAATCCTAAATGAAGAGCACTCACAGGCATACATGCTCAAGACGAAGCACCCTGCTCTTTATAAAGCCACTGCTTTACAAAGAGCACTTTCAACAAGGCAACTGAAAACAAAATTTGTTTGCTTTCCTTCATCCCACTTTTAATTTTCTGCTCTCAGTTGGTTCTGTAGGCATCTTTCCATATTTTGTTCTTTCTTCTTTTCCCCCAGTGAAAAAGGGACTTTCATTGAAATTCATGCTCTCAAGGACCGGCACCAATACAAGGCCAGAACATAATAGGCCGACCTATTTACCCTGCAGTTTTATTTATCCCCCCCCCCCCCGGGTCCTTCTCTCCACCTCCCTCGACTTTGGATTGATCATGGCTGCTGTAAGATGACAGCTGTCTCCTGTGCATTAGCATTGCAAATTAATTGGAAGAAAAAGGGGTGGGGTGGGGGGCGGGGGGGTTCAGCGTGTCGAAGCAAAGGCCTGCGGACTGAGCTGGGAGAGAGTGGATCAGCATCCAGACCGAGCGCTCTGAGGAGTAGCTGACAGTGGGACGTTAAGACATGAGTGTCATCTTAATGTTTGACAAAATATTTTTAAGACAGGTTGGTTTGTGACATTTTAGTTTCCAGTGACCACACACACACATTTTCTTTTCCCTTCCCTACTTTTTTTGATACTTTGAGGTTCTGTGTGTACCTGGACTTGCTGGATTTGCTAACCCTTGTATTGGAGAGAGAGCAGTTTATTTCCATAAGGCTTTTTTAGGTATGAACCTTTGGTAACCGTTTGTAGGAAACCATGTGAGTGATATAACAATAATACAATAGAAATACTGTAATTGTGCAATTATTTGCTGGGTACAGATCCAGTAAATACTGAGATAAGTGATTATTGAGTGAAATGTGAAGGATATGAAGAAAAAAAAAATCTGCACGGCCTATAACAAACTTTGAATCATTTCATTACAAGAATTTCTACTCAACAGTTTAACAGTTATGTCTGACAATAGTGCAGGGCGCAGAGTTCTCCATGCCAGACACATCAGTCAACACCGAGCTACAAACAATACACGTACCCACAATTTTACAACAACATGCTAAAGCAATCATGTGTTCTTATTTCTTTAGCCTAAATCCTTTTATGGGACAACTGATGAGGAATTAATTGTCGGCTATATTTTAAATGAGCCTTTTATTACTGTTCTCAGTGCCAATGCAAGTTTATTTAGCAGTTTGTTAGGTTCATCTGAGGGTCAGTCAATACAGCACTATTGATTTTATTCATAAAAATCCGGCACTAGAAGGACAAGAACATGAGTTTGAGGAGCATCATGTGTGGGTCGAGACGATGCATTTACTCCACTAATGGGGTGAATGTGTCTCACAGTGTAATAAACCTGTCTACCATGCAGTCATGTATGTTTGTACCCAAGGACAAATCATATTAATATCACTTCCACAGGGAGGCAATACAGGTAGGTGATTATTCCAAACCCCTGCAAAGACGTATTGTCATGGTAACCAGTGAGCACTTCAGACAAAGCTGCATGTATTCTCACAGAGTGAGAACTCAAACATGCACATGAGAATACAAGCAGACCGAAAGAAATCACGGAGAAACAGGCGAAGCTGGTGTGGATTTACAGGAAAGACGATTATTTCAGCTCTGATCTAGTCGTACAGTACGTGATGCTCTTAGTCAGCAGAGATGGAACAAGCTAAACACGCTACTACTACTGAGCTCAGGACAGTTTGTGGGCGCTTAACTAAGTATTTGCGCAGTATTTATGCTACTGCACTTTATTTCAGGGGCAAATGTGTGAATTGTTTCATTTAAAAGCTGTTTATTTTACTTACAACGAGCTTGATACTGCTGAGCATCCTCAGGTGAATCTCACTTTCAGTAGACATTTCAGCATATTACTGCAGTTTTTGGTTAGTGATGTCAAGCATCCATCTAAGGCCCCGTCCCGGGAAGCCATGGCCTCCTACCCTGGGGTGGCAAACACCTCCCTGTTCACGCCTTCTGCAGACGCTGGTCGCCCAGTGTCTGACTAAATATTTTAACTTTTAATATACTGTCACCATGATGTCTGCACACTTTAATGAAAGTAAACTAAATGCAGCTTTGACTTGTGGAGTATTTTTTAGGCAATGAAGGATTTGAGTCCCACAGCTGTTAATCGGTTACCTGAGAAAGATCAGCGATGTTGCTTTCCTGCTTGAACCCACCTCAGATTCCACAGGGCCAAAGAGACGCACAGAAAAAGGACAAGTAAACTGTCCTTTACAAAGTGTTAGAGTGGCCATACTCCCACTGCCAGTCCCTCTCTCAGGCCTGCTCATTCTTCTCTTTTTTTGTCTCGAGAAGACACCTCACTTGAGAAACCACTGAGGCTGCTTTTTAAAGGTCCCTAGATGACAGGATGACAGAGGACACCACTCTCTGCCTTTTCTCTCATTTGGAAAGACCGAATGAAATTGAAAAGGGGGTCCTCAGCTCCCTCCCTGAAGACCCTCTCTACCCTTACTCCCCTCACCCGAACACCTCCCCACGATCCCCGCCACAGCCTGGGTGGACTCCCCTGGTTGGTTCTCAGACCTCCCCTGTCTGTGTGATACTAACGGTATTGTGAGAGGATGACAAAGAACAGGAAACCCGGGGGTCAGCGGGGCAGGCCTGAAGGTCAGCTCAATCAGTTGCTGTATGATGGATGCAGCACGGGGGCCAGGTTGCCTGGAAATGCACCAAACAAGATGGACAAATGCATGCTTCTCTCTCCTGATCCTTCTCCTGCTCCTATTTAAACACCCTTTTTATTTCATGCTTCCTTCTTACACACATATAAACATTTTGCTTTAAAATATACTAAGAACTGTTTTGTAGGAGCATCAAAATGTTATGTCAGGAGCCAGAACAGATTATTTTGTTAATAAATTATCAGATGAAGACTTGATGCTTGATTAAATATTTAACTAGTCAACTTCTTTTAGAAATTTTTATAGTATGAAAAGATCTAAAGTCTATGCATCTCCACATTTTGCACAAGTTGCATAGTTTGATGAAAAGGTGGAGGAACAGGTGAATAAAACCCAAACTATTTACAAATATTATAGATTGGAAAAAAAAAATCTCTTGTGAATGTGTGTGTGTGTGTGTGAAACCAATAGACCTAAAAGGTATAGAACCCAGAGAAAATCCTGATACCTTATAAGATGTGGACAGATTTGGCTTCTTGTAAGAACCTGCAGATGATTCTGCTGTCATTAGTGGGTCGCAAGAGAGTGAAAATCATGACTTCAGATATAACTCACGTCTCGTGAGCGTCTGCACCACTTCATCAGTGCTGTGCCAGTGGGTGGGACGACTGGAGGGAAGTGATGGGTGGGGTGGTGGATTCTAGTGTCGTCATGGAGACTGCTATGTGTGGGAAGCGTTTCAAACATGACAGGGCTGGGTTTACTGACTCAAGGTGACTGGGACAAGGGCACAACGGCACACAACGGGTGACAATAGCTGCTTCATTAGCGCTAATGGGGGACACATGTAACAAGATTAGGATGAGGACAACTAGGGGGGACCACATGGGGAGATGCTACACCAGTACCATCACCTTACCCCGTCCTGAGCTGTCCCACTCCATCAAACCTGCACAAAACCAGCAGACTGCTGTAGTGGGACAAATGTCCCCCAATGTTTTTAACCTGGGGAACGTGTGTGTGTGTGTGTTGACTGAGTAATATTTCCATAATTATAAAAACTATACTAACTACTTCTGTGATTTATAATGATGGGAGTAGAAAGTTCTTCCTAAATCTGCCATACAATCCCCAGGCTGGTTAATTTGATCAAAATATGAAACCAAAATAGAATAATATGGAGTAACATAAAAGCACAGTAGAAGATCAGGTAATAATGCAACACTTTGAAATCTTTCCAGCAGACAACCGCTTCATCTTCACATCAGCACATCTCTCGCTTTTCTAACAGCAATGTAAATCAAACGGAAATAAATCTGTGACAGAGGTCACTAAATCTCCATCTTCTGGTGTCCCGCCTCTACATCCCTCTCAGCTCATCCCCACTTTTCCATCTCCCCCTCCTGCAAATTCCTGCACTCTGCCCAAGACGCCCAGTCAATTAATAAGACATTGTCTCCTCCCCTCCGAGCCTGTGCACAAGAGGCCACCCAGGAGCCAGCAGGCCTTCCCTCTAAAGCTGCTTCACTGGTGGCCCCCAGGAATGCCAGTCGCTTTGGGAACAGGAGAACAGGGTAGTATGAAGAGTAAGTGGAGGGGGGGGGGCTGGTCTGGAAGGCTGGATAATAGAAACAGCCCCATCATGCTCATGTGCTGGGGCAAACCAGTCAAAAATTGGAGGGCAACAAAAGGAAATGCGTTCCAGTCCCGGGGATTGGAGGTACTTCACCCCACAAGTCCAGCCCAACTCCACCCTGTGAAACACACAACTAAACAGACACATGCTTCACAAAAACTGCAATGACCTCAACGAATCTTCTCTAGGCTAAAGGAGCCCTAAAATCACGATGACGCTTCAACAAATCATCTGCACAGGACCAGTGGGACAGGAGTTGGTCCTGGGGTCTCAGGGCTTCTAATGCTGAAAAGTCAAACACAACACCCCCAGTTTAAGTTCAGTGGACTCATTTCACGCATCCCCTAACTATTAGTGATCTATATGATGACAAAAATGCCCCAAATCTCCAACATCATGTCCCGTTTTCATATTTATATTTATCTCTCAAGCTCAGCTTCTCTTTCTGAGGAAAACCCACATAGGAGCAGGTACTATAAACTTTTCCTCTAGGCACATTTTGTGATTAGCTTCTGGTCACCTGTAGTATTTTCTAACACAAGTGATGCCTCGTTTTATAAAAGGAGAAATGTCTGTTTCAAGTTTGTGATGTAAACTACAATAGAAAATCAAAGGTCAAAGGTCAGAGATACTCACAGACACAAATGCAGAAACAACAGGAAGATGCAGTGAAGAACCAGCAGACAGATAACAAGCTCAGGTCAGCATATGAGGTTCCCACACTGAGCTGGTGGAACAGGTGGGTGAGTGGGTGTGGACAATCAGTCCAACCACCAGGTAGCATCTGGTGGTTGGACTGAAAATGGCGAAGGGACAAAAAAGTTCATTTCCGCTCTCATGGATGGATTTTACAGACAGAGGTTGTTTTAGTCATAATCTGCTTTTGGTCATTCTGTGTCTGATTTTTGTGAAATTGTGTCTGCTTGTGACCACTTTCGTCAATCAATCTATCCTAAAATCTGCCTGAGCAGCAACACCTGTGACCACAGGTGAAAGTTATACGATAATGATGAATGCCAAATCAGGTATAAAAAAAAAAGAAGAAAAATAATACCAGACCATGTGAAGCTTAACCAGCAAAATCTGAGTGGAGCATAGTTGGTGCTATGCGGAGTTGCTCATTAGGAAATTTAGATGTTTCCTCTGAGGCTGGCTTATACTTATAATATTATCCAACCTGCTCAAGGGTTTAAGGTTTAGATTCAAGGTAGGCTTTATTGACACTTCAACCATAAACAGAAGTACACAGTGAAGCGAAACAGCCTTCCTGCTATCAGCAAACATCTGACAGCAGAGTCTTTAAAAATGTGGAAAAACAAAGGTAAACAGAACAGGCGTAGAGCTGTTTCCAGTTTTCTACAGAAACCTTCTACTACTTTGAAGGTGAACAGAAAAAGAGGCTGAATCATGCTTCACAGCACAACGGACAAAGAGTCACATTGTTTCAGCTTTACAAGGTTTGTCCGAAAATCTAATTCTCACCATGGTGCAAGAGCAGTAGCTAAAGCGTACAGACGAACTATATCATGTACAGCCACCAACCACTTTATGAGGTATACCAGCACAACCTAATACACGCAGATCCAGACCCGTGTGTCTGCTGTTCTGCTTTACCCGTCGACTCGTAAGTTCACGGCAGGGCCACTGGAGTGGATTGCATTAAATAGTAGATGTATAGGTTTAGATAATAAAGTGGCCAGTGAATGTATGTGGGTTACATTTTTTAAAAGACTTTAAAATGTTTATCTCCGTGTGTGTATTCCTGTCTTACTTGATGTATTAGCCAACCATCTCCAACCAGCCTCCATCTACAACTCTCTAAGATGAATTTTAAAGTGCAGACCCTCTACTTGACCACAGTATACAACACATTGTTTAGTAATGGATAGCAGAGAGATTTCAAAGAAAAGTGATTGCAGACCCCCCCCACACACACACACAGAGGGCAGAATGTAAAATGAGTTTCTTCTGCTGAACATCTCTGTTTTGTAAAATTAGCCAGGCAAAAGAGCTCTGTAAGTGCACCATCTGTATTGTTGCACATAGTAGCAAGTGGGGTGAAACCACAATAAGTGGATTGAAAGCATCGCATGGGGAAAAAAAAAAATCTGCTTTGTTTTTTAAATACTGTGCAGCAGACTACTAACCTGGCCGCGTCCTGCAGAAGCCACCGTGCATTTGGAGACGTGAGCCTCCTGACGCGTGTTGATGCGAGTTGGGTCTGATGATGGAGAAAATGGAAGTGCTTTGGTTCAAAAACCAACTCAGTGCCCGTCTTTGAAGCACCAGGTGCCATTTGTTTCGAGACAAAACTAGATTAATCAAGTAACTTCTATTTGCATTCAACACTGATGGATACCGCTTCAGGTGAGCAATAGCTTTAAGCAGAGGGTCATAGATGACCTCTGACCTCTATGGCGCACTGATTTAAGCCCTCTCTGTGGAGCACTTCGTGTAATTTGTTCTATGGTTAACAGAAGTCTGCCAATTGTGAGGCCAAAGAGCGTTATCTACCGTTTGTATATGTATATTTTAACTGCTAAAATAACTTCACACTCATCAGTGGATTGACAAAGAAATACGTCAATAAGCAAGTTTTATTCTCCGGACAAGCAAATAATCTACTGACTTTATGATCGAATGGTAATGTCTATATCTATGGTATTAAAACGTGACAAAGTAAACTACTGATAAGCATCATAGTTAAACACTACTACTTATCGTTTCAATAAACCAGCAATAAAAGAGCAAAAAATCATATAGCCAGACATTTAATGTACTTGCTCATAATTATTGTTTTACCTGACTGAAAGTAGCTTCACAGGCATCTCTAATCAGGCTGAACAACATGAACAGTCTATGGATAAGTCACAGAAGCTGAATGAACTTAATCCTGCACAGTGAACTGTTCCGCTGGCGGTACGTTGTTAAACGCTGCCATCTAGAGGCTGCTGCTGATATCTATCCTCAATGTCCCCTAACACGCTGTCTCAAATTAGAAAACAATTGTTAAAATATAAACCTAATTTATTAGTCAAGATCAATGCAAGAACAGGAAATAGTACATTTATTATCCTCCTGACAGCTCATACACACATATCCTGGTATCACAAAATATCTTCAGCAATGATGTAAGTACACTGAAAATACAGTGAAGCCAAAGATCTATTAAAGGACTCATGACTGGTATCAGGTTATTAAATGTACAGATGTATTCAGCCAGCAAGTAAAGCATTTTTTTGAAGCAAATCAGGGTTTATCCTCATATTAACAATGTGCCTAAAGACCTGAATGATGCTCACAGTGCCCTAAACAAGCAGGTATGCACATGGTGTATCCTTACAGTAAGGATAGATAGTACTATCTGATGTTGAGGTTTATCTAAAAGTATTGTCTCATCAATAGAAACAAAACAGATTAATAAGTTGAACATCTGAATCTGCACAAAATCAAAGAGGACACTTTTCTTTTACAGAAAAATCAACTGCATGATAAAAAAATAACACGTAAGTGCAAAGTTCTGCCCTTAAAGCTTGATTGCGTGTTCTGAAACAGTTTAATATTGACCAATCTCAAAGGGAGTTGTTGCTACAGTACTTTATGACACGCTCCAGTAATGACACGACAAGAATCAACAAATATTTCGAAAAGTCGACAGGAATCAAGCAGCAGCACATGCATGATGATGACGGCGTGATTGGCATGAGCACTAAATAACAACCCTCATAAAGTCCCAAAAACCTAAAACCTTCTCGTGTCAGATTCACTTCTGGCACCAACGTTACAAAGAGTTTTATTGTACTAAAGCAAATAAAAAAAACTCTTAAGAAATAACCAGTTCCCCACATTGGCAGGTGCCTGAATCGCTGAAGTGTCCTTGACCAAGATGACAGTGATGTGAGGCTGGCCCGGGCTCCAATTTCTCAAAGGAGTGAAATAAAAGGACAAACATATACACATGCTCCCAAGCTATTTTAGTGTGTAAATGTTCTGTTGCTATGCATTCTCCTAATTCATGTGGGACGCTTGAGTTTTTGTTTATGTTTGTTTGGTTTGTACAAAGTCGTTTTCTGCACACATTGTACGTCCCACCACAGAAGCACATAAAAAGTCTAATCTACTGACAACAAACAACGCTACCAGCCCACTAATTAACTGAAAAAAGGTGCAAAAGTTTAGCTCATCAAAAGGGGAGTGTTTAACATTCATTTAGGTTCCAGGGAAACAACACGAAACTGTAACACAGACAACAAACAGGACCTCATCAAAACTGGCTTCTGTTCCCTGGTTCCTGATAGTAGCAGACTGAAAAAGGAGTTCAAAGGAGGGAAAACCTAGTTTGAAAACCAGCCCCAAGAGATGTTGGTACAAAACCAACCCGCTGCTATTTTCCCTACAAAGAACATGAGCTGGGTCCCACAGAGGCAGTGAGTGGAGCACGGTATTTTCTTTGGAACAAACAGCACTGCAGCACGTCAGCTAATAGAGCCTAGCTCCCAGAGGGGAGCTCGATATAGGACACTCTTCCTCTTCCTCCACTTCAGCTATTAATACACCCAAACAAAAGAAAAGAGGCTTAATGAGGCAGCAACAGGGAACTCATGCGAACGAAGTTAGACAAGAGCTTTGTAGTGTTTAGCTCCAAGGTTTCCAGCTTTGATGTGGCCAATGGATTTGACTTTTCTGTTTAAACTATGGCAGATTATCTAAAGATTAGAGATTAAAGGTTGAGTATATTCTATGTGCCTCATGTTATGCCCTTTTAAAGACGCTCAAACTTTGTGCATGATGCATATATACATGACGCTGAAGTCTTGCTGAAATGGTAAAAGCAACAGAGAGGAGATGCACAGTTCTACGCATGACAATGTGCTTAAAATGGATATTATAGGTCCTGTAAAGGATCTCTGAAGAAACACACCGTTACAGAATTATCTGAGCTGGAAACAGCTGACACATTTCACCCGCTGGACAACACAAACAGAAACTGTGTTGAATGAAGCATTTTCTTTGCATATTTGCATGAAAGGAAAGATCTCATGCAGCTCAGAGCAGCTAACTATAAGTTAATGCTTTGGTTCAGATTCAGAGTGCATTAAAATGGAAGAAGATGAAGGAATGTGTTTAAATGCACACAGAAGTTCAACCAAGAATCGGTATCCTGCCTGTGCAGGAGAAACTCACACACGGATCACAAATACAGCTGTTATAACAAAAGAATAAAGTATTTTACCTATTACTAGGGGACAGGGTAACACATACTGACTGTCAAACAACAACAATTAACATAAAGAACATTGAATTTACTTGCCTAACTACCTGGCTATGGCCAGTGTTTTAACATTGAGAGGTTACAATATTCTGGCAATCGTTAAAAGGGGTTTTGGTGGATCGATCACACTTCAATCAATAAAAAGTCCCAAATAAAATTGGGGATATTAATATGTGCAAGTAAACAAATGTACATGAAATCAAGTAAGAATCTCCCAAAAAAGCCATAAGCATAAAAGGAAAAATGGCTTATGTTTCAGTCCACATCATGCACTGGAGGCTTAATATAACCAAATGTCTGTCTGAAGTGGGAGCTGTTACACAGTGCAAAGATCACCGTTTCAGTCATGCAGTACAACGGGGTAAACAGAGGGAGGGATGGTGGTGAAGAGCAAAGTGTTTGAGGTCTATCCTCAGAAAGCCTTCACACAGGCTATAGATGTTTTGGAGTAGTTTAAAGACACAAGGAATGTCACTAAACAGCCTTAAAATGTCCTTGTGTATCTCCCACCGTTATACTCACAGGCTCTCACCTGACCTTTGCCTAGAGTAACCGCATTTTTTGGCACATAAACGTAATCTTTTATATCATTTCTTATCTAAAGAGGACGCTACAGTAATTTAAACGGCCATTTGGCATCTTGGACCTCAGAAAATCCACTCACCCCGCTAAGCTGATCTGAATTTTCTGTTTGGGACGTTCTGCTCAATCCAATTGCTCGCAGTGATACTGACACAATTAAGTCTTAAAAGACACAAGACAAATCCACTGCTGGGCTAAATACTCAATTGAGGATCAGACCATGTGGAAGAAGAGCAGTGCTGAGTCTTTAAGTAGTCATCCTCCCACACCAGAGGCAAAGTTAAGTCTAAATATAGTTCCTCTGGCTGGGTCACATTTTCTCAGGCAGCAGTATTCCCTATACAACAATAAAACCACATTTGGCTGAACCTACTACATCCACATTTGGATGTTTCTACAAGATGTTGTTTATACTTTTGCTTCTTTAATTCAAATACACAAGGAAATTAGCATCTTTTCAAACCACTGCACACAGCTGCAGTTTAGTTCCACTAGTCACCAACCCACTGGCGTATGGTGTTAATCTCTTCTTGCCTACAATAATATTAAAACATCTACATAATGTTTCCCATGAGCTGACTAGAAGTGTTGATGTCCATGATGATTACAAAGAAGGAACAACCATCTGACAACATAAACACAGATACACAAAATATCTTTTTTAAAAGAGACACTGTATCCATTTTTTTCATTTCAGATCCGTCTGAACCATAAATAAGTTAACAATATAGCTTATTATAAATAAATCTCAGTCTGTAAAATTCACATATAAATACCCTGCTCCATCTAGCAGAGACTTCCCCCCAAAAAAAGAGAAGCTGACCCACACCGCGGCATGTTGCTGCTCTTCTCTTCCGTTTACAAAAAATACAAAGCATCCATAGTGTAAACACTACGACTTTCCCTTTAAAACCTCTGGAGGCATAGACAAAGACGGGTAAATGGGCAGAGATGGGACTTTATCACGAGACTGAAGGTGTCCATTGTCTGCCTGGACCTGGCGTAGTAGGGCAGCCCATCACACCAGTGACCAATTCGTCCTGGTCCGGTCCCTGATTGATTCAGTCTGACAGTGAAAGTGAGAGAGAAATAAAAAGAGATGCTATTGCTAGTGATGATCGGTCGATTGGCGTTAAGGTGACGGTGGCTGCTCTTGCTGCATGCTTGGTTTTGGGGACGCGCAGATGTCCATGCAATTGAGCCGGAGGCAGAGAGCTGCCAGGGACAGAGAGAAAGAGAAGACAGCTGTCTACACCAGTCCAAGCTTTCTTGCAATTCAAGAAACCGTTTGATTCTCCCTTTTCCTCTCGCTGTCTCACTGTCCTTCTGAGAAATGAAAGGCTGGAGGCACTGGCTGGTGCCCTGAGCCCACTCCCAGGGCCACAGGGGTGTTGACAGGGGTGGTGAAAGGAGTGCTGTTGGAGGGCTGTGGGTTGGTGTCGCCCTCTGCAAAAGGCTTCTCCTGAGACTGTGAGGAGGAGGACGAGGAATGGGTGCTCTCACTAGAACTGCTGCGGGTCTCTGTGCTGGTACTCGTCTTTTTCATCTTCCTCCTCTTTGCTAGTGGCGCCTTGTCCACCGTCTGCAGGCGGAAGCCTTCACGCTTACATTTGTTAAATGCCTGGGAGAAGGAAAGTGGACACCAATGAGCCATTTGTTAAGATCTCTATAAATGAATGACTCTACAATGACAGGCCAGATCGCATCCTTCTAACAACAACAACAGAAAGACCAACCTACATCTAACATCTTACATTAAAGGTAGCTTTGACGCAAGTGTGCACAGAAGCAGTGGAAGAGCCGAGAATGTCTGGGGTCATGAGCGGGTTTGAGGACAGCTGGCTGTCGTCCTGGAGCCAAGCGTTGTAGCGGAGGCCACACATCTTAATTCTCTTGTTTGGGTCCACCGTGAGCAGCTCTGCAGGAACAAGACACAGATAATGACCTTTAGCGCTCCTAATACCGGAGTGAAAAGGTAAACCGCAAATGAGCCAGAGAGAGGATTTCCTCTGCAAGTAGTTCAACCTCTGATAGCTGCTTTGTGAGTTCAAGGTTTAGCCTGAGATGCAAATGTGAGCAAACTGGCAGATTTCAAAACGTTACTGGACATTCTGACAGCCTGAGACCGATTGACAGGCCAAAGCGCAGTTACAACTACATCTACATTTGATCTGATCTCATCATGAACACGCGTAGGTGATTTATAGAAACCTGCAATAGATTAAAATGTAACCACTCTAATCATGTATTATTACGTTTCTTTTTTTTTCTATTACCATTTGAGCCACATTTTGTGAAACTGGTAATGACCACTGGATTAATTACAGCTGTATTTCTAAACTGCAGTTTTAACATCATGCAACATCTGATCTTTGGAACATTTGAAGGCACTGAATGTAACAATGATCAGCCAGTTCCATGCTCACCCTGTATCAGCTCCTTGGCCTGCTTAGACACGTTTCTCCAGGCCTCTCCTTCGAAAGAGAAATCTCCCTGTTTGATTTTCTTCATAATTTCCTCAGCACTGGTGTGGGTCAGGTTCTTCTCTTGACATTGAAAAGGCACCTGGCCAGACAGCATGGTGTACTGCAAAGAAAGCAAAACCACATAATATGCAACAAAAAAAAAGAGGAACACACAGTCCCCCAGGCTTAAAAAACTGCACACCTTGTGCAGTCAGTGCAGCACAGGAAATGCTACATGCTTGTTGCCTATGAAGAGCTGGGAAAGTAAGTAGGCATTAGTGTTAGAATATCAACATGCTTTAAAAGAGCTCTTGACCAATCACGACTTGTTTCACTGCATGTTGTTGAACATGGCTGAACCAGCACTAAACAGAAGAGCAGTCTGTACTCAGAACACTCTCACCTTGGCCTGCTTATACCCATCCTCAGATTTCATATTAAAATGACAGCAGTTGGGAACAGCCCTTTTGGCAGTGGAATATCTGTCCTGATTTTATTTCAGTTCATTTTGCCTCCATGGTACTGTGCACATAGCTTGTCAGTAGCCATTTCATCAACACTCCATGAGGCACACTACTCCCATATCCCCCAGGGGGCGATGGTGTGAGGCAGCACATGCACATAGAGCCCATGGATGACTGGGCAAGTCCCTCTCTCAACTCTCTTATCGCTGTGTGCTTTTCTCCCCTAGCTCTCCTTTTAATTTTCCTCTGTGCAAAAAAAGGTGAAATTAGGCTGACATTTCCACGACCGAAGCAACATTTCATATTCAGCCGTAACCAGCCCTGAGAGCTGGGCCAGCTCTTCTTCATTCCAACTGTGTCAGCTCACCACAGGATGCTGAAGGTTATAGAGCTGAACAACAGAGACAGATGAGTATCATGCAAACGAGCACACACATGCACACATACATACGTGAGTGCATACATACTCGCAAACAGATACACACAATAACAACTTGAGTGGAAATCATTTCAAAGAAGACCTGACTGCTTCATCACAATGGCCTGCAGAAAATGTTTAACCCCAAAACTGGATTACATCAACAAATTGAGTCACATCTTTTCTTAAAAACAAAAGCCTTTGGCAGGCAAGACAAAGTATTCAACACTGTACGTTTAATATGCTCTATTGTTCAAATGGCTTAGAACAAAATGTTTTAGCTGCCAGTGAACGTTTTTACATCATAACAACACTGATTTGAATAATGAATGATTCTGCATCACGACAGCTACAAATAATTTGTTTTAACCTGCACCTCGTCCCACATCCACTCACCAGAATAACCCCCAGACTCCACAGGTCGCAGGACTCATCATAGCCATCATATTTGAGTATCTCTGGTGCAGCATACTGCAGAGTGAAACAGGGAGTCTTCAGGAGCTGATTGTCTGGTGGTTTGAGTCGAGCGAAGCCGAAGTCTATGATTTTTATCTCGGAGTTCTCACTCTCGTCGGTGAAGAGCAGGTTCTACAAAGCAATTCAAGACACAATCATTTCTCTCTGCTTTGTAAAACTGGTCCACTCAAATGCTTGGAGCTAAATTGGACATCAATAAGTCTGTGACCAGATACTTTTGACCGATGTTAAGGTCAAACAAATGTACTCTTGTTTGGTAGAAGGCCGAGAAGTAAGAGAGACAATATGACAAATGATACAAAGTTCACAAAAGCACAGCAATTTTCCAGTGTGTTCATCACAAAGACATAAAGTGCACTCAGAGTTTTTGTTAAAATTGAGTATATGTCCAGTACCTCTGGTTTAAGGTCCCTGTGCACCACTCCTACATCATGCATGTGACTGACGGCGGACACCAGTTTGCGCATGATGTGACTGGCCTCCGTTTCACTGAAATGTTGCTTCCTGCGGATCCTTTCCAGCAGCTCCCCTCCACCAAGTAGCTCCAAAACCAAGTATGTGTGGAGCTACAGGAAACACACGCAGAGTATATTTACATTTCTCACCAGCCTCCGTTACACCCACTCCAAGTGTGGTTCTAAGACATGCTCTGCAACAAGTTTAAACATTTCTACAGGCTTTGCAATAAATTACATATTGACAAGTTTGTGTTGAATAAAGTACCATCAATTTGGCTTCCACAGCTCAAACTGCATGTAAAAAACAGCCGAATGTTATCATGTGTAAGAGCAGACAAGGATTTCTTTGTTGCATAATAAATAGAGCAAAAACAAGTCATCCTTGATCCCATGATGGCAGGATCAAACCATAATGGGATTCAGTAATAGCAATAGGGGGGAAAACAAAGTGGGAAGGGAATAATGTGTCTGGGCAGCAGGGTAGAGTTTCTCATTAGTGCTGTGTCTGGGAAACAAAGGCAGGACTCGGCCGAGGCAAAGTGAGGCAGCAATGCTTTGATCTGGGTCACAGGCCTCCGAGGTACAGTAATAACCCCACTGAGCTCATCAGGACTAAAGTGGTGCTCCTAGGTTTGAAGGACCGGGGCTAATGAACCTGTGCACAGTCAGACGCACGGACACACCTTCGTAACAACTGAGGTAAGCTACATTTGAAACATATGCACACTTAGTTTGGGTTGAGAGGGAAGCTCGATTAGCAACACAAGTGAATTTAGGTTGTTTCTATTGAGTAGCACAAAACGACTGTTTGTACAGCTGCAGTTTCAAAATACATTCGGTGTGAAATATCGAGTATGCCGTGTGATGTTTGTGGGACAATATGTTAAGTTAGAGAGAGACCTCGGGGGCTTCCAGCATCCCCATTAATCTGCCTTGTTCTAGTTCTAGGACTTAATAAGGCTGCGGTCCCCATAGGCTCCACAGAGAGACATGCAAAACAGAATTTACGGTGGTGCATGCAAGCGCTGTCATGAACCTTACCTGGTCATGGTAAATTTCATGTAACTTGACAATATTGGGGTGTCCTTCACAGAGTTTCAGAGCTGCTATTTCCCTCTGGGTCTGTGCCTCCATCCTACAGCAAACACAAGCAGGAGGCCAGAGAAGTGTCATGAAATACAACACAAACACACACCCACACGGCTGAGTAGGATACCGACTTGCAGGCGGACATTTTTGTGTACTTTAATAAATAAACACTCTGTTTAATATACAGAGATGTTTTTAAGTAAAAACAGGCTTTACGCAAGAAACTGTTTATCAATTAATTTCTTTATGTCCTTCTATTGCTTGGGTATTTCCCACAGATCACTTAGGATATCACACAAGTTCCAGTTGTGAAATTTTTTGTAAATGCAGTTTTGCCCTGAAAACCTGTTAACATCAGTTGGACAAATTCCAATGGCACACAGTTTGACACTCTGACTATGTGACTACAAGTCTGATTTGCTTTGCAAATGTCTTTGTAGATTTAAAGTACATGTGTTTGTGTCAGAAGGATTAGCCCATTAGCCCCCAGGCTTGCTCTTATTGGAGCCCTAATGTTTTGGTGCCATACTGTTAGTAAAGGAGTGTAGGACTGTAGCGAAGGACTGCATTTAACACACACAACAGCTTATTTTGTGGCTTTCTGCCACAGAGAGCTCACGTGTGGCTGTATACAGTAATACTATAAACACAACATAGTACTAAAAGCCTCTAGATAGACAAACACATCTGAGCAGCCAGGCAGGGAGCTTGTACCTCTTACTGACAATCTTCACTGCATATTTTTGTCCAGTCTTCTTGTGTGTACACCGTCTGCAGATGGAGAAGCTACCCTCTCCCAGAGCACAGTCCTTCAGGTCCATCTCATAATTCAGATAGAACGCCGAGTCCTGCAAAGGGGGGACATTAACCAGTAGATATTTTTTAAATAGGACTTAATGGAATATGAGAAAAATATGTACTGGTCTGCTAAGACAAAAATGTAACTGTTTGCATGAGGCTTCTAAGTGGCAGGGAGTGGGGGATTGGTCAAAATTGAGGGCAGGATGAGTGCAGCCAAATATAGAGAGGTTCTTCGAGAAATCCTGCTTGAGTCCATGTGACATAAGACTGGGGCGATAATTAACCTTTCCTCAAAACAATGACCCAAAGCAAACAGGCAGGACAACGCTGGAGCGGCTTCAGGACAAGTCTCCGACTGTCCTTGAGTGGCCTGAACTAAAGTCCCAAAGAATTTCTGTTGAGACGGCAGTTCACAGACACTTCCCATTTAATCTGACGGAGTTTAAAGGGATCTGTCAGGAAGAGTGGGACAGAATGCAAAAAATCCAGGTGTGAGGGCCTTTTAGAGACACATCCAAGACAGATTCAGAGCTGTAATTACTTTAAGTAGTAGTCATTTTCCATTAAAAGGGTGCAAGTAACTGAACTCGCACAAAAGCATGCAATAACTGAAAAATTTATATTGTAAATACTTTTTAAATAAAACTGAGACTGGAGCTAGAACAAGTCAATTTTTTTTGAAAATTTTTTGTTGTTGTTGTTAAAGTGGCTTCTATAGAGAACTGGAGTTAGGGTACGTATAGTCTCTAAGACCATATAATCAATTCATTTTGGGCTATCCAGTATAGATTAACTAATATGACATAACATAATAAAGTGTGCAGAAATTTAATTGATCTTTTTGAAGTTTACATGCAAGTTAAATAGTTGTTTTTTTTACTACTCAGGCTTTTTGTTGATTAATTAAGAACTGCTGAAAATAACTTGATTATGGAGATCACTGATACAAAACATCCAACACACTGTGAAACGGCTCTATCTCATATCACTGAAATCCACCAATCTACATCAGCATGTACAAATGATGTTTATAAGAAAGCTTGAAACCAAATGAGTGGACAAAAACCAATGCACTGCTATGTTCTCAAACAAAGTTCACATCTGCACAGATACAACTCACAATTCGTGAGTAATCACCATTAAGTAAATAGGCTCATCCCTGGAAACAGAATCTGTGCAGTAAAACAAAAACAGTCGACGGAATGTAAGGGAAGGAGCCCAGAGAGGGGGAGTCCATTTATCTTACCTTCATCATGGCGCTACGAGCCACCGCAGCAGAGCCAGGCCTCTCAGAGCCCCCACACAGTTGGGCAGGGTCGTCCATCACCACATTCCTCTTGAACAGGATGGAGGGGGCCATGAAAGAGTAGCCCTGTACACAGAACACACATAAGCACTTTATGTTTACATTTTACTGAAACAGAAAGTGATGGTTGGACAGTTTGGAAACAGGAAAAGAAAACCTGCATGGTGGGGATGCCCTCTATATAGAGTGTACATTAAAATCTATTTGATTACACACAGTTATAAACAACATGTTCTAAATATGTTTGCTAAGAAACTGGAACCGTTTGTTCATTTTACTTTAAATTTTCCTATAACAATCCAGCCTGTCAGCCACACAATGAGCCCAATTCAGTTAATTTGTAATTGACAGCAGCTGTCCAGCTGTTCCTATTGTTAGACCTGTCATTGTGAAGTGATGCCTGTTTAATTCCAGCTGTGGGGAGCCCAGAGCTTTGAGCTGGCATTAATGTTTCTTTCCCTTTATCACCAACACACACACAGCTGTGTGGTATGTAGTGACAGCCATGGATGGACGGAAGGATGGATGCTGAATGAATGAGATGCCCTAAATTGCTGGGCTTGAATATTTGATTGCTCTGCTGTGAAATTACATCTTGGCGCTCTTAATGCAATTTTAATTTTGTTTTGTGAGGCACCGCGGGGGAGCAAGTGCATGGTTTAAAATTGGGATTGCTGTCGTTCTCTCAAAGATTGCTAGGCTTGCAAATTATAAAGACAAAATTTCAGACTATGTGAATGGCAGCTGAAAGCAAAAAAAAAGCCAAGATGAAGTTGGCAATCAAAGACTGAAGGCGTAACCGAGACAGATGTGGTGATGCTCTCAAAGTGTAACCTTTTATTCCATGAGAGAAGCCCGTTAATGGATCTATTGATCTACTGAGCTCAAGGATCCAGAAGGCAATCAGAGTTGAAATTTCATGCAATACATCAGACAGTCATCAGCTGGCACGAAGTTGTGGGCCATATTATGGTTCAAAGCTACATCAAAAATAGTCATTCACATCTGTTACTTCAATAAGAGCTGCATATGGCAGCAATTACTTCAATAAAAGACCCTTTAGTCAATTTGAATACCAATGCACACAGACAGACTCATGTTGACTTACAGCAACCTTTTGAGGACATTCAAACTTCACTTGATTACTTTAATTGCTGTGGAGTATGTCAAATATAGTCACAGACAAAAAGTAGATAATGTATAATGCGATTTTTCATCCATGTCAACATTTCACACTGCCTACAACCACAGCCCAGAAAAACATCAGCACAAAACGGATGCAAACACAAATGCTGTCTTGTGCAATGACCTGCAAGGAGCACAGAGCATCATTCCTGTCCGTAAACAACAAAACCACCACAACAGAAAATAGCCCGGCTGTCTAACTTCTCCGTCCCACCTGGAAGATGCGGTCACAGTTCTGAGGCAGAGCTGCAGGGGAGTAGGTGGGGTCCATCTCTGTGAACTCCTCTGCAAAGTTACTGACATCTAGCTCATCCCGAATCACAGGCTTGAACGGGGGAGACACCTGCTTAGCTGCCAAGTCTTCCCAGTTAATTTTCTAAAGAAAAGAAGTCAATAAAACTTAAGTTTACTTCTGTATTACGGTTCTTATTAACAATTAATCAATCAATTCTTATAATGAACATTGCAAAATATTTTGACAGGCAACGGGCTCCACCTGGTAAAACGGGTGTTTCTTGACATTCTCTGCTCCACTTGGCCCCGAGCCTAATCTCTTCTTTGGATCTTTGATGAGGAGTCGCTGGATGAGGTCTTTGGCCAGTGGTCCCATATCTTTGGGGAAAGGAGGATCCTTCTTTAAAATCCTCCTGCAATGTGTGAGGCAGATACAGTCAGTATAGTAGAAGAATAATAACTGAGAACTAGCTGAAAACTGTGGTTGAAAATCAGGGAAAATCCATACTTGGCAATGTCTGTGTGCGAGTTCTCAACGCCATCAACAGTGAAGGGCGATCCACCCGTCAAAAGCTCGTACATCAAAACGCCAAGGCTCCACCAGTCCACTGCCTGGAATGCATGAAAGCACCCACCCGTGATTTTGGCTTAACAGACTAAAAGAAAAATATCACTGGAGAGAGCACACATTTAGGAGTTCAGAAAGGGGAGTCTGGGCTGCTTGATTTGATCGAACAGGTGACTGCATAAAACATAAAACTACAAATTACCTTGTCATGTCCAGACTCCCCTCCTTCCACTATTTCTGGAGCCATGTATTCAATGGTGCCACAGACAGAAAAAGCCCTTTCCACCTGTTTTAAAGAACAGAGACATTTTAGAAGCTAATTTCTGTGTCCCTGTTTTTTAAAATGTGATGCGATTATTACGACAGACCTGGTGAAAATCATTAAAACCACTGAAAACCTACTGAAATTTTAGGAACCGTGTTTCTCTAACACTAAATGACTAGACAAATCAGTGAAAGTTCAGGGTCAGATAATTTTTCACTGCTTCACACTTTACATTATGCATTTCTGACATTTGATCAAAACCTTGTATGGAGAATAGTTACATTGTTTCCATCAACTTTCTATTTGCAATCTCAGGAATTTAGTCATTAAGTGGTTTTAATGAATATTGCTGAGATATACTGTACCTGATCAAATTCTTTACTAAGGCCAAAGTCTGTGAGAACTATATGACCGTTTGAGTCCAGTAAAATGTTCTCAAGTTTTAGGTCCCGATAGACAATCCCAAGCTGCAACAAAAAAAATGACAAACAAAAGTTAAACATACAGTTTAGAGTTACAGACAACTTGTGAAACACACACAACCGCTTGACTGTGCTGAATCCAACTTTTACCTTGTGTAGATGCTCCAGTGCCAACGCGATCTCACCACTGTACAGCGCTACTTCTTGCTCCTTAAACCGCACCCTTTGCACTAAGTGTGTGAACAGCTCGCCGCCATTTACGTAATCTGTAACGAAAGACATCATTTATGTAATAAATAGTATAAAAAAATAAATAGTATAAATTGGTTAGTTTGTCTAGAAGGACAGGTTTTGTTCAGATACATTTATTCACCTCATTAAAATCAATTTCACTAGGTTAGATGTAATCATTAACCATTGACTTCCTCGATATTAGCATTACACACAGAACAGTAGAGTACACAGAAGTGGAAATAGGCAGTTCCATATAAAATGATCTAACCCAGAATAAGGTGCAGCTTGGTATCTGTCTGGAAGGCATAATGCAGTGTGACGAGGAACGGAGACTGGCGGATGTGCTCCAGCACTTGCCGCTCTGTCCGCGTGTGTTCAGCAGTCTTTGCCTTTTGTACAATAGTTGCTTTCTTCAGTACCTTCATGGCATACAGTTTTCCTGCATCGTGACCACTCACTTTCCTCACCAGGAACACCTTGCCATATGCTGGAGGTTAAAGTAAACAAAGACCAGGGACAAAGTTCATTGCCAAAGGCAAGGGCACAAACAGAAATGATAAGTGTAACAAGTACAGAATATCATTCCAAACATTAGGTGTGACTATCAAGAGAGGCTAAGGTTAACAGTTCTACTCACCTCCTGTGCCCAGCACCTTTAATAGCTCAAAGTTTTCAATGCCCACCCTCTCGACATGGCCTGTCAGGTTGGCTGAAGTTAGAGAAAAAACATGCAATTTATTGCTCATTACATATTCCAAGGCACAGTTCACAGGCTTCAATAACAAATGCACAGAAACTGATAAAAGGAAATAACAAAGTAACAGATAAAGACATTGTATACAAAGGTCATTTCCTCTAAAACGCTTTGCATAAAAGATTATTTTCACAATGCTACAAAATGTTGGTAAATTAATACGATGATAGACCTAGCTTTTATTCTTATTATGTTATGTTAGGTATTTCACCACAGCACTTGTCTAGGACATAGGAAAAGGTGGGTTTATGCTGCACTGTGACTGCAATAACCCTCTGTAGCAATATAATACATCTCCGAACCTATCATGCCCGCTGCCACATAACATAAGCTAGCAAAGAATTAACATGACTTCTACAGCTGCCTAGTAATGGCAAAATACTAAGTAATGAAATCCACATGGTAAAGAACTGAAGAGGTTTCGAGTTGAAATTTTAGATATAGTATAAAAGTGAAAAGATCTGTCTCTTAAAACCATCTTTAATCTTCTCTACCATATAACTGCTCCTGCTCCAACATGATGAAAATGTTGCAAAGATAAACCTCTGGGGGCTAATAAGCTGACATTTCAGGGATAATCAGCTGTCGGTCAAAATTAATTCTCATGGTCTATTCACTGCTAAATACATGGGACTGATCGGATATTCTTCCAAAAACTGTGAACAATTTTAACAAGTGGAAAATTTAGGAAACTGAAAAGTTAATGACTTATTGTATTCTCTATAAAATATTAATGTATATGTATAGTAAATGTATAATATTACTTATATTCCAATACAATAACAAACTAGTAACAATGAACAGTTAGGGTGATTCTGAATGTGCAAATGCTGCAAACATAAACACGTGTAGTGAGCGGACTTCCTTCACCAAAGATCTACAAGAACAAGTCTCGTGTTAAAAAAGTTGCACTAAAATAATAACAGCACAAGGCATTATCTTTCATCAAAGACCTTTGGTGAATTCAGCCCAAACTGTCAGTTTCCTTGTGCCTTTCTGAAATCATGGCCTCTCGGTACGGCTGACTGAGCATGGCACTGTCTCACACATGCATGGTTATTGTACCGAGCACATTCCTTGTGTCTCACACTCGTATTCTGAAAACAGGCTACAGAGAAATTAAAGCGGCTGATTTAATCTTTTCCGCTGCGTCTTCTGTTACACATGAAAAAATAATGCAACTATTAGGCAATTCAAGTGCATACTATATCATTTCAAAACAAACACAACTGTCCTTCAAATTTAAGGTCAGGGGATCTGTTTGCATAACAACCTTGTCAAGCTCACCCTCCCAAGCCCAAGTTTGATTTCAGAGTTTATTAATAGACTGACAGAGGTGTCCAGCCAGATGATGCCTTACTGCTAGACAGGAGGAACCTCTTCACTTCACAATAGGGGAGTAATAATGTTCCCTCCCACTGTCCCGTTCTTGACTGATCAAACTTATAAGCTCAACGTCTAATTTCAACAACATTTCTGCAAGTGTCCAATTTTCTCTCTTTTTATTTTGTAGAGCATCATCATAGGCATGAATAGGATTACCAAGTTTGTCTGTTTGCAAAGCTCGTCTTTACTGGTTTAGCACATGTTAAATAGCTACACGGTTTTCACTGGGTCAAATGCTACAAGAAATTGGGTTTAGGTTAACATAACGGCTGAAATACTGTGTGTCCTTAATACAAATAAATAAGAGCCAGGGACAACTAGACAGACCACATATTTGGGGAAGGGCAGTGAAAGGGGGTGTAGCACAGTCATGTTCCAACCTGAACAGCAGCACTGGTAACATAAACCAGTTAGTGCTGAGGCAGTGTCCAACACTACTACACTTCTCAACATAGGCGCCATCACATGATGGCACACATTGGGGAAGTATGTCCTGATTCCATTTCAAGTCTGGTTTGGGGATGCTTCCGGTACATGTAAACACTACATTGGTCATTTAATATCTAACCCGAACAAAAGCTGTCAAAGTTTCACCTTCAAGATGACGTTTAACGGTATAAAGATAACAAGGGGAACCAAGAGGCGGACCGTTTTGACGTTACATGATCCAACAGTGCCTCCAGGTACTGTGGTTAATGAAGGCGCGCTAATGTTAGCTCTTGTTACTTGACAGTACTGCAGCTGTGTCTTGCTTGTCTGCACGTTGTTTGCCAAGGGGGAGGTTGCCGTGACCGCTAACAAATCTAGGCAACAACAACTTATTTAGAATTTAACGACAGGTGAAGGGGTTCATGAATGCTTATAAAAAAACTTCGTGAAACCTCTGATAATGTTCTGATTTAGCTTTGTCAGACGTTAACAACTAGCTTAAGCTAATGTTGTCACCTGATTTGATCGCGGATAAGTGGCATTTAGCCATTGTTCGTAAATGGTTAGGTAACGTTATTTTGCGTAACTTAGCAGTAACGTTGATGCAAGTAAAAAAACAGGTAATGTTAGCCGTCCTACGCATTACTGGACTTGAGCAACGTTAACGTTAGCGCTCACTTCAAACGCCCATTGACAGTGTCAGTTGACTCTCCGAAGCTATCCAGCTAACGTCTCTGCCTCCGAATAATACTTGTCCAATAAAACGGAATACATCGAGTTAAGTTACGGCAGCTCGCAGCTAACTTACCATTTTTCAGCTCATGTTTCACAGTAAACAGGTCACCTTCTCTGGAAGATCCCTCCATCGGGGATGGCATCGTAATTTCGTGGTCCAGTTACGCTTCAAAATGCCTCGCAGACTAAGTTACGTCCGCCACGCAAGCTAGTTTGCAATATTAACATGCAATAACTAAAACATATTGAAAGACAATTAAACGCCTATAAATTAGGCGGCACGCTTGACAGACACATAGGCAGAATGTTATTACTAAGACAAGCAGCGAGCAAGCCTAGAGGAAACACTTGCTTCTTGCGGTACACCACCACCACTACCACTACCTTCGCAACCAGACAGCCCCTCTTCGCTGAATGGTGTTGCTAGGTTAAGATCTGTTCTCTAATTGGATGTTTTTGTTGTAGCGTCACATAATCCCGCCTTCTTAAAAAAAGACTGATGCTGCATTCAAATGTCCCTCGAACAATCATGTGTCAATGGTTTGAGGAGAAAAACATAACCAGCTACAGCTAAGATTTTGCCATATGTATCTAATATAAACTGTGCATTAGTATGTTTTAATTATTACAGAAAATATCCGTATATACCTGCCAATTGTATCATCACTTTAGTACGAAAGATGATTAGGGCCACCATGAAAATATTTTTTTTAGTTCTGACTTTTTTCTCTGAATTCTGAGGTTTAAGTCAGAAGTCAGTAGTCAAGAAATTGTGGTGGAGTAACTAAATACATCACAAGATTTTACTGCTTTTACTTTAGTTTTACATTAAATTCCAGTACATTTTAGAAGCAGTTGTATTTACATCACTACATTTGTTTGGAAAATATAATTTTGGTCAGAAGATAAGCTGCATTATCACTCATGCATTGCAAGTACACATCCATGAAACTAATGAGATTATTATAACACATACTTACATGTAACATGTAATATATTTTTCAATTACATTACAAAATGCTTTCAAACTTTCTAACAGTTATGACAGCATCTTGTTTTACCACGTTGAAGTGGAGGAAGAACAAGTTCCTGTTGAGGTAAAAACATCAGAAAGACCAGAGATTGAAATCATAATTTAAAGTGGGTTTGGTTGTTGTGTTATTTTTATTTGACACAAGTGAGATATACACGTAGTATTACACAGAGTGTTATGGGACTGGACCTGGAAAAGAAAAAATACTAAATCTAGCTTTAACATCAGTCTATAACTAACTCTGTCCATCCTAAAAAAAGATAATTGTCACATACATTCAACATTAAATCAACTAAAGTCCATCTTGTTGAAACTTGTTGAACCATTTTCCAAATACAGGAGTAATGTAACGTCTCCAAATGTCCACAGGGTGTTACCTTTGTGCTGTGATAAAGTCACTTAAGTTCCAGGTGTTGCTTCATGGAAAGTGCACATACAGAGTTGTTTTTTTCTTGTGACATGAACATATCAATATATCTGACTGTGTATTGGTGAACTGATCATTTTAATAGTTTAACTGATTGAAAGAATATTATCAATAATTCTCTGTACATATAACCTTACTTCAAGTTCCTCTTGAAGTTTTAAGTTTACTTTGAAATTTGTCACAAAATCATGCATGTCTGTGCACATTTATGTTTTATGGTGAGTTTAGATTAAGGTTTTCTAGTGTCAAACTGTGCATTTAAGCAACATGATTCATATATAATTTTGCACAACTGTATTTTGCACAATCTCTGTATTCTTGCACATATATATCTGTAAATATGTATTTCAATCTGTAAATATGTATCTACTTCCAATCCCTGATTATTCCATCTGTAAATTTCAGCCATTTTTCTCTGTACATAATACACTGTATACTCACAACTTGTTATAATGCATACCTATATCTTGCACTTACCTCTTATTGCACTTCTGGTTAGACCTAAACTGCATTTTGTTGCCTTGTACTTGTACATGTGTAATGACAATAAAGTTGAATCTAATCTAATCTAATCTAATAAAAACACATGACAATATGCCGAATAACCTAGGCTATACCCTACCTAAAATATGACCATAATTTGTTGTAAAGTCGCTTTAATTCAGTTTAAAGTCTGATGTCGGCATCCACCTTGTGGTAGAACTCTGTTAATACTTTAATTGACTTTAATATGTTGGTTTTTACCTTGGACATTTGCCACATGCAGATATTAATTTTTTATGATATTATTATTATATATGTTTAAAAATTCCTTATCACTTGAATTAGACTGGGAGTCGAAAACCAAAGTATTCCCAGATGCAACGTTCAGTTGTTTGATAAGGTGACATATTTGGACGTACTCAGGGGGCGTTTCGTAGTTCTAGAATATCCAATGAGCTGCGAGCAACCTCTGAGTGAGCCAATGGGACGCGGGTATGATCAAGAAACACCAATCAGCTTCTCAGTTCGCTTCCCGGAAACTGCGCAAAGTCGACAAGATTCCTTGTTCTCAATGTGATAGTAGTATGACACCGAGGCAAGGCTAGCTGGCTTCACTTTACACCACTGCTGATTGACCTCCGTCCCAATTATGGCTGGTGTTCGAGCCCTTGGTGTTCTCTCACGATTTACATTAAGAAAATATTCTCTCGTCACAGGTAAAACAACCCGACTTTTGTACTAAAAATGCAGTAGATGATATTTAAATAGAGAGTTTTCAAAGCCCCGTGTAATGCAATTAGCTTCTAAAATTAGCTGTTAGCTCCAACACTATGCAGAAATGCACGTAAGTACATAAATCAACACTACCTTTTTTTCCAGCAAACATTTGTCTCAGTGGATATTTAACCAAAATAGTCACTGGAAGTGAAACTTGCAAAGCGTTTGTTTTAGCGAGCAAACTTACGTGGAAGGTAGCTATATGTACAAGCTAACTGGCTGCTGCGCACTCCTTTAAGTTCACTCAGGATGTACTCTGAATCAAAGATAAAGAATGCAATTGACTGTTTGTTTCTACGTTTGATTTTAAAATGTCAGGCTTCACTATTTAGAGTTAGTCTTGTGCCATTTATTCGCCATTGTGATACCAACTTTCTGTGTCAGCGGTAGGCGGAGAATCTAGGTGAAGGGTCATTTTCCACGGGATTGTGCAGCATGCTTCAAAACGTCTGAGGTCATGCAGTATTATCTGAACTAACGCTTTGCGGTGTGTGTTCATTTTTCTCTTCGCAGGCAACAATTGTCGCAGCTTCACAGTATCTTCTGCCATGCTAGGTAACCCCAGAATTACTGCACATTATATAGTTTGTGTACAAACAGGCCACCATGTTTGGTTATTTTCTTATAACTTCATATTACCTTCTCTATTTTTAGCCCGGACACACGTGAACTATGAAGTCAAGGGCGACGTTGCCGTTGTACGGATCAACGATCCAAACGCCAAGGTATAAGCTCATTAAAATTCATTATGATAGTTTTACAGGTCTGACACAGGTCTAGCAGCTGTCCAAACAACAATTTCCTCAAGGGGATCAATAAAGTATTCATTATTATTATTATTATTATTATTAATTTATGGGTGGAAATGTGAAGCTAATGTTAATTTCTTCTTGTAGGTTAACACACTGTCAATAAAAATGCAAGATGAGATGGAAGAAGTATTAAATGAAGTGTGGAGTAACGATGCCGTCAAAAGTGCAGTTCTCATCTCCTCCAAACCAGGATGCTTCATTGCAGGGGCTGATATTAAGTAAGAGAAATCTCTTTGCATCCAGCGCCCTTTCAATTAAAAATTTAAAATTGGAAAATTAATTAATATCAAATAAGCCTGTCCTGTCTTTGGCTTTGTATTATTCTAATAATATGTTGTCTATCTGTTGCAGTATGATCCAGGCTTGCAACAGTGTAGACGAGGTCTCCAAACTTTCCCAGGAAGGACAGAAGATGTTTGAGAAGATTGAAAAGTCACCTAAGCCTGTCGTTGCAGCCATCAACGGCTCATGCCTAGGTGGAGGATTAGAGGTGCACAGAAATTATTCTTGCAAGTAAATACATGTTTGAGTGTATCATAAATATTTTCTTAGGATGATTGAGAATGTCTTTTTGGCATTTCAGTTTGCCATTGCCTGCCAGTACAGAGTTGCAACTAAGAGCAAGAAAACAGTTCTCGGTACTCCTGAAGTAATGCTGGGCCTTTTACCTGGAGCTGGAGGAACTCAGAGACTCCCAAAAATGGTCAGTTAATAAAAGAACATTTCTACTGTTATCTTTCACTTTAATTACTTTACTTTTTAATTCAGTACAAATCAGAATTTTATGCAGCACAGTGCACTATGCAGAGGCATCTTATGACGATTCTATCATGGCAAGATTTGCCAGGATAAGACCTCAACTGCTAAGCTGTAAATCTGGTTATTGTCATAATTGATAGCTTACTCCATGCATATTGTCCATGTTTATCTTTGCTGTCTGCTGCCTACAGTTCACTTTATGTGCATCAATTTCAGGGGTGGGTGTCCAGGTCTCAGTGTGTCTTTTGTATTCCTTTTACACACCATATTAGTCTCCTAATATGAATGATACTTTATATACACTTTCTTTTGTTACTTTTAGGTTGGTCTGCCCAGTGCCTTTGACATGATGCTAACAGGAAGAAATATCCAAGCAAATAAAGCCAAGAAGATGGGGCTCATTGATCAACTTGTAGACCCTCTAGGTAAAACTAGTACATGGTTAAATACTGAATTATTGTGCACCATGGTCAGTATTTGACCTGGCATCAGTTGTTTAAAAAAAAAATAAAACTGATTTGTTAAAACAAATCGTTTAATATATTTATCTGCTCATATTATAGGACCTGGGCTGAAGACTCCAGAGGACAGTACAATGGCGTACCTTGAGGAAGTTGCCATTGACTGTGCGAGAGGGATTGTCAACAAGACGATCCCTCTCCGCAAAGACAAAGGCATGATGCAGAGTAAGTTCTTCCGTATTTAACTCTATGCTGTCACTTAGTATTTTTTTTTAACAATTATTGGAAAAAGATTTTGTACCACAATGTTTTTCCTCCATAGAAATTCAAGAGTACGTTATGAGCGTCGGCGCTGTACGAAATCAAATTTATAAAACTGTTCAAGGTAAAGTTATGAAGCAGACCAAGGGACTTTATCCAGCACCCGTCAAAATAATTGAAGTGAGTAAAATGTTCTTCTGAGTACATTCTAACCAATAACTTATGCAATTGTATTTAAAACATTGATGTATTGGGAGAAATTTCACAAACAAAATTCTTTTCTGGGAAAAGAAGTGACTGATATTCACCTTTTGTGAAACGCTTTAGTGGACTACAGGTCTCTTTTGTCTTCTATGCTTTAATTATCTTAAATTGTTTGTCACATTTAATTACTTGAAACATTTGTGACTGGTTATTGTCTCCTCTTCAGTGTGTGAGGACTGGATTAGAACAAGGTTCTGTTGCTGGATACTTGGCTGAGTCTCAGGTAAGGTTACGTCACTGTTAAACTTACAATAGTACATTATCCAAGTGAACATCACCAATGTCTTTGTTTGTCTCAGAATTTCGGTCAATTGGCAAAAACGTCAGAATCAGCAGCCCTGATTGGTCTCTATCATGGTCAAGTTGCGTGCAAAAAGAACCGATTTGGAGCTCCTCAAAAACAAGTGAAGTAAGTCTATCAAATTCACGTACAACATAGAGCTTGTGTGTGATATAGAACAATCAACATGTGTTCGACCTATATCTTCCCGTCTCATTGTTCATTTTTTAAATTTTTTCGTCCCTTTACTTTACTAGAAGTCTTGCCATCTTGGGAGCAGGTCTGATGGGAGCGGGTATTGCCCAGGTGACTGTGGACAAAGGTGTGCACACGATCCTGAAGGACACCACTGTGGAAGGACTCTCCAGGGGAGTGCAGCAGGTTTACAATGGGTGGGTTCTACGTTATCTAATTTATCATATCAGTTTTTGTTAGTGTTCTCTTGTAGTGTGTTGAAGAAACATTTGACCTGTATTTAACTAGGTTCAATACCAAGACCAAAAAGAGGAGAATCACATCATTTGAGAGAGACTCCATACTTTCTAACTTGATGGGCCAGCTGGATTACAAGGGCTTTGAAAAGACTGACATGGTTATTGAAGCTGTGTTTGAAGACATAAATGTCAAGCATGCAGTGCTCAAGGAAGTGGAAGCTGTGAGTGTGACTAGAAAGTGGAAATGTAAACCTAATAGTTCAGTAGTTTAGCTGTGAATTTGAACTATAATTCAACAAACATTTTCCTGCAGGTGGTCTCCCCTCACTGCATATTTGCTAGCAACACGTCTGCTCTGCCCATCAAGGATATCGCTGCTGCCAGCAAGAGACCAGACAAGGTTTGACCTGGGACAACAATGCAATACAATGTTATTATATTATTGGTTTACTTCTACGTGACAACAACTGTTTCTTACTTACTACTTTTTTGGGATTGTTAGGTGATTGGGATGCACTACTTCTCTCCAGTCGACAAGATGCAGCTCCTTGAAATTATAACTACCGATAAGACGTCAAAGGACACTACAGCTGCTGCTGTGGATGTTGGTCTGAAGCAGGGCAAAGTCATCATAGTTGTTGGAGTGAGTTTTAATGTCAAACCTGCTGAATACCATTGAAAACTTTTAAAATCCCTGATCAAGTATTCAGCGTAATATAAAAATGACAACAAATGACCAACAAGGGGTGAAAGTGATGCACTAATATGTTACATAAATGTTTTTTGCAGGATGGCCCTGGGTTCTATACAACAAGATGTCTGGCTCCCATGTTGGCTGAAGCCGTACGAGTACTTCAGGTTAGCAGTATTGCAGCGCAGACTGCTTCTATGAAAACTGCATTGTGTACTAAGATGGTCAGAGTCATCATAGTGTTCATTATTTGCACCTATAGGAAGGGGTTGACCCCAAGAAGCTGGATACACTCCTCACCAGCTTTGGGTTCCCCGTGGGTGCTGCCACACTGGCTGATGAAGTTGGTATCGATGTTGCTGCCCATGTGGCAGAGGACCTCGGCAAAGCTTTTGGTTCTCGCTTTGGTGGTGGCAATGTGGAGGTTCTCAAGACAATGGTGGAGTTGGGATTTAAGGGTATGGTACACAGGACAGTGACGATATCTTAGTTGGATAATTCAGTGGTAATTAATGTGGACAGTTATTGAAATCTTGCTTTCATTTTAATTCAAGGCCGCAAATCTGGAAAGGGTTGCTTCGTCTACCAGCCAGGACTCAAAGTCAAAAATGTCAACCCACAACTTGCGGATATTCTTGACAAGTATAGGTTGACCCCAAATCCTGCTGTGTAAGTTGACCTTGGACCGTGAGCATAAGAAGCAATACATGAAATGAGTGTATGCTGCTGCAAATTACTGTTTTTTTTTTTCATTTTAACTTGTTTTCTCCTATGAAATACTGTTACTGTTGCATGTGAATCCTCTTCGCAGTTCATCAGAATCGGATGTGCAGTATAGAATCGTTTCCCGATTCGTCAATGAGGCTGTGCTGTGTTTGCAAGAAGGCATCTTGAACAACCCATTGGAAGGAGACATCGGAGCTGTGTTTGGGCTCGGCTTCCCTCCCATGCTCGGAGGTCAGAGTTCGACTTTAGTCATTGTAATCTGAGAAGTTTACAATCACTTATGAGATAACTGACATAAGCACCTTAACAATAGGGACAAAATGTTTAGTAATGTAAAGGACCAATGCAGCAGTTTACTCAGTGTTAGTTATAGGTCATTAACTCGACCGGTGTGGTAGCTTTTGTCTTAATTTATGATAACAAGCTCAAAGCAAGGTCCTTGTCATAAAGCTACATGTACAGTTTGTTGTGTCAACATTTCTAAGATCACCTCTCACTGCTTCCAGGACCTTTCCGTTTTGTGGACTCCTTTGGCGCCGAGAAACTGGTGGCAAAGATGAGGACATTTGAAGCAGTCTACGGAAATCACTTCACACCATGTCAGCTCCTACTGGATCACGCAAAGGATTCGAGCAAGAAATTTCACAAGTGACCAACTCACCGCTGTGTGCCAGTAGCTCATAACAAAACCCAAGTCTGCCACTAGAATGTGCCTCGCGCCTATATCGTGAGTGGGGGCAAACATACTGAAAATAATGAGCTGCCAGGTTAGAATCACATCTGGCTGAAGGCAAAACAGTCCCACAATAAATCCTTCTGTCACGAAGGTTATTGGTTGATCATTTACCTGTTTAGGTTTTTTTGCAGTATACATATGTGTTCCAAGTTATTTAGCCTGCCGCCGCTGAAATCACTGAGGTGCGTGAAAGCCTCGACAATGACAAACCTGGCAGCTGAGTGTGTTTTTTTGAGTATGTTGGCCCACACTGATGACATACTGGGGACTGAGAGCGGATGTTTTAGTACTTGAATAATAATTTACTTGATGGTGTATAGATCAAGGAGGATTATTGGAGATTAATTATTCACACATTGCAGATGGATAGATGTTGACCAGGAGAAAGAATAAAAGAATCTGAAAGACTTTTCCAAGTGGAAATTTCAATCTGCATTTTAGATGAATGTCCTCCAGTTTGGTTAACTCGGCTTCTTTCTTTTTTTTTTTTGTACATGTTTAATGTTGGAACATTAAAACATTAAAACGTGCAGCTTCAATAAATGTTTTGTTATTGAATCAAACCTGCTTTTTTACTCTCTTGGTGCGTTCACGTGTCACTCGGAGACTTGTTTATCACGCTTAATCTACAGAATCGGACCATGTCTGTGCACCATGAGGGATCGCTCGAATCCAATTCGTTGCGCAGGTCACATGTCTGATTCCTATTGTCCGCAGAGCAGGGTGTGTACGGCGTGGATGCTGTGTGGGCAGGGCCGAGCTGGTTGCGTGTTTTTCCTCCAGCATCATCCTTGAGCATCTTGTGACATCGCCTCCTGTCTGAATGATGCTCCGGGCGCGTTTATCGGGATGAAGGTGGCTCATGACTAACTGGCGCTCTCCGCTGCACCTGTATGGAGGAGGAAAGACGCGCAAAAATTGTGGCCACCGCCCAAGAGGATGTCTTTTTAACGCGCTGAGGCGACTTGTGCCTTATTAGTGGCCAGAATGTCAAAAAGCAAACCCAGCGAGGCCGTCAGGGTGGTGGTCCGCTGCAGACCGTTCAGCCGGAGAGAGGAGATGGCGACGTGTGAAAACATTTTGGAGATTGATGACAAGCTGGGGCAGATCACCCTCAGGAACCCGAAGGCTCCACCCGACGAGCCCATGAAAGTGTTCACGTTTCACTCCGTGTACGGGTGGGGTTCAAAGCAAGGCGACATTTACGATGATGCGGTGAGACCTCTGGTGGAGTCTGTGCTCCGGGGCTTTAACGGCACCATATTCGCCTATGGACAAACAGGCACAGGTAAAACATACACCATGCAAGGGGTTTCAAACGACCCCGAGGGAAGAGGGGTTATACCAAATTCCTTTCAGCACATTTTCACCCAAATATCCAGAACTCAGAATCAGAAGTACCTGGTGAGGTCATCATATCTGGAGATCTACCAGGAGGAAATCAGAGATCTGCTGTGCAAAGACAACAACAAAAAACTAGAGCTTAAGGAAAATCCTGATCTCGGGGTTTATGTCAAAGATCTGTCTTCAGTGGTGACAAAGAACGCCGCTGAGATTGAGCATGTGATGAACATCGGCAACCAGTCCAGGTCTGTTGGGTTCACCAACATGAATGAGCGTAGCTCCCGGTCTCATGCCATTTTTGTCATAACTGTGGAGTGCAGCGAGGTGGGACCAGATGGCGAGGATCACATCCGTGTTGGAAAGCTGAACATGGTTGACCTGGCTGGCAGTGAGCGCCAAAGCAAGACGGGGGCCAAAGGGAAGCGCCTTAAGGAGGCAGCCAAAATCAACTTGTCTCTCTCAGCTCTGGGGAACGTCATTTCAGCTCTAGTGGATGGAAAGAGCACCCACATCCCATACAGAGACTCTAAACTTACTCGCCTGCTCCAGGACTCGCTGGGTGGCAATGCAAAGACTGTCATGATAGCAACAGTGGGGCCTTCACATAGGAGTTTTGAGGAATCCCTGGCCACGCTGAGGTACGCCAGCAGAGCCAAGAACATAAAGAACAAACCTCGGATTAACGAGAACCCCAAAGATGCATTGCTGAGGGAGTTTCAGGAGGAGATTGCTCGCTTGAAAGCCCAGCTGGAGGAGCGAGGGATGCTTGCAAAGGAGAGAAGGAGAAGAAGAAATAGCAAAAGACTGAGTAAATGTCTGGCTGGTATGGAAGAGGGGATCCTAAAAGAGAGAGATGTGGACGTTTGGATGTCTTTAGGGGAGGAATCCGAGGTGGGACATTACGTGAAAGAAGGAGCTGCCATCCCACAGATTCTTAGCTGCCAGGAAAGCAGCGAGAAGTTAAAGCACAAGAATGAAAACAGAAAAAGTGTAGAGGACCTGCAGTGGGATCAAGATGCTTTGGAGAAGATCATAGAGAAATATAAGGTACTGGTGAAAATCAGACACAGCGTCTGATAAACGAGACAGCGGGGGAACAAAAGAAATTAGCATAAATAATTAATTGTATGTCTTTGTTCACAGGCTATGGAGAGTAAGCTGTTAGTTGGAGGAAAGACTATCATTGATCATACGAATGAACAACAGAAAATGCTGGAACTGAAGAGGCAGGAGATAGCAGAACAGGTAAATCATAGTTTTTATCAGCATAACTCATTATAAAACTTGTTTTTGTTACTTTTCTGCTCAAGTTTATAGAACTTCCACAGGAAGCTGTTTTAGAAATGACCTTTATTTGAACGGGGAGTTGTTCGCATTCAACTTGAACGGAGCTGACGCTTGATCTGATTTGCAGATAAGGCGAGAGAGAGAGATCCAGCAGCAGATGATGCTGCAGGACGAGGAGACGCTAGAAATGAAAGAAACGTTCTCCTCCCTGCAGCAGGAGGTGGAACTGAAGACAAAGAAGCTGAAGAAGGTAAGATGACTCACTTACTGATGTTTCCCAGTGCCAGTCGTACGAGGCAGTTACCCGTAATTTAATCAGTTAAGTAGGTATAATTTTTGCAACAGAGATGTTTCTAGGAAAGCTGACACCATATTGAGTCCACGTATCTCTGGGCAAAGTGCTTTTTTCATTCCTGCTTTAGAATCATTTCTAGTTTGAGGAGATCATGTTGGCATTTGTTTTTTTTAGAGAACACTATAATTTATTTAGTTAAAATTAGTCCACTGAATTGCTTCTACATATACACATATTCGGTTTGAGGCTATTTCATCTGTCTAGTAGCTGATGTAAAATCAGTAATAAGTCTCCATTTTGTCCAGTTGTATACAAAACTGCAGCTGCTGAAGGGGGAGATGAAAGATGTCATTGATGAACACATCACCGCCAGACAAGAGCTTGAACAGACCCAGAATGAACTCACAAGAGAACTCAAGTACAAGTAAGTGCATTGCCCACATAATTTAATACACACACACTGAATGTTCACTTAGTGTATGTTTTGGCCAAATAGGTAAGGTGGCCAAAACATTAGAAACGACCTCATACAATGCACGATCCAGTATAACCTCCATAGTCTACATAAAGTACAATCATCCCCTTTAGATCTCCCATGTTGTCAGACATTCATAGTCTACAGTCATACAGTCTACATACTGTAGTATAACATTGACAAATACATGGTCATAGATTTTATAAGAACATTTTAAACTTAAAGAGTTCAGCTTCAGTGTTAATATAATGGTTAGAAAAACATTTCACCGTGGTATGTTTACATTATTTTTTGCATTTGAGCATAACACAGCATAACACTATGCTCAAAAAACTGTTGAAATTATTGAATAACTGGCACATCAGATGTCCCAGCACAAGATGAGCTCATCATTACACAAAGTCAGATTCATTTTAAATATTAATGTCTATAATCCTGTTAAAACTGATATCTTTTGATATAAGTGTTTATGTACTATTAATGAAATGCTTTGGGTGACCGTTCTTGTCTTTTACAGATATCTTTTAATTGAGAATTTTATACCTCCTGAGGAAAAGAACAAGATTATGAACAGGCTGTACTTTGACAGTGAGGAGGATCAGTGGAGACTCCAGCCGGTCCTTCCATCAGAGAGGTCGGTGTATTAATTCCTCACTGCTGACATAACATACTGTAATAGTACATAATGTTATGCTGGATCTCACTGCTGTACTGACATAAGAACAGTAACAGACCAACCTCACACACAATAGGTAATGTATGACCGCCCTCCCAAGAAACAGACATATATTTTTACAAAGAACTTCAGACACCTCTGTAACGTTCACAGTTAGAAATTGAAGAAAAGATGGCACAGAGGGTATTTATCCTGGTGGTAGTTGATGAGTTGACCATATATGGGGCACGTGGGATTCCAGAGGTTTGCATCTCAGTTTTTTCCCCAAGCAATTTGCTGAATGCAAACTCGTCATTTCCCATGTCTTTATCACAGTGCGCACACTCGAATCAAGAGACGGCCTCTCTCTGCTGTTGGATACAAGAGGCCAATAAGCCAGTATGCACAGATCGCTGTTGCCACTGCAACCGGCGCTCCATCTCGATACCAGGTCGGTGTTAGGGACAGCTGGCTAAAGTACAACAGAGAAAGTTGCTTTCGCAGCCAGTTTTCATGTTCAAAGGCACCTTAGCTCAAAGATTTGAAGATGCTTGTAGCCATGGAAACCATTCACAGTATAACTGTTTTGCTGGTGAATATTACAGAGTCTCAAATAACAGTGTGCAAGTGCAGAAAGCCTGATTTTTAAAAGAAAATAACTAGAATACTGCATGTACCTGAACCAACAGAAGGGTTTCCGTTGATAAGGTGTAGATATAAAATTTGTATATGTTACTACAATTAAATTAATTAGCAGAGAACGGGTCATAATAAAAAATACTTTTGTTTGCGTAATCATGCATTTACAACTGGAATTTAATGAAAATATATCTGTTCTTACAGGCTGAGAATATAATGCTGTTGGAGCTAGATATGTCTCCACCAACCATGTTCTCCTTGAACCTGAATGGAGCTCACCTGGAGAGAGTCTTTTCTCCCAGACTGATGAAGGACTTCCTGATGACTGTCCCCATTAGGGAGAGACCCACTGCATCGTCGAGAGTCCGGAAATCTCAATCCTGGTGAGAGAACATCAGAGAAAGGCAAATGTTTTACATGATTACAGATGCAAGAAAAAGGCACAATTTAGGAGCATCAATCAGGTTAAGTGTGAACTTTGCACACTTAATGACACTTTTTTAGGTTTTGTTTTACACAAACCCACTGATGCAAACTTGTAACTGGTACCTCGAGTAAAAGCACACGAAGTAATCCTGTTGATATATTCATAGTCATTCTTTGCTAATCAAACATTGCATACTAAATTCATCCTGTTTTAATTAATCTACAGGTATCAGGCACCGCAAACAGCATCTGTTACAACGTCCTCATCATCCACCACGCTGACATCAGGATCTCAGACCTTCTTCCCCTCTCAAAGACAAAGACCATCCTCTGCTGCATACCTCCCGGTGGAAGGTGCAACTCAGACAAGCCCCTGATATGTCTCACTACACCTGTACTGTAGAGCTGCCTGTAGTTTAAGGACTCCAGATTAGCTGAGGGGCTTTTGGGGGAGGTGGAATTAAATGTTATGTTTTTATTTTTGAATGGTTTTCATGATTTTCATGGTCCCTTTAGTTTTGAAGAATAATCAATTGATAGGCTTATATTTTACCTAATGTTCATTCATTTTCAAATAATGAATGCAGTGGAGCTCTTTCTAGTGAACTTTCCTCAACTTTGCTGGCTTCTTCCCGCTGTTGCCTAAACCATGTAGTTCCCTCGGCTTGCACTGGCCTATATGAGTAGCACAGCTCAAACATTCGGGGATCTGTGTATTTCAATTTTGTATTTTTTTAGACAGCAAAACTTCAGTTGCCTTTTTCTCAAGAAAAGCATATTACAACATGTGCATTGTGTTTGCCTAAACAGCGAAGGGTGATGGAGGAACTGAGGGCCCCTTGACTGGGGAGGGGGCACCCTGTTTAACTTGTGTGCTTGATAAATTGTCGCTGAATTTTATTGCTGAAGTAATTGTGAGCCAAAAAGTGTGAAGAAAGCTTTGCAGTGCTATTCGATTCGCTGCCTTATTTTTTCATAGTTGTGAAATTGTGGGGGGAAAAAATCCATTTGCTTACACATGAAAATAAACTAACACGTTCTTGAAGTGCCTCCTGTATTTTCCCAACAGATGTGGTGCTGCAGTCTCCCATGTGAGCCTGCAGCTCACAATCAAATACACGTGGGAAAGTTGAGGACTTTGCAAAGGCAGCAGCTATGTACAGTAGGGTGACGTTTCCCTCGCGGTCACATGACTCTTTACAGTAAGTCCAACATGGCAGACGGAGTGGCTCTTACGCGGTAACTAAAGCAACATTTCAACTGAAACACGCGCTCAACACTACTCCGCAGCAGGACATCCACAATGAGGGAGAGACCGAAGAAAAAGAAGGGGAGGACGTGGGCGGAAGCCGCCAAAACGGTATTCCGGGTGCTTTTATCCGCTATTTGTTGTGCTTGTTTTCCTTGAATGCTCCCACTTGTACAACTGTGTGTTTGAGTTCATGACCTGCTGGGAAGGCGAAACGCTGCGTCCGCCGCGCGAGGCCTGTGTGTTGACGGTTAGACGCGCGGAGACGCCGCTGTCACTAGCTGCCGTCTTAGCTCGCCGTCGTCCGTGTTTTTCAGCGTTGAGCGGCGACATGAGCGTTAGCCGTGTGCGCCCAAGCATCCCGACACCCCCGCCTGCGTCCTCTGTGACATGTCTCCCAAATGTTAAGGAAAAGAATAAAGTGTCCACGAGAAGTGGTCGCGTCGGCGTCGCACGCTAGCTAGGTTAGCGCGCTAGCACGCGTATTGCTAGCGCAGGTCAGTTCGTCAACAAGTTAGTTTGCTATGATTTGCGAGTAAAACAATTTAAATGCATACTGTCCATACTAAGTAATCACGCCAACATTGCCTCAGTAACATAATGTATGGTCACATGAGTAAATCGATTGCATGTTAACGTTTTGGTGACATGTCAAACTCCAGTAGTGAGCGTTGCTAGCATCATAGCTAGCTGTGCAGCTAGCGTGACAACGAGTAAGTTTACGATATCATAACTCACAACAATTAACTTATGATTTTTATGACTGAAGCTCGCTCTTGTCAACGTCCCATTAATACATCAGCTCAACTGAGTTCATTGCGACTGACAGTTCACATAACTAGCGAACAACTAGCTGAATCCAAAACGATATGATGGATGATCATTGTAATAATGTTAGTTTCCAAACATTCATAAAGTCTCACACAAATTAACATGGTACAGTATGTTGAGATATATAACAGTCGCTACAAAATATTAGCAAAATATATAAATATAAATATTGACGCCACAGGTCTTAAAACGATGGAAAAATCTCTGTAATGCCAGTGAACTGTTGGGTGCTATTGCTGTAATCTTTTGCTTTTAGGTTATAGTAGTATTTTTTAAATAGTAAGTGTTTGAGATTCAGTGATAGCGTTGCCACAGGTCAAAAAAAGAGTAGTTACACAACTATTATTTGTTATTCGCATAACTATGTGTCTGACTGATGTGGTGCAGGGAGGGGATCAACAACGTGAATTGTCTGTATCCAAAATAAAATCAAAAGACCACAATGTTTGTTTGTCTATTATTTGTCCTGCTCTTACACTGACGAAGGAATTGGGACTGTGGAAACCTCATTATGTGAATTCTCAGACTTCAGCTTCATTGCATTTGTGAAGGCCACTGTCATTCGAACTGTAAATCTATTGTGTATTTTATTCTATTTTTAGGTTTTGGAAAAATATCCCAACACACCTATGAGCCATAAAGAGATATTGCAGGTGATACAAAGAGAAAGACTTAAAGAAATAAGGTAAATATTTCTGGTATCATATGTTAACTACACCAAATGCCCTCTAATTAGGAGACATCTTCATGATAAGAGTACTGCAGTTTTCTCACACTGTTACTGATGCTCATATAATAAACTTTCCTTTTTCTTGGTGACAAAATGCAGTTATTGGACTCAGTTAATGATTATTCAATTTCTTTTTGTTTCATTGTCACTGTACTCATCCAGAAGGTAAGAAAATGCTAGCCCCCATCCCTTACTTTAACAAACTTCCTGCAGTGCAACGTATTGTGGTTTTACTTTTTGCATGTTATTAACAGTAACATGTCCTAGGTTCAGTTGCATAAAGATGCACTGTTGTAGTGCAGTGCAGTGCAGCGTGACTCATGTTTTTAAAAAAGTCCTAAAGCCACCTGTTGCATAAACTAGTCATATTTTTATTATCTGTCAATATTTGTATTTATTTTTTTTTCTTTTTTAAAATTTTATTTTACAAGCACAAAGACAAAACAGTACAATGGACATGACTTATGTTACCTATGTATAGCGTTTCTATTAATGTGGGATTTTTGGGAGCTGGGGAGGGGTACTAAGGGATGAAAAACAAAAAAGAGGGAAGAAAAACAAAACAAAAAAACATACATATATAGATATATATATCTATATTTATATATCTATCTATCTATCTATATATATCTATATATATATAGATATATATAGATGTTATGTATAACTAGTGTAATTTACTAAATGTAACATTATGTAGTGTATTACTGAACGCAGTGATTTCTATGCAACAGATGTTTTTATTTTTAGATTAATTAAGCGTATCAGCCCCTTACAATGGTTAGATTAGTCTTGAATCATTGTTATGCTATTGATTCCTTATAAAACATAGAAAAGACTTGCCTACTGATGTGTAGTTCTACTGATGTGATTCTGAACTGAACGCACACGGGTCCCCCTGCTGCAGATTAGCAATTTCTCCCCAGATATCAGATTTTACTCTTTGTGCATATTTCTTCCAGCTGTCCAATCTATTGGGAAACAGATGTATAATTAGCATTTTTCTGTCATGATCTAGTGGAACTTCGCCACTGGCATGTCTGAATGCAATGCTGCACACAAACTCCCGTGGTGAGGAGGGTATCTTCTACAAAGTCCCAGGCAGAATGGGGGTCTACACATTAAAGGTCAGCTTTTATTAACCTTTGCTGTAGCGTCATAACATGAAGGTTGTTTTGCTAGTTATAGCCATTTTGTGACTGGATACAGGGAGATAAATTTAGTATTATTATATAGTATTTAGTATGACAGGCTAAATAGGAAAATGTCAACATATATACACATTTTATTACCTCTGAATTATTGTATACCCCACACAGTCTTTGCTTGTCTATCATTTCTGAGTTCCTCTTCTACCACACAAAAAAAAATAAAATTTTCTGTGCCCTATTTTCTGTGTAGAAGGACATCGCTGATGTGGCCAAGGAGCTATCTGATGAAGGCTCTGAGGAAAGCAGTGACAATCTGTCCGACTCCCAAAGTACGGAAAACAGCAGCAGCGACGTTGCTCAGGAGGGCAGAAGAGGACGGTGGATGCGGAGAGGTACTGTGCTCTGTATACACAATCATTTGTACACTAAGGAAGTTTATTGGCTCCCGACATTCACTATAATTGACCTAAAATTTATTGCAGATTTTAAAATCAATTAGTAAATTAAAACACAAAAAAATTATCAGTAGTTATGTTGCATAATAGTTAAAAATTCCTAATTGAAGTGACAGTCTATTCTAGTCTATTCCCAGCTCTATTTACAGTATTAAAGAATGATGGCTTCTTTCTCTTTACATTATTGTGTACTGGCGTTCAGCAATCATTCAGGTGGTAGCAATAATAAAGAGAAAGATACCATGTTCATGTTCTCCATTAATGCAATAAATAAGCTGTTTATTAGCTGATTTTAGCTGATTGGTTAAGTAGCTCTTGTTATGTCAACAAGAGTTGACGCCCCTTCTCAGCCGTCATTGCAGAAGCACAGGAAACTAGCTAAAGGAGCAGAAGATTAAGCAAGTTGAGGGAAAGCGGCGTCACCACAAACTTAAATTATACCATCTCATCACAGCACATTTCCTGGAATAGCTGAACGTCAACTATGATGATAGCAAAAGGTGGGTTTTATCTTTAAACAGACGGGCTGTGCCCAAGCATTCCGTATATAACTGTCAGCAGATGAACCTGCTGCACCTGGCGATCACATCCCAGCAGTTTGTGCTGTTTCGTGTGTCTGTGGGGTGAAATCATTGCTTTGTTTTGAATGTCACGCCTAAGAATACTGTAGAGTTTCAAAGAAATAAGCTTTTCCTCAGCTGCCGGTTATTTTGTTTTGCTCAGGATGTGATCTTGCTGACTGTCCTTATTTCTCTCTGCCACTTCAATACTTTAAGTGAATGTTAAAACAGGAAACTGTATTTTCTCAGCATGACCCGTGACCACTTCCTCATCATGCACAAGTTAGAAATTGCCAAGCAAATAACCTTGGTTTAGAGCTGAGTGGGAGTGCTCCAATACGGTTTTATTTTTGAGCTAATCGATGCAAAGGACCACAAAGTCAAATGCAAATTATGGTGCATCGAAAAAGAAACAAGAGCGCCAGCTGTGGTATGTAGAAAACTTTTTTTTTAAATTAGAAATCGCAGAGAGGCGGGGGTGGTTATTGTGAACAATCTTCCTGTTGAGATCTTTAGGCCATTGCCAGTAATATGACATTTTAGCACAGTAATGGAATCTACTTCTTTGTGCAGTTTTGCTGGTTTCAGTTTCGTCAAAACAAAAGCATGATGGGCTAAATTCTGCACACCGCCCTCAGGAAGTGTATTTTGTAACCTCTTTTTTGTGCTTTTGTATTTCATAGTTCCCTCCAAGCTGCAGTCACAGCCGTCGTCTCCTCAGCCTCGATGCTCGTCGCCTTCTGTCCCCACCAGCAAGCTCATCTCTCCCTCACAGAAACACAGCAAGAAAGCTTTGAAACAGGTACTGAATAAAGGGTATTTATATATTTCTTTTAGTCTTTTTTTAACACCTGTTGAAGTTGCTTTTTGATGCTGTTACCATTAACTGTTTGTGCAGGGGCACAACTCAGATACGACAGTTCCTGCCACACCCATGAAAAAATCCCTGCCATCTCACTCTCAGCTCACAGACGAACATTTTGACTTACATTATTACTTATTACTTCCTATACTGATGTTTTTGTCTTTTATGTTATCATTTATCAAACGTGTACTTAGATATACACAACCAGTCAAAAGTTTGGACACATACAGGCAATTACGGTTTTTGAAATAGGGAATGTTTAACATCAAATTCTAATCAGAAATACAGTGTAGACACTGTTAATATTAAAAATGACTGTTGTATAAAGAATTTGTTTTTGGAGGAATATTTACGTAAACATACAGAGGCCTATAATTATCAAACATTAGTATTGTCTCCAATAGCACATTATTTTTGCTAATGGCATTTTATTAAATATATATAATCGTTTTAAATCGTTTTTAGTGCTGAGGAAAAGATATAACTTTTGACTTGTATTGTACATTTTTATTTTCACATCAGAATATTCTGAAATACTTTTCTGCAGCTTCAGTGCGTTTATCAGAAGCTGGTTGTTTTTTTCAGCAGGCACTCTATCGCTCCACTCACTGTCTGTTCAACATCTTGTTCTAATTATTTTTAAAACAATCTGACAGCAGGGAAATGCCTATAGCTGGTTTACAGTATTAATGTTCATATAATCCACTATTTTACTGCTATCTGCCGTTTGTGTGCTATTTAATTAAATTTCACTTGATTGCACAGATTGTTAAATCCATCTGTGCTGGTGTGGAATTTTCAGTTTTGTAAGACCAATTTGTATTCATTTAAAAGGCAACTTGTCTTTAATATTAGTATCAGGAAGATCTTGTGTATGAGATCCTTGCATGAACTTTGATGGCTCTTTTAATTTGACATCGTGTTCGTGAGGACACGACAGATTTATAACAAGGAGATAATTTATGTGTTATGCAACCTGTGTTTCATTGCTGCATTGTTTTGGAGTTATTATTTAACCAGGCTAATGGCCTTGGGGGCGTAGTTTCAGGGAAATAGAGGGTTACACACCTTTCTGCTCTTATTTTTTCCTCATGCTATTTGGCTTTTTGTTCCTTCCTTATTTTGCTCATTTTCAGGCCTTGAAGCAGCAGCAGCAGAGAAACCAGCGCAGACAAGGGGGAATGCCAACCTCCTCCAGTCCCAGACTGCTTCTGAAATCAATTAAAGATATGACTGACAATAATAGTACGAAGACTGGTAGGTGGCCGCGATTTAATTGTCAAATGCATAGTGAAATATTAGTCGTTACACTGGGCTTGAACAATCTATGAGCACATCCAACCCATAAAAGTGAGGTTTTCTGTTTCTGTTCATTACTAAATCAAACATGACTCGTGTGTGGCAGCGTCAGTGTGGAAACAGTCAGATCTCTGTGCTGCAGTTTCTTACAACTCTTACTACAACTGTTCTCCCTCTGCTCAAACAGACTTATGTCACCCAGTGGTACCCAGAAAGGTTTCACCGAGGGCAAGTCGCCTCAGTGCAGGTAAGTCGGAAATGTACTTGAAATGTTTTATGAAGCTACGAGAGCGAAGGAGCAGTGAGGGGCCTGCATTTTTCTCTTAGCTGTCAAATCCCATGTTGACAATTAAACAATAAAAATGTTTGTTCATTGTGATTAACACAGGAAACAGAACATGACAGCATTTCCACACTTCATTTTAAACATTTGACTAAATATACAAGTAAATTGTTCATCTGTAAGCTGCCTTGTGTTTTTTGCACTGCTGAATCTGTTTTCACTTGAATTCGTCTCCTGTTTCGCAGGGCAAATAAAACGTACCAAGTGTAAAATAGATGTGGAGACACCAGACTCTATCTTGGTTAACACCAACCTGCGGGCGATCATCAACAAGCACACCTTCTCCGTCCTGCCCCCAGACTGTCAGCAGAAGCTGCTTAAACTTCTTCCTGAAGTCGACCGGCAGGTGGCTCATTCTACATGCTTTTTATGCTCGTGTTGTGATTTTACATGTGATTTTATGTCGTATCTAGTGTGTGACGTATAGCGTAATGATGGTGATTGTGCTATTAGTCATAACGTTGTGCTTCCTGTTCGCAGGCGTGCATCGACGGCCTTCTGAAGGTCACGAGTTCTGCCTTAAACAATGAGTTCTTCACATCAGCAGCACAGTTGTGGAAGGAGAGACTATCTGAGGGTGAGTACCTCTGCCTGACGGTTGCTCACATCACGTTCAAAGAAACATGTCACTGAGGCTTTGTGTGAACAGAAGAAGTATAAATTGTGGTACTGTTTTAAAATATGTAACTATTTCATTTACAGGTGAATTTACCCCTGAGTTACAGTTAAGAATGCGTCAAGAAATTGAGAAGGAAAAGAAAGTTGAGCACTGGAAGGAGGCCTTCTTTGAAAACTACTATGGAGAAAAGTAGGTTCTTCTGTATGATTGAAAATGTTTCCAACTTTGTTTTATCCAAATCCAAAAGACCGTTTCTTTTATATGACAAGACTTTTAACAGAACATTAAATATTTAATATCAGAGGATGAGAGGAAAGGATTGTTTTGAAATTGAATAAAAGTCCGGACATGATTTTAACACAACCTCTCATCAACATCCTCATCTCTGAGGTGTAAATGAATAATTAGTGGGATTTCTTTTTGGAAACTAAAAACAGTGAAATTGTTCACACTATGATGTCCCATTGTAATAAATTGCTTTGTAGCCATCAACATCATATTGCTTAATGACAATGCTGAAGCACACTGAGTTGACCCTTGGCCTTTAAAATGTATCTACGATGATCAATGATCATACACTGTTTTTTGCAAATGACCAGGTCACTCGTTACTGAGTGGACTTAATTATAATATGTTTTATTTGTTATGGAAACATTTTGTTATTTCAGATTAATTTGGCAAATCAAAATCCCATCACAATTTTTCCCACTATCATCTATAACATAATACAAATTACAACTAAAAACATGTGATGTATTTACTTTGTTCTAATTGTCTCACTAATAAATCAACTGTGTGCATTCCTAAGTTCTTCAAAAGCTCAGTGTTTTATAAATGTTCTGTTTGTGTTTGTCTTTGAACTCATTTTTCTCTGTGTAGTTCCGGGCTCAGCTATGAGGAATCCAAAGAGCTGACGAAGGCTGATCTGAATCAGGAGCCTGCCAAACCTAAGTCCCCATCTCATCAGACAGGACCTGCTACTCAAGCACTGGGGGAAACCAAGGGCACAAAGGACCGCAGCAAGACCGAATCTGCTGCTAAAGACATAACGCCAACACAGACATCGCCACACGAGCCTCTGAAAGCGCAGCCTGCTCAAAAAGAACCAGTCTCCACTGCAGAGCCCATGAAGACACGGCGCTCGCAGTACACTGAGGATCGTAAGTTGAACACAAAAACACAGAGTGGGCCAACGCCTCCAGTGAGAAAGCCAGAGGCTGAGAAGAAGACTGAACAGATCACTGCAGGTTCACTGCCTGCAAAGGAGCATAAAGAGGATTTAAAGGAGGAAAAAGCTGAAGGGACTCAATTGCCTGTGAGGAAGAGCCCTCCACCAAAAGTAGGTCCACAGTTAAAAGAGGATCAGACTGTGTCTGTGGTTAAGCCTGCTGAGGAGAGTGAAGAGGTCATCTCTGAGCCTGGTGGATCGACAGATCCTCTAAAAAGAAAATCTCTCAGTGAGATGGACAGTGAATTGACACCAGAGAAAAGGCCCCGCATGTCTTCAGTCTCCTCTGTGTCTCCTACAGCATCATCCATAGCCAGCCCTGCTACACCAACAACAAACCAGAGGGTTCCCCCACTAAAGGTAGGAATACCTTTGTCAGCTTGGTCTCCGCTTGTCTGTCTTTTCAGTGTGTAATGACTTGTCGGGTTGAAAGGTGGCTCTGAATAGGTTTAGCTTGTAGCACAGAGACAGCCTGTAGTGCTCGTGTTCACTGCAGTACGACCTGATTACAATGGTAAGCCAGAGTCATGGCAAATAAAGTTTTAGAAGTTCAACATGATCAAATTCCCCAACACTGAACTACAATATGTTCTCCAGGGGTGGGAATCACGATGCGATTATATAACGATTATTGATGGATTCCGACTCGCCTTTTCCGAGTTCGGAGGAGACTTTGGCATTGCTTGCTCGATGGTCCTGTGGTTAGCGGCGGCAGCTACCACCAGCTGTTTTTCTTGTGCCTCCGGGTGAAAGCGTTCAATATAGTTTCTCACATAGTTTTATACAACTTGCAAATAGTGTGACTCTTGTCCAGATTCTTTTTCCCTTCAACTTCATAAAAGCCAAAGCACTTCCAGATGCCTGCTTTTAATGTTGAGGGTGCTGCTCCTCCATCACGTGTCTTTGTTATTTGCATGCCAGAGACTGTCTGGGAGCTGCACTTCCATACATTCACTTTTCTTGACCCTCAACATTGCATTGGTAATTAACATTAACGAAATCGATTTTGAACATTTTTAAACGAATTCAGCATCACGATGCATCTAAAAAAAGGTTTTATTTCCCCCCTAATATTTGTCTTAGCTTCACCAATAAATGCTTCATTTTCGCCTTTCAGTAGAGCCTGTTAATGGGAGCCTGTGAGGAGGCAATAATGTGATTGTGGTGAAAACCTTTACTTGTAGAGGTCTTTCTAACATCACTTTCTTTGCACTTGGCAGATCCCAGTATCAAGATTCCTTCCCGTTCCTGTGTCACCAATCCAGGTCTCTCCCAGGACCCCCCTCCCTGCCCCGCTTAGCAGCCCAGGCCGTACTGGTGCTCGTACTTTGGCTGACATCAAAGCCAAAGCTCAGCTCGCACGAGCGCAGCGAGTAGCGGCTGCCGCTGTGTCGTCGATATCTAAGGGAGCAGTGCCAGGCCCGGGGCCAGGTGGAGGTGGTGGGGAGCAAACGCAGGCCTCACCCAGTCCCAGTCCAACATCTGCACAGGCATTAACTGGGCTACCAACTACCAGCAGCAGTAGTCAGAGTAGTCCTCGTCCTTCCCACCCACTGGACTCTTCAAGTCGGTTTAGCCCAAATTGGCCTCTAACCTCTTGCTCAAGCAAGCCTGATGACACACAGAAAGTTCATCCCGCTGTCATGGTCAGTGCAGCTCACCAGAGCATTTTAAAAAGTGCAAACACATCTGTGCATCCTCAGAAGGCACAGGAAAGCCCATCTCCTGCTGGGTCGATACCCAGGACCAGCTCCTGTATCCCTGCAAATAACCCCCTCGTCACTCAGCTTCTGCAGGGCAAAGAGGTCCCTTTGGAGCAGATTCTTCCAAAACCGCTGTCTAAGGTGGAAGTAAAAATATCCAACTGCCCATCTGGTAGTAAGGGGAAGACATTACACCCCCTTGAGCATGTCCCGAATCAGTTTCCCATCAATACACTAGGACGAACTGGAGTTTTCCCAGATTACACAAGACATCACAGGGAACCTCCTGATAAGGAGACTCAGGAGCAGATCCTACAGGCTCTAATGCAGAGGAAAGTCCAGCAGAGCCTGCCTTATGGATGTTTGACGCCTCAGCCCTCTCAGTACAAAACCCATCAACTGGTGCATGCAGAAGAACATCGAGATAAACCCAGGATTTCTGTAGGCTTTTTGGGCCGTAAAAGGACGCCAAGGCCTGCTATGACAGGACATTACCTGCTCAACGTGTCCACATATGGCAGAGGGCCAGAGAGCAAAAGACTACTCCAGTCTGCCATCCCAAACACGTCTGTGTCTAATTTAAAAAGGGAAAGCACAGAAGGTGAGGAAATTGTTAAGGAAGAGAGACCAGGAAGAAAGGTTTTCCCCCCTGTTTTGGGGGTAAAAACGGAGCAGCAGGGATGCTCTGTTACCAAGTGCGTAGAAGCAGCAAGCTTCAATGTAAAAACTGAGCCTGAATCAGAGGTTAGTGCAGTGGCTGCTAATACCAGTACCAGTTCCAGTGCAACAGCCAAAGACGTCAGCTCTTTTTCTCAGTCACATCGAAGGTATCTCGAACTCTGCAATAGTAGTCAGGGAAACTCTGAGCCATATTTTACACAAGTGGATCCCAGTCACCAGCGGCTGTCTGCCTTTCAAATTCAGAGAACATTTGATAATCAGGAACCCGTGGTGGCATCATGCTATGGTGGGACTATCAGCATGTCTGTACCTCGCACTTCAGGAACTGGCTCTTCCACATCGTCTACGGAGGCTGATGGCAGCGGCGTTCACGGAAGTGTCATGTCTTTCTCAGTGACTGTCACCACCATACCTGCTGGTCACTCGGACCACAGCAACCACGACGAGCCCTCGCCTGACCAGTCTTTCATAGAGGGATCCAACATGGAAGACGTCCAGTCTAAGTGCTACTGCCGACTGAAGGCCATGATCATGTGCAAAGGGTGTGGAGCCTTTTGCCACGATGACTGCATTGGCCCCTCAAAACTGTGCGTGTCGTGTTTAGTGGTACGATGACATGACATGAATAATACATAAAAGGATGCTGTAGTTTGATTTGCATTGATCCACGACACAAAGAAGAAGCAGGTGATTGAGGATCATAACAGGAAATTAGACACGCTGCAGACGGAACAGCCAGCATATGGTTGCTGTTTGAGAGGCAGGGATCTACACTGGATGGGCTTCTGTTGAACCAACATCCAGGAAAAGTTGTACCGGGCCGTTATTTTGGTAGAAATGTCAAAACATTTTCAGTCAAGTCAGTAGTCTGTCAGATGTGTGACAAAAAAAACATCGGGCAGTGTTTGTTCTTTGCTAGAATTAGTGTAATATATTTTTTTAATCATATATGTAAAAATATGTGTGTGTGTGTGTGTTAAGTTTTTAAAAAAAGTAGGAGAAAACTAGCGTTGCTATTTTTGTAGAACATAATGACTGTTTTACACTGACACTTTTTACTATTGGGCCTAATCAGTTATGATTTACAGGCAAACAAAAGGGCGCTAATGATAATCATTGGTTCTAGAGTACCTCCTATTTGGCATTTATGCTTGTGTGGCAGGGAAGCGTTATTATTAGTAACTATTTTATATATAAACTACATTTAAGAAAGAAAGATAATGTATAGTTTTAGAAAGAAAGTATAAAAGAGTTTAAATGATACATTATAAGAATAATTGTGAGGAAAGCACATTACTATTTTTTACTGAACAGCTACAGGTCGAAGTACTTGAAACCCACCTGGAGATACGGTAGTAACTGTGTACAGCACTTAAACATTTGGGTCTTTTCTGTCCCAGGTGAAGGTGTGCACCTGCACTTTCTTCCCCAAAAGGCTGAGCTTGGAGTGCGTTTTCTCACACTGTATATCTGTATAAATAGAGTAATGGCAGTAAAAATGCCCAAAAAAACACTCAAGACAAGGGGAGAAAATTTCATTGTAAATATTTGCTCATTTACACTATAAGCCTAGATGTAGACATTGATTTAATTATTTTCATGCAGTGCACCTTGCTTAAGCATATTTAGTTGTTTATTATAAAATTATTTTACTGTGGAAAGAAAATGGAAAAAAAAACAAGTTATGCTAAAACTCTAAATGCTTTATTGTGTACTGACTCAGCATAGCATGCTTTAGTTTACGAAATGATCTGGAGACGCCAATCAACAAGCACGTATTACACTTCACTTTGAATGTCCCTTTTCCAGATTACTGAGGGAACAGCCCATATTTGTGGTGTAAATTATTGTAAGCACAAATTAACACTGTGTTATTACCACCTTGTAAGTGCATTATGATGATAATTACAATAGTAACGCTTACTCTACCACTTACGTATGTGCAAAAGCTAGTGTGAAGTGATACCTCAGCAGATTTCAGGGTTTGACTGCAAAAAAAGACTCATCATTTGTATTTTGAGATCTCCTGGAGGTGCGACGTAGGCCTGTTTTATAGAAGTTATGTCTAATCTCTATATGCCAAAGTCACCTTAAAGAAAACTAATAATCAGAACTTGTTTTTAATGTCTGACTAGTGAATCAGAGTAATATATTTTAATTAATATATTTTAATATAAAGAAATCTATTTGCTAATTGCTTTCGACAAATCAACAGGGTGTTTACTATAATATTAATATATTAGCTGTCCGCTTTTCTTTCGTTCAGACTGGACAGACCACCATACAGAGAATAACTTTTGTAATTCAAATTGCCCAAGTATCTAATATTCTGTATGGCCCAAGTTTTTCAATGGATCCATTGGTTAATAATTGTCCATAGAGCTATTGTCTAATGTATGTATCCTTCTGGATGTCTACACTTGTGTCATTACTTTTTGAAATCTTTTAAGTTAGTGGCAAGTCAATTTTTACATGTGTTTATTAATAAATTGGGTTATTAAGTTGTGTGTCTTGTGGAAAATTAGAATGTGGAGATTTTTCTACAAAATTAGTGCAGTATTTTCACTAGAACTGGGTCGTCTGTATTTGACTCTGATACACATTCACATTTAATTTATCCCCATTAACATTTGGTTTAATGTGATGTTAGGATATCGTGATTCCTGGTGTAGATTTAGGAAATTGTTTCCACTGCATTAAGAAATTAACAAAAATGTTAAATCACCACCCTGAAGGCAGCTGAAACATGAATTGAGAAATTTGTGCTGTCACTGAAGTTACCTGTTGTTTTTGTGCATTTAGAATTGGCTGGGATGTGGGGGGGTGGATCACCGCCATCTTTAAAATTCCATGTTTGTCATGAGATGATTTTGTTTAATGGTGTGCGTCAGTCATTTTGTTTCCATTTAAACTCTGGGCGAATGTAATATAGTAATCAGCACTTGTAAACAAAGTGTATTTTATCAAAAGTTACAGAATATTATGAATAAATATTGAAAATATAAGCATTTTTGTTTGCATTTGTTTTTTGCTGTTTCAGGAGCAACATGAAGCTCAGTCAGGGAAAATGTTGAATGATGCGAGTCTTGGTGAAGCCCTACAGTGTTTTAACCCTCATTTATTCTCATATAACCCTCATTTTATCATCACAGATTGAGCTGGAAAGTCAAAAATGTCCTGGAATGTCATGATGTACAGCCTGGATGTGCACAGTTTGAAAACAGCTGCATTAAGAACTCACTAAGGGGAAGGTACGTGTCTGGTTCGGGAAGGGAAACTGACTTTACCCACAGAAAATGTTCAGTGACTCACAGGTGAATCGTCAAAAAAGCTAAATAATTGTGCCACAAAGTCAAAAGTACAGTCCCGTGCACACAAATGCACCAGGGCCACTTTGGCTATGACTCACAAGGTGAATCTCTGCAGATAACATTCAGCTATGTTGCTGGAGATTACAGTGATAGGAAATGAAAAATCAGCTGAATTCTTGGGTGAATGTAGCTGGTGCTGTGATCTCTCACCAATGGCAACAGAATTTAAATATCTGCATTCTTTACTGTTGTGACTCATACTCATGAGTTGAACGTATTGGGATCTAGTGTTTTTTGTGCTTGACTGGCCGCCTCAGCTTCATCACATCACTCTGAGCATCTTTTTGTTCCAAACATCAACATTTCGACATGACGAAAACTGCAACACTGTTAAATAACATTTAACCTGTGTATCTGGTCTATTGTGCTGATGCCCGTAATTCAGAGTAAGAGCACCAACAGTAGTGATGCGCCTTTAACGAGCGTGCGTGCGCACATGCGTAAAGTCTAGTAGGTGGCCGCGCATGGCATCTCCTGCCCGCGCTCTGCTCTGCCGTCCTCTGCCGCTGGGTCGCTGATGATGCCGAGCGGAGCGCGGCGCTCGTACGTGCATGTGTGCGGCTACAACCGCAGTTCCCAAGACTGAAGTCGAATGAAACGCGAGGGGAGCAGCTGAAATGTGATGATGGATGGCCGGAGTCGCTTCCTGTCGCTCAGGCTACTGTAACACACGCGTGGATTCATCAAAGGTGAGAGTGCGGCTCTGAATCACAGAGGAAATATCCTCCTTATTCACCCTGGACCACTTATCCTCCCCATCTGATGCTGCTGCTGGCGGTGATGATGATGATGATGATGATGCTCTAAACGCAACCTGCGTGATTTTCCTCCGGTAAAGGCCAGTTCCCTGCTGTGGTCCTCCATTCAGCTGTCGAGACGCCGGTGAGAATTGAAAATATGCAGGATTGTCATTGTTACCTACACAAAAGAAAAAAAAGGCATCACGACCCATCGTTGTCATTGCGGAAATAAGGTGGAAAGGCTGTAAAAACGGCAACATGGCTGCGTCCGTGCGCTGCCGTCGCTTCGGGAGTGGATTTTAAGTGTTGTGGGATTGTTCAACGTGAAAATTGAGGCTTGTAGAAACGGAGAAGTGAACGGTGGCAGCGGAGGGGAGATACTGCAGTAAGCGAGTCCCTGTGTTGACTCGCGTCAAAGGATGTTGTCATTAGCTCAAAGCTGAAGGTGCAGTTACAGTGAAATGCCCCTTTAACGGCCTGGAATCACTGCATCAAAGGGGCTGTCGTCCAAACTCCTACAGCCTGTTATTTATGTGCAACTGAAATCTGAAATGCCATGAATTCAGACGGTTACCAGGCTGATTCGTTTTGTCTATTAATTATTAACAACGTGCGTCTCTTCGCTCATCTCACATACAAATCATAACCCTATCTGCTAAACTGTCCTTTGCTGGACACAGTTTGTTCTGTACTGTGCAAAACCAAAGCAAGGCCCAAGTTGCCTACTCAGGCGTTTTTACAGTTACTTCATAGGCTGAATATTTACAATGAATCATTGTGTTATTTTGCTGACATGTGTCTGCTGGGTCTCCCACTGCACAACCAATGTTTCTACTTTTTCCCTAAAAGTGCATTAGTGCATTTTTACCCCCCCCCCTCCTCCTCCCAGAATATCCAATTACAGTTTTGTTGCCTTGCCCAGGATTTAATTTATTAAGTGAATGAGACTTTTGCAAACGCCACCATGGCTCCATTCATCGTGAATTCTGACAATTATTGTTAAGATTTGCCTCCGACTTACTAAAGAGCATTAACATTGCTGTTTGATTTAGCACAAAGTGGTTTATCGCTCTCTTAAATGCAGCCATCTGGTGGTCTTGAAATCAGTGATTATAATTTGATCTGAAATGATGAGCAGATTAACCCATTAGCTGATCCACACACGCACAAAAGCCTCTGAAAAGTGAGGATTTACTGCTTGTTGCAACCACAATAAGACTCTATCTAAATGAAATAGCGAGAATTAAATAACAGCTTTTTAGAGAAAGGAGCTCTTTTGAAAGAGCTGCAAGTTTGGGACTGGAAAGACACTGCCATAACGGCGTAGAGCTCATAGAGAGAAGAAAGGTTTCTCTACAGAACAACTGTCTGCAGATTTCCTGGAGGTAGCAGAACCTAGTTGCTTATGCTCTGCCGGTCAGCAGCACCCTGTGACCATGAATGTGATCTAAACATGTTTGGGGTGCTTGCGCTGAGGCTGATTGGGGCACCCAGCGCTCGTCGCTCACTGTCCTAACGTGCTCTGTGTGCCATCATTAAGCGGTTCCTGCTCAGTCTGTGTCATTAGCCCACAGGATGCAGTCATTGTTGAGCGGGATGTCATGGAGAATTATCATTTGCACAGACCAGAGGCACTGGAGTGTTCCCCAGCCAGCTCACCAATATCTCTACAGGAGGGAAACAAAAGCACAAATTGGTAGTTAATAAGTCCTTGAAGGACGGAGAGGGGGGACGAGTTAATTACGTATTTCAAAGTCAACTACATATTGTCAATGAGGAGCAGCTTATCTCTCGTACTAATGACACCCTCACTAACTCCTTCAATTTGTCTTTTTCTTCACAGGGTCGACGTTTAGGGCTTCACCGTGTTTGACATTCAGCCAGAGACAGGTAAATACGCTCAATCGCTGTACTTTAGACCACCATGTATAATACAGCAAAATGTGTTAGTTTCACAATAACATGGAGTAATATCACCTTAAAAGCACTATTTGCTCTAAAATAAAACCATCTAGCGCAAAGGAAATGACTTATTTCTCCACATTAAAAGCCCTTTTGAAGAACTGACTAAAGGAATGAATGAAAGAGTGAGACCTCCATTGTTTCAAAGGGGAGTGTGAAGTTGGACCAAAAGAAAGAAGGATCCCAATAAAGGAATCCTTTTTGAAATAGCACAGAAGACCCAACACTTGAGTCAACGCCAACATCGTCACACAGGTTAAAATAAGTAGATTTAGATTCTTTCATATGAAAGATGACTTTTTCTTCCTCCACACAGCATCTGATATCTGCATTCAAAAGACACAAAACAAACATAAACATCAGCATCAAGAGGAACCATAGCACAAAATTAATCAATAGTACACATGACAACCTCCTGACATCACAACTTGTCGTTTTATGCGGAACAAACAAAGGCAACGTTAAAGCTGCTGGTTGTGGCTTTATTCATATTTAACATACAGATATGTGACTGGTATAAGTGTTTCTCTTTATCAATCAACAGAAAATGAGTAAGCATATTCCTGGAACTGATACTTGCATATCTTACTTGCTTGGTTTCAAATCTTATATGAAGATTATCAGTCTTGGAAACACATACTGTCATCGTTATTGCTTGTGGTCTTTATTCCGAAATGATACTTTTCTGATTTGCTACATCAGATAAGAATAATATTTCCTTAAAAACTGCACGGCGTCTGAATGATTTTGGACGATGAAAGAGGCTGTAAGTTGCATTTATTACCGTGCTGCTGGCTGAATAGTAAGCGCTTCATGCTCTGCTGTTTGATGTGCCACAGAATGATCGAAGAAGGCAGTAAACGGGGCAAGGCCATGGTGGAGAAGCGACAGCTCTTCATGGAAATGAGTGAGTGGAGTCGACTGAGAGAAATCTCTTTTCACTATACACGGTCAGCAGCGCCGGCTCATGTAATTCTATGACCACCTCGGAGTTGCACAGGAGATGTGTGCTCCCTCAGTGTAATTCCTCCCACGCGAAGACCGTTGATTGTGTTTAAATGCACCTCCAGGAAGCCATGCATTTCATTTTACTGAAGCAAAGAAGCTGCCCATTCATCTGAGTGGGAAATGTGTTTGTTTTCAGTCATGTAAACACATACTGTTACATATTTGTTTAGAATAAAAACAATCTGTGCTTTTGCTTTTTTCTCAGGAGCTCAAAACTTTGATGTTATCAGACTATCGACTTACAGGACTGCCTGCAAACTTCGGTTTGTGCAAAAGAGATGCAACCGTAAGAGCATTTTGATCCTTAAAGATTTTTCTTTAATTTCCACTTTGTTCCAACATGAATACAGACTTAATTTATCACGTTGTGTGTGTTTGTTTGCCCCCCCCCCTCCCCCCAGTCCATCTGGTGGATGTCTGGAACATGATCGAAGCCTTTCGGGACAATGGGCTCAACACATTGGACTACAATGCTGAGATCAATGTATCACGGCTGGAGACTATCCTGTCTTCCATCTACTACCAGCTCAACAAGCGGCTGCCCACCACCCACCAGATCAATGTGGAACAGTCCATCGGGCTGCTGCTCAACTTCATGGTGGCCACCTATGACAGGTACGAGGCAGGTGATCAGTGCAGAGGCCTCTGGGTGGAGGGCTGTCACGGGAGATAGAGGGACAAGTAACTAATTGCAAAGAACACAGATCAACTAGCCTTATATACAGTATATTCAGGGACCAGGAGACAGGCATGCTGAGGTAAATGAGGGTTACAGTGACATCTTGTGGCTTGGGAGGAGAAGACAGAAGGTAGAGACACAGAAAGGACAGAAATATGCTTTACATATGCCTTACACAGTCTGACATGAGCAGTTGATTACGCTGGCTTACGTTTAATATGCTATTATCCTGTAAAGTAATCCCCGCTTTATGCCACAGTGGCCTCTTTTTAGAGGAGAGCTTAAAACCTCCAGTAACAATAAACACAAAATACAGGAAGCTTGTTGCACTTGGTACCAATAATAACATTAATTATCATGTCTAAAGAAAAAAATATTTTTATTTTTTATACATTGGCATAATTACCAAAAACAAGGGATTATATAGTGTGAGCCCTGGCTGCCTGACTATCTTGTCTTAAAGTGAAAGAACAAAAGAAAATATTTCAGCCAGATCAGCGTGAAAACTGTGATGAACATGTTACATTATTCCATGAAATGAACGATAAACTATCTGATCTAATCTGAAAAAATACAGTCACAACAGTCTGTTTTCCTTATATTATGTACAAAATTACGTAGGTCTGTTATTTCTTGGAAACATAGAAAATCATAGTCTTAATCGGCCAAAGAACATACTGTTCCATGTGTATGTTCTAAATTGTTGAATGTAAGCTCCCCAAATTAGCTAAATCTTCATTTTCAACAGTCCATTCAACCAGCCAACCAACTTTCAAAATGTCATCAATGAGCTGGTGTTGAAGGAAACACAGACCTCGTCAGATTCCTCATCTCCAGCAGTGTGAGAACAAAGTCTCACTCAGCACAGAGGTTTATTATTGACCGAAAAGCTCCCGCTCATTATTGCACTTTGGCTGCTCAGATTGATTGGCTGCTTGCCCCGTCCATTCACGGAGCAGTCAGTTAGTTTACTTTCCTCTTAAAGCTGCTGTCTCCGTTATTATTCATGCTGCCGCATCTCTTGGAAAACTCGTGGAAATGACTGTCTGCGATCACAGGAAATGGTTTCACTACGTGTCCCCGAGGTCCAAACCGAATTAGGCAGAAGGGCTTTCATGTGCTCTGTTACCCCTGCTCGGAAGCCAGAGCTAAATGAATCTGAAATGAAAGAGCGTGTCTGTCTTGGCGAGTAAAAACCATTTTAAAGGGACTTGAAGCACAATAATACTGATCTGCACATTATACATGTTCATCTGTGACTTAATGCTTAGTTCATGGTTTTTGATGCAATTCAATTGTATTGTTGGTTTAATATATTGTTGTTTGTTATGTTACCCATATAGTTCTCATATAATCTCACTTCAACTAAACTAATGCAGTTTTTTCGTCACTGCAGTGAAAGCCATGGGAAGTTGACAGTTTTCTCAATGAAAGCAATGCTGGCAACAATGTGTGGAGGGAAAATAGTGGATAAACTACGCTGTGAGTATATATTTGACTGTTTGACATTTCATTTTCAGCCCACAGTTGGCTGTATATGCCATGTTTCCTCTGTCCTTGCTGAGAATCGATTTCTTTGTGTAGTTGTTGAATTCGAACACACGGGGGCGCTGTTGGAACACAAATGCAAGACTTATTTAATTTAAATGTACATGTGTTTTCATGACAAATGGTCAATACCGTCACATTTGCTGCCCTGCAGATATTTTCTCACAGATCTCAGACTCGGGTGGAGTCATGGTGTTTGCCAAGTTTGACCAGTTTCTTCGGGAAGTGCTTAAACTCCCCACAGCCGTGTTTGAGGGCCCCTCGTTTGGCTACACAGAGCATTCAGTGCGGACGTGCTTCCCTCAGCAGGTAGGAGAAAGACGTTTGAACCTTCTTCTCCAACTCTTTCTCCACTTAATTCTCCAGTAGTGAACATTTCTCATTTAATTACTATGGGCATTTGTGTTTGTATCTAGAAGAAGATCTTGCTGAACACGTTTTTGGATGTGTTGATGGCAGATCCACCTCCTCAGTGTCTTATATGGCTGCCACTAATGCACCGACTTGCTAATGTTGAAAATGGTAAGATCTTATTGAAGTGTAAGTATATATATATCCTTTAGTTTGACTAGATGCTGATGTTAGGAGGATAATAAACACAGCCACAGGTCATATTAGCCAAGAAGAAATGTTAGAAAACTGATGTCACTGACAGAATTCAGGATGATTAGGAATAGGAAAACCTGTCTTGTATAATGTATAAATGTTATGAAATGAATTAAATCAATGGTTCTTAAAGGGGCTTTATTCTGTTTTAGAGCAGTCTGCACTGGTGAATTAAGTCTTCACCTAATGAAATGCTCCAATACAATAATACTTATTATTATAATTTGACTGATATACTGTGACATACTATTGCATCAGTGTGTAGGAAATCAGGCGAGGCCAAACTAGCTTTACCTTCTTTAGATAGTTTAGTCCTGAGGATTCAAATCTGGGCATCACAGCCCATCAAAATGTCTTTCTAATAAATATAAAGCAGTCCACTATTTCCCTCTTGTATCTAGTGGAGTAGATACCGAACATGGATAAACTCCAATATTCCAGCACTATTCTTGAGTGGAACTACGTAGCCGCTTCCCACTGTTGGACATGAGGCTGCATCAGAAAGAAAATTAACTGTAATTAGAGGTTTTTGTGAGTGTCTTTGAAGTCGAGCTGCCACTGCTGACAGAAATCTGCTTCTTTGTTGCGGTTTTTCACCACTCCAGTCTTCCATCCGGTGGAATGTTCATATTGCCGGAGTGAAAGCATGATGGGTTTCCGGTATCGGTGCCAACAGTGCCATGGCTACCAGCTTTGTCAGAGCTGCTTCTGGCGTGGCCATGCCAATGGTCCCCATAGCAACCAGCACCAGATGAAAGAGCACTCATCCTGGGTAAGGCGAAAGCCACGATCACTCGCGTTGTGTTGATTTCTAAAAGATTCCTAAAAAAAGTCAGAATATGTGGAATGAGTTTTCCTTTGAAGCAGTCTTCCCACATCGCCTGTCACCTCAAAGCAATCCAAGAGGTGTACAATGTCATTTTGGGAAATAAAGTTGTACTGACTGAATTTGCCATGTTGCTGCATTGCCCCAAAGCTTGATCATTATGGTATAAATTGAAACACGGGAAGGCGTAGGCCAATTTCCACCCTGCCTTGTTCAAGAACAACGGGTGCTCGTGTCGCCTCAGGACTTGAATGTCATAAGCCTGAAAGCATGAAACACAAAACAGTGTCTGAAATATTAAAAAACACAATTTATATCAAGTGATGTATACACGTCTGTGACGTTGTTCTCCAAGCATGTTGCACATACAAGGAATTTGCTTCTGGTTGTTCGTAGCTTCTCTAGGACAGTACAGACAGAAAACAAGTACATGGAAAACAAGAATCTACAGACAAATTATAACAAGACAGAAAGACAAGACAGCAATGTGTGTGTGTGTGAGTGTGTATCAGTGCAGTGTGCTAAGTCGTGTGCAGTTTGTGTCCATATAGCAGCAGCAATCAGTTGTTCATTAGTGATATTGCCTGAGGAAAGAAACTGTTTTTGTATCTGTTTTTTTCTTCGCAAACGTAGCTCTGTAACGTTTGCCAGAGGGGACAAGCTGGACAGGGTTGTGTCCAGGGTGTAAAGGGTTTGTGCTGATTTTCTCCGCCCGCCTGCCTTTTTGTCCTTCCTGTGTCTGAAAATGTGTCTCATTGAGTTCAGTACTATCTCTATGTGTTACTATATCAAGTGCACTCGAGGAATCATAGCTTTACTTTACAGTACAACCATATGTGTATAAATGTTTTGCTAGATGGTCACACAGAATGTTAAAGCATAGCATTGGTGTCTCACACCTGTTAGGACAGAGCTCTGGGATATTAAGTCTTCACACTAATGCACTCAAAGGCTGTTTTTATCAGCACTCAGGTAGTGTTTGTTGTTGACTCTACTGTAGGACTGGATGATCCTTATTTTTTAGTACCATATGCTCATTAACATTATAAAGGTGTAAATCTGCCTGACAACAGATATGTAAAAACCTTCAAAAATTCTGATTATTCTGTTTTAATTAAGAATTTGTTGTCCAGCTCCACCCAGAGCCCTGGAGATAAAAGAGTCGTAACACTGAGCGGTAGAAAAAGATCCAATAAGACAAACAGGATTAAACAGCAAAAAACAAACATTTTACAAAACAACCAAATCAGTATCAGAAGATTTTTCTGGCAACCGGTTAACGGTCTGCACATCTGCTGCATGACAGCGACTTGTCCTTGCTGATTTCAACATGTTACCCCGGGAAAAATGTGTCGAAGTTTGGATTACAACATGAAGTAGCTGCTACAAGCGCTTAGTATGCACACGCTGCTGTTGACCTAATTATGTAAATTACTTCTGAAGCAGCTTAAAATGGTTTCTGGAAACGGCAGACAAGGTGATGAGAATGTTTTTCTCTTTTTTTTTTTTATCTCGCCCTCCTCACAGAAGTCTCCGGCCAAAAAGCTGAGCCATGCAATCAGTAAATCTCTAGGTTGTGTCCCCATCGGAGAGCCACCACATCCTGTGTTCCCCGAGCAGGCGGAGAGACCACAGGAACTCACCCATACTGTGTAAGTGCCATCTCAAGAGCATGTGTGACCACTATGTGTCCGCACTAATGAGGGAAAATCAGCTGATTTATTGATTAATAACACAGCAAGGCTCATAATCTATAGTCTGTTCGTGTCATGTAACTTTTTCCATCTTTTCCATTTCGCTGTCTCCACATGAGATACTGACGTCTCCCTAAGACGTCAAATCCCTTATTATTTGCTAACATGGTGATGCTGATATACTGCCCAGTTTCAGTGGCTACTGCCGTTAACAGTGCCGTCGCTGTCATCCGACTGTTGGCAATAAAATGGGGACGGCGGTATAAATCTCACACACCAGGCACCTGGAAGTCATTATAGGAAAATGCATTATACAGTATTCTGCTTCTGTCATTTACCCTGCACACTCATTTCCATTTCAACTGAAAAATAATATGATTTCCATGATTAGTTTCACCACAAACTCTCTGACACCTTGGTCCTCTACCAGCGGACCAAAGTGGCGGCCTGCTAGCTCAACGGGTTAGGTTTCAGACTGCCTTCCATCCCCTACCAGGTGTGTCCTCGAGCCAGACATCCAGCACTAGCTCCCTGTAAGTCGCTTTGGATAAAAGCGTCTGCCAAGTAAAGTAAAGTACCAGGACAAAAGCTCATTAGGTTTAATCTGAAAAAGTTATTTATGATTTTCTCTGTGTTCTTTTTCTTGTTGATTGCATTAATAGCATCATAGCTTCCTCATTTTAGTCCTCAACATATCCCGTGGCACATTTCATGACAGAACTCCGCTTTGCATTCCAGTCACGGACGTAAATCTGTGATGTCTGTATATGCTTTTGCTGCTGGCAAAGTGTCAGTGAGAAATTGATAGCGAGTTTCATCACAGGAGGGAAACTGGTTTGGCGAATGCCAAGCGAAATAGACACAGCAAATACATCAGCATGATTTCTTGTTTTGCTGCATGATTGATACCTACATCTCTGATTCAGTCCGCGCATCCAGACTCTGCCCACTTCTGCACTGTGCCCAAAGTTATGCATGTAAGATGATGTTTGTATTTGCATTAATTTACAATTTATTGCTATGTAGAGAGTCAACTGTCGACGCGGTTGTTTTCCTCCAGCTGAGAGATGAGGCGGTTAGCCTGAGTGGTATAGGCCGTGTAGCATGAAATTACATCACACAATAAGATTAATCTAAATCGATCTCAATGAAATTCTGGGCTGTTGTGTTGATTAGTTGAGATGATAAGGAATACTGAGTTCTGTCCATTTATGGTTTTTAGATAAGTAGGATTTTAGATCATAATGATGATCACAGTGATGTCTCCTGAAGTAGAATAATGTTGTACTCGTACTTGTTTACTTGCAGCTTTGCCTTTTACGCTACATCATTCTTCTACTGTACTAAGCTACCACATTTCAGATGGTTATAGTTACTTATATCCTGGCAGTTAGTCATTTTATATTAGTACATTCTCGTGATTTATCTCATGACCCCAAGGCTCCAAACACACTCACACTTCCTCCACCACAACAGGCCACACCATTAAAATGCTGCTTACGCATCAGCACTGACAATCAATAGTAATGTAGCACAAAAAAAATAAAATTTCCACCCGGGGGAATTTTTCTGCAGGAAAAGTGCTTAAACTTTCAAAATTTACAGGTAGAAATGTCTTATTTAATTGCTGATGCTTTATTTTTTAATTGTTGTGCTGTTGAGTAGAAGGTCTGGTTCTTCTTCTACCACTAGTCATTTCACCCAAATTTCCTAATTAGACATTCCAGAAAAGTGCATTCTCTTGCTCTCACAAATGACATTTCAGCTTTTGCGAAACAGTGTATGTTCACTGACTTTTAGGATAATGGATGTGACTGTTGACCGCTCATTCTTGTTTGTGAGTCTCTTGTTATGTGTGACACAGCAGAGATATCTACCAAACATCCCTGTCAATGATGATGGGGGAAAAAAAGGCTATTTTTGGTTGCAGAAGCACTTATGTTTTCAGTTGTGGGTGATGATTAAGTAGCGCCTGCCATCAATCATGCCATGAAAAGATGTTTTTAAATCTGACAACCTTTCAGAATATGCATTCATCAGTGATTACTGTTTTCAGTTTTTGGCACCAATTTTAAGCTTCCGTATTTAAATGTGCATGTCTTCAAAATGACAAGAAGATATATTGGGAAATAATTTTCAAAGAATATGCCGAAGCCTGGCAGAATACACGCAAACAGGTAGAAATGTGCTGATCTTCAGGTTCAGAATCTAATCTAATGCACTGAAACTGGAACATTAAAAGGACGAGAGGATCGATACCGGTCACAAAGGGGTCGGTTAAATATAAATGTCACCAAATAAAACTAATATACAGTATGTTCGTTTAATATGTGAAAAAATCTAATTAGCACTTTTAAGGAAGTTTCATGAGTGACTCTTTACGAAACCTCAACCTAGCATAAATCCAGGTAACAACCGGGCTCTGTGTGAGAAACTAAATCCAGCACACGCCTCCCCTGAGTCTAACTAGTTTAAAAGTTAACGCCTAGTTGGTTAAGACACCACACAAAACCACAAATAACTGGTGGTTGGCCATTTCCCCCTCAATCTAAAATTGAGGGTTGTTTTTTTATGACTTGTTATTTTTACAGCTTTTAGAGCTTTAGAGCTGCTGGTAGATGGATTTTCAATCTTCACTTTAGGCTGACGTTACTGGCTGATGAGAGTGGTATCAATCTTCCCAATGACTTCTTTAAAACCAACAAATCTCATCTAGTTCTCATTGAGCCTCGAGAATAAAGAACAAACAGAATAATTCCCATTTATCTGTCTACTATTCCCATGTTGAGTTTGTGCTTGCTACAGAAATCTTCCCTTTAACTGGATCCCTCAGATAATTAGTCACAGGAAAATTGCCAGGCCTTCAGTTTCAGTCTACATTGACTCAATTTTATTGATGATACTTAACAGAGAGAGAGATTTAACACGAGTATCCTAAAACTTGTGCAGCGAGTTGCCTGTTCTGATTAATGTTGTCTGTGAAGAGGATACATCCATCACTGTGGGCTCTCAGGTGTGTGTGTGTGTGTGTGTGTGTGTGTGTGAGGGCTGACGAAGTGCCTGTGAGTGAGTTATGATGGCAGAATCAGGGTAGAGCGTCAGATTGGATCAAAACTCCCTAATCAAACGGACACAAGTCTCCCAGTTGTCCAACCTCTTCGCATCGCCTTCTGACAGAGTGCAGCTATTCTGACACTGTCTGAAATATTTACTGGCATCTGAAAGCAAAAGCGAACAGTGAGCTGAGTTGTGAATTTTTTTGCTCAACTCAGACTGTCAGCGAGATTCTTTGGGATTTGTGTTTTTGGAGAGAAGTTCTAGTGTTGTCGTTTGAGAAAATGTAAATCGATGATGCAGCTTCTTACCTTCAGACTTTAAGAACCAAAACTGTCTGCGAGTTCATATTTGGCACTTTACACGTGGCATCAAATTCTCAGTGCCAAGTTCAATATTTAGGAACCAATTTTCCTCGCTATCTATAATCCCCAGAAATCCTTCCACATTTTAAATTATTTCTCCTGTTCTGTGTCTTTTTTATTCTTCGAGTCAATGCAATCAGTTTCATAAAATAAAAGTGAGTAGGCACACAATGCGCTTCTCTGTTGACTGTGAAGGCTTTGGTTTGTACGGCAGAGGTATGAACAGCCTTAGGGAAAAGTTGGTAGTGCTTGTGTTTGATTTTTCGTGTCTGAAATAAGGGGAATGAGTGTGTATGAAGCAGCACCACAGTTAATTTTATCTGTACCTCTGCCAGCTGCCAAGTACAAGGGTAGTGCATTGTCATTCACTGCACGCAGGTAGGACGAGGCTTAGCGCATTGCAGACTTTGATCTCTTTGTGCCTAAATGTTGTGTCAGTTCATTCCCATTTGACCTCTGGGACAACGGCTGAATGTCGGCACCGTGTCCTTAATCAGCATTGGTCCAGTCAATGAACCACAGGGCTGCAGACGCTGATGTGAAGGAGTTATTTAAAATTAGAGAAAAAATAAATACCTTTAGAAGAGCTGATTACTGTTTCACGTGAGTTATATCAGTGCACTTAGGAAAGAACCCTGAATATTTATAGAAGATTGGCAGTGGAGAGCTTTGACTTATGTAACCTGCTGAGGGACAGAGTTAGAGATATATAAACGTAGTTTTAGTGTAGAAAACAGCGACTAGTTTGTTACATGCTTTTTTCATTGAAGGATGGCAATAGATTTGTTCTTTCTTTAGATTCGTTCTTTTTTTAGTTGTTTAATTGAGGCATTTTGAAAATGGCAAATGGCATTTCCCTAAATCCCAGTGTGTCAGAGAGAGGTGACGAGACAGAGTTACGGCGGACAGAGAAAGAGAGGGAGAGAGGGAGGAAGAGAGAGAATATACGCCGTCATGAAGTCACGTGACCACCGAGTTTCCTTGGAGACAGCAGCAGTGTAGTACATTCAGATGCTCGCCCGCTCGGTTGAGGGCAGATTAGGAATCTGGCAACAGCAGCAGTTGAATGTAGTTTGCCAGTCAGGCAGGTGGTTTCTCTCCTCACAGAGGTAAGTGTGATGCCTCGTCCTCTGTCTAGCGCTCACTTTTTAGGTGGCTTGCTGTAAGACAATGAGCATTAAATGAGAGATAAACAAACATTGCACATGGACTGGGGTTGTACGGGGGAACGTTTGCACTCATTCGCTTGTCTGTGATGGAGACTCCAAGGCAGCATGTGCGGGTTTGAGAGGTGACTGGTTTTCCTATCAGTAGCAGGACTGCGTTTGTGCAAATGGTTTTACTTTTGCCAGGTCAGCTGTGTTTTTCTTTTATGTAAGTGCAACATGTTTTCAAACAGAATACGCTGACATGCTTGAGCATCCACATTAACGCAGGCAGTGTGTACTATCAGTGATTAGTGATCAAGTGATTATGCTGCTTCTTCTGCTCCGCGTTCTGATCTGTCAGTTTAAATAATAAGATGACAGTAACAGAAAAAACTGTGGACGCACTTCGTGGCATCATAGAAAATAAAAGGCTAGAGATAGTTTGAATTGGCTGAAAGATGCTGATTCGACAAATCTGTGAGTTTTTAAAAAATAAATCATTTGGTTGCAATTGATTCAAAGCTGATAACTGCAGCGAGATACTTAGTGGCTGCTATTTTCTGTGCCGGAGAAATGTGAAGCCGAGAGCACCTGAGATGTGCAGAGTGATATTTTGATCCACTAATGAGACTCTGTGGCTCGGGCCTCGATGAGATCTCCGGGGCCACCGATTCAGCCGCCAGATGGGCCCCGTAGCTTTGTTTACTCTCGCAAATTACCTCCTCCAAAGTCACCTAGTTTTTCACACGCAGTTTAATTAGATTTCTTGTTTGCTGTTGCTGCTCTTTTTCCTGTTAATTAGGTTTAAGCTAATAGCCTTAAACACATTTCAATTCCTGTGGAAAGTCAATTATTTTGTAACAATTTAAAGTTAACTCCAGTACAACATGTTGCCTGTGTTGTGCACCACACTCAGTAGTTTGTAATGACTCTCCACCCCCCCTACCCTCTTCTGTGCATTTGGAATAAATTGATGTCAGGATCGCTGATTTATGATTATTAATAAAATGCAAATACCCTCTCTCCCATTCCCCGGTGATAAGCACCACATCACCTGCAGTGTAGCAGTGAAGACCTCTAATCTTGTCTTTTAGTCAGCCGAAACCAGTGGCCAACAACATGAACGACACAATGCTCATGTCCTCCGGGGCACCCACTCCCACCAAAAGGTAAGCATCCCCAGGCACAAGTTTTTACTCAAACTCTTCCACATAATTATCTTTCACTTTTGAGAGAACTGCATCCAACGTATTCTTTAAAAATGTCCCTTTAAATCGCACACACAACAAACAAAGGTCCTTCAACCGTGTGAGTGAGTGTGAGCTCAGAGTACGCGACATATTCGCTTTCATATGTGGAACTCACAGGACTGGCGACAACAAATCGGACTACAGATGTTATTTGTTTTCTCACCCTTGACACGCTTTTGTTTTGCGTCTGAGCAGCGTGGCCGTGTATTTTTAGAGGAAAATCTGTTACGCTGTTATGAAGAATGTGCAGGCGCTCCCACTTAAAGGGCTGATTTGACAAATAGATTATGATAGAATTGGAACCTCATCATGTGAGCAGATAGTAGGCAAGGCCCCGTGAAAGCAGCCTAATTGTCCTCTCATTTCATCCATTCTCCTTTGAGGTTATTTCTATTATTATTTACTCAGTGTGGTAACGAACCATTGTGGTTATGAATTCGATATCAGAGAGCACTTTATGGGAGCTGAAGTGTCGCTGCCCCCTGTCCTCCACAGGCTCGGTCAGTTTCCTTTGGTGTACAGCATCTCTCTGACATGTCTTTCTGGTAATTTGTGTTTGCAAGATGGGACTCCTCTGGGGTTCAGGACTCACCGCAGCGCATTAGAATGGAAGGAATGTCACTGTCCAGTGTACAGAAATAAGAGAGGCGTGACTATCCAACCAGTTTGAGTTTAGTAGACAACAGGAAGCTTTGGCAGAGAGTTTAGGAAAGACTCACTGTTCTTTTTCACTTGGGCTCCTCTGGCCTGGGCATAAAATTGACATTTTAAATTGGAAAAAGGTGAAATTATTATATACATTACTGGAGGATGTCCTCTGTGTGTAGATGCTAACAAGAGATACTAGATAGATTGTTGTGTGGAGTTGAATATGATGTGCAGTGCAGTCTTCTGTCTGAGGGCTGACAGTATCACAACCGGAGCACGTCAGAGGGAAACTGGCAAGATAGGGGCACTGGAGGTGGTAAATGATGCCGTGCATCCAGACCAGTGGAGGTCAGTGGAAGGTATCACATGTTGCAGCATGTAGAAGGGGAAGGTGACACTCTCCTGGGGTTTGTTTCACTGTGGCAGTAACAAAGAAGCCTGATAACCTTTGTCTTGACATTTTGCTCTGTGAGTCAGAGCAGCTTTGGGAACATGTCATGCACAGACGATGCCTTTGCCTTGGGAGGGGGGGGGGGTTATAACAACTACAAAGCTGCCGTATATAGGGCAGAAGTTGTGCATCACCACGAAGCTTCCGAAATAGGTTGTGTTAAACATCAGCGTTAATACTGGTAGATGAGGTGTCTCAGGAAGCAGAGAACCAGTCGTTGCCAGATTCTCTCCGCACCACATTTAGATTGTAAATATTAATCTATTGTTATAACTGAAGTGCACTGGCCTGTCTGCTAGCACACGGAGGGCCCATGAGTCAAAGATGTCACTGCTGAATAATGCAGAGCTCCTTGTGGCTCTGTCTTAGTTCAAGCACCCCAGACTAAAAAGCAGCACCAGTGCTGTCCTCGTTTGTTGACCCTTTTCAGATTCCACTTTTTACCAGAGAGGACACAAACAAAACTTTTTTTGTGCAGAGCTGAAAATGAAAAACAGTGTGGTCACTGTGGCTCCAGCCTCCATCACAGCCTGCTCTCTGATACCGTCTGCTCTGCTGAGATGGCATCTGCTCCCTCCTACCTCGGCCTGTCTCACAGACATGCTCATAGCTGGTTCTCCAAGGGCAAACCGACAGTTTATTACCTGTTAGTCATGCAGAACCGCAGCAGCAGCAGCTGAAATTTAAAAAGGAGCTCGGTGAGTTTGAATATAGAGTTAACTTGTGATTTCTGTTCAGGAGCTGAATGATTTAATTGAATGATTAAACATTGGGTAGTGTACATAAGAAGAAGACAAACATTTCATAAATACTTTAGAACTTTAGAATAAATACTAGAACAATAATGTAGTTATAAGTACGTAACAGTTTAGTATTTATTACTGTACAGTATTTGTCTGCAATATAACTTGTTAACTGTATTTTATTATGTTATCATTAATTATTGATTATATAATTAATAGACTGACGTAAGAGTAATGGTAAAGTTTATTAATAACTATTATAATATGACTGTTTATTAAATATTTATTAATCTCTTATAAACACTTGATAGTGGTAATGCTATTAGGTATTAGCGTCTTTCTTTAACCAGCTAGTTTCACTGAAATGATGTAAATTGAGAAAATACAAAAATGACTAAGAAACAGTTTTAAGATTTTGTGGCGACAGTTACGGATCCAGATCCAAAGCTGTTTGCAGATCGTTCATTTACATTGCGTAGGACCTGAACCCAGTCCTGTGAATGTTAGCATGTACCTAATATTCGGTATGCACTAATAATACATAATACAAGCTCAGTAATGTGAGCAACCACATGATGGTTCTTTAGCTATGAGCAGACAAATATTTGAATATAGGAAAGACGGCGCGACGTTGAATACAGTTCATATACAGGTACGTTTCACCAAAATGTAAACGTAGGGAGCAACTTGAAAATCGGGAAAGTCACCCTTTAATACTGGTGTTACACAATACTTTATTCATCTCACTTAAGAAAGTGGATATAACCTGCAATCAGAGAGTGATGATGAGCATGATGTAACTCGTCTTATAATATATGACACTACTGGAGAGACACTGTTTCTCTCTAGTCCTGTTTCATAAATGCCATCTGCCGCTCAAAACAAGATGCATAATCCCCCCAGATGCTTAAAACATTCAGGTCTCTAGCCTCTTAAAGTCTGACCTTTGAGTCGTGAAGCAAATCCGAACACAGTGTTCAGGTGCACAGTCTTCCCATTTCTGACAGAAATAGAACCAGTGGTGTCTGAGATGTTGTGCTTGCTTCAAAAGAGGCTTCAAATGTACAACTGAAATAAAAATACACTGGAAAGATGCCGGTTCAGGAGGGCTTCAAGGCATTTCATGCATCTTCTCTTCCAATAGCTGGCACCGGTTCTCAGGTAGTGCCAGGAACGCCCCCCCCTGTAGAGCAGGATGTTGCCTGAAGACTCAGACATGTAGTCCAACTCCAAAAGATCGTGTAGGGTCACAGCTTTTCCTGAGCAAACCCAACCAGCTCCTTTGATCCTACGAGAAACCTTCAGCACTGTCTCTGCTTCAGCCTGAGGACAAGACTGTAGAGTCCCATTTAGACAATTTTTTGACATCTCGAAGCTCTTGTTTTTTGATTCACTTTTCCTGCAGCGGAGGACGTGAGTCAGGTGACACTATCTTGTAATGAGTCGAATGATCTGCCAAGTATTTTAAGATATCATCGCTGAAATAGGAAAACCCTTGAAATAAGTGAAGCAGGAGCCGGAGCAGCTGGAATTATCTCACAGTGGCAGCATTATTTTTATCTCGCTTGGAGAACGATAAGGTTTTAATGCAAATGTCAATTCAAAGGCTGGTTTTGCAGTGTGTTTGTGGGCCTGGGTAGTGAGGCCTGCAGCGATTGTGGTTGTTGATGCAGCATGTTTGAAGTCAGATTGGGTTTAATGGTTTTAATCACGGCTCACTCTCCGTTCAGAGTGAGATAGCGCCCAGCACGATTTCAGCTCTCCTTCTCTCCTCACCGCGGGCTGCCTGCTGAGAAGGGACAGCATATGTCCTGTCATCTGTCTGCGCCCTAGGCCACACCCATCATCATTTAAAGTCTCATGCCTTATTTGACATTCACAGCCAGTGATGAAATGGACAGAATGGACATTGGCACAATCGCAAATGCGTTTGGCTGCGTCGCCTGTTATCTGTTGCAGTTCATTGTTATGCCCAATTATCTCAGCCTGTCTATTAACGCTGGAGTCAAAGCCACGTGTCATGTATTAAGGTCACCTCATTTATGTTTTGAGGAACACTCCTTTATGTAACCGCTGTGACTGTGCAAACTTGCCTACTTACATAAGAGATTTTGACATTAGAATCAGTGTTGCGTTATTCACTTGATGTGTGTTGATGTATCTTCCTGTCTGTGACTTTGGGCAGTGTCTTGGAGAGCCCCAGCAGGCTGGACGAGGAGCACCGCCTGATCGCTCGCTACGCTGCCCGCCTGGCAGCCGAGGCAGGCAACTCCACAGTGAGTGTCCCGTAGCGTGCCCCGCGGTGGGCTTCAATCAACCTGCATTTTACGTTTAATACTCTGAGTTACAGAACACAGAACATGTTTTATAGCCACAGTTACAAAAACTACTACTGGCAGCCATTAACAAGTGGAGGAGGGAGGCATTGTGGGCATTTTGCATTTCAAAATGTTTTTTTGGGAAACGTGGTAAAATAAGAAACATCAGTCATTTGCTCTGAAGTTAAAGGATAACGCTTAAACATGCCTGTTTTGGTTGATTTATTGCCACATCTATGACAAAGCATCAGAAACAGACAAACACTTCTTCACCATCATCGGACAAACAAAAAGAACATTAGAATTGATCGCCTGTCAGAAACGGCCCACAATGACTGTTTGAACACAAAGCTGATTATGGTCAGAACTCACCAAACCAGCGAATACAATGTGGTATGATGTGTTTTGCTAGTTGTCAGCTTTAATGTGAAGCAGCTGCAGTAGGATGTGTATGGTGCTGTGTTACGTGCTGGAGACATTTTTCTGTGAATCTGAATCTGGATCAATAACAGCTAAACAAAGGGAACTGTAAAATATAAATGCATTGAATGGGGATTGCATAAATGATATCAAACAGGAGTAGCATCCAAATCAAGTTTGGTTTTGTAAAAATCTCTTTGGCTTGGCTTCAGAGCTTAGATGTTTCTCTGTAGCACAAATATTTGTAACAAATAAGCAATAAGAAAGATGTAAAATGATATTTTTATTCATAAGACTGTTCAAAAATGTCAGCAGAAAGTGTTAATGTGGAGTTGCAGTTTATTTTTATACATGAGGCTGATTCCTGCTGATCGGGGTCACAGGGTAGCTGCTGGTGTTGGACTCGTCTGTTTGCACACTGTTGTTTAAACCATTCTATGATCATTTCCTTTTGCAGCAACAATGTCCTCCAACAGACCTGAGTTTCAACTTTGATGCTAACAAGCAGCAGAGACAGCTGATTGCAGAGCTGGAGAACAAAAACAGGTACGGGCTGTCACTGGAGACGAGTCATGAACTGAATGGTTGGCTGGCAGGATAGCAGTGGTGCCATATCTCCTAAGTATCAGTAACGAGGATTTAACTTATACATATGTGGTATTATGAGACTGTAGGACTTTTACGTGTGATTAAAGTTTCTCTGTACCTCGTCCCTTACCCTTTAGTTAACTGATTGTCTGACTCATTCAGGGAAATCCTCCAGGAGATCCAGAGGCTGCGCTTGGAGCACGAACAGGCCTCTCAGCCGACACCAGAAAAAGCCCAGCAGAACCCCACGCTTCTGACTGAACTGCGGCTCCTCAGGTATCACGCGCCGCCACCACACAGCCTATAAGAGCGTCTTCCTCCCAACGAGAGGAGGGAGGAGCCATATATTAAACAAAGCGAGGAGGAGGGCCACAGGTGCTGATGTGTTTACGTAGGCTAAAGTCATTCTTCAAGTAGAAATGATCTTCCTAATTCAGCAGGGTGTTTTTGAATTAGCCTCACTAGCAGCAGCAGCATGGAGATTTATCATGCTGACAGGACGCTCAGACCCCTGGGCTCAGTTCTTGGAAGAGACTCGCCCTGAGAGGACATTTGTGGAGCGCTCGTTGCCCTGAATGACTCCTTGTTTATCTTGTCTGTAATGAATCAGCAGTGAGGTTTAAGGTCAACGCCCACGGCAAGGTTCATAGCTTTATTTTATTAATTTAATCATGTACGACATAAAATGTATAATATAAAAGGGGTAGACATCAATCCTGTTCAGTTATGCGTAGCGGATGTATTTAAATACATTTCTCAATTTGAACAACCTCAGAGTAAAAAATATCGTCGGAGGACGCACATTTGTTTGTGTTCAGCTCACACGGCCTGTCTGGAATTCAGGCTTTGGACCAGGATTTTTTTATCGTGTGGTAACTGTTTTATCTCACACTGTGCTCTCTGTGTTTGGAGCTGAAAGCCTCTGATGTCACAGAACAAGAGCAAAGATGTCTCCACTCTGGAGATGTTTGTGAGTTTTGGAGCATCACCAGCGATGATTGCTTTTCGTTGTGGTTTCTTCAAGATGCAGTTACAGACACTGGGCACCAGAGGGTAATGACAAGCCTGACAACGTCCTCACATAGATTTAACCACTTAAACAGTGATCAGGGAGGCATAAGAGCCACTTGCTGAATGTAAAATGTGAGAAAAAAAGCTGATGTGTGGGTCTGATTTAACTTAATACAGATGAGAAATACTGCTATAGTGGAGCATCAGGATGTCAGCAGGTAGTAACAGTAAAGTCCAAATGCAAAACGCCTCATCACTAAACATACGGAACATTTAACATGCATCGTCTGTTTGTCTGGAAGCGATCCCTCTGCTGATGGAGCTGGACGGAGGATGATACGCGTCATTAACTTATGAAATATTTTGCAATCAGACTGTGAAGATTTGGTTTGTGGTCTAAAGATCACCTAATAGATTTGCTTCAGAACAAATATCCATAACGCTTCCGGGTAATCAGCTTAGCAGATTTTTCAGGTCACACAAGTTTAATCTAACGGTGGTGATTAGAAACGTATGATCCTAAATTATGGAACAACCTGCCAACTGTATGTAAACTTCTAACAATAAACTCACGTTAGAACATATGTTCTATTGTTCTACAGTTTTTATTCTTTGAATTGCTTTTGTGTAAACTGCTACTTGAAACAAATCGGCAGCTCTGATCTTGCGCCGCAGACACAGGAAGGATGAGCTGGAGAGGCGCATGTCCGCCCTGCAGGAGAGCAGACGGGAGCTGATGGTGCAGTTGGAGGGACTCATGAGGCTGCTAAAGGTGAAACAATCACCTGCTTCTTGGAGATGTATCACATATGTGGGACAAACAGGCATCATCATATTGGTTATTCTATGAATGTGTTGAATCTGCTGTTTGTCTTTAGCATCGCATTAATTCTTAAAAGCTGCTACGGCAGTAAGAGGTTTTGTTAAGGTGCCTTAGGGTGCATGCAGAAAACCCCTTTCTCCTTCCTCTTTCACTGCTTTAATTCTGTTGCTCTCACTCTTTTTGCTCTCTCTTTCTGCTCACCTTTGATGGCTGATAGGATGAGGAGCAGAAGCAGGCTGTAAGTTGCCCTTAATTCAGTTGGCTCAAGTCATAGCACTTAGTTTAATGCCTCTATACCCCCCCCCCCTCCCATCTCACACAGATGTGATTGAAGAAAGTTTCTATAATAGATTTTAAAAAGGATGTTAGGGAAGATGATGGGATTTCACTCCCTAACTGGGTTACACCGATCTAGTCATCTTATCCAGACACTTATTTCCAGCAGTATTACAGAACCACAGACTGAGACACAATCTTCAAAACCAGGTTTCTCAGGTCTGTGGTCCAAACAAGTTCAGAGAACTGTGTGTTTCTTAGCCCGAATGTCGGGGACATGTTCCTTTCATCGGCGCTAACAACCTTCCCTCTAATGTGACTGCAGTCTGGCTGGCCATCTGCTGCCTGGCTCTGAGCCATCAACCTGGGCCTGCACCAGTCCCAGAGACACACAGTGAGCCTTTCTCTGTGAGATATAGCTCCAGACCCAGCACAGGGCCCATTCGCTCACTCACACATGGACCTCATTACCCTCTCGATGAAGTACAGGTGGACTACAGAGACACGCAGTATCGTCAGCCAGTGTAGGATTACCAAGTTTTTCTTGCTTTTAAACCTTTGTTTTTATTTGTTCTCCATTTAGGGATTAAGTTATTTTGGTCACATCTGTGGCTGCCTCTGTTTTAATAAAGTCACCTTTGAAAACAAAAAGGTCACCTCTTCCTAAAGCTGCAATCTGCTAGTGCAACACAGCATCTTTAATTGAAACTCGTCTGTTCCTGAACTGGTTTTGTTGATGAAGAGATTATTTGGATCCATGTATTTGTCTTGTAGCCCAGATTGAAGGCTTGCACACCTACGACTACCCAGTATGCCATCGATATAACATAACAAAATGGCATACTACCATAATAACAAACACTGGTTGACTGAACACTGGCTTTGCTTAGAGACAGGAAATGGGAAAACAGCGATTAGACAGACTGTAGGTGTGCTCAGGAACACCTTTAAAACATAATGACAGCATGCAGATGTTGCACTGATCAGCTCATCTGTCTCTCAATGAGAACCATTTCTTTCACTGAGATTAAATAAACTTCCAATCCAAATTATTACCCATCAGAGTAACCATTTGATGCCCAGACAGTTGATTTCCAAACAGGATAAATTATTACTCACCACAGATGTTTGTATGTTGCAGTCCCAGTCCGGCGGCTCCCCTCATTCTTCCCCGAGTCACGGTGCAGGATGCTCCATGCCCATGCCCATACGATCCACCTCAGCTGGGTCCACCCCAACTCACACACCACAAGATTGTCTGGCAGGGGTGGGAGGGGACGTACTGGAGGCCTTTGCTCAGGGTGAGTGTGCTCTTAGTTATTAACATAGGGATGGAATTAACCTCAGCCCCGGTTGTGCGTAAAGAGACTCTGCTAAGCCATAACTGCTTTTTTAATATGGTCTGACAACATCTGTTTCCCAGGTGTACCTAGAAACCTTCGGAATGATCTATTAGTTGCTGCTGATTCAATCACGAACACCATGTCATCGCTGGTGAAGGAGCTCCACTCAGGTTAGTCCGAGACACATGTTTAATGCTATCGTTTGTCAGGTGGATTACGTTTCTGTGTCTGTTCTTCCGCATGTGTCGGGTCTGTAAACTGTGACTGAGAACAGTCAGTGAAGTCTCATATTTTGTTTTTAAAGTTGATGACGGGGGAGATGAAGATGAGACCAACATGAGGAACGGCGGGGACAGAGGTGAGTCCACTACGGTCGAAATAGAGAATAAAGTTGAATTTGAATTAATTAAACACATATAACAAACCACAGAGGTTTGTTTTAGAATTATTTTTATTACATTCCCTTTGTCAAGTTTCTTATCTTGGTCTTTCCGGATATAATAATGAATTATCTTGTTATCTTGAGAAAACGAGCTGTTGTTTGTCACGACCCACAAATAGGTTGTTCTCTCCAGATGATGGGAAAAACATCTCCTATCCTCAGGAGAGATTTTGTGAGGTTTAATAATCATGTTATCTCAGGACACATGCTATCTCAAGATAATTACCACAGTATCCATTAACTAACCTATCGTGGTGAGAAATTAACCTGGTGTTTTTCTATGCTGGGAAATAACAGCAGGTTTTCTCAAGATAAGAAGATGATCAAACTGAGCCATCCTGAGATAAGTGAGTAATTGACTTAATATCACAAGATAACGAGATGGAATAAAATGACTTCAACTGCTCTTCTTGACTTCTGTTCATAATAATTGCATATATAAATAGGGTGTGCAAGTAATTTCTGCAGCTATAGATCCAATAGCTGGAGCTAATACCAACTGATTGTTTGTTAATTATTTGGACTCCAGTTAAATATTTGCACGAGACCTTTAGCAGCCAGAAAAATACATGTTTAGCTTTTTATAATGAACTGCTGCCACAGCGTTCCATCCACAATTAGCAAATCAATGGCAGGTTGCCACAGAGTCATTTTTATATTTTTTTCACTAATTCATCCAGGCTGTGCAGGCTGTCAGCAGCACTAAATAAGCTCCTCTGTGTTTGCATCCAGGCACAGTGAGAGTACAGAAGCACTGAGGGAAAGACAACGCCATCCTGTTCTGTAAAGACACACAGTCGTCAACCGGGAAGAATCCGTAACAACAACTACAACAACAATGCCATGGCATTAGCACGTAGAGTAATGCATGCTGTAATCTAACGGGATTTCACTATGTGAAAAAAAAAAAAAAAGTTTCTTCACACCTTGCAGGAAGCGAGATGTGTCTAATTAGCGAGTGTGTATGTTGTCCTGTAAACAAAAAAACTGCTGTAATTATCCAATGATTTCCCTCATGACTGCTAAGGAATGGCTTGCCGTGCTTTCTCTCCCAACTCCTCCACTGCAGCAGATCATTCTGTAAATAAAACACCGTGAACACGTGACCGTGGGAACGTGCAGGCGACCTCCTGTCATGACACGCTCCGTCATTGCTTTTGTATGATTAGTGCTAGTATTTCGTTATTTCTTTTTTAAATTATTTTTGCACGAGGTTGCACTCACGCTGGAATTCGGGCACTGTACCACGCTGTGCCGGCTCTGTGTGGGTTCACGAAGGCGGCTGGGGTGACAGAGTCCTGCCTCGGAATTCACGCCGAGCGTGTTTACTTGAACATCAGTATTCTCTTACTTCAGAGCTAAAACTTGTAAAACAATGGCCAGTTTGCAAGAGCCATAACAAGCTCCAGTAAATATCCTTTACTGCTGATAGTGATATAAGAAGTTTGTTCTCATTTTTATGACCTAGGTAAATAAATAGTAAGAACCAGTTAGTTTACCATGGCCTGGCTCTTGCAGAAGGTAAAAAGGCTGCTTCCTGAGGTGAAGAGCTTAGAATATCAGATATTAGAAAACCACAACACAAAAAAAACATCTATACCATGTTAAAGATTGATCCTTTTGTGAGAGCCAGACTAGCTGTTCTCACTCCTTGCAGTGTTAAAGCAAAGCAAAATGCATCTGCTATGGGTTGTGGGTGTTTACAATTTTTGGAAATAGATAATACGTCAGTGGAAGACTGGAAACACGGGGCAACAGTTAACCTGGTACTGTTTAAAGATAAATCTTAAAAATACAACTCCATGCAGCTCTAAATATCACTAACACGTTGTGATGTTAGGGTTAGGGTAGTTGAGATGTAAGGGGTTGTGTCCTTGCCATGGTGACTTAATGCAGTCTCTGCACGTGTAAAACAAACACAATGCAGCCAGCACTTTTATTTGCGAACTGGCTGTTTCCCTGGCAGATACAAGATTGCTATCAGTCGAACTCTAAGCGAAGGTATTGAATAAGAATACGTCTCTGAATGTCAAAATATTTCATCAGTCATTTAGAATACGATATAAGTATAGAGATAGTTGCAGTCCTTGCCTCCATTTACCTAAGAAAGTGGCGTTTAGAATATTTCTCTTCCTGGGTCCAGCTCTATGCATCATCACAGCCCAGATTTGCAAGTGAACAGCCTGTCCTTCGTTCTGGTCTCCAGAATACTGCGCGCACGTGAACACACTCACCTCAGTCACATACTGTTCTGCTGCTACTGTGCTCTCAGTGAGCCACCCTTGCAAATAAGAGGGCTGTGCAGTTTGGAGAAACCCACTGGCTCCCGCTGGAAACCGATCCACCTGAAGGGCATTGTAACACCTAACGCAGCACGGTGCCTCTTCCCGAAATACACTGACCAGCTGGTAGCCTCGGTATTTATTTTATAGGGAGGCACCTAAAGGATGTTTAATAATAATGAACTTAGGAGCTCAGTTTTTGTTGTAAGTTACACATGAACATATATAGTATGTGAGGATATCAGGAATTAAGCAAGTAGGCAGTGCTTAGATAGCTTTATTCAGCTAATAAAGGAATATTGAAAATGTTTAAGTGCAATGAAGATAGGCGCTCAGGGACCGCAGAGCTACTCTAGGTGAAATTTGGTGGTAATGTCCTATAAGTGTTAGAACTTATCATGAGACGTTTGAGGTCAGTGAATACTTTGGATGAATGTGAAGGGTTTCTTTCCAATATGCCCCAATTCCAATTCACTGTTAATTCAACTGTCTCGTGACTCGTGTTGTAAGATTTTACTAAAGTAGTTCATCGTACTTTTACTTCACGTGTCACATTTGGAAGGAAACTCTTCAAATGCGAGGAAGATGGTAATAAAGGTCTGGAGACGGTTTGAGAGTAAAATGTTCTCAAAGGGATGTGACTCACAGAAAGTGTGATCTTTTTCCTCAGAGAGTTGTGCAGTAAGCCTATCCTCTAAGCTAAGTATAAGGTTTCAGCAGCCTGTTACACTGTGTTAGGAAAAAGAACAATATGAGGCTCCTCTGTTATTACTGTTCTAAATGTGATGTTTTTTATTATTCAGTTGTCTGTTCCTCTCTGTGTTATTCTCATTGCTCTTATTCTGGTTTACAGTATTACTGGAGTATAGTCTTTGTCGTGGGTTTGTCCAAAACACAGACTCACATGCACACTCACACAGGCATAGCTGCCCAAAAACTGCTATTAAAAGGGAATCGCCATAATTAAGTTCCGCGACTACTGTTGTCATAAAGTTTATTTTGTTTACTTCAGAGGTCCAAAAATGATTAAAACGCAGAGGTACAAATTTAAAGAGTTACTGTCTTCCCCTTTTCTTCTCGCCGCGCACTTAAACGCAAAACGTTTTGTTCTTTCAGTTTGTGCCTGTAGCTGTTCTGTGAAGTGCTGTATAAAGTAACGTTCAGCAAATAAGCTGACCTCGCAGCCTTTATGTCAATGTTTTAGTCTGTGACTTTGTGGAAATTTTATTTATTTATTGAATACGTTCTGGGGAAATCTTATGCTTAGCCTTTACATTTGTGCCAAACTGTTTGCAGGCATTGTGTGTCATACATAATTACAGGTATATATCAAAGTATATCTGCTTTAGTATGTTGTTGTTGCACATAGTTTATTCACAAACTCCGTGGACATGTTCACGTCTAATGGTTCCCACTGCTGGAATCCGCTGAACACATTTAATAGTTAACAAAGATATAAAATACATTCCAAATGTACTGATAGACAGTCACTGATGTCATTTTAACCAGTGCAGAGGCAATACTGTATACCCTGTCAGACGATATTCAGGGTTATACAAACAAAACGCAGCCAGTCACACAGAGGTGCATACATTGTGATCCTTTTATTGTTTGCAGAGAGACAATGTGCAAAGAGGGCAACCTCGAATGTCCCCCTGATATTTGTTGACATGTGTGTTCTGTGTGGTTCCGCTTCTGGTACACATTTGTTTCTCATGTTGATTTTACAGAACATAGTTTTATGTCACAAAGCCACTGTCTTTTGTAAATAAATCTAAGGTGTGATATATTAAAAACATTTCAAATATGACTGGTCATGTTTGTTCGTGTGCTTTTTTTTCTCCACCGCTGTCATTAAACCTGCCACTGCACAGAGTATTGTAAATGAATTGAAGTGATGGGTATTTTTTTAATCAAAGCGCCTAATTGGAAGCAACTAATTTATCATTGTGATCAGCGTTGTCTGAACATTTCACTAGTAAACTGGTGAACATTTTGCATGAAGGTGAGATGAGACCCAGACCTCCTCGGTGAGCAGCAGTATTCCATATTGCAGCTCATGAGACTCTGGGCTTTTTAGTGCCAGAGCTTTTTTTTATTGTTTTCAGATGAATCAGTTTTATACAACTTTTTGCACTTTTATTAGTAATAGCAGGAAATGCACATGTCGAACTAATAATGCTAACGATATTAGTTACATGTGTGTTTTTGGGAATTAAAAAGTCTGCTGTGAAGAAGGTTGGATATGATTGGAGACAGAACAAAAAAATGTACAGTACACGTAAGATAAGATTAGACGTCTAAAATACATAAATGTAATGGTTACATATGGGCCTACGCCGTCTGATAACTGTGCAACGTGAGAGAGTGCAAATGTCTGCAGGAACCACTATATGTGAAGCACTTACCACATTACCACAGTGCATGTACTCAAGCATCTTTACTTACACAAACATTTAGCGTCTACTGTCCAGCCTGAAGGACAGATCCGACCTCTGTTGCACTTTATGATGTCTCTCCAATTTTCCCCTCATTAAAGTGGTTTAAAGGGATAATTCCTAATTCAATTTTAGCCTCTAAGAAAGGGAGATGTTGCATGTTGTACAGACTGCGATGCGCCTTGAGGGAAATTTGTGATTTGCAGCACTGGACAATAGGGATGACATCTGATCTGATTAAAATTCGACCAGACAAAAACATATGAAGGCAAATCAGCAGAAAGGCCACTGTGCAGCTTAATTCAGACCAGTGCACGTTATATGGACGGATGAAGGATAAAGTTTAAGAGCGTTCGTTTTTAAATTTCAAGTGATTAAAGGTTGTATAAAAATTTGAAAAATCGAATATAGGTCATGAGGCACATTTTTAAAATCACAAGGTACGTGTTTTACTTCACTAGGCCCCCAAACCTGCTTGAGGCAGCAAGTAATTACATGGCTATTTAGGCCCCACAACCACCAAGGGGCCCCTAAATGACGCAAGTCTCCTCCGGCTCCTGTGCTCATTTTATCATTGTTCACATTTGTTTAGGTTTGTTGTATATTTTATAGACGTTAATAGGAAGGTTTATGTGAGGGCAGGAGGGAGACGTTACTGACATTTAAACTAATGCTCACATTGTTTTATTATATACTGACTTCGAACCCCTTAACTCTCTCTGACAGTACTTACCCTGCGCTTTCTGCTATCCTGTCGCCTGTCAAACATACCCATATTGTAGTATTTTCGGCACATTGGACCCTTGATAATGATCTTTCCTTCACACAGTAACTGTTTTTGAACCTCAGACCCCCTTCACCCATCATCTCTGTCCCTCTGCATGCTCTGCTGTAGCTGCAGTGAAGGGGCCGTCTTTGGGACCCTGTGGCCGCAGCACACCGTCTGCAGGGGTGCTCGTTAGTTCCCAAGAGTTAGAAGCCTCGACGTCAGGTCACATGACCCATCCGCGAGTAATCGTCTCCGCGCGCGACCGGCGCGCATCACATCGCTCCTGCGATTTGTCCGGTGGCGTCGTTGCTGTGCGGCGAGCTGCAGAACCACGTGCCTGAGGTTGTAGTAAAGTACGACCCAGTGTGACTCATATTTACTTCAGTGATATATTTAACTAGTGTAGGAGCCCTCTCTGTGTCGGAGATTTCCTCAGCACAGTGTGCTGGAGCTGTGCAGATTCATGAGTCTGGTGCGCTGTGTTTCTGATGCATGTGCATGTTTCTGCATCAGAAACAAACATCAGCCTCCTCGTTTGTGTTGTGTTTATACGTAAACCTAGTAAAGTGACCGCGGAGTGGACCCCTGAGGTACTTTAACTTCCCCCTGTGAATTACCGCATGTGCTGTCTCTCTGCGGAGACGCGCAGCCGCGACGCGTGTGCGGCAAAGGGGAGTCCTAGCTGGCTGGCCACGTGACGTGACGTCACGACCCCTAAGCTTTAGGAACTAAGCTCCGCCGTCTGCAGGGCCCTGCAGTGAGAGCGGCGCATCTGGAAGCGAGCTGGCCGGCTGGGGAGGTGGAGGACGGGGAGAGAAGAGGAAGGAGGCTCCGGGACCAAGCGAGACGAAAAGGGTCAGGCCTGGGACTTGGGAAAATCGGGTAACGGACACACAGAGATTCACGCATTTAAATCCGTTTCAGCCGGCACTGGTAACCGCACAGGATGTGAACAAAAACGTGAAAGCCCTGAGAGCGGAAGGCGCTCGATGGAAATGGGAAAATAGCGATTTAGGGCTGGCGTTCTGCAGATGTGCTGATTGGATTGGACATCGCGATGTGCACTTGAACTTGACCGAATTTGCGGCACCAGAACCGGGGTCGCGGCTCCTTGAAACACTGGCCTTATTAGAATAATAACGGGGGTTTATTCTTCAGTGGCCGTGGCCTGTAAAGACCCACAACCCACTGGCTCTCATCGCAGACTTCCCTGTTGCAGAAGACGCCAGAACTAAAGTTTGCGATTTAAACGCACAGCTCTATGAATCAGAAATGACAATCTCTCCGTGGGTCGCGGTAGCGCTGGCGCGTGGCCCTGCTGTGGCTTCATGTGCGTGGACATGAAACGCATGTGTGGCCTTAAAATAAATGAATCTTCAACATGACATGATCCGTTAGTATTTTTCAGGAGCGATGATTTTTCACTCCAGCAGCTTTAGAGCTAAAAAAAAAAGCAGAGCCGATTAATATCACTCCCGTTTCTACCTCATCCTGTATGAATGTAGATACATAAGCTTATGATTTGTGTGTGTGTGTGTGTGTGTGTGTGTGTGTGTGCGCAACAGTGTGACTGCGCTGCGCATGTCTGACTGCTGGAGTAACTTTAACCCAGATACTTGACGTGAAAGTAAAACAAATGAATCACCTTTAAATCCATATTTATTTGAATCACCCACTGTTTATATACTATAGTATTGTTCCGGTTACTGTACACACCGTATCAGCCATGTGTTGCCGAATACTGTACTGCATCCATGTGGTGTGGAAGGTGGCGCAAGCCCTATAGGCAATAGTAGTCGTATATAGTCATCCTATATAGCAGCCTGTGAGGTTTCTATACGTGACGTTATTATGATAGAAAATACACATTAGTGAGATGCATCAGTAATGATCACTGCAGTATAGTTTGCATGAAGCTCTTGTCACTGATGCAAAGCACCACAGTGTAAAACTAACCTGTACCTGAGGTGTGATGACTGACCAAGCTGATTGTCACTTTTCCTTCTCGCCTTCCAGGAGAGTGAGGAGAAGAAGGATCATCTGTCACTTTTATTTTTGTTGCTTTAAGTTTATTTTCCCTCATCCGCGCCGCCCGTCATCAGACATCACCCATAAAGCCCATAATGCCGTCCAACCCGTTCACCAACGCCAACGCTGCCGCATTCAAAGCACCAGACTTCACGGATTCACCTGCAAAGAGAATGGTGAGGAACATGTGGGAAACATAAACGTGTGTCTCGGGGAGGTATTTATGGGAGCCATCGGAAACGTGCTGTGCAGGTGAATGGCTCAGGATTCCTCGACTTTACAGCCAGTGCGGGTTCAGCTGGTCCATTCAGTCATCAGTGTGTTTTGGTTTTATGAATGGCCTGAGTTCAGTTGTTGATTAATCTAGATTTGACTCTGTCCCTGAAAATTGGATTTTTAATGGCCTCATAAACTTGTGAAGGTTGATCTAAGCAAAGATTATTTACTGCTGAGCTGATCCAGCAAGATGTGGTGCAGCAGGTTGTTTAGTATTTTCCCAAAACATCTGTGAGATAATAAGTCAAATAACAGTTTCATAGCAACACTACAGTGTGAATGCGTAGCACCTTAAGAGCAATGCAAATGTCATGTAATTAAAATCGTTTCTAATTTTATGAATGGACTTAATCAATCAGTCAAGCTAATACATTATTGATCCGAAGACTTCCTGAGGCTGACTCGCTGGTATTGATTCCTTGTGTTCATTGAAGACATAATCAGACTTGTACTCCTCAGACTTGAGACTCCAGCAGCATGTAGAGTGCGATGTCATGTTTCGTGATGCAGACAGACTCATTATTACAGCCCATGTGTGACTGCAGCATCACAGATGCTCGGCGGTGGCAGCGACGGCAGCATCACTGTACCGATGTGCAGCTGGATGATGTGACATTTGCTGCTGTAATGCTGCTTAGTGACGTGGGCGTTGGCTGTTGTAGGTTGAGCCAGAGCTGAAATGGCTCTACGGCTCTTTTACCGGGGGGGGGGGGGGGGGGGGGCTGTCCTCTTCC
>JAUMTR010000014.1:4179499-4218882 GCA_032270685.1 Microctenopoma stevenorrisi | reverse complement strand
CCCCCCCCCCCCCCCCCGGTCCTCTTCCTCTACATTCCAATTACGCAGTACTGCCCTTAGTCTTGTTGCTTGGCAACAGACGTTGCCTTAAATAACCGGCTACCCAGACGGAAATAGTGTAGAGAAACAGACAGTGTAGTGGGGTTCACTCAGGCAACAACAAATCATATTTCAAGCTTTTATATTTGTTTTTTGTGGAAAATAGGCTATAGCTGTGTTCATTATTTTCAGTCAGTATGTCGGCGCTCTCAGGTTGAGAATTGGACGTGCGGTGCGGTGTAGGCTGCTCCCGCAGAGATAGCCAGGCACTGCTGAATTGTGTCATTTATGTAAGTGGTTCCCAAATGAGCCTGCACGGCAGGCTGCACTCAAAACGTGCTATTATCTATGCAAATTCTGCCGCACTGCTAAGGAAAAACCCAAGCACCACGCTATTAGGTCTGGTCTATTAGCAAGCACACAATGGACCAGCACCATCTGAAAAACACAGTCTCTCCCAAAAGGGATCAATTTCTACACTCAAAATAACAACTAAGCTAAATTTTGGCTTGTCGGTACACTCACAGAAATTCACTGATGCATATTTTGTTAATATTTTTTCAGATTGTAGTGATATTTTTCATTAGTTATGAGCCTGTGCTTATTAATCACAGACTCAGTTACTCTGATGACATCAGTCCCTTTGTGTAAATTAGTTTATCACCCTGGGACATTGATGGTTGATGGATTTATGTCATTTTAGCAGCAAACGCTCTGAGAATGTGACACGGTCTGACCTTTGAAACACACACCTGTGTTTATAACGCCGTCCACTTTTTAAATGATAAAACTGCAGCCAGTTGCTTTATCAGCAAGTTCTAAAGCCTGTTTTTTTAAAGTCATGTTTTTAATTGACTGTTTTTATTTAATTGATGCAGAGGCAGAAAATAACAAACTAGCGAAAGATGGTGATAGGTGTTACACATTATTCTGTTACCTGATAAGGAACGCTAATGCAAACTTGTTAGCCATGTCGCAGATTATAGTTTTATTACTTTAACTGTAGCGTTATTGTTGATTTACAACAATTTTGGCATGTGTTACCACACAAATGTTGACATTAGGGATTCTCATCCTTCACGAGGATCCGAGGTCACAGATTTCAGCGTAACATCACAACTGAACCGGAAAATGTACAGTTATTGTGAACAGTGTCTTTTTGATTAATCACAAACCCTTTCAGAGTGGACCTTTAATCCCACTGGAATTATTGTGATTAATTGCATTAAAAGTACTTACCAACAAGTCGGCAGAGAGATTATGGTGCAGAAACGCCATTTATCTTCTCACGTTTGATTTAATTACATTTAATAAAGACCCAGCTCTCCAACACCGCACCGCCCTCCCTCCACCTCAGCTGTCAGGAATGGCCTTACAGTCTCATTTGCATTCAGACCTGGTGCTGGTGGTCCTATTCAGTCAATATTGAAACTCAAAGCATCTACATTAGGATCATCTTTTCTCCCATCAACCCCAGGGTTACTTGCTTGTGGCTGACATCGGGTTTTGTTCATGGGGGTCGACAGTTTTATTAATCAAAAGGAAATTGCAGCAGGCAAAGGTGGGGGCTGGTCGGCGTCTTTGTAATGGTGTCAAGAGGAGATTGTGGAAGGTCAGCTCTGCGTCTGCGAAGCTTTCACTTCAGCCTAGTTCAAAGGAACGTGTCATTCAATTTCTGTTTGTCTCATTGTCCACTCGACCAAAGATAGTCGAGGACTTGTTGCAGCCCCCCAGAATGCTCAAGTGTCTTGGTGTGATGCAGTTTTGTGTGTCCTGCAGATCTGGATTCCTTAGGTTTAGTGTGACTGTCACTATGTTTACCGTATGCACAAATACAATCTTGTCCTACATCTCGGTATCGTGGCCTGTAAATAAACGCAGCGCTGCTTCGAATATTACATGACACTGTGTCAAAAATGATTGTGTTCTCTGTTTTATTCACAGGGTGAGAGCACAAGGCTGGACATGGACCTGAGGACAGAGGAGAAGTCAGCTAAAAGTGGTGTCTTTTGTAAAGTTGGCAAGCCTGGAAGGAAGCGCAAGCAGATGGCAGTGAGTGTTGAAAACATCAGAGAGCTACGTTCTTTTTATCAGCAGTTAATATTGGTTTAAGTGTCATTCACCACAGTGCTCAAAGGTTTGTGAACAAGTGATATTAAAGAAAGACCGCACAGTATTACATATATCTGGGTACGACACGGCTCCCCTGGAAGTCATCAGCACAGAAATAACGGTGTGAACCTGTGAGATGCTACATGTGCCTCTTTGCACTCATGAATAAACATAACAGTCTCCACCGCATGGAGACACAACAGCAACATCATTTGTAATCTGTTCGTGGAGCTTTTTGTAGTTAGAAGCCTTGATAAAATAATCACTCGTGGGTAGCATGTGTATTTCTCCCTAATATGTTATCATTTGCATAAACGCTCGCCTAAAATCATGCTAATGAGATTTCACAGTGTGAATCATTAAACTCACGAGGGCAGCGCTAGAATATTTGCTGATATTGTAGGGTAGGGACGTGCTGCAGGGCTGGCAGCTGAGTGGAGGTACTAAGCTATACTCTGGATCTGGGTGGCTGCCATTTCAGTCCGTGTTTTCGCAGCTGTTGAGGACTGAACATATGAGCCTCTTCAGTGTTATAGGTGTCTGTTCTTTTTTTTACCGAATCATGCAGTCACTCTTATTGTGAATGCTAACGTGGATCTGTGCAGTTTGTTTTTTCTTTGCTGTCTCATTACATGCAGTTTTCCACTTTAAACACTTCTAGCTTGTCTGTAGGAGGCTCACGTTGCTCGGTAATCTGCACAAAATTCCCCACTTCCCCACGACATCTTAGTTTCCATCAGCCCCTGATGTGACTCTCCCTCTGCAGTTTGTTCATCGCTAAAAACAGATGTCTGATGTGTGCAGATTTAATACCGTATCTAAGTCATTTTGTAGTACTAAATATAGTAGTATAGTGGCATGTAAGTCGTAATGCTGCAGCAGTACGTTGGATTACGTTGCCGGTGTTTTGCTTTGACCTCTGTCTGTCTGAGCTGCCCGCTTTGCTAACTGTGACCTCTGACCTCTGGCAGGGGCCTCATGTAGTTCAGTGGGTCATTAATCTGCTGCGTAGTTCTTTCAGCGACAGGTCTGTGTACTGTTCGTGTGTGTGAGCTGGAGTGTGTGCATGTGTTCCCCTCTGTTAGTATCTGTTTGCTTTTCTCTGCAGGTTTTCCTTTTTTTTTTTTGTCTGAACCCACACACGCTGCAGCTTCTTCGCGTTGTTATGAATAGAGCCTGAATATTAATAATGTCTGAGCTGCAGGTTTGTTGTTTTTCATTCACTGTGTCAAACAGATTTACTAGAGCGCCGCCCTCTGTACGAGTGCAACTGTTAAATATTTACAGTTAATTTGTTCTCAGTTACTACAGTGATGAAACCATTTAGAGTTTGGCTGCCTGCAAGGAATGCTTAAAAACCAACTTCCACTTCAAGTAGCTTTGTTTTATGATGCTGTACGACTTTATTTAGCATCTTGGTTCCGCATAAGAGGCAGTGCATTCTTTACACAGAGGTTTTATGGGTCTCTGGGTCACATTAAAAGTAGTTTTACATTTCCAATGTCAGGACCACAGCTCCCAGCACAGGATCCTGTTGTTTGCTGTCAGTCAGATGACTTCTGAGCCATTAGTGTTGCTTGCCTTAAATGCAGACAGCTATATCTACATCTACAGGAAATGAACGCTTCAGCGCCGCTCACATCAGTGTTGACACTCTGATCTCACAAGACATGCTCCACTTTCTCTTCCCAGTGACCCATTAATAGGATCCTGTGAGAAACTGTGCTTTTAAGGCTATTTTTAGGCGGCGGCAGACAGATCCTGACGTTCTCATCCCAATTCTTCAAACCCTTGGAGTTAAAACAGACATTTTCCAGGTCTTATGAGAGAGTTGGTGCTTGTATAAGTGTAGGAACTGAATGACAGACGCAGATTGGTCAGCCCCCTTTGAATTTACTCCCCTGTATAGAATGAAATAGCTTAACTGGGCGTTCCAAACTGGACAGAGAGGGAAACTTTATAGTTGTCAAACAGCCAACATTCCTCACATATTTCCATGCTGCTGTAATGATGAATGCTCGACTAGAGGAAGCTCAGTAGTGTACCTGATGAACTGTAATGTAATCCCGTCTTCTCATTCCAAGCTAAAGGCTATACAACAGATTTACTGGCATAGTTCTCAAGTTTACAACTACCGCGCTGAATGGGAACTGCCATAACTCAGTGTTTAAGTGTGGATGTTAAGCTTCATGTTTGACTCAGCCTAGATAGAGCTGCGTCGGCCTGAGGGATGAAATTAAGCTTATCTAAAATGGAATGGATGGACGAATTAATTAGCTTTTCCTTTCAAATAGCCCATTTTACCAACGGAAACGGAAAAGTGCCGATCCACGCTCTGAATGCCAGCTGTTTTATTGTTGCTCACCCAGACGACCTTTTCGCGTGCTGTAAATCCTGAAAGGTTTAGTTTATTGTACAGCCATCTGGAGAATACCCAGCGATATGTCATAACTGCCGACAGGCACAACATTGTTGTGCACTTTCAAAATATCACACTGTAATGTACTGCTGAAGCCATAATCCTGTAATTTCTAACGCTGATGGATTGCTAGGATGTTCATATTTGAGCCTCCTCTTCCCCCTGTGTGCAGGTTGAGAGCTGTGGTTTGGGTGTGAGTAACAGCTACACTGGAGTGGGTAGGCCGTCCATGGCACTAGTCCATAATAGAGACATGGGCGGGCACAGAGACAGAACATCCGAAGCCTGCTTCCTCAAGCAGGAGGAGAGGGATGTGGAGAACGGGATACCCAGAAGCCCTTCCTCCAGCCCCCAGGGACAGAGCCGGAGTCTCTCTCAGGAGAACGGATTCCTGCCGAGCCAGGAAGAGCAGGACTCAGAGAAGGACAAGGACAACAGCCTGACAATACCACACAAGAAACGAGGGAGGCGGAAATTGGAGCGCCCAACGAAATGTGAGTTTTTGGCTTTTGCCAGTTCATGCTTCTGTTCTGCTCTCTGTGGATTGAGCAGCAAATGTCACGTGACTAATACAAGATGTTGAGTAATGAACTCTAAGCAGGTGTCAGATTGAGTGGGTCTGTGCACAGACACTGTCAGCCTTAGTAGCACAGAGGCAAGTATGCACCGTGGTGTGACGTACATATGAAGTCTGCAGAGTGCATTAGAAATATTCATAATGTTCATAGAGTTGATATAAATCTAAATATTAAACTGATACTGAATGTTTTCAGCGCTATGCTTCCCTTCTCTTCATTTCTTATGAATGCCTCTGTGGTTTCACTATGCAGAAGTTGACATTTGAACACGCGGCGCGCACCATGTGACCAAGACAACAGTTGTAATGAAGAAACTGGCAGCTTCAATGAAAAAGAAACTCGGTGATACTAAAATAAGTTGTCTTTGATGTAAGGTAGCAGCAGGAGGAGTCGAGCTCAGCCACAGCACATCTTAAACTGTTTTAGTTCCTAACAGATGAAGGCAGAGGGTGTGCAGACGTTTAGTGAAATATATTGTTTTATTTATCAAATTTCATTTTTAGTTAATGTTATGTGAAGTAATACATAATGTTAATAACCAACTGAGTAGCAAAACACTGGATTAATTATTTATGGAAACAGTTGTTTTTAATTAGTTAATAATCAGCTAATGATTAAAACAATGTTCATTGAACATCTAAGACCAGAGGAGACGAGATGATTTTAAAACACCAAAATGATGACATTGCAGCTTTAGCGTATTTTTTCCTTATATACTTGTTATTATTTAGTTTAAATCCAGTTATTGGTAGATTAAATGATGTCACCTGTAACCCTGCGTAACTGAATCTGCACCAGCCACAGTGCAGCAGCAGCAGATATGTTTAGTATTTAAACGTGCCATAAATCAGGTGGATCTTGTTGGGAGAAGGTGGTGATGACAGGTAGTTTGTAGTCCCACATGAAGGTTAACCGTATCACTTAACTGCCCAACCCCCACTCCACTTTTTCGTCACATCTCTCTCTCTGTATCTCTCCCAGCCACGTGTCTCTCTTGCTCCTCTCTCGGCCGCAGAGACACTGGCTATGACCTTGATGAGGAGTGCAGTAAATAAAGCCAGGGGAGGAGCAACTCGTTTCCTGGCAACGAGCCTCTGTTGGGAGCTGGCAGGTCTCCGTTGCAGCCACCTCCCCGTCGGGGGCCCTGCCAGGTGGATGGCATGGTGCCCAGAACTCTTTACAAACTGAGTCTGCACTCTGTTTTCACCTGATCTCTGCTTCTAGGATCTGTTACTTCACTTCCAAGCAAAAACCTAGAATAACCATGTTCGCTTTAGGTGTGAATGGGCAAGAACAGGAATTCTGAGCGCAGAGTTTAACAGTGAGCTTTACCATGATACAGCAAGGAACACAACTTTGTTAAGTCTAGTAAAAAAAAAACAGCAGATTACATCATTGTGTGTCTGCGCAGAGAGTGTCTAAAGATGCTTTTTGATTTGCATTATGGGAAGTATAGGAATAAACCTATTTAGAACTAACTCATACAAAGAAATAAAGGTCAGGGGGTGATGTCATCACTGTATGAAGGTGAAACATATACTACACTGGAACTACAATAGTCAGTACTGTATGTACTGCAAGTATTGTTGATAGCCTCTAGCCTCATTCTCCTTGCCACAGATTGCATTGTTTTGCTTACGTATGTGGTTCAGTGTAGGTGCAGAGTTCAGGTTGTGTCTTTTAAATGTGATATAAACTGAAGGAATTCCACAAAATGACACATGACAATCACTTCTTCTGCAGAAGAAATTAGTCTAAAAGTCTAAAGCGAGTAGTTAAATAGGGTTCATCAAGCAGATACGACACAAAGATAATTGATTCAAACCAAGTTATTAAAGCTTTTCACTATTGTAGCACACTGAAAGATTTTAGTCAGACGATGCAAATCACCTTCCACGCTGAGGAAACGAACACATAAGCAAATGCTTGGCCTGTCTCAGTACGCTCACCCTTACTGACAGACAGGAAATAGCAACAGCAGCCCTTAAACAGTGCTGTTTTTCTAGCTGTTTGACTCTTTTAACGTAATGACACGGATTAAAAGTGCCATCTTATTTATGGGCAAAGTCCTTTTACTGTTCTACCAACAAGAAGCCGACTGTTTGGACTACACTGAAAGAAGAACTACTGTAAGCAGTCAGCCTCGATGGTGTTAGCCACAAAGCCTTCCACTACTGTTATATGTGTATGTGCCAGTTTTTTGATGCTGCACGCTGCAGGCAGACAGTCATAATGTGCAGAATGGATAGTGGCTGCGTCCACATGCACAACGCTAGAAAGTCATATAGAGGAGTGAGTAAAAGGTAAATTGTAGAAATTGCATAATCGTTGATGTCAGGTGTGGCATCATCCTGTTGTACTGTATAATATTGTGTATAGATTTACTTATCTGTTAGGTTACTAAATAGCAAACCAGAGTGTGATTTATTTAATTTATTTCATAATTGATTGATTGATTGAATCTTTATTTGAACATAAAACAATAATGAATTGTATGAAAGCAATAAACAGAGAGAGAGGAGCAGAGACCTTGTCAGAGGTCAGAGTGGTGGATCAATAGTCAGCTAAACAGGGGTTCTGTTATCCATCTGGAGTGCACAGGAACGATTTGAGCTCCGGCTGTAGCTGAACTGAACTCTAGCAATACGAGAGCTGGAAGACAGACTGGCAAGTAATATTAGCTTCGGGCAACATTAGCCAGCTCCCCCCGCAAACCCAGCGACCTTGGCAGTCCACACTGCCTCACCGATTTGTTGTATAGTCATTTATTCCCAATGAGGAAGAGGAGACCAGGAGAGAGGAGTGGAAAAAGAGAGACGTAGAGCTCAGCTGCACATGGGAGCCTGCTAAGAGAGCAGACTATTGTTCGGACAGGTCTGCAGAGCACTTCACTGACAGGCCAGTGTGGGCTGTGCAGAAAACATGCCATCCAAAGTTGTCAAGTGTTATGATAGTGTTCGGGATTCGAGTCAGCAGGTAGTCGTGTTTACTCAGGCTCCCCCGTCATGGCTATTTAGGTGACAGCAGCTCGAATGATGTGCGTAGGCTCCTATCGTGTCTGTGCACTCGCTTACGTTTGAAAGAAATACTTAGTACTTTTTACCAGAGGCGTTAGTTTGAGTCGTAGAAGCTGATTTTGGCCTCCTTATCAGTTTTTCTGCTGCTGCTGACTGCCTTCCTGGTGTTTCAGTTGGGTGATGTCCATGCACCTTGGCTAACCCCTCACTGCTCTGATGAACACAGGCAAACAATGCTGTCTGAGAATGAATAACATGCCCTTGTTGTTGTGGACCCCCACATCTTAAATCATGGCAAAGTTAATGGGAAACCCCAACGGCAGCTTTTATTGTCTTGACGTTTTATTAGCCTGTGGTTTCATTGCACACATGACCAAATGTTTTCTGTGCTATTTTTGATTATCTCTACCCTACTGCACCTCCGGCTTTTGGTTTTGCAACTTCCTCTGCAGCTGTGGGTGCTTGTCACCTGTGCAAAATATTTGTCTTTCTAATAAAAGTGTTTAAGAGTATAATATTTAACCAGTCAGTTCTTCCTCAGGTAAAATCCATATACTTCAAATGAATATAAAGCATTAACTGTAGCTGTAGTGTAGTGAAAACTAGTGTTTCTGACATGCAAATACAACGTAGCGACGACAGCTACAATCTAGATACAAAACAGTCGACGAAACAGTCTCAAAATCTCATCAAATGACATGATCTTGGCCATAAGATGGAGTTTGCCAGATGTCAGGGTTGTGTGATTAACTTTGAGTGCATTGAATAGGTAGGGGTAATGGGTAAACTCCATCAGGTGATCAATTCCATGAACCTCAAATAAAAAGGAAATCCAGAACAACTACGGAATGGATCTTTTCAGGTTGTAGATTAACATACTATTTAGACTCTCCCTTTATTTTCTGCTCCACGTAACACTAGACAAATATGAGCGTCTGTCCACTTCTACAAAACTAAACAGCAGCAAGAAGAGATTAATGTCTTGATCCCGATGAGGGTTTGGAGATTGGCAGGACGATTACACACGGAGTCGCAGAAGTGAAGCAGTGTGTTGTTGGCTTCATGGCTCTGTGTCAGCAGCACGGGAGGGGCCATGCTAATAGCTACCACCTGTGTGTCTCATGAAGGGGAGATATAAGGTCAGAAGTGTGAGGTCTGCCAAAGTAAACCTGGCCCCTCTCCACACTCATCATAACCTGGGCAGCCACTCCAAACGCTCTGGGTTGCATCAAACCCTCAAGTGGCACCTGAAAGCAAAAGCTCCTGTGTCGCTCAGAAGATTTGTTAATTTGGCTGTAATTTGGTCAAATACGCAGTTAATTGGATGGTACAGCAAGCATAACAATTTGGCCTAATAAATGTGTCATAAGGTTTATTGATGAGCGAGAGGACACGGATACGGGGATAACCGATGTGGCCAGTTTTCCGCTCCCTTCTGAATGATTCAGGCCATCCTTTGTGTCGCTGTCTTCTCTCTAGATGTGGAGCACAAGGAGGAGGACGGTGGGGATTCAGTCAAGACCGAGGTAAGATTTCCCCTCTGTTGTTCTTTGTTCTCCGGCTGATGTAACTCTTGAGGTGTCTTTCACTCTTGCCAGGGCTGTCGCTTCCTTTCTGGGGTGAATTACCTTTTCTGGCACAAACCTCATGGTGGTGGTGATGCTTTGATGGAAACGCTGTTTTAGAAAACATAATTTTTTACTTGTTATATATGCTGAAAATAACTGGGTTCTCTTCCTGACTCCTTCGTATGGGTTTGTTATCAATGTGTCATCCGCCTTTTGTTGTAACATCATTCTTAGAGGTGGTAACTTTTTTTCCTATAGTAAACAGCTTTAGTTCCTACTAACTTTATTGGGTTGTAGAAATTAAATTGAAATCATAAAGTATTATGGATTAGCTATCTCGATTTTTTAAATTAATGTTCTTTGTCATCAGTTTATGCTTTGAAAGTTTGTTGTATAAATTTTGCACTAGGTTTCATATACTTAGTACTTAAGAATAAGGATTCTTTTTTTAGGCAAGCACTTGTACTTTTTCTTTAATTTCATCTTTGCTTTCCTCTAGTCCATCATTTGTCTTGTGACTCGCTCATGATTGTAGCACAGATGTAGGCTTCGTGAGGGGAGCTGTCTTTTTGTAACTGTAGCTTTGTACAAGCTAGTTGTCATTTTGGCGTGTTGGTGTTTGTCATCTTCTTTTTTACACTTTAGTGTTTGTTTTCAAGGTATGACTTGTCAATTAGTGAGCTTTGCTCTCTTTTTTGCTAAGCTAGTCAGCTGCTGGCTCTAGCTTCATAATAAACAGGTGTGAGAGTAGTTTCAGCGTTGGTATCTCTTAAAAGTAAAAACACGAAACCAGCGTATTGTTAAACCTTGTGCCATCTGTTTTACCACGGATGCACAGGGAAATCTTGCACTGAACATAATCCTGTCTTCACCAGTCATCTTATCCTTCAAGGTCCAGAAAAGTTTTCTTGGCTCTGGACTTGAAAAAAATGGTACCTAATGTTGTATGAATTTGAAATATCAAATACACTTGGGAGTTCTTTGTATAAGTTATTGCTGGTGACCACGAGACTGTTACCAGGGAGTTGTGCTTATATGCTGTGGCATGGCTGGTTGCTGCCTGACCAGTCACAAGCTAAAAGCTCAACAGGGCACATCCACGCGCAAGTCATCTTTTCAGAAATCCCACAACCTCATCGCCTTAACCAAAACCCACCTGTTAACTGGGATTCGTCCCGCAGCTTTTATGACAGATTGAGATTTATTACAAATCAGAATCCTTCCTTGTGAGTGAGTCTCTTTAAGGAAGAATCCCAAATAAGTAGCTAATGTTTTTTTTTAATACTTTAAACAGGGAGGTCGAGGCAGGCTGCGAGGGGGAGTTGGTTGGGAGATCAGCCTTCGTCAGAGGCCCATGCCCAGAATAACCTTCCAGGCTGGTGACCCTTATTACATTAGCAAGCGGACCAGAGAGGAGTGGCTGACCAAGTGGAAGATGGAGGTGAGTACCGTAGCTCTGTCCCAGCCACAGAAAACAGCAGGGTGAGTGACAGGCGATGACTAAAACTGCCAAGCTCAACGACACGTGCCAGGTCTTGTGGTGTTTTCGCAGCCAAGTGTATTTGATGGGTCATTTGATATCTCATGAAGGTACCATTTATTTCAGTGGATTTCCAGGGCCATTGGCTCCGTGTTCTGTTGCGCTTCCTGGTTTTGTTTTGGTCTGTTGTCTTAGCAAAGGAGAAATTACACGTAGCAGTGGCCTCTTTGATGATGCAAGGTTTTTGGATTAAAACGTTGCAAATCTAAATCTAAATTTAGATTTGCATCAGTGAGAGTGTTTTTGATCCCTTCAAGCTGCAGTGAAATTATTTTAGGTCCTGCATGCATTTTTAGTATTTTTGGCGTGTCTTTTTTACTTTTATTTTGTATATATACAGTGCAGACATGACATGATGCTTAGGGTGAGAGAAGGGAATGTAACCAATGTTCTGACCACAACTGATTTTGCTCAAGTCCTTAAGGCTTATTTGACACTAAAACACTGCACACAAATGTTTATGTTTTAGGAAAGATGCTGCTCCTCTGGGAAACGATCACATCATAACATTTATGAGGCAGAAGTACAAGAGAAGTACACCACTCACTGGTCGTACTCAACAGGATTGTTTGCTTAAACGTATGCCCATCGTCGCATCGCCTTGCCGAGTGACACAACACTGGGGCTAAAGTTACGCCAAGTTTGACATTTCTGTCTAATGATGTGTTCGTGTTTCTCTTTGCATTGGAAACTTCAGTTCATCCGAGGAAACTGCTGTTTACAGAATATTTTCACTGCTGTTATGTGTTTTAACTACGACTTATGGAAGTCTGTGACGGAATTTCCTTTGGTAGCTGTTCTGGACATTCTTATTGTCTTATTCCTTTCAGCAGCCGAAGATTGTAAAGTATGTTTTGTACATATTATGTATGTCCAAATTTTCATTTTGATGAGCACTTAAATGACTTATCATTCATGTTGTCCTAAATATTTTGGTTTATATATAACTTCTGTCCTAGCTGAATGCCAATAACAATTTATTTATATCAGACTCTGAGCCTACACCTACTATGTAATCCTTGGGTATTGTTATGGGATTGCTTTGTTGGTAGTACGCAGACATTGGTGCTGCAGTAAAAATTGACCATACAGTCCTTCTTCTTTGCAAATGTGACAATTTATCGAAACTGCCATTTCTTCTTGGGCCTTTGTGAAGTCGTAAAGTTGTGACGTCTGCAACATTGCTCATTCATGTAAACAAATGGCTTCTAGTTGTAACCTAACGAACTTCATCTGTTACGTAATGACTAGTCCCTACTATGAGCATGGGGTCTTCCATTTCTTCTCCTTCCCTGGCCCCCTGCTCTGCTCCAGAGGCCATAAAATGTCTCCAGGGAAGAAATACTGCCAAATTAGCAGGACATGCCCAAGTACTACAAGTAAAATGCCATAAAATATGATTGAAGCAGGCAGTTAACATTTTCCAAACAGATGTGAATTTTCGCTCTATTAGGTCGCTGCTCGGTTCATTTAAGGGAGTTGCAAGATGCAAATAGTTTTTTTTTTCCCTTTTTGTCATCTGAGCATTTCAAACTTTGATCTAACAAAGACTGATTTGTTTTGTCATCAAAGTCCCTTCCTGAGGAGCGGTGTGATTCAGTTTTGGTTCTGCTCTTGCCTGGGGTTTTTTTTTTTTACTGTTTCATGCCTCTGCAGCAGGGAGGACACGCTGACTGAAAGGGTTACTTTTTCCAGGATCTCTTTTTTTTCACGTGCCTTGTGGACAGTGGACTCCGTCGCTCCTTTACTGTCTCCCTCACCCATTCTTCTTGCGACCCATCCCCCATGTATGGAAATGAACTCTGTGCTATGGATATGAGGGTGAAGATGAGGTTTGCAGCGAATTTCCAGCCCTGCTTGCAAGACAACCTTCTTGGCTCGCTGCCAACAGTTTGCAAGTCCTCTCTAGCCAACCAGAATTCCTGTTGGCAATCACCTGACCCTGAATTCCAGACAAAGAAATGTTCATGCTTTCTTTTTTTACCCGATCTCTTCTACCCCGAGAGTGGGGCTGAAAAAAACTCAAGCCCCACACTGGATTATGAGAGTTGCGCGCTGGCATGTATGGGTATGTGCTGTACATTGTTTGATAGCACAGGGGAGAATAGTGTGCATGTCTGATTAGCCTGCTTACAGCACGGGGGAATATGCTGACTTCAGGTATTTCCACAAGAGTTGTTTTGGACCATCTGCTCTGCACAGCTTAAAGGGAAAGCATCGCTTTAAGAGATGAAGCGTGGACAGGCTTTAGCCATGTTTGGAAAAAAGTTGCTTGCGTGAAAAAAAAAGTTTTCTCATGGGGTGAATGTGGTGCTGTAAACTATTTCCTGTTATATAGCGATACCTAGAAATGTCAGAGAAGCTTATTTATTAGGTCAAATACAAATATCCTTCAAAATGTTGGACTTTTTTTTAGAGTCGGCATGTGTTTAACTTGCATAACATTAGAGTGGGAAAAATGTGAAGTTGTGTAGGCCTCAAAGCCATTTCCTTCCTGTCATTGTGTAGAGGAATCGTGTATTGTTGTTCTGTTTGCTTTAGGACATAAATTTACTGTAAGAACAGTAATTTGATTACTAGGATTAGTTTTAAAGTGATTTAAAGAAAACCAAACAGCCAACAACAGGGAGCTTATTCTCAACAGCTCCAGTTGTAGATTCATGGGGAACTTTGATTCTGACTCTGTAATATTCCTAATTATCTCTTAAAAGGCTCAATACAATGAGAACCAGATGGCCTCTTTTGCTATGCCCCCCTCAAGGCCACTCGTGAAACACGCAGCCTTCGTAGGGATGTGTGCTAATGAATGCAGTAGCCACATTCCTGCACAACGGACCCTGCCACTTGTGCATTTTCTGACAGTTTCTTTCACTTACAGCGATGCCTTTATTAACATTTAGGACTACCTTATGCATTGTTTCTGGTGTACAATCTGGAGTATTTTGAATTAACAACACCCGTTGTGTCTTTTTAAAAAAATACAGTAGCTTAACTTTATTTTATATGTTCTTTAGTATACATATGTATCTTAATGTGGGGAGGTCCTGTCAAAACCTCATGTGATCCAGACTTATTGAACAACGTTGCAGAGATATTCACTTCACACAAAGGTTTTGAAGTGAGCCTTGCTCCTCTGTTATAGCATATTGTCGTAGAATATGAGCAGCGAGAATGAAAGCTGGATGGAGCAGAGTGGACTGAGATGACAATGCCTACTATATCTCTCGTGCCTGTTGCACACGAGAAACTGCTGCATTCGAACTCTTTTGTGTCCCTTCAAAGGCTCGTTGTTAGGTTGCGTGAGGAGGTAATGTTCACTGACAGTTTGAGCAATGTAAAAGACGGCACCTTTACTGCTTTTCCCTAATATCAGTTGTTTTTCTACCTGTATTATAAGCAGGCTTCTAAGCTAATGCAGCTCTTTTGACTCTTTGAGTTCAATACATTTTCCTTTTGGAGTCATAAACCTAATAATAGGCATTTGTTGTCTTACATAACTTAAGCTAGCCACTAATTGTGACCTCTTTATCAACAAGTACAACCGCGCTTGTGTACTAAAATATCATCTGCAAACCATGGAGATCAATATCTCTCCTATTTTTTCTGTCTCCCAGTGCACTCTGTCACCCTTTGAGCCCTCAGGGTATCATGCTGCACAGCCTCTAAGTCAGATTATCCCTTATTGTGCACCCAACATGCATACACCCAACACTCTGCCAGTGGACCAGAGAGGTTCAGTTTTCACTCTGCCCATAGCAAAATCAACAATCACTGTAAGTACAGTAACCTAGATTGGGTTTCCATTGTATTTGTATTTAACATCGTTTTTTTTTCAGGAGGAGAAAGTGTAGGTGTTTTCACTGTAGGGTTGTTTAAACACATATGCTCTGTTTATATATCTACAGCTGTCAACTTGGGTATTTGTCCTTAGTATTGTGTGACAGCACATTTAACTGGTGGTATTTCTGAGCTGTCAGTGACGGCGTGTATAAATGAAAAAGACTGCATTGTGTCTGCACTACCTCCATTACTATTTTCCCCTTTAGACTCAGAGGGTCTGCCTCGCTGGTGGAGCGCACACACACTATGAGGCCCCCAAAAGGGGGGCATTTACAACTGGGAAGAAGTCCAGGGACAAATATCTGGTTCTTATAGCCACTGTACTTTCTCTCCCTCCTCCCCACGCACACGTTGTCAGCATCACTGTCTCATTGGAGAAAGAACCCTGGAGACAGTCTGACCCAAAACACACCAAAAGGAGCACAGTTAAAACAGCACATGCACTTTTTTACCATTTACAGATGCGTCGGTATATCTGTAATGACTGGTCACCACAGGTGAAGAGGTTTGACTAAATCCATTACATCTTGCCTTGCACTTATTTTCTGTCCCTTCGTTCTTCCCCGCCTGCACCAGTAGCTGCTCTCCTCACTTGCTGATATGATTATTGATTGTTTCTGCCCATACACGGAACGCATTTAGCAGTTTAATGTACATATGTTAGTTTTTGCAGTTTACTATCTGGAACCACACTTTCAAGCAGGCTGTTGAACACTAACGCTAGTGTGCTTGTCCTGGAGACAAGGGGCCTTACACATATGGCCAAGGGCTTTGAACCATCCATCCAGCACTAAAGTACAGATATTTATAAACCACTGCACAGCCTCTTGATTGAGGAGCACATGTTTCTACTCTTCCGCACAGAAACCCCTCCCCACGCCGTCCAGGAACCACCTCCCCTTAAAGGCGCTATTGTTTACGAGTCACACTGGGAGAGAGGACGGAGGTGGTTCCATACGCTCTCTCACTCTCTCTCCTGTGTGCCTTTTTTCTCCTCTTCCCACACACGCAGTCCAGCGCCGGACATTTACAGTATGTGTGAGACCTGAGAACCTGAGAAAGACTCGAGGAAAGTAAGCACAGCTGTGCAACGCCATTCTCACGTGGAGCCTATAGTAGAACTAACACGTGTTTACATATGGGACTTCAGACATATATTCTTTGTGCGTGTGCGTGCATGTGCAGTCAGAGAACAAGAGAGTGAGGAAAGGAGAAGAAAGTTAGCATGTGAGTACTACCGTGTGTGCCTGTGTGTTTGAGAGAGAGAGAGAGAGAGAGAGACATCAGAATGAGTGCAGCTGTTGGGGATTTACTGTGAGAGGCTTAAGTCCCGGCTGCATCTCGTCCTCTCTGGTCGACCTAGCAGTTCAGTGTCAGGTACTATAAACCCAGTGAACTCTGCACTGCGACTGTGGACTGTGGCGTTACCAAGCACACTGCTGTTGATAAATGGGGCTGACAATCCAAGATAAAGACATGTTTACAAAGACTTGCAGACTCCCACAGTCAAGATTCCACATGTATACTGCAGAGATGAGGTGCACTGTTTGTATTGTACAGCTAAAATGCCACAAACCACATTGGCTTGTACTTATATTACACAAGCTTGTAATAAGGTATTACTGACAATCATGCATGCATGATGGCGTGAAGAATGTTCTAGTAACTGGCACATGAATTTTCCCCTTAGGTCTACAATATATTTCTGAGCTTATTGTTTTTGTTTCACACACACTGTATTTTTCGGGCATTTTCAGAAATTGCAGCAGATTTTCATATTTGATAGCTCTCAGAACCCACTGCATGCTACCTGTTACACACCAAACAGTCAGCAGAGCTACCTTCTCTAAGCCCAGAAAGTGGTGAAGACCAAAATAGAGCAAAAAAAAAATAGAAAAGATTAATTTGAATCGTGATAATGTTGTTCCCTGACTGATAAATATGTAATTAAGCTACTGCTAACACAATAATCATTAATTACAACTACTTTCATGATAAGAAATTCGCTTTCAGCTTTACCTCTGTATAGATCACGTGAAGAACCCCATTCTTATCTCTGCCCTCATTGAATTGTGTTTCAGGCAGAGAAAAAGGCCAAACTCATGTCAGTGATGAACACGATGAAGGATCATGAGGAGAATGAAACAGAGACGCAGAAAGAAGAGGTCTTAATAATCAAGCACCCACAGCCTTCAAAGCAGCAGCAACAACCTCAGCCTCAGTCGCACCCTCAGCCTCAGTATCAACAGCAATCACAGCCGCCGCCGCAGCAGCAGCAGCAGCAGCAGCAGCAGCAGCAGCAGCAGCAGCAGCAGCAGCAGCCTACTGATCCAGCGTCCCCCACTGTGGCTACGACCCCTGAACCCGTCGTCATCGGAGGTGGAGAAAAGACGTCCCCCAAGCCTGCAGACACTGAGCCAGAGTATGAGGTAAGATCATGGCGAACAAGATTCACGTAGCTGTAGACTCACAGGGTTTAGCAACACCAAAGGATTTAGTTTGCAGTAAGGGTTGATCCTTGTGGAGTCTCTTGGGGCACAAATGTCAGCCAGTGTTTTCTAATTTGCTAAGATGGTAAATACTGTGCAGCACATTGGGTAAATGTTTCAAATCCAATGGACGAGATATTTATTAAGACATTATAATATCATGTACAATTTGAGTACCTACCCCAATAAACACAAAACATAACTCTAAATATATACTAATATAAACTTTCTGTTGTCCTGATTTATGCATGTAAAGGGCATATGTAGGTCTACTACACAGCTTAGCTTAAGGTTCTAGGTTAGTTACACCCACGATAACTTTACAAATCCTCCCAAAAGATCTAGTGACAAATATTTCACAATCCTCACCAGAACGGATGATTTGTCTTTAATCCTGGCTGCAGGATGGTCGTGGTTTTGGCATCGGGGAGCTGGTTTGGGGAAAGCTGCGAGGATTCTCTTGGTGGCCAGGCCGCATCGTATCCTGGTGGATGACGGGACGGAGCAGAGCTGCAGAGGGAACCAGATGGGTCATGTGGTTTGGAGATGGAAAATTCTCAGTGGTGAGAGTTTAGAGCCAAGATTAATATTACTGTCAGGTGATTTTTGTTCATGAGGAATTCAGAAAAGTAGTCTTATGTTTACAGTGACAACCACATACTTAATAATGAGCTTTTTGTTTTATTTATTTTACCAGTCACTCTTTTCCAGTATAAACATTCATTTTATTAGTCCTTTGACACTTTGTACCTGACAACAATTAATACATTTAATGCCAGAACTTAACAGTTGTTACATTTTCTGTGTATTTTTAAGGTCTGTGTAGAGAAACTCTTGCCTTTAAGTTCCTTCAGCAATGCCTTTCACCAACCAACTTACAACAAGCAACCTATGTACAAGAAAGCCATCTATGAAGTGCTGCAGGTGGGTATAAGAGAAATGGGTTTTATTATTCATTTTTAAGGGGTAGTTAAAGGGAATAAGTTTTATTCTATGTATTTTCTTGCCAAGGATTTAATAAAAACACTCTAACCTGCTCCAAATTCAAAAATAGCCTAGAGACAGTTAGCTTAGCAACAGCAAGTCATGAAGGCAAAGGAAAACAGAAGGAAATCATGAACCAGCACTTTTAAAACTGCAGTATTTTATAGCTTGTTTATGTATTCAAACTGAAATCAGGAAAATAAAGGAAATGTTGCGTACACTTTTAATTCACTGCCACTGAAACCACTTTGTCAATGGGTTCCCTGAGCATCTTTAGCCAGAGGTTGTTTGTGCACTAATCAGCGAAATATTCATCTCATTTTTATGATAGTCTCCTGCTGAGATACTGCACTTTAAATCAGTAGTGCTGAGCATGTGTGTATCATTAGGTGGCTAGCAGCCGGGCAGGCAAAGCCTTCATGGCCTGCCCTGACAGTGATGAAACAGAAACCTCCAAATCAGTGGAAATGCTGAACAAACAGATGATTGAATGGGCTATGACAGGATTTCAGCCCACTGGACCCAAGGGACTAGACCCCCCAGAGGGTAAGACCTTGAACTTCTGACCAGAGGCTTCTAGTGTTTTTCACCACTCTGTCAAATTAAATAGAGATCACCTCATCTACGTTTTGTTCTGCTTAACCCTTAACATGAATAACCCATAATGTTGCTTGTAATATTTATTATCTGATTTGCCCCACACCCCAGAGGAGCGTAACCCGTACAAAGAGGTTTACCCTGAGATGTGGGTGGAGCCCGAAGCAGCAGCCTACACGCCTCCTCCAGTCAAAAAGCCTCGCAAAAGCACAGCAGAGAAACCCAAGGTCAAGGACATCATTGATGAGAGGACGCGAGGTAAGGTGCCTCATTTATTAATTCAATTTGAGGGTCATGCACTTCCCATGTTGATAACTCCGCTCAGCTCAACATCAGCGTAAGTGGTCGGAGAACTACTTTACGGACAACAGGTCTATTAGAGGTTTAAGGCAAAAGGACCAGGCCAAAGACAATGAACAGATGTTTGGGTCAGTTTATACTTTATCTATAATACTAAATGTTTATCCAAGTAAACCAAATAACGTATCTGTTTGAGTATTACCTGAGGAGTGGTGCCCAACACAGAGATGTTACTGACAGCGGTTTCTGTGTAGTTCAGTGTAACAATTTATAATGTGATGAAGTGAACATCACATTTCACACACTAACCAGTTATCTGCTGCAGCCGCTCTGTCTTTTTATTCTTAGTTAGATTTTTTTAGAACCTGATTGATATTTTATTGAGATTATATGTCTGTAAAGATTCAGGTTATCCAGTTGCCATGACTCAACTTTCAGACACAAAAGTCAGATTTCCTGGAATCGGATTGATTTTTGAACATAAACTTAGTAGTGAGTGAGGCAGAAGAGCTTTTAGCTGTAAGTAAACATACTTATAAATAAGTAAAAGGGTAATAATGCTCTGACTGTCCTATGTGTAGGCTTGAAAATTTAATTTAATATGGTGTACACCAGGGGTTGATATTAGGACCACTCTTCTTGATGAATGCTAATGCCAAAGCTACTAGTACTACTACTACTAATAATTATTATAATGATGAAATGTTTTCTGTATATTTTGCTGAAAACATTGGCATTTTGGGAAAAAAAAACAATTACAAAATACTTAAACATATGAAGAATACATGTGGCATCTGCATTTAATAAATATTCAGTCATGTATTTACACATCACATAGAGAGTATAAACATCTTTTATAGAGTAGTAGTATTTGGATAGATGATTAATGATGAGGTATAATAATAATTATTATTAATTATTATGTTTTGAAGATTAACCATGTGTTGTTATGCTTTAATCTGTCAAATCAGACAAACAGATTGTTATTAGTGCTGCATATATTTTTGGTATAAATAAAGTTAAAACAAACTTAAAAGACAAATGTGAGGCAAATGAGATTTTGTTAACCTACATTTTTCATCAGGTGTGTCTTGTGTTGTATTTTTAGAGCGGCTTGTTCATGAAGTGAGACAAAAGTGCCGCAGCATAGAGGGTAAGTGATGTGTCCTCTGTGTGCTCTAGCTTGCAGCAGCACTGGGGGGGGCTCCCACGGGATGAATACCTAGATACTTTACACTTGCCCTTGTTTGTGACAATTAAAGCAGCAGAAGTGATTGTTTCTATGTTAGAAAGACAATGAAAGAGGACTAACGTCTCTGTGATGTTTGCTGCCATGCTTGCCTTACCAGCTCCCTTGTGTGTTTCCTACAATCGTTCAAGCTAAGCTCATTGGATATAGTGTCACAGCTGTCCAAAGGCATTCACTGAAATGGGAAGAGTGTTGACACCTCTCTGACCTCCGCTGTTTCTCTTTCTGCAGACATCTGTATCTCCTGTGGAAGTTTGAACGTTAGCATTGAGCACCCGCTGTTTGCTGGAGGAATGTGCCAGAGCTGTAAGGTAAGCTGTGATATCTTAAGCAGCTAGTCACGATTCAGATCAAAAACATGATCATAGATTTTATTATTACTCTAAGTAAATATGATATGCAGTTTCTAAATCATAATTTGACTTATTAAAGGGCAATAAGCTGCCTAAACCTACCTGTGCCTATGTGAAAAGGAAATTGCTTTGGCATGACTTTTAACAGGCTGTTCAGTTTTTTTCCCTTAGTAATAAAATAATAGTTTAATATGACGTATAAAGCATTTTGCATGTACTCAAGTTATCTTTTGAGTATTAACATCTGTCCTGATTATAAAGCGGTGTATGTAAAACTACTATGTGATTACTTCTGACTTTCAACCCTGTTTTCTCGCAGAACTGTTTCCTAGAATGTGCATATCAATATGACGATGACGGTTATCAATCTTACTGCACTATCTGCTGCGGAGGCCGAGAGGTGCTCATGTGTGGAAACAACAACTGTTGTCGGTGAGCTTTCTACTGGCTTCTGCTGAGTAATCACTGACACTGTGAATATTTTTCTTCCAAGAAAGAAATATGTCTGTATTGTGATTAGTAGTATCCAAAACTGCAGGATGTTTCATTTTTAACCTTTCTCGTATCAAAGCAAGGATTCATCTAGGAGGAAAGTTCTGAACAAATAATTGCTGAATAAAAAATCCATGCATTTTTTAGTACAACAAGAAAAGCCTAACCCAGTACTCTGCAGTTTTAAGAGGAAGAATGCTTTCATATGCTAGTTCATTCTTTTGATCAATATTACATTATTATTCCCTCTGGCATCTCCCTGCATCTGATCACAGGAGTATGAGACATGTAGGAACTTTAAAAACGTTGGTTAATATTAAAAAGTTGAATGTCTTATATATATATGCAGAAATGAGAAATGCAAATCCACAAAACCAAATGAGGACCTGCCATAGATGCCTCTAAATGGCAGAGGAGGTAGTAGACAAACGTAGTGCTCAAATACAAATACAAATCTTATACAGTGTACAACCTGCAGTGAGATGTGTTCTTCTGCATTTAAACCATCCCCCCTTGGGGGTAGCAGTGAGCAGCCACAGACGGCGCTTGGGGAGCTAGCGCTGGGTGTCTCGCTCAGAGACACACCTGGTATGGGGGTTGGCGACTAAGCTGGGAATCGAACCCGGGGCTTCCCAGCCCTTTGCCTTAACCACTCTGCTACCAGGCCGCTTGAGTAAAAGTGCATGTAGTTGCCTCAAAAAGCACTCCAGCGCAAGTAGAAGTACCACTTCAAATTCTTTACTCGAGCTGAGGTAGGGAGTACGTATTCTAAAATTAACTCAATTCAAAAGAAGTACTTCACTAGAAAGCAATGTGTTTTCACACAGTACTGAGTTTGACATTGTTGAACACGTGAATGTGCAAGTTTAGTCCAGATTTGTTTGACAGACAATGTAAGTACTTATTACCAAACGATAAGGTCAACTGTCTGCGCTGGACTTGACTGGACTTGGTATGAAATAACTTTCAGCTTGTAAATATGATTTGTTTACTGTTCTTATTAAGATTCAGCAAACTTTACTACGAACTGAAGCAAACGAACTTAATGAAAGTAAAGGTTCAATGTCAAACTCCACTAATATCTACTGAAATATTAAAAATAGAAAAGAAAAATATCTCACATTTTGAATTTAATTCTGTAAGCTGAAAAAAAAAATCATTTTTATTTCCAAATGATTTGTTTTATATGTCTCTGCCACAACAATTACAAATTGGTTGTTACTTACAAACAATGTCCACATGACAAATGCTGTGCATAGAGTGTGGTTGTGTGTCAGTCAGACTGACGGGTAAGAGCTAGATTTATAAACAGCTCTGAGAACAGACTGAGCCTTGTGAAATAATCCGTAAACAGTGGTTTGCTGTGTGTTTGGAGCTGACATTTGACATTTGGTTGACATTTTAGTTGAACTCCCAAACCTCTTTAAAAATCATTAAAACAAGATCTTGTAGAAGAAAAATAAAACAATGACAGGTTCTGCGGTCTGTGTCTGACCTCTCATTGATTTAGAAACCATGAAGGGAGCCGTCAGTCATTTATTGGACAGCTCCCTTTAAAGGAGGAGAATATTTATGTTTCAATTATTCTTTTTTTTTTCTGGTCTTTTGATGCCATAGTTTGACACACATAGCATAACCAGATGTGTTTAGTCATGTCTCAAACAATGTCATGACCATTCCAGACCACAATGAGAGAAACAAACGCTGTGGCGTGACGGCTCTTTTCGGGCCCGTTCGCTCACCGTGGTTGTACTGAACGCATAGGCTGTAGCTCCTGCTGGGTACTACATGTATTCATCACACTGACTTCAGTCACGTAACCTTGGCTCGTTTTCAGGTGTTTCTGCGTCGAGTGTGTGGACCTGCTCGTCGGTCAGGGAGCAGCTCATGCGGCCATCAAAGAAGACCCGTGGAACTGCTATATGTGCGGTCAGAAGGGTGCGTTCGGTCTGTTGGAGCGTCGCACTGACTGGCCTAGCCGTCTCCAGCGCTTCTTTGCAAATAACCACGACCAGGATTTTGTAAGTTTGCACCTTTAAACTTTAGATCCCACTAACTGTCTCACTGAAGGGCCTTCTCTTCATTTGTGCCTCCCCCCCCCCCCATCCTTCTCTTCTGGTGTTGTTTCAGGATCCTCCAAAGCTTTACCCCCCAGTCATGGTGGAGAAAAGGAAGCCCATTCGTGTGCTGTCACTATTTGATGGTATAGCAACAGGTTAGACAAGGATCATGTTTCTATACACCCGTGTGAACAGTTCTGTTCATCTCAGTTGACTTGTTTATTGTGCGTATGTGTGTGCAACATTTTCGTTTTTTCAGACGTTGTGGATATTTCACATACACACCTCATGATTTTACACTTATTTGACAATAAATATTTATATATAGCTGTAAAGTCTCTTTAACACTGGATGAATATACAAGAGCAACGTAATGTGGCATGTAACACATAATGTACTCCAAAGAGAGCGATTTGAATGGTCGTGTTCTGTCAGGAACGGCTCTACACCATGACATCATCATGTCTATGGACACTCTGCAGCTGCCTCGTGAATTCTTTCTGACCCATGACCCTGTCCCGTGCAGGGCTGCTGGTGCTGAAAGATCTTGGCCTCCAGGTAGACCGCTACATAGCCTCTGAGGTGTGTGAAGACTCCATCACTGTGGGCCTCGTTCGGCATCAGGGTCGCATCATGTATGTTGGCGATGTGAGGACTGTCACACGCAAACACGTGAGTCATGTGGCTTTGGCTTAGGTTTGCTACGTTTACATTATCATTTTCAGTATTTCACACTGTGCAAAACCTAAAAGAACCAACACCTGTGTCTTTAAACTATAACATGATATATATATAAGTATTAACTACCGTACATACATTCACACCTAGGTTACATTTACCCATTATACAACAATAACACAACTAACTAACACAATCTGTGAGGTTTTTGGACTGTTATTATTTTTTATGTAAAATAATTCATTACGTTTTTCAATGAACTCAAACAACTACACTTAATCTTATTTATGTTTATCTTTATTGTCTGTCTTTGTTTTACATTTATGACTCTGTCTCTTATCTCTATACAGATACACGAGTGGGGACCTTTCGACCTGGTTATAGGTGGAAGCCCATGCAATGACCTCTCAATAGTCAACCCTGCTAGGAAAGGTCTCTATGGTGGGTTTAAAGGTGTTCACTGTTGCATTTTTAGGTGGTGAGATTGTTTACAAACCAAAAGAAATAAGAATGTAGATAGATATATCACTGTTTTTATTATACTACATTGTCTAATGACTGTCTCTGTCCTGTAGAGGGCACTGGTCGCCTGTTCTTTGAGTTTTACCGGCTGCTCCACGAGGCTCGGCCAAAGCCGGGGGATGACAGACCTTTCTTCTGGCTCTTTGAAAATGTGGTTGCCATGGGTGTCAGCGATAAGAGGGACATATCTCGCTTTCTAGAGGTTAGCGTCTCCACTGGTTTTAGTCATTCCTGTTAACTGTCATTATTTAAGCCATTACCAGCCACAACACCCTCCAACTATAGACATAGTTTGAGGAATATTGCTAATAATTGGAAAAGTGAAAAACTAGTTCACACATTTGTTACTTCTGGACGGGACCACTAGTCTACTACAGCCTCCAGTTAATCCAAAGCGCTGCAGCCAGTGTTCAGACTGGAATCAGCAGGAGAGGTCATTTTCATATTCTGAGTCCTTCTCGTTGCATATTTTTTTCCATCTGCTTGCCTGGTTTTTAGTGCAACCCAGTGATGATTGATGCCAAGGAAGTGTCTGCTGCCCACCGTGCCCGCTACTTCTGGGGTAACCTTCCTGGGATGAACAGGTTGGTGGGTGAATGCAGGCTTTGGTGCACACAACGGAAAATTAAAAAGTTTATTATTTTGTCTATGGTTATATTCATAATCACCGATATATGTAGCATTGAACGGCCGCTGAGGTTCACGTTGTGAAGTTTGGCTGGATAATGTAACCAACTGGCCACTTTAGATGATGACTGCAACTTCAAGCTCCTTGACCTTGTTAGCGATGAGCTGTTGTTCATTTAAAATGCTAAATGTTTCAGCAACTTCAAGGCCTTAATAAAATCATTTAGTACAGGGGAGGGTGGCCATTGTGTGCATGTTGATGTGTGAGTGTGTAGTCTAGGAGAACTTTGTCTGTCATCATATATGGTACAAAAACTAAACTATGAGTCCTGTCCTTTTGTCTTTTTAAGGCCTTTGACTGCCATGTGCACTGACCGGCTGGACCTCCAGGACTGCTTAGAGCACGGCAGGACAGCTAAGGTACTTCCTGTGAAATCTTATTCATTATAAACATGTCACTTCCGGTGTTGTGTGTCCAGAATGTGCTGCGCAAACTAAACACGACTGGTGGCTGGCACTGAGAGAAACCCCCCCCCGTCTGACATCAGTATTATTCAATCAAGTAACTTTAAGTTAGTTAACTGCACAGTGGACCCTCAACTAGCAAATCTGATTTGTGCTGATGAAAGAGGTAAAAAAAGACTTGTAGTGCTTATGTACTAATATTTCTCTCCTTCCCTGTTTTCTTCAGTTTGACAAGGTGAGGACCATCACCACCAGGTCTAATTCTATCAAGCAGGGCAAGGACCAGCATTTCCCCGTCTACATGAATGAGAAAGAAGACATACTCTGGTGCACTGAGATGGAGAGGTATGTGAGGATCATTCGCGCATGTCTTTTCCTATTCTGGTCATTGTCCGTCTCTCCCACTGCTCGTTTTGCATCCCGTGTTCTGACTGGTTGTTCTTGTCAGGATCTTTGGCTTCCCAGTCCATTACACGGACGTGTCCAACATGAGCCGACTGGCGCGGCAGAGGCTCCTGGGCAGATCATGGAGCGTCCCGGTTATCCGCCACCTGTTTGCACCACTCAAAGATTACTTTGCCTGTGTTTGAACAGCAAGACAAGAAATCGCTCGGAACCATTTTAGGAACTACAGCTGTATGTTGTGATTAGAAATAAGAGCCTTGATCCTCAAATTATACTCAGTAAGTGAGTATAATTTGCAAGTGAGACATTAACGTACATTTCACATTATTTCTTGTATTTGAACTGTAATTCTATTTAATTTTGATATGTCATTTTACCTTTTATCAGTGTTATCAAGTATTGTTGATTTTGATGTGCAAGCTATACTTGAGACTATGCTTTCTTCTCAAGACACTGAGACAGAAAAGTGCTAAATCTGTATTTTAAGAGATGTTTATGCAGTGGGAAACATCAGAAAGACGGAGGGTGGCTTTGAGATACGTGAAATATTTCTGCTGTGTGAGTGTACTGTATGTCAGGGCTGCCAGATTCCCACCTGCAGGACAGCCGCGCTTCCAGCTACTGAGCCTCACAGAGATGTGAGGAGAAAGATTTTTCGATTTTCCTCAGTGTCAGGAGAGCTGTGTCTCTAAAAATCCAAAACACCAGATCACATATACCTCTTTGTTTACAGTTTCTATACACAACTGAAGGTAATAAAGGTACTACTGTAAAATGGTTACAATACCATGGTGCTCCAAGATGATGAGAGACATCATAGCCCATGTGGCACCTCAACTTTAGACAATACAGAGCTATGTAACCTGTTGCTGGAAAAAACAAAACACGTTTGATGTTTTTACACTTTTCTGTGCCGTTCACGTCAAACGGAACGTGTGAATGGCAGACAGTAGATTGCACAACAGAGCATAATCTTCTGGTCTGCATTTTACAGCTTTTATACACAGTTTCTAATGGTGCTCGTTTAATCTGTCAGACTCGCTACACTCAGGCTCAACCGCCTGGATCTGCACAAACAGAAGGTGAAGCTGGCCACATGGGAAATGATGTTTTCCGTCATTTGCAAGAGAAAAAAAAAAAAACAACCTTAAGATCAACGTCTGTGGTGAGCTACTTTTTTCTAGTTTCACCCTGACCAATGACTTTACTGTACAACTGTTAGTAGGTGAGGTGGCTGCAGGGAGGGAGGGCGACCAGGCTGGGTAACTCTCCTCCTCAGCCTCAACCTCTCTAAACTGAAAAACTGTCAGGTGCAAATCCTCAACAATATGGTGCGGCTTCACAGAGTTCTTCTACCTTTTTATAGCAATTTTGTGCTGTTTTATCAACATTATAAAGCACTTTTATATGTATACTTTCTTTTATTCTTGATATTTTTTTTAAATATAGGTTCTTGTGAATTGTTTTTGGTTTTGTTTTATCGTGTGAACTGATCTACCCTCGTGTAATACTTTTCGTATACAGTAGGGCTGTGCCAATAGAAGTGAAAGAATGGCTTTTAATATGTGAAATCCATGTTGTTTGACTCCGTGTGCAGTAGATGGATTGACATTTGTAACACCACACTCTTCTCCATGCCTACGTCTATATTGTTCTGTTTTAAAGCAGCGATACAGTATGTTACCACCCATATTCAAAGAATGTCTTTTTCTTTTAAGACTGTAAAATGTAAGACATAGGTAACGAACTATGTTGTGTGCTTTGTACAATATTTTGTCCCGTTCTGAAGGACAGCTGGGCCTCCGCTATTTTCCCTGATAAATAGTTAATAGTCATTGTGTTGACAAATTTAAGTGCTGATCCAAATTTGGATTAAATTCACAAACTAAATTCTCTTGATTGTAACCTCTAAGCTAAATATGGAGGATTTAAGCTGCAGTTTGTCAAAACGAAAAACTGACACAGTGCGTGACGAAGACGTCAGCACTTAAAGAGTAAGGAGGGTAATAAAACAGATGTTATCTCTTATCTATACCATATTTAAGATTCAAATTTTAAAATTTAATTTCTTAATGTTGTTAACTTCTTAAGTGGCCTTATTGCCATCATTTTATCCACGCGCACAGGGCTCAACGCAAGTTCCTGTGCTCTGTGATATTTTAACCAGATGTTATTTCCCCCTCTTCCTACAATACATCCCGTCATGTTTGTACATTTTTGTACATAGTTTTCCAGTTGCTGTTTCAATTTGTTTTTATCTTCTTTTTTTTAAGTATAAGATGTACAAATATAATTCTTTGCTAATATATATCACAAAATTAGAAAAATCTTAGGTTACAAATAAAAATCAAGTGACAAATTTGATTCAAAACTTGCTTTAAGCATTACTTAGTAGGGAGACTTCAAGTCAACTTTTTTTTTCCCGTAAACTATTTGTTTGTGTCAAGTGAATCCAGATTTAATGTCATGTGATTGAAACAGTGGCCTATGGACAGATGAACAGTCTCAGCTTCACTGCACAGCCCTACGCGGTGGTGTTTTTTGCTCGTTTCTTTTGTAAGAATTTGAAAAAGATGGATTGTAGGTGTTTCCAATGGTGCTAAACATATTATCTGATCAAGAAAAATATATTTGATTGGAAGAGAAATAAACATCGACAATGACTGTTTTAAGTTCCTTATAGTAACAGAAAATAATTATTATTTCCTTTATATAAACATGTTAACAAAGGCATTCTAACTTTGTACTTGAAAAAATAAGGATAACAAATAATGAAAGGTTTCCTATATTGTTTTAGACTAGCGATTGCTGTAGTTGGTGCTTATCTGTGGGAAAATCATGTGAGAAAAAAATTGTAATAACTTACTGTAGCATATTGTATGCTTAATACACATCGCTTGTTAATCCTACATTCCATGGCGTAATATTCTCCATGTCTGTTTTTCAGATTGTTGTTTTGAATTGATGCTTATTTGTTTGTTTGTTTGTTTTTATCAGAAACAACATTTCATTTTTTATTGTTCAAGGCAGGTCAATAATTCTATATTCAGTGATACTGTTGACACTCGGTGAGACTTTCTTTCTGTCATTACTGTTTTTCGGCCTATACGCTTTTTCCTTAAGACCAGTTCGTACTGGTCAATGTAGCAGTCACCACCCCCCCCATACTTATGTTCAGTGTCCAGAAAGAAGATAAAGGCTCTGTATGTACTTGTGCTGGAGAACACTTGAATAAATGTTTTGTTTTTGTGCAAAAATCGGACTTGTCCTGTCCTTTTTTAAAATTATGATAAAAGCTTTAGAATCAATCACTCTGCTGAATATTTTACTGTTACGCCGGCTGTATCCCAATTCTTTACCACATCCTGATTGTATGCTATAAAGAGTTAACCGAGTGAGAATCACTCTGTTCTATGCTATTACTATGCAAGGAATCAATGTACTGTGACTTTGGAATGACTATACCTAAAATTTAACTAATTTATAAACTTCATCACCGTTTATATTTTGACTGGGTTTGAATATACTTTATTTTGTCTCTAAATTTCTGAAAGCCTGCCTAGATTTACAATGTAGTTTTGCAGTATAAATCTTGGAAACAGTCCTACATACCTAGTCCTAGCGAGACAAGAATCAAGACATTTTTAATTTTTTTTACACACGTGAAAGTATTTAAAAGTAATTATTTGTGTGGATAAGGTGACATGTCTCCTTCATGTTACATTCACTCAGATAAAAAAAATCTCTGAACAGTATTCTCTGCCAGGCTAAAGTCCAGATAAACGAAGAGGAAGACATTAATAATGCACTGGCCTAATGGTGCGGGAGCGAGTGCTTCATTGACTCTTGTCTTTGACGTTACAGTAGTAGCCAAATGTTGATGTTTCTGTTGAAGAAGCTTCAGTGTTTTCTATTGTGGTACAGAGTGTAAAATGAAAAGTACAGGCTACCATCTCCTAAAGGATTCAACTGATTACCATGCTCATAATTTTTAGATGACAAGAAACAAATAACCTAAATTAGTATTTTTTTCAATTTGTGTGACTAAGCTGCCAGCTGCACATTCTCAAATCCAACAATACTGTCATGACCCTGTTTCAACTTCAAATTGTCAGGAGGCTGACAGAGGAGATGTAGACATCAATATTCAGCTCTGGTTTCCTTGCCATCATGCCCCCCAGCAGGGGCTTTGTTCATCAGTGTCTTGGCACCTGGGTCTCCGCCACTTTCAGTGCTCTGAAATAAGGGAGTTGCCCTGCAGCTCCTCTCTGATCAGACCTGAACATGTTAGCGCTCCATGCAGCTTTCAGATAAAGTTTATGCATGTATGCTTTTATTCTCTACTCATTTTCCTAGATTAAATGTTATTCTGTCTGTTTCCTTTTTGTTTTGACATAATGTTCATGTATTCATCATGTCCGATAACACGTGGGAAAGACTGGGCCATTAACCTGGGCAACTGAAACTAGACAGAGACATTTAAGCCCCTAAGTGCATGATAATAGTGATTTAAACACATCATAAAATCCATTACACGTCCACACTGAGCTGAAGCATTCACGCCACCCCCTACCTCTCACAGTGGTACACCCTCCTCGGAGTGGACCCGCCCAACGTCCACGGTGATTGGTTGCATAGGAGACCACGCCTTCGCTCAGCGCCGCTGATTGGAGCGTCACACCGTCGCACGGCCCGGATGCTGCGAGCTCCGTTAAGTTGGCCACACCAACCCGGAGTTTCACCGGAAAACACAGGTGTTCACAAAATCTGACCAAATTAGTTCACATCCACTGTGTGTCCTGCATTTTTACTCTTAACTCTTCTGTGTGACGTAGGAAAAACTCATTTTAACTCCATGCAGGTAGGTTTGGGTACTTTGCGTGTCTACATAAGGGGCATCTTTGGAGCAGCCTCCCCCTGTTGCTCCCGGTGCGCGTAGCTCACAGTCGTTCCCTTCCTCTCCCAAAGTGCTCAACTGCGAATGAAAACTTTATATTAAACGTATCAAGCGTTTTATTTCGAAAGTCTCAGCCGGAAGCCGACCTGCTCGACGCGTGCTGACTTGACGTTCGCGGTGCTGCGGTCTGCTGGTCCCGGACCGGCCAGGAAGGCATCCGTCTGCTGTGTGTGTGTCTGCCTGGGAAGAGCCATCCTCGGATTGTGTCGCGCTGCTGTCAGAGAGTAACCAGAGAGCCGAGTGGAGCAGCAGCAGCCGCGGGCCCGTAGAGGAGGTATGTCGCGCGTCAGAGAGTGGAGATGGAGATGGAGATGGAGGTGGAGGTGGAGGTGGAGTGTGTGGTGGAGCGGTGCCCTCGGGCTGCACGCCTGGGTGTCTGCGTGCCACCCCTCCCAGGGACCGCACACACCCTGAGGTGCCGCTACGCCGCCTCACCTGGCGGGAGGCGGGCTGAGAGGCTCTAATGCGAGGTCACAATGTCTGTCAGTGTTCGCTCTTTAACGCGGAGGAGGAAGAGGAGGGTCCGGGGAAGAGGCGCTTTCTAGGTCGACCATGAAGGCTGAGCCGTGCACAGCGGATGGAGACCGGTTCCTTTGTGTCAGGTCGCACCAGCAGAAGTGTGATCATTTCACACCGGACCAGCAAAATAACCACGTTCACGGGAATTATCACTGTGATCTAATTTACAAATGATGAAGAGTCCATGTGTTTAGTTGATTTATTGTCTGTACAGACCTTTTGATCAGTATTATCGGGGCCTGTAGTTCTGTAAGTGAAGAGTCTACTGACTCATCTGTAGCTCACACTTACCCTGTGTAATAATGAATGTGTCAAACTTTCTCTATTTGCGCGGATTTAAACAGGCACCTTGAGCTCCTCTGTTTACAGCGAGCTGCAGGCCCCGGGGCGTGATAACTTTAGCTGCAGGAGTCTGTAGGTGGGGAACAGGGGAGAGGAGACTGGGCGGTTCTCCTTTTTAACTTGTGTGCACGAACAGTCCGCCACATGAGAAAACCCGTTATCCGATCAGACGTGTGAGGAGAGTCCACGCCATGCAGGAAAGTCGCCGCACCCTCACACGCACGCACCCTGCGCGCGCACACACGCACTACACGCACCTCAGTGATGTAAAAGTGAAGCTCCACATCCTGGAGATCATTTCTTTCTGTTTTGTGGTTAATTAATCCCGCTGCTCACGTAAAATCACTTTAGAAGAAAACGTCTTTAAATCCTCTCCTAATTCTGGCTTATTTAGAGTAGAGAGTAGAACTAAGTGGAGCTGGGTAAAGTAAAGCAGAACCTCCAACCCCACTCTAGCCCCCAACCCCCCCACCAACTAAAAATGGGCCTCACGCGGGCTCATCTAGTTTTTAACAACATAACACTCTGTAGACTCCTGCAGTTCTAATATTCATCATGTGCCAGAGCAGAACCAACAGAATAATCGTGATGTCATGTAGCATAGCTTCTTTGTCGTTATTTCCCATTTCAGCAGGTAGGTGACCCGTTAAATTCCTGTGGCCATCCTGTGTGGGTGCTACTGACCCACTTATTGGAGCTGTTTTGGTATGTGTGCTCTGAAACGAGTACAATTAACTCGCATTTTTCCGCTAGTGTGACTCCTTCCATATGGCCTTACTGTGAGTGCCATGCTATGCTGCCTCATTCCCTTCAAACTGGCCTTTATGACTCTTGTTTGCCTTATTGTGACGACACCACTGGACTCAGCTTCTTTACTGTTCACCACTATAACACAGTCCACTGTGTTAGCTGAAGTCAGTCACAGGCTGACGGACTGGTCTCAGAGCAGCAGAACCGACACTTCTCTCTCCTCTGTAGCTTCGCTACACAGTCTCAGTATGAGGTACTGTAAAGTTTGTGTCTAGCAGAAACTGAGCCTCTTGGGTTATTGGGACCCAATAGTGTTTTTAAGGTAGCTAATGTTTTTGTGGTTTACATCGACCCACAGAACAGCTGTTTTCCGCTCTTTTTTACAGAGCTATAGCCATGTCTTCCAGTGCAGCGATGGTACGGATCTTGATAAAGGGTGGCAAGGTGGTGAACGACGACTGCACCCAGGAGGCAGACGTCTACATCGAGAACGGTGTCATACAGCAGGTGGGGAAGGAACTCATGATCCCAGGTGGGGCCAAAGTGATTGACGCCTCGGGCAAACTGGTCCTCCCCGGGGGCATCGACACCAGCGTTCATCTGGAGGAGAGCTTTATGAATGCCGTCACGGCAGATGACTACTACAGCGGCACCAAGGTAATGTCCAGCAGGAAAAAGAGCGAACAAAGTGTTTGGATTGGAAGTAGGACGAGAGACATTGTCCTGATTGCAGAAGAGAGCGAAGCCAAATTTTAACGTTACATCTTTTCATCCCAAGGAGCAGATATGAACTGTGTGTCTGCTAAATAAATCAGTAACTTGAACTTCTGTCATTATTTAGTTGAGTTATTGGACTGTTTTATTTTGTACACCAAATGATGATGATGATGATGATGATGATGATGATGATGAAGATGTAAATGATGAGAGACATTTCTTAATACTTCAGGTCAAGTACGGTTTTGGGCAGTACTACCCCTGCTTCCAGAGTAAAATGCAGTTGCAGTAGTGAACGAGTTAAATGAATGAAAACAACCTGCATCCAGGTCATGGTACAACATGCTAAAGAAAGTCAGTTCAACACACAGCATATATCTTGTCTGAAACAGTAATTCCCTTTCCCAAATATGACGCTTCCCCATTTTCTTACTTCTTATTTGTAACCAGAATATCTACATACAGTAACTGTTAGTCTAAGCCAAACTCAGCAGTTTTCTTTCCTGGACGTTCATCACGCTCGTGGATTCTGTTTCCGAGCTTGATCACACAGATGATATGGCACTTTGCTGTTGACGCTGTAGCTCAGCAGTCGAGGCGAGTAGCTGGCAGACAGACAGTGAAGTCATCATAGGTGCTGAAAAGACCGGGATACCCCGCGCTGCTTCAGGGCACCGCAGTGACTCATCACTCTGTAGCGCTTTGATATAATAGATGGCGAGAGATGACCAGCGCCGGGATTCGGTTGTTTTACAGGACAAACCGGTAGACGCCGGTGACAGACACCGTTCTTCATCCCCCTCCCTCCCTCCCTCCCTCCCTCCCGCTGCCCGATTTGCCTCTGTCTGGAGATAAATGCAGATCAGTATCTGTTTCCATGGATACCAGGGAGCTGCTGCAAAGACTGCCGCAAAGCCTTTTCACTCACGCCATTGTGCTCGGAGACAATGGTTCTCAGACCCACCCCCCGTCTCCCTACCCACCACACACTACTCTACTCTCTGGGGTCAGCTGACATATGCTCAGTGAAGCATGTAGTCATACACAAAACACCGTGTGTTTTCAGTTCATTCTCATCCGAAGCTTCTTCGGAGGATTAAGACTGAAAACGTTGATAATGTAAAGAAATAATGCAGCAGTTACTTTTAATGATTCTTGATTATACTGTGAAGGGAAGATAAGAGGACGCTTTATTTGTGCAGAATCAATAAAGAAGAATCTTCTCTCGTCTTGATTAAACTGTGAAGGTGTGATTTAACTGCAGAAGTGAAACATTACATTTCCCTTAACGGTAAAGGGGGCTTTTACTTTTTCTGACTGGAGCAGGCACCGTTTTCATTAGTACAGACTTTTTAGAATTTATGAGTTTAACTAATCAATTTTTTTTCTATGTCAAAATGCTACACGTCGAACGATCGCAGTTCAGAAAATGAATCATCACTAGAACTAAACACATTAAACATTCACCACGAGAGTCTGACTGAGCACTAGTGTCTGCGGTTTCTCCAGGCGGCTCTCGCCGGCGGTACAACAATGGTGATCGGACATGTTCTGCCTGAGAGGAATGAGTCGTTGTTGGAGGCCTACGAGAAGTGCCGCAACTCGGCAGACTCCAAATCCTGCTGCGACTACGCTCTGCATGTGGGAGTGACTTGGTGGGGACCCGCGGTACGTACGGCAGCTTCGTGCTTGGATGTGTTGCGGGCCGAGAGATGTTCTGGTGCTCAGTTCCGCCGTCTCCTCCTGCAGGTGCGAGCGGAGATGGAGAAGCTGGTGAGAGAGAAAGGAGTGAACTCCTTCCAGATGTTCATGGCCTATAAGGACATGTTCATGCTGAGAGACGGCGAGCTCTTCCAGGCCCTGCAGCACTGTAAGGACATCGGAGCTGTAGCGAGAGTGCACGCTGAGAATGGGGAGCTGGTGGCGGAGGTGAGAGAAAACATCCTCATTCAGATTTCTTTCCATCTCAGTTTAATTTATTTTTTATGTTAAGCAGCCTTAACTGTTTCCAAATGTCTTTTGTACCACTTTGTTGTGTATCTTCTTGCAGGGTGCAAAGGAAGCATTAGACCTGGGCATTAGTGGACCAGAGGGGATTGAAATCAGCAGGCCTGAGGAGGTATGATAATCAGTTAGTTCCTGAATCTTCTCAAGTACCGTGTGTAAAGGAAATTCTTTTGGATTAAGTCCAGGTGCCGTGCATTATTTTGTTTCTCTGTAGCTGGAAGCAGAGGCGACCCACAGAGCAATTACCATCGGCAACAGGGTGAGTGGGGTCTCTGCAGCAGGATGAGAAAAACGCATGGTGATTTTCTAAGAGTTACTGTGAACCTGCTGTGTGTGGTTTCTGTTAGGCCCACTGCCCGATCTACTTGGTCAATGTGTCCAGTATGTCTGCGGGGGATGAAGTGGCTACAGCTAAGATGCAGGGTGAGGCCAGCGCAAACATTTGTGTCTCAGATGAAACATCGGATGAGTCCGGTCGTGTTTACTTGGTGTTTTCATGTCTTCCTCTTTTCTCGCAGCATTCTTCTCTCTGACTCTGAATTGAATCTGTTGTTTCTCTGAATTGACCTGTTGGCCCGCAGGTAAAGTCGTCCACGGGGAAACGACTACAGCCCACGCTGTGCTGAATGGTATGCAGTACTATCATCATGAATGGGCCTATGCTGCGGCCCACGTCACCGTGCCCCCCCTTCGCCTGGACCCCAGTACTCCCAACTTCCTAATGAGCTTGCTTGGAAAGTAAGAACCTTTTTTGGTTTACAGCAGTATAATGTAAACGAGTTGCGTTCCCTCCCGCTGGTGGAAAAAACGAAACGTGACCTGTTCCCTCTTACTATGCCGTGCCCGCAGTGACACTCTGAATGTTGTGACGTCTGACCACCGCCCCTTCACCATCAAACAGAGAGCCATGGGCAAGGATGATTTCACGAAGATCCCTCATGGCCTCCCTGGCATTCAGGATCGCATGAGTGTCATCTGGGAGAAAGGGGTGGTACGTGCAGCTCCTTTGTTCCAGTCTTGCTGCCAGAGCACTTCCATCATTCATCTGCTTTGACTTGGGGGGCTTTAAGCTTACTAAAAATATTCCTCCGGCTTTTTCTGCATCTATTGATTCAGTTGTACTGTGTTTATGAATTATCCCTACGATTAGGATTACAAACCTATTTGGATTCAAGTGTTTGTTATGATTCACAGATTGGAGGTAAAATGGATGAGAATCGCTTTGTGGCAGTCACAAGCGCAAATGCTGCCAAGATCTACAACCTCTACCCGAGGAAAGGCCGGATCATCCCAGGAGCAGATGCTGATGTGGTGGTCTGGGACCCAGAGGGATCCAAGTATGAAACTCGATCCGTCCTTCCATCGACGAGTCTGTCTGGCTCCAGCTATTGTCCCATATTTCAGGGGCTGATGAGGTTTTTGTCATCTCTGTGTGCAGGACCATTTCTGTGGAAAACCAGGTCCAAGGAGGAGACATAAACCTGTATGAAGGTCTCCGTTGCCACGGTGTCCCCTTGGTCACCATCAGCCGCGGGCGCCTAGTGTACGAAAATGGCATGTTCACGTGTGCTGAGGGCTCTGGGAAGTTTTGCCCGCTGAGAACCTTTCCAGATTACCTCTACAAGAAGATGGTGCAGAGGGAGAAGGTATCGGGCAGGACTGCAGATTTCTGTGGAGGACACTTTACTGATAAAGTTAACAATGCAATACAAACAGATATTTACTACATTTTTACAGCTAGTTCAGGTTTTTTAAGCGGTGGTATTTACTGATGCGGGGTTTTCGTTCTATAATGCTCACTAACCGGTGTGATGTCATGTTCACCCACCAGTGCCAGGCGGTGAAGGCTGTGGAGCGGGAGCCCTACACCGGCGACGTAGTTGCAGTGGTCAACTCAGCGAAGAGGGACTTTGGAGCTCAGGATCTGGACACTCCGACGCGCCCCTGCACCAGGCACGGGGGCGTGAGGGACCTCCACGAATCCAGCTTCAGCCTGTCTGGTGAGAAACGAACCAACAGATAAAAGGATCAGACGTATGAGGAAATGAGTTTCTGTATGTGTGAGGAGGATTTTTCAGGCTGTATGTGTTTAGAAAACTGGGTTTAAATAATTCAAAGTCTGGCCTGATGAGGGCGCTGTAGGTAAGTAACTTGTTGGGCCCATGGAAATGACTTCATCAGCACAGCCTCATATTCATACATGTTCAGATCAAAGAGTTCTGCTCTTAGTGTGACGATAAACTACACTTTACCTTCTATTACTTGCTAGTAAGCGATGCGATCCCGTTGTTCCTTTCTGTTCCAGGTGCCCAGATCGACGACAACCTTCCAAAGAGATCCTCGGCCAGGATCCTCGCTCCTCCTGGAGGGAGATCCAGTGGGATCTGGTAACTAGTAAAGCATGATGAGGGAACCTGAGGGAAACCTAAGGCCGAGCAGGGCGACTTGTTTTTGTTTCTGTAAGCTTAGAACATGTGTGGGTTAATGGAGCCATGTTTTCATTTCCAACTCAGCACAGTTACCTAGGATTGTATTACATTCAGCTGTATGTAATGTTATTGGAATATGGATTAAAAAAACTTACGTTGAGTGGTTACCGCAACCAAATTCAGTCAAATGTGAATCTGTTAGTTTTATTCACATAGCCCATTGTCACAAATCACAAAATTGCCTCACGGGGCTTCGTTAACCAAATACGAGCAGCAGATGAAAATGAGTTGTCAATGAATTACTTTTGGATCACATTAGGGGAAATGTCTTAATAATAGTCTTAGGAATGAGGAAGGTGCGTTTGGTTTTTATGATGCGATTGTGTTACCTCACTGTAAAATACAACTTTGCACTTGTATCATGTACTATTTAGATGCCTTTTTACATGATTTAATGTCACAAACGTCTGTTTACTGGGAGCCACGGGGAATGAAATGTAATAAATTATTACAAGGGTGTCAGCATGACGTTGATACGTCAGGTATTTATTGTTGCAATTGACCCGTTGACGAAACAAATAACATAATGCGAGCTAAACTGTTAAATGTGTTTGTATATTTATTTTTTATATTGGGTTCTTTGTGTTGTTTTCCTTTGATACTACTGCATTAGTTTTATTTCCTTATTACGATGATGTATTTGTTTCGTAGTGTATCACCGTCAGATCAAGTTTACAGCCTTATAGCAGAACAGACTTCTGTTTCACCCCCACCAAATGTGAACGAACCTGAACTGCTGCAGGAAGCACGGACGTTGCTCGTCTGCACAGTAAATCCTTCTGCTCACGTTCATTTTCCAACCCAGAGCAAAAAGCCTCACCCAAACTGCCTTTTCCTCACCTGAGGTCACTGACACCGTCCTGCGCTGCCACTGCAGATCGTGACCTCTGACATGTTGATTGAGACGCTACCAATGTAACGCGCCGCCGTGGAGCACAGGGCAGACGAGGCCCCCCTTTTTACTCATTCACACTGAGGTTTAACGGCCGAGGTGTTAGTCCATGAATGCCACCACTGTGTTTTTGTTGTTTTTATTGCTTTATTGTTATTCTTCATAGACGTGAACACTTGTCTTAGGAAAGGTTTCTGTTGTGTTTCTGTCCAAACCGCAGCGTGAGCAGGGATGCAGACACATTCAGACCCTGTTATGTTCAGAGGATCCTCGTGCTACTGATATTTAGAGGCTCCAGTGACGCTTGTCGTGGGGGGGGGGGGGGGGGGGGGGGGGGGGGGGGGGGGGGGGGGGGGGGGGGGGGGGGGGGGGGGGG